>JACXII010000044.1:1490853-2169609 GCA_014737395.1 Bombus waltoni | reverse complement strand
TCGGCGTTGCCTTCTCTCCCAGGGGAGCGGCCGTGAATTTTCGCATAATTTTCGCTTTGCGTAGTTAATTTGCAACCTTCTGTGCACGAAGAACATAGTACAGGATCTAAGGAAACTTTCAAAATTCCTAATAATACAAATCAAGCCCGCAAAAGTTCGATATTCATGAAAAATCGCAGACCCGTACCGCGCGGACGCGACACTCGCTACGATAATCGTCCGTAATTAATTAATTAGCCGGAAATTTCGGTTGAAATTGGTATGTGAATCTTGCCAGAGGTTCCAACTTTGTCGAGCGACCTTAAAAGTTCATGAATTTTGCCAGGGAAAGGAGCAATTAACGAATAATCGTGAGATTAGAGGGAGAAGTATGTCTGTCCTTTTCGCACAATATAGTGTTCCTTGTCTAACAGGAGCTGAGATACCTCCTCGCACATTCTATGCTCCTATTACTTTTCCGCAGTTCCGACCGGTTCCGATAGATGGCAGTATTCATCGTAGACAAAGCGGGCGATTACCGTGCGACAAAAACAGACATACGTCTCTTTCTAAATCATCGAATTTTGGATAATTTTTTCGTTTCTATTTTTTGCATTCTTCTACCGTAATAGCTAAAGAAATTTGATAAACTCGGTGAAAAAAACAGCACCTTCTCTTTTTATCTCTTTTAAACATACTTCAATATTTCGTTATCTAATTCTCGCTTTGTCTTTTCAGCAAATGCTGCTGTCCTTTTACCTGCTTCTACTCTACTGTTGTTTCTACTTGTTTGACCCTTTACAATGTATCTTGAGTTGTTCTATTTGAGCCTTGATATTCATCTGAGATACTTATTCCGTATCACCTCCCGCCATCGCTCCTCTTTCTGATCCCGTATCTTAGCAATATACAGCATGATGATTTTAATTAAAGGTCAAATAACTTAATCCTTCTTTTGAAATCGCTTCTGAATCTTTTTAGTTCAATTCCTCAGGCCTGTTCTATTGCGTGCGACAAATATAGACTGCACGAATGGCTCTAGAAAGAGAGGGCGAAAGTGCGCGATAAAGGAAGACTGAGCGCCACTAGAAAAGAAAGCAACAGCGTGTAACAAGGACAGACTGTACGAGAGGCAATATAGAAAAGGAGAGTTGCGAAGTGTGACAAAGACAGACTGTACGTTGTTTAATGGAAAGAGCAGGCTACAGTATCCGACAAAGATGAGCTGCGCTGGTGGTGATGATGAAAAAGGAGGGCGACAATGTGCGACAAGGATGTATAAGGGCATAGGCGTATTAAAATGCTTCTAGACGTATCGAGACGCGCGTTGACACGTGGCAACGCATAGAAACGCGCACAACAGCTGAAAATACGTGTAAACGTGCCTGTACCTCTGCTTTGTGTCACCAGTATACTGAATCGATCGCGATGTATGCGATAAGAGAACGATGTACTCAAATCGTGTGGCACAAAGAGTCATTGCGTGTTATTCTGTACCTCGTCTGTGATTCTGTGTGAAGATATGTCTATTATCATTGGCCACGGTCATATATGATTTATATGACCGTGATTATTAACCAAGGACAGAACGTAACGAATGTGTCTATCCTATGCCTAGTTTTTGACACTATAATCTAATCACGAATGCCAGCATCGACCACTGAAACCGGTTTTCAATTGGACGCTTTCCCCACTGAATTAACGTTAGTAAGTCGCTGTTGCGCCTTGTTTATGCTTCGTTACAGGAAATGCCTTCTGCCAACTTACCGTAATTTTTATGTTCTAATCCTTTGTAACGGTGGAACGTGACAAGTTGTTCGTTTGAATATTATTCGCAAGGACAATTGGCCATGGAAGTAAAAATAAATAAAATGTATTATTAGCAGTCTGCAGATGTTTACGCAAATTCATATTTTTATGAGTATAATTAAAAAATGGACATTTGGATAAAAGATTTCGTCTACTAAATATGTATTACAAAGAGTTCTTATCTTTGAGTATTTGATATACTTTTGCGCGTTCAAATTTCCCAGAGATGCATAAAAAATTACGCAGTTCAATTATTGAGTACACAAAAGTAAATAAATGAAATAAATTATTTGCAATTTGTTATAGATTCGTGTACTGAACGTATACAATTGGTCATATAAGGGTTACATTAGGTTTGAAACAAATATTTAAACATATTATCGCTGCGAGATCTCTCGCGACCCTTTATTACTATTTTTCTTATTTTTTCTTTTATCACAGTCGATGCTACGAAATATATATTGAAGATTGCTTCTCGCGTGTTCAACAATAAATATAGGAAGGAGAGGAAACAGAAAACTTAGATGCAATCATCGTTACCAGAGAACGAACAATAACAACACGACGTTTTCCATTGTCACGTTCGAAATAAATGTTCATTAACGTAAAATACACGTTTCAGAGGAAAACAAACGGTAAGAGGAGGAGTAAAACTTTCATCTAGCATATTGAAAGCTGACACTCGCTACTCTGGTACGAAGAAAGTTCTTTACGATCTCCGATCGACGGTCGTACAAATGTATTAAAATAATCAAAACCGGGTGAAATAATATGTGAATCGGTAGCTCGTGTAGACTTCTTTTGCATCTCCGTGCAAATGTTGCACCCGTTATTTCCAGTATGATTGTAGTCATTTACAGTGGCTACGAAAAGTATTTCCACGCTATTGTATTATTAGTTATTAGTTATAGAATCTGATAACAAAAGAGCTTCGTTGAAAAATGAAGATACGTGCAAATATTTGTTGTAACCACTGTACTTCCTCTTTATGTGGTTATTCGATTTTGATTAAATAAAATGAAAGAAAGAAATATGTATGTATGTAGATGAACGAGGCGTTGTCGTCGCAACGAAAGCATCTGTTACAAAATAAAATTGCAATATGCAAAAACGATAATTCCATTGTTCTTCGCGTCTGGAATAATTGAGCGAAAACTACTCAATGATCTCAGACACGAAAGTTAATATGTATTAACAAAATTATACAATTGTGATACTTGACGTAGGTGATTAAAAAGGCACATAGGCGTGCATAGTCCGAGGCGTATCGAGCGGTTTTCTTTCTGTGCTTCGAAAAGCGACTCGGAAGAAAGATTACTATTAACGCGTGGGTAATGTAAAATGGCACCTCTGTTCGCGCTCGTCTCTTCGTGTTTGAGAACGTCTCGAAAATACTCTGTTTGCATTTCGTTATTTTGTTTAATTTTATAGAAGAATGATATCGCGTCTTTCCAATCCACGAGTTAATTTCGAGAAGAGATCGATACGCGCAATCAAACATTAGGATAACGTTAGCTGCATTTTCACATTGATGGCCGATGATAATCGACAGCCTCGAACACTTTAACAAACTATACAAACCGCAAACATCTATATTGAACGTCACACCCGTACATACGTGTAAACGTACATGTATACATAATATAATTATTATTTATACGCAAAATATATAATTATTATACTATAATATATAATATATAATAATAATATATATAATATAATAATTAGATATATTATATATTATTATATAATTATATTATATATATATATAATTATTATATATATATATATATATATTATATATATATATAATTATTATATTATAGATATATAATTATTTATACGCAAAACATAATCGTCATACAGCATTCCATAAACAATAGTATCTGTCCGATTTACTATCAGATCCTTGGTGAGTCGGTCAATAGTGGACGGACCTGTTGTAAAATCTTTGTAAAATGTTTTAAAAATCACGATTTATAAAATGTCCTATAAACCGCAGAAATTTGAGTGAATGTTCCGTGTTAGTGTGAATATATGTACGTATAGGCACGTTTCTCGTTTCTGAATCTGTCAAAACAAACAGTCGCAAAAATTTTCAACTAAATATCTATAGTCTCTACTCTATAATACGGTTCAAGCGAAATCCTCCCGTTTCAGCTACGGTTTTTTAATTGCACTTGGAATCGAAGCGAAATGCTCGCGCATCGCTTCGTTCTTTCGCGATTATCGTCGAGATCATGAACAAGCGTTAACACGTCTATCGCTCTATTGTACCCGATCACTCAAACAAGACACGCATGTATACCACTATTACACGTTCATCGAACGTTCTGTGTCATGGCGCCTTCGAAATGATTTCCAAGTTTCATTCTTTACGCGATTCTTTGTACATTCCTTTTTTACAACTTCAATGCTGTCCAGCAATTTCTCTTTTCTCACCATAGATCGCCGCTATGGTCCGTTCAAAGTTAATTAAATTAATTGAAACCCTGTTGCTTAATACAATACTTTATCTTCTTCTCCTTTTAATACCATAAGTAATATTTAACGATCGATTAGAAAAAATCTCGTTTATCGTTAAAACGGTGGACAGCATCTTATTCAACCACTCGCCAATCATTCCGTTTATCCTACTTAATTCAACCTTACATACTAAAACTCCTCGAAGGACGTATCCAGAATATATAGGGTGTTTAAAAAAGTGGGCGATGTTTAGAAACTGATTGTAAACATTAAGACACGAAGTAAGTTCGTGTACAAATAAATCTGCCGATGTACTTTTCTTTCTGTTTCGTCGATACTCCGTGTTTTTCAGGCAAATGAAGGAAATTAAATATAACGGCAGAAATTCTATTATCGTTCGTTTTCTTACGACAAACACGAAGTATTAGAAAGAAAACACGAAGTAAAATTGAATTGTTTATACCTAGAAGAATAAACCTCGAACAATAACAATTTACAAATGAACCTTCTTCGCTATCTCCATGCCTACAATTACATCGTACAAGTGTATTTTCTTTAGCTGCTTGTATTTTTTAGTCTTCATCCACCAGTTTGTCCATAAAAAATCTTCTCTTGTCCTTTGTCCTCTCTCCTTCCGACTACCATCCCAGAAATCCTCGACAGACAAAGAAGGCACTTCGTTCTCCCAGCGAGAAAGGTCCACGATACAGAATGAAGGTTGAACGGCGATGCAAGTTTGGCAACCATAGCGCGCCGAGTGGTCGCGGTCGCTCCATGGTCGACCATAATGGTGGACAACGCGGCTGGGTCGCTTCTTTCTCGTCGTTTTTCACCCGGTACCGGGTGATCTCGATGCGGCATCGCCGGTGAACCGGCTCAGAAGCTGCCACACTCGCGCAGCACGCGATTTCCGAGCGGCATCGGCGGACGGAAGTTGTTGATTACCTGAAACAAGCGGCACACAGGCGCCGGAATTAGGAAAACTGGGCCGTGATTCCGCCGATCTGGAATTCGTTCTTTCGCGGTCGGACATTGACGCGGCGCCACGGCTAAAAATAAAACGAGAGAAAAAAGGGAAGGAAAGGGTGTGCGATGTGTCACCGAGACGAAGGATTTGTGGGGCGAGAGAAAGATTAATCGAATCGATGGAGAAGGTGCCCAGTGGGCGTTTTGTTCCGCCTTGGTTGACGTCGACGGTAGTTTGTGATAAATTTTTAGAAATATCCTTCGTTCGTTTGTCGGCAGTAAGATTTACTAAGTTTTGTTTTTTTACAGTGTGTCAAATCTCATTGAGTACGAGACATTCGGTACAGTTCAATGTCGATGTAAGATTCTGGTGTATTAAATGTAGGTTTTAGGAAAAATTATGTAATATTCGATTAAAATTCAACATCTATGCAAAATTCCAACGTAGTAAATATTTATGGGGATTGTAAGACTCCTGCAATTTTGGTGTTAGGAAGCTCTAAAATGTTCGAAGGTTCCTACGAGTAATATTCCAGTTTCTCCTCGATTTACCCAACGTTGCTTATTTCACAATGTGCTTCGTAATGAATTAACAGTATAAAAAATGCAAACGTGAAACTGAATACACTTACCGCTCCATGATTCTCATGGCACGGGCACTCCTCCCCACGGGAGAATTTACGTAAGTTGCGGAAGATGTTTAACTGATGATGAGACACCTCGATGCACTTCTTGAAAAGAATCCAAGTGACGCTCTCGTTGCAAGGTGGCGTCGTCAACGAGCCCAGATACGTCCAGTAGCCATTGTCGTCTGGATCAGGAAACGGGAAGCACGAAATAGAATACGACCTTAGTTATAAAAATGAACGACTTATAAAATGGGAAAAGTGGTAAAGTATTTCCAACGATAAGATCTGCCACCGCGATAAATGGTGGACGCAGACGATAGAAAGCGCGGTCATATGATGGATTGGCTCGAGTTTTTTGCGTTTGATATTTTAAACTGAATACTAATTTATTAATGTGCAGAGTGTCGAGCACGAGAAAAATTACGTAACTTCATTAACGTAATGTGTACGTTCGTAAAGAATGTCTTTTTTTAAGAAATGACGCGATTCATTATTAAAATGATAATGTAGCGGACGTGGCGATCGATCAAGACCGTCATTTAAAATATCCGAGACATTGTCTCGAATAATTGCGTTTTCTCTTACGGAAGACAATAAATGAATTTTTAAAGACACCTTAGAGATCTTAGTATGCAAATTTCTATGAATTTTGAAAGGATCTGTCATGCGAAAGCTTCGTGTCTCGTTTGTAATTTCCAATTCCCTTTGTGCGACCAGGTTTGCGTGGCATAAATGATAGCATAAACGATAGGCACTGTTTTAAAGAGTTAAGCGATCGTGATTGAAAAGTAGGATGAAAATTTTAAAAGCCCTTTGCAACAAACAGGCGAGAGAAAAATAAGTTCTTGGACGATTTTTCTTTGACATTGGTTAATGGTGAATAATGGAGGTAATCTGATCGACATGAAAGCGAATATAAAATTGGCGATATTTTGATAGAATACTAACCAGGAAGTAGCTTGCTGGGATCGATTGGATCTGCGATTTCTACGACTTCGTTCTTATGCGAGACATATGGCAACAAACGAGCGATCTTCTCCATTTCCTCGTGTGTCTTTCCCACCTGCAATTATAACGTTACACAACACGCTCCGCCAATATGATCATCAACCTTTAATCTCTACTGTATGCATAAATATTCATATTCTTAATCGAGTCGTGTGATGTATATTTTCAAAAACCAATAAGAGGAAAACCTACATGTGTGACCCGTTAACCAATGCAGAACGAAAAAACATTTTAACGTTCGGTTCTGGAGTTTGTAACGAAGAACTCATTGAGATCTTGATTAATATTATTTCAGCCTCACACGAAATTTCCATCGTGCTAACTCTCTCGATCAATTTCAAAAACGAAAGATCTGTGTAATTTCTACTAAAAAAAGCAACGAACGCGTGAAAATTTTTTTGGTTGAAAAGTTTAACTTTTTTAAAACGATGTTTTGGATTATAATTCCTTCTTATTTCGAGTTAAATTGCCGATCATCTTACACGAATGCATCTTGATCTTAATTCATACGCTGTTACAACTTAATTCATACAAAAGACGCCTAAAATATTCATAGTGACGCAACGAGGAAAATTGCAGACGTTATACGAAACACAGTTAACGGCTATTAGAATAACCAACTGGTTTTATCAAGCACATGTTAGGCGATCATCGCCTTCCTGTCTCTCGAATTTAATTGAAGGCAATGCCTTTGGAAAATGATGGTGTTGGAAAAATGCCTGAACGAGGAAATAGAATTTGCAAGGAGAAAATGTAGACAGGAATACACATTCAGCCTAGCGCAGCCGGTATTAATGACCGTGCATTATCTAATGGTCGTCGAATGTTTATCGCTTAGTAATAATATATACGAAAAATGCGGCCTGTCCAAGTCTGTTAATATAGACCTAGCAAGTAAGATTAAGAATGCTTTTTACCCGAGCCTAATATGCATTCTAATCACGATGAAAAGTATTACTATGTACGTATCTATCCCCGATTGCTCTAAAACGATTCACGCTGTACTCGATGCGCAAAAGAAGGAACATTCTTGTACTTGTGGAGCATATTAGGAAAGTTTCCACTGTGAATCTTTTTTAATTCATAGAAAAATTGAATGAAACATTATCTCAGAATCATAGTAAAAGATAATAATAAACTTTCAAGGCCTTGGAGGAATATTTTCAATTCATAGATAAATTTAATGGAATATTTTCTTAAGATTACGATAGAAAGATTTTCAGTTTTTGATATGATATAGTGTTGGATATTGATACGAGTGAAATTAGATTTAACCAAGAAAATGTTCTATTCTAAATTTATAAAATGCTGCACAGGAAGCTAGTTGCACAGGGCTACCGGTACGAAATCAGCTGTAATAATTTTGAACAACTTCCGTGCAACATTGGCGGCCGCAAATAATCTGTGTTTGATCGGCACGAATTCGATGAAAATTTCCAGCAAACAACGACTACTATAAGCAATCGGTTGCACAATGTTACTTTTTGAATTGCCTCGCGTTATAGCGTTCCGCAAATATTCTAATAACAACTGCGCAATCGTTGCACGTGCTTTTTATGCGAAACTAATTCCGATTGAACATCCAAATCTATTTGTACACTTTTCGCACAACAAAACCTATCTCCATTCGCGAACCATACAAAGCGGAAGTCGCTAATTTATAATCATTCGCTGCAATTCCTTTCAATGCTCCTTACCCATCTCGTCTCTCATTTATTTCATTTTAATTTTTATCCAAAATTCTCTAACGTTATTAATCCAAGCGTGTTATATAAAAAAAGAGTCGAACAATAAACTGCAAAATTTTAATTGCAAGCGGAAAGTATTATAATAAAATTAGCGGATACTGGTAATTGAAAATCGCGTGCACGATTTCCATTCGTCCTTGGTGGCGCGATACCGGACTGATAAAAAGGGAATTTCACTTTGTCTTTGAAATAACGGATAATGATTCGCTCTCGAAGGATTACGTAACGTGTCATCAAACAGATGATGAAGCAGACCGCGTCATTATTACGGATTCTGCTTACGAGAGCTTACGAGCTTATGTAGAAGCCCAGGCGACTATAATTATGAATACGTTTCTATGAATACGGTTCTATGCACCCGTAGAAAAAACAGCATATAAACGGATTACGATCTTAAGAATCTGCCGTCGCGGCTTTGAAATATCGCTGAATTTGAAACAGGCATCACTCTATATTTTGACTCTATCTTATTTAATAACCGCAATTTTAACAATAGATTTTAATTGCTCAAATTTTGCCTTTGATAGGGAAATTTTTATATTTCGCTATTATTTGTTTTACTGGCTTATCGTATTTTTATTTTATATGCTTCCATAAGGTAAACGGTAAGGTAGTATAATATATACATAAGGTAAGGTAGTAATTCTCAATAGAAAATTAAATGTAAGAAAATTATAAAAGTTGCGTTAAAAAGGATCCCCGCTCTTATAATTATTCTATCGTGTAAGCTAATATAGCGGGAAAATTGACTGTAATAGGCAAAATTTATAACTTCCCCTATCCTTGTAACCATTAATAATCAACTTACGCTACATTAAAAAAAATCACCGTTAACTCCTGATTAAAGAGAAATTCGTAACTTCATAACTATCTTCATTTTTTCAAGAACTTCGTTTAATTATAGTTATAGATGCTCGAATCTAATGTTACCTGTAAATGGTTACTTGATTATCATCTTGTTATTTTCCTGCTCTCAATTTTCATCCACTTGGCTGACAATAATAATTAAATTGGTAACTTTTTTGGTAGCTTTTAAATTTGCATCCTACTCGTGGCGAGGAATAACCAAAGTTAATAGCTTAACGTAGGTGTAGATATAAATTAAATAGATCAACGTAGCAAGGATACTTAGAGATCTAGAAAACAGTATCTAAGAAAATAAAGTATCTAGAAAATAGTACAGTGATGAATGGTTACTGACCTTGAGGAACACACCGAGAACCGCGAGGCCATCGGACGCTTTTGCAGCTTCCGCGAAGGTGTTGTATTTACTCGTGTTCCAATGTACCAGATGCAACTGTAACATGGAAATAACCAATAGAATACATACTAGTATTTGTGATCATTTTTAGAAAATGATATTTCTGCAGCAAAATTTTACACTGCTGTTATACACTTATTTCTTTTCTTTTTTTTTTACTTAAATTAGAAATTTAATCGATATGAATTTAATAGAAGCAAAGAACTATCCTGTATTTTATATTCTATTCCAAACATTTTCCAAGAATCTTCATCAACATCAACTCTAATCAAATGAAAATCAATCGTTTACAAATGTGTAATACAACGACAAAAATCACGCATCAGAAGTTATTATGCAAATTTATCAAGCGTTGTGAATAAATTCGATATTGCAAAATCAACGAACGATCGCTCTTCTGAGAGATTCGCATGCATCATGTTCTAAGAAAAAACCAGTCCTCCGATGTATTAAAAATTCTCCTCGTGATGTTTGCATCATAATCTTAATAGACCACGCTAGTCTTAGTTAGTCTCGCTAAATATTTATGATTTGAAATCACTACGAAGGAAAGATCACTAATGGAGTCGTGCGATCGAGAAGAAAGCTGCAAAAATAATGCTTTATGAATCATCGAATTCAGCCTGCTTTCGTGAATCGGTGAAACTCGTGATGATTGTGGCAACAAGTTTCTCAAATAATTCACAAATCATCATGTGGTTCTTGACGAAATAAGCTAACAGATAATTCATAGATAATATCGCGCGATAAAACTGACGCATCTCGTGATTAAACATTACAAAACATGTTCCTGGAGAATTGAACTACTTATCTATGACATCTTAGTTGACCAATATTAGTTTTAATTTTTAATCTTATCATTTTGTTTTTTTTTTTTAGTATCCTTAATATCGCAAAAAATTTAGTAACATTACAAAAACCAAAAAGAAATTAAAATACGTGATTAAAAATAATACTGAAGGAATAAAAATTTCGATCTATTTTCCTTAAATTTTTGCATTTAATGAATTAATCGGTATTCTATATACTCAAAAGGAAGTACATTGTCGTCGGTGCGCTCGAACCGCATCGAACATCGAATCGAAGACGTGCACGGCAAACAAACGCGCGTTCCAAGCAAACATATTTCACACTACCGTTCGAGAATGCAATTGCAACCTCTTAACGTCGATGCGACCGCCGCGTGTTTTTCTCTAACAATTAATCATGAAAGAACTTCTCCGTTGCGCAATCGATGCCTAGTTCCTTGCTCCATAACAACCGAAGGCATTTCTCATAAAGTTTAGGCTCACAAAGCTTGAACACATTTTCTTACGTAACTCTGTTCGTCATTTCCATACAAATGGCACGGACAATTATCGTAATTCTTTGGTTCCTTTGAAACAGAATACGTACGCAAACAACGACATGGTACGTAACGTTCTAATAAAAATTTATTCTAAAAGAAAGAAAGGAAAAACTTAATTAATTCTTCGTAGGAAAACTTACTTCACACTTAACTGGTTCCTCTGAATTACTGATATCGTTACTGACATAATTTTGAAGCCGTTGACATAACAAACGATTATCTGACGCAGATAATATACACAAGTATTCATAGATGATAGCGTAACATAATAAAAGAATACTACAGAGAAACACTATGTTACATTTCCTATTTTTTATTACGTAAGAAAGTAATTTTAAAGTTCAGTACACTGTCGACTATTTCTATATCATCTAACCTGTTGTTTTACTCGATTCAGCGATTCAATGTATGCTATTGCTATCTATCTATTCACGAATGTCTAAAAAATATCGGATGTCGTGACATTAGCTATTCCGTTGCTTTTATATAAAACTTCGTAGTATCTATTTTTAGAAGCTAGCCGTATATCATTGGACGCGTATTATCTTCGTCATCAAAATGCCATCTTTTAATCATCAACTGATATAAAAATATATATAAACTGATATAAAAGTCAGAAAATTAATTAACGTGGACTTATCGCGTTTCTTCCACAGTAGTCTCCGTACATTTCAGAACATTTCCAGAGTTTCTAAAAGCGTAGAACACGAAACAAAAAGAGAAAGAAAATTGGTCTCGAATATAAATGATTCGGTTTAAATACACGAAGGCGAAGAACATACGCAGGCTTAAAAACACCGAATAAGTATCGTGCAGCATTGTGCTTCTAACGACCATATTAATTAGAAGACTGGTTATTGCTGGAATCTTTCTTCGACTCACGGACGACGAAGTGCACGCGTTCGAACAAGGTCGAATCGTAACCGTAAGAAGTTCGTACGAATCATTGTGACACGAATCATGCTCCTCGACAGTGAATTATTAACGATTCGCTTCGAAGCCAGACGCGCTGGTTGTTGAGAATGTTTAGAGAGCACGATTAATCACCAATCCCACGAGCGTCCTTTTAAAATCGCTTACAGGCGGCCTCTTCGTCTTTTGTCCGTGCACCGAATCGCGAATTACGCCGAACGATCTCGTGTTAAATCCCGTTGAAACGTATTTGTTCCTCTCTCTCTCTCTCTTTCTATTTATATCATACATTGCGGGCTTGGATTCTAGAGGAAACAAAAGTTGGCAAATGGAATATGTAAATAAATCTGTCACGATCGCATATGTTGTTAAAAACATGGAAGTTTGACCATGGATATTGCTCAGAGTCCATATTTATTATTCAAGAATATCATGTTCGTCGTAGATGAAACTATAAGAGACGTCTCTTGTTTTTTGTAAATTCGTAAGTAAGATTTTAATTTCTCTCTTGTTTAATAAATTCAGCATTGATTCGATTTCCATTATCTATGTGCGAACAAATAATACTTATACAGGATTTATTTGTATATTTGTATATTCAGAAACTTTATACGTGAGCTATGGATGAGTTAATGTGAAACTTTCTTTCAAAATTTTGTGATTCTTATCCCGTTAACTAAATAAAACGAGCTGACCTGTCGCTCCAATCCAACAGTTACAATGAATATGTATATGAAACGTATAATCTATGACCGTATCTAGTTGGAGTTGCTGTTACGGAAAATTTTTAACGAAAGTGAAATAATCGTTTTTGAAGTGCACTAACCTCTCCGGCGAAGGCCTGTCCATTCACAGTGTGCTCGGATCCTCTCGAGTCGCTGCATCCCCAGTGGCAGTGGTACTGTTCTAGTTTGTAGACGTCGTCCATTAAAGGTCCGCCGCTCAAAACTGTAGAAACATCGTTGTAATTTTATTTATAGACACAACCTTAAAACTGTGAAAGCATCGTCGCAATTTCATTTTAAAACGTAACCATGCTTAGCCACTTAAAAATCGAATGAATCGTCATCGAACGACAGTGTAATCTTATCTATAGAAAAGTGCAGGAAGAGAAAGATATGTGAATCGATGCTAAAAAAAAAAAAAAAAAGAAATAAGGAAATAAAATATCATAAATAAATCATCCTCCTCTATTCTTTCTCTTTCAAATAATTCGTTTTTAACATGCGAAGGAATTCTAATATTAGTTCGTATTATGGTTTCGCGGTTGTGTAACGCGAAAACAGACGCCAGAAAGTTTCCATCGTTTCCACGATGGCTCTTGGAACGAACGCGGATCGTTTCAGCGCGTTGAATTACAGGATACGCTTGATTAGCCGAATTACAAGAACGATACTGGGGTCGTAAGGGGATAGAAGCGAACAGGGAAACCCCACGTGCGTCATAACCGCAAAGGTTAAAGAAGATTTATGGCGAGCGGGTCAGAGTCGACGAACTCTCGAATCGAATAGCGTAGCTTCAAACCGAATAAACGATCACCTGTTTCGATCCTACAGCGAGAGTCAAAAGTGAGTTTACGTCTTAGAAATATGAGGTTCGTACGATATTGATTTACCTAAGGACTTATCTACGTTTCTCTTTTACTATTCATTTGTATTCCTAGGTACTTTGTGTCTAGACTGTGGGTTTTTACGCATTTGTTGGGAAATTTGAAAGCGCAAAATTGCATAGAACGCGTTTAATACGAAAAGTATTACGTTGCTTACTACGATACTAGGTGCATGTATCAAACAATTTTCTATCCTTTTAATTATATTCTTAAAAATATAAATTTGTATAAAAATCCGTAATCTACGTCTTTAGAAGCAATTTCCAATTTGCGCAACATACGTGTAAGAATATTTGAGTAAACGTCGTGCCTCCCAGATGTATACTCGCTTTTGATTCTCACTATATACCTGTCTGAGATATTTCAATGTTCATCGCCGTGTTTCCGTAACTTCTATGCAACACCGTATAGAGATTTAATCTTCCTATTTGTTCGAGTCTAGAAATCCTATAGTAGTAACTAGTGCTGTGTAGTAAAAATGTAATTGCGAAAGTTGCTTGAATGAGAATGTCATAGAAGAGGTATCGCGATGAAGTCATTAGTGGCACAAAGCTGGTGGGTTCGACAAAGTTTGCAACAAGATAATGAATAGACACAGTGAACTACAACGAAGTAACGATGGCCGATTTATATTCGAACAAAAGATAAACGGATTCTTGTATACAAATGTACAATCATTCTTAACACATTCGAGACTGATAATTTTTAAGTACGAAATAATGTAATTAAGATAACGATAAATATTGTGTATTATGTCATATATTATTAATTCAAATATATACAAGAAATTCAATATCTTTCTTCCTCGCTGTTACAATTGACTCGTATGGACTCGTCTTATCCACAAAAAAGCATAGAAATTTTATTAATTATTATTGATATTAACGTATTAATCTCATCGCGTTGTTACGACCCCCATCTTATCAAAATACGATCAAAAAACATATCAAGGAACGATCGGTCCATTAAATTTTGAAATCCTTGATGTGATATTAAACTTTTTATAGTATTCCCAAATTATTGTACGATCAAACAAGATTCGCATCTTTATCGCTCCTAAATGACAACGTAACAATTACGCAGGACCTAATAGCTCGTCGAATAAAAGGACACGGTTATTTTCGAAAGATAGACACGTGTGTGTTTGTCAGGTTGTTTAAAACGATTTGTCAACGTTAATAATAAATGGGCCACAACGTATCGATGGTATCGGGTCATCGATTCCCTGAAACTTTGCTCTATTTCCATCGTGTGGACGTTTCGCTCCTGCCACGTATGAGCACGCATAATGCGTCACGGCACGACCGTCCTCGTTTCGAGCATACCTCGCAAAGGTAAAAGCCTGCTCAACCGGCACGAAACTGCTGTCGAAGCGTTCGAGGAAAACGCCAATGACCACGATTCACTCTACACTCGTTCCATGACTCTTCCCTCCATGCCAATTATAATTTGTCTTTCTTTGTTATCTTACGTTTCGTGGCCAGCAACTCGTTCGAATACCACCGCCGATTAATAATCTTTGATTTGTTCGATTTAAATTGCTTTGATTATTTCTGAGTTCCCCAAGCAAGGAATAATCATCGATTTTTTTGTAAAATAATGGATAACAAGTTGATAAAAGTAAGTCAACCACGGTCACGGATATATCATTCGATATTCGAGTGCCTTGATCCCCTTGTTTTGTGTCAACGCACATTAGAGAAAATAGGAATTAATCGATATTATTTGCTTCTAAAACGCTGACACATACGAAAGAGAAAATTAACGAGGCCGTTTGAAACGAAGATTTACCTCGAATACAGATTTTATCGTTTCAAATGTCAAACTTTCCTATACCTTCGCCTGCACTTTTACTTCTTCGACTAACTAACTCGACTCTATTCTTACGTGATCAAACGTTCTTATTGAAAGAACAATTATATGTTAAACGATTATCCGAACACAGATATAGTGGCACAGGAAAATATTCGAACGCTTTCGGATTACTTTCAAATTTGGCCAACATAATCATGACACTCGTATCTCATTATACAACTAATGAACTTTCGAAGAATTTATGCATATGATACACGCAACATGTGCATAAAATATTTCGATAATAAATGACGAAATACGTTCGTGAGCCAGTGTACAGAACTTCAACCTGTACACGAGCTACTTATCGAATTAATAACAAGTATATAATTTACAATCTACTCGATCCCTTGCTTAAGGTGTAATATAAGTTTCAACGGGTGATTTCTTTCGCAAAAATTGTTTTTTTTTTCTTTTTCTCTTCGCTCGTGATAATCTCACGAGGTTTTCAATACCATAGATAAGAGCGTTAATGATGGTAAAGCATAGAATAAAGTTTTACGGCCGCAGAATTTACGATGTCGATGACGAAATGCAAACGCAAGCTTTTCCTCTGACGGGTTCCTGTTAGGCGAACCGGCTCTCACAGTGTCGGAAATGGACGATTAGAGCCACGTTTCGTGGCCCTTGCATGCAACCAATTAGCTTCTAGCCGCGGTTAACGCTGAAATCCACTTCGAACTGCTTTAGATTAAGTCCGTCGCTCTTCATGGACTAATATTTGGGTCATCGCGATCAAAACAGCATCGTATACTTGCTTTGTCAACAGCTGGATCGATTCCAGATTCGAATTAATACCAGCCAAATAGAGAAAATTGTCGTCCACTGGATTCTGTGATATTTCTATTTATGGTCTGATAAAACGGATCTCTTCGATGGAATTCGAATTGAAGAGGTTTCTTGCAGGCTAAGCCTCCAAGAATTTTAATCGAGATAACAGTGTTCAGATATTTCCTGGAATTTCATCTAAGAAATGTATTTTTTTCGTTCGAAAGAAACCTTGTTGCTAAGACATCAACGATCGTTTTTTAAAATCTAGCACTTTTTCGATTGTTTGTTTTATCTGAGTAAAAATTACAAAAAATGACAAACTAGCAATTACAAATGACAATTAACGTTCTACTTTTCAGAAACAGATTAATTTATTCATTTTGGTACTGGAATAAATAATCAACGTTTAACTTTTCAGGAAGCAAACGTCGGTGAAATTGATCTGTTCAATTTTTATGTAATTTATATTTTCTCTTTTGAAGGAGAAGCTCTGTAGGAGAAATGTTAAAGGCTTCGATCGATTTCACGATCCAACTATCCAGAAAAGGTTTCTTCTTACCGAATCTTTGGGAAGGGGACATATTTGCATTCGTGGTCGATCTGCAATTCAATGCTGTGGATCGAAATCGTTCTTACGGCGTGTTCCAGGCTTTTCAACTAACGAACGACTTCTTAGTTTCGCATTTAAATGCGCGAACGAACGATACGGCACTGAACGCCGCGATTCTTAACCCCGAAACCAGAATGGTTTTTTCTTTTTCCATCCGCAATGATAAATAATATTCCAATCAAGAAACGATACCACGAGACAAGTTCGTTCAATTAGTTTACAACCATTCGTATGTTATCTACATGATTAATACAAAGTGACGAACGAATTGACATTTTTTATTCTATCTTGTGAATGGACGTTCGTCTATCTCATTTTTTAACCCGCTCGAGAAGTCTTAAAATATAATTTTATCCTTACAAGAAAGTTCTAGTACACTTTTAATCGCCGACGCAAATTTAGTCAAATCTCGACCGAGTTCTCTGGTAATAATACTAAATGAATTAAGTACAGTTTTACGTATATATAAAAACGAAATTTATGAAAATTGTGTTACGATGATTAGAAACTGACAAACGACAATGCACGTATTCTTCTAAATTTCTACATTGAGAACAAAAGGGTGGATGGATTTATTAATAACCGAGGAGTATTTACATAATGAAATTTAACTCTCAAAATAATTAAAAATGCAGAAGAACATGATCTAAAATATTATTCAGATAAAATGACATTTTCCGAGTACTGTTTAATCGTGGTAAGGAGACTCAGTGACTCGTTTTAATTCTTCTCAATTATGAATTACCTCAAGTTTATAACCATTCGATGTTCCTACTCCATATTAGTATCTACTATTATGTTCCATTCTTGACACTTAGACGTACTCTGTTTCGTTATTAGTTTCAATATCACTCCAATCACAAGCTAAGAATAAACGTAATTTTGGTCACGCACGGTACCTATCCGTATCTACATATACAACCTCTGAAAGGCAATGGCCAAGTGCTCGATGCGATAAGTAGCTTTCCCCGATCGTTTCGTGGAAAATGAAAATAAACTTACACGTGCCCTCGCCGTCGGTGTCCATCCGCCAGCAATAACCCGGATTAACAAGTTTCCGGGAAGCGGTTGCCGGATACTTCCATCGCAGGGGTTTGCTACTCAAAGCCTCGTGATCCGATTCGACTCGGTCGGTTTCGATATTTACGGGACTCTGCCTCGATCCTGCCGCCATTGGGAATTTCGACACCCACGTGCTTGGTCCTGTAATCAAAAAGTAAATTATATTTTCTTTAGTTCGACAACGTGCTTTGGGTGGAAAATGGAGCAAAGGCCGGACTCGAGAGATTCTTACCAACAGATCTCCTAACGATTTGCGTTTTGCGATTGAGCGTTGTGCATAAGCGATTTAAACTAGAACCCATTCGTAGTAAACATAAATAGCTAACGATAATTAGTTACTAGATGCAGGCACGTGCCACTGATTAAGTATATGTTAACGTACGGTACAAAATTTACTTATTTTCTTAGTAGATAGAGCATAAATAACCCGGGAATTAACTTCTGTTAATTGGATTTTCTAATCCAGATCGATAATAAATTAGCATTTACCTGTATTTGAAGGAAACGTCAAAAAGAGAAAAGAATGATATTTTGTCTAGTCCGATCATATTAGTATTTCTTTATTTTTAAAAGTCACGTGCTTGGTTTTGTAATAAGATAATGAATTAGTATTTTATCTGGTTCAATCGTATTATATCAGTATTTATTTTCATTCTTCATGTGGAGATAAAAAGACAAAACGATCGATGTTGATACTTCAAAGTGCTTGATTGATTGAATATTTTAATATCATCATAATATAAAATATAAGATATATGACATAAAGATGAAATATCAAGGAGCTGAATCATTTATATCATTGAGTATTTAATACACAATAGGATTTTTATTAGTTACTTACAGTGTGTACAAGATGATTGTACAGTTTGTATTTTTATGGTATAGCAGACTAGATTTAATGTGCATACATAATACTGATTAGATAAAATATTAAATGAGTATCAATCGTGTGATCTCGTTAATGTTTGCCAATCTTAAGGCGTCATTTCTTAAACATCCTGTACAATCTTCCTTTGAAGCATCGTAATTCTCTTTTTAATTAGAAGGAAGTGTTTAATCGAAGATTAATTCTACGCGAGCCTGTCTTCCCTCGTGAAATGCAGCGTTTTTTTTAAACGCGTTCATTATTTCGCATGAAAAGTGGTAAAACAAGTGTTCGCGGGAAAAAATGTTTAATTATTTTTGTTTTCTCTTCTTTTTGAATGAATATTTTTCTCTTATTTTACGCAAGAAAGTGTCAAAATAACATTTGTCAAGCAAATATTTGAAGCAGACTTAACATCTCCACAGGCTTTCAAGGTCCAAAATCGACAAAGACATACAGAGTATAAGAAACAGCCCGTGACACGGGAAGTCGTCCGTCATATCTGTAATCCTCACGTGTTTTATACCCTTCCTTAATCATTTTCATATAGATAACAGGTTTTAGCGCGCTAACTCTATAAATAATCCAGTAGACGTGGTATGCGTTGCGAGCAGCTCGTTTTAATGATATTGAAACTAAGCACAACCAGACGAGATATTAGAATTATCAAACGTTATGAATATTTAAAGTTACAGTCCGCCACGAAGTTTTGCATTACACTCAACGTAATGCATTAAAAGCACTGGGTCAAGAAGAAACTAAATCGATGCTAACGACGTCGAAATTAGTTACGGTTATGGGATCGCAAATAATTAAAACTTTATCGATTTACACGAACGATCCAAGGGAAATTTTGCTATTAGTTGTAATAGAAATTTGACGATTCGGAGATAAAAGGATATCGATCGAAATGAAACATATAGTACCTCATAAAGTTATTCGAACATTTATAGATACCCATTCTGAAATTTTACTAGCACTGTTGCAAGACACGATTATCATTATATTCAGTGGGACCATCTATAACACTAATCGCACGTTTAAGACGATTATTCGTGCTGTATATTAACCTTTTACTAAATACGTGTTTACGATACAATAGTGAAAATCGTTAATAAATCATTAATGGCAATGAGACGCTTCAAAAAGTTTCATGCAACACTCGTAATAAGAAAATTACTACTTGGTGCTTGGCGCAATGACAAAAGTCCAATTAACACCTCCGATATTATCCAATATGATAGTATAGATTGATAACACGAGTTTAATCGTATTTGTGCAGAAACACGTTTTTCTAGTTAGCAGTTAGAGATAACGCTCCAGCCACCAACAATCTTTCAAGAGTAGCACATCGATGTTTTTACATCCTTTTCCTATGTTCTTTCAATCAATACGATGCAATTGCTTACGTTTATCGTTGAATAAATACTGGCGCTATAGAACGACTATTTTTTAACAATAATTATTACATAATGTCGGTTAAAAGTAAGTGTAATCAATCTTCCTAGTATTTTTGAAGTTGTTTTTCTTTTCTTTTTGTAGGATATGACTTATCGGTAAAATAAGTGGTTTTTTAAAGCAATAAACAAAGTTTCATTTCGATTAGTCGATCGGCAACAACAACAACGAATTAATGATAATGGCACGCGAATAACAGCGCTCGATTGTGTAATAGCGAACGCATCAAAACAGCGTGTGTTGGTCCAGATAATCGAGGTAAATTATCGGTTGATTTAAGACGCCCGTTATCACGGACGCATGGGTCACGTGCCGTTGCATAAATCTTGTCCAAACGTTGACACGCGATTCTGATATTGCTCGTGATAAGACTGCATTCTTAAGCATTTCCCGTCCTTCGATTACACATACTTAAAACACCGATATAATACCATAAACTATACATGGAATTTGCAAAAAATTATATTCCTTCGTTCGACCTCTTTTTACAGATTGCCTCTCAGCTAAGAAGTCTGTATCAAATATAGAATGATTCGGTTACTGATACATAGGCAACTGCAGCTATATTTAGAATTCTCGATACTTTCGAGATATAAACAATGAGAAAAACAGCGGTAGATAACAAAAGATAAAATTAAACGAATCGACCGTCGATAAGTGTAGAGAAAGAAATTTCATAAGAAATTTTATAAGTGTTTGCAATGCTAGCAACGGCTGATCGTCGACATTTGGCTACAATTAGCCACAGTCGAGCGACACGTACGATCCGATGATTAAACGAAGATCATGTTCCGTGATGGATAGGTCAAGGAGGATTGTTTGTGTCAAGATCATGTGACATTACACCACGATACTTTTATCGGGAGATTTTGTAACAAACACGATTGAAAAAGGAGTTCATGTGTGACGCAAATGAACAGAGGCCGGACAAAGCCAAACTACGGAGTTTACGTTCGAAAAGAAGTAACATCATCGTTGAAATAGTCATCGATATATCGATCTTGGGTTGTCATAATCGCACGTGATACATTTTCCTTCCTACTTATAGAACTTTATTGGCACGGCCTCAACGACAGGTTCAATTTTGAAATGCTCTTACTGACGTACCGCGTTCAAAATTCCCAACGCGATTCGCCCGTTTCTCACGCTAGCGAGTCGCACTTGGCGAAACTGTACAAACGTATTACAATATAATCAGATCTAAATATTACGAAATAAGTTGAAGTGATCATATATTTCCATCTGTTTGCCTATTTTTCATTAAATAATCATGGAAGCTTCTAATTAACGAATTAACGTCATCGAATAAAGTTCACGAGTTCTTTATTTCTCGTTGCAATATAAGGTTAAGTACGCGAGGAGTTAATTATTCTCGAAAAGTGTGAGCACGATCGTGTGTTCGTTTGACATGGAGCGAGAAAAAACACAGCTGTTCCGTGCAGACATTCCTTTATCGCACGTTAGATTTCAGCGTGGTTCACAGCTGCGGAGCAACACGTGATGATGACATAATAGGCGCCCGACGTAACCGCGATTATGCTCGGAACGCGCGATATTGTCGCGCGCCATTAATTTGCAAAGTGGCCCTTATAACCCCATAGACCGTGACCGTCGTGTTCTTCCAATTTCCCGTGGATTTGCAGAACGTATTCTCTGAAAGACGTTTCGCGAGTTTGCAATATACAATGACTATAAAACATGTTGACACATACCCTTGTTTTCCAACAAAGTGTCCTCCTATTTTCTGTCTTTTAGATTTTCTACTTTATTTCTGTAATATCAAATTTTTCTAATCATACGAAAGTACTACCAAACGATACTAGATTAATATACTTTTGACCTAATTCAACGTAAATAGCATCGTCCATTATACGAAAGAAGAAACTGAAAGAAACATTCGATATGTAAAAAATTGGCCAAGCGAATCGAGTCGTTCGGTATGCAAAAATTTTGAAGAAATTTTATTGCGTGCATACATGTATGTGATCGATCTTAAGTCTCAACGTGAACTTGTGAGAACGGCGCGATGGAAAGCTATTCGATAATAGTTGTAAAAGAGATACTGATACACGTGAACCAGTTTACGTGGGTGGAAAGTGATATAACCGGTTACAAATTCTGGTTTAATAACTCCGTCCACTTGCTACTTTACCGCATAAACATGCTCTAAATTGTCTTCAATAACCGAACAATCCTCAAGATACCAATTTTTCAACAATACTACAACTTTACACTAAAACGATATTAAAATGATAAAAAATTTAAATCACCGATAAAAGTAATCGCTTCAATTTGAAAAGAAAAAAAAAACATTCATTACGCAGTTTCAAGTTTTCAAAATAATAATTCATCGCATAAGGGTTCGTCGCGTCTTCCAGTCATCTGAATGCACAATTCGACTCACAGTCTCTTCCAAGCTCGTTGAGAATCTCATTGATCGCGATCACAAAGGCCGCCGCGCTTCCAGCAGAAAAACATCTTCTCGAGGTCGTCGAGATCTGCTTGAAGGTTCGTTCAACCTTGTCGAAGACACGAGGCGAACGTAAACGCCGCGTCCCGATCACTGACTACGGTTTCTTGGCAAATTTCACCACGGACCTTGCACTCTGACCTTCTTTATTTTTAGTCCCTTTTCCCTGAGACCATCTCGTAGATCGCGACACGAAACAACAACATCTTGCAAAGAATCGAAGAAATCGGAGAACGTTCGAGGAGGATCGAAGAAATCGCTGCCGCGGAAATTGTATCGGATATCGAGTTGAACTAAGTTGACAGATTTGTGACGCTCAAACTCAGAATTAGTAAGTAATACAGCGTGGTTTTGTTCATATATAGGGAAAAAGCTTCTAACTTTCATTCGATTACTTTTTGTTAACCGATATTGACACTTCAGAGTTTAGCCTTGTTTTTGTCGTAGTATAGCCGTACACAGCGGAAACTAGAAAGTTGAAAGTCGGTGAACGTTGCCATTGAAATTATTCTTGCAGCCACGAGGATTAACCTTCCTTTAATTACGCGTTAAACTATGCGTGTAACTTCTTAACGAATAGGCGTGCACAACAATGCCACGCCTTTTATGTAAACCGGATGAGAAAAATGACGCATAGTATCTTCCTGCCTGCTCCATTGTGTACCATATTTAACGGCGCGTCGACTTCGTGCGATGACTCTAAACAGACCTCAACTAATCAAGCAGCCGTTTTAAACGCGTAATTTCCATTCCTCCATCGTGTTAATTACAATGTCGGTGATCATATTTAAAAGATTTAAGAACTATTTAAAACCAAGGTTCGCTTACCTCTCTGTATAATCATGATTCATGGTTGAACGTATTGTAGTTACTCAATGAGATCGCAAATACATGCATATTGTTCTATAAAATTATATACCTTACCTCGATGAAACGAGGGATTATCTATTACGTATCGATGAGCACAGAAGAGAAAGCTCAGAAATCGATATACAACGCGTTATACGTCCATAACGCGATCATCAATCTTTCAACGATTCGTTTCGTTCGATCTTTTCACCTTCCTACTTAATTTGTGCAAAACTCGTCGAAAGAAGTCGCAGGTGATAGAAAAAAGATCCACGTCGCTGGAACCTCCATTTTCTCGAGACTCTTTGAAAATTACACGATAATCTTGTCGCGTGATTTACGTTGGCCGGCGACAATTACGTACATTGCCCATACTATTTTCCCGAAACGATCGGTTTGGAATGTGCACATTGCGCAACGAGGCAATAAATTGCGAAAAGTTGGCGATATTGCAAGGTAGTTTCTCATAAGTATGTTTCTGAAGTTTGCAAGCGCCGATCGCGCCGGGTTAACGAGAATCATTAATGGCTGCCCTGCAGCGGACTATGACACGGTGTAAATGAAAAAGGGGCAAGCAGTTGCGTCGACGCGGGAACGCCGACCTCGATCCTTCTGTGTCGAACGAAATTCCTGTTTGACCCGAATTTCACGCTAACTGTGACGAGGAACGAGGGAAGAAGAGAAAGAAGAATAAATAAATAAAAAAAAAGAAAGAATATGGATTTCAACGAACGCTTCAGACCCGTCACGAACGATAAAAAATGATCGTATCGAAAATTTCTTCCTCATCCGGCGTACAATGCAACACGTGTCCGCGATTAAAAGCGCGCGGTAGAAAACTTTTCCTTCGTTTCCGCGAGCTGCACCGTTTCGAACACCTATCTTTGATCTCGCTTTTTAACTTAAACGCGGTACTCGAACGTATTACATACTTAAGTCTAGTCTAATACCTGATTACGTATACATACCACCGATCCTTCTTCCTCGAGTTCTACGTATAATACTTATTGCGATAGAACTCCGTTTATATGATCTTGATGGGAGACAAATGAATCGGTGAATTGAGAAACGATACACGTTCAATGTTATGTTATTTTACATACTTAAAACGTAGAAAAAAGATTATTCGTATAAATACATATAAATGGACTCCGCTTGATCCTCCCAACTTCCTATGATTTTTTATTCGCACAAGTAATAGGAGTTGACATTTAGGTAAGCGGGTTCGACAACAGCAAGACTTCATTTGACAAAACATTACCTAAAATTTCGTCTCCTACATCCGCTAAATTTTACTCTGCTTGGAAACGGACTCGAACCCAAACGAGATATTCGAATCCCTTGCGAACGCAACTCTATCAAGCTCCTATTTCTTAATTTCCTCTACTTCGTTCAAAGTAAACGGGATCTGTGTACTTATGCAACTACGGGGTACTAAAAAGTCCACAAAGAGTGGAAACTATAAGACGAAAGAATACTAATTACATCGACACCGATGATAAATCATGGGATCGATATAATCGAGGAAGATAATCCGCATCGTTTATTAATTTCCCTGAAGGACGACAACACCGCGCGTCTCAAACGGTGGTCGCGATAATGTAACTTCCGGCCGTGATCGAATATCCCGCGACAGGGTAGTAAATATTCGAACCGATTGCCATTTCTTGGGCGAATCGCCGGTACACGGTCGGAAAGCCAAACGACTTAATCGGCGATCTGCACGCCGGCCAGGAATTTATGCAAATCACGGTATCCGCCAGACTTCGCGATTGCACTCGCGCCGGTTCAAAGATAGCGCTGACAAATTGGCCCCAGATTAAGGGCATTTCGGAGAGGCATGCACGGTAACCGGGTAAGGCGAAACGAAACTGGGTCTGCGACCCCCAACACGCGCTTTCGTCTAACTATACGTTTCGCTTCTCGTCCCCTCTCGACTGTACTTCCATCGAAGGTATGCAAACACGTCGATATCGCTCCGATTCATTCGATATTGATATTTAAACGCGCGTTAAGTGGTCAAACAGTTTCCACTTCGTTTATTCCGCATCGATCTGATCATCGTTTTAACTCTTGCTTGATGAAAAACCATTAGGTCGAAGCGACTGGAAGCGAAGGATTATGGTTTTGCAGTGGCTTACGAACGTGTTTGAATATCATCTTAAATTTGTGGAACATATCAATCGAATCGTTATTTGTGTCTGTGATTTGAAACGTTAAAGATCCTTTTGTTTGTTTAAACGAAAGGAAAATACGGTACATATAAATTTGAAAACCGCAGCAGGGTTAAAACGTATAAGTGGTGCAAAAGTGATGGTCTCATTAAAATATATCGAAGTTTATCAATATAATGAATAATCGATCGTTTAAATACTCCTATGATCTCTGCGAATAATATCGTACATATTATACGAATTCTATGTACATTTTGATTTGTTTCAAGTTTTACCGCTGTAATAATGATAATTGAGTCTCGTTACAGCTAATGACGAAATTCCAAAATGTTTCGTTTGATACACGTAATTTATCCATAGAAGATTTGTATATAAATTCGAATATATTTGCGAGCCACGATATGCAATTTATGCAATTATGGAAAAAGCGAATTTGTTCTTGGAATTAAGGTTTGTTTTTCTCGATTATGTTCCTTGGCAAATGTTTCCAAGTGAAACGTGTGTTAATGGACATTAACGTATCGCGGTTTTCGCGAAATGCAAAATTAGAACGTAAATCTCGTCAGTGGCTTCTCCGTGGTGCGAAATTTTTCACGGTAAATATTTGTCAGCCCAGATATGTTTTTTCAACGATCTATTTACGATATTTATTCACCCAATTTAGATCACGTCGCGCTGTGTTACACCACTCCCGCACCTCGTTGCGCTCGACATGCATATTTAATTATTCGTTCCACATAACACAGCGATATGCGTACTTGATCGTGTATATATTTCATACTCTGGCGTACGATCGTCTCGATAAAGGTTGACGCGTGCCATGCGATCTTTCGCGATACAATTACATCGGTAATAACAATTGTCTTCGAGTGCTTCGTGCTCATGACCCTCTCAAATTAAATATGGTACAATAGTGCCACGTTAAGTGGCCGAGAGTTTGCTTCGTTAACTAGCCATCTCTATCCCTACCAGTTCTTAGAACTGACTTCGCGAACCGAGACTCTAAACCCTCTATCAAGTAATTTATCAACTAATGATATTAATGAAATGATCACGTCGAATTCGAACCCATCAAGCACTATCGTTGCCTTAATACAACATTTCACTCGTAACATTCTTTAATCGAATGCGAAAAGGAATTGCAAAAATTTGCTCCATTTTTTCGTCGCTACTTTTGTCGAATTATTAAGTTCGATTAATTTCGTCACTACTTCTCCTTCTATGTACACCCTACAATTTTATGGAGTTTGGCGAAATCGAAGTATTGCGTGGTACCGTGACGAGAACTATTTTTTTTCGAGATTATGGAACTTTTCTTAGGGCCTGCAATTTGTACAACGGATTTAACGTATTTGTTATTCTAATACATTTCGTGTATCTTGATACAACAACTCAAATAACTTACTTTACTTACGTCCTTTAGCAATGTTGCGTTTATGCAATTTTGTCCTCAATAAAAAGCCGATTTCCTTCAATTCTGTCTCTTTCATCCTTCGTTCTACGATATCTCGCATTCAACGAAGCAGAGAGTACGTACTCCAAAACCATTCATACGAACTTCATTTATACTCGATTTTAGTTGGCGTCTGATTAAACTGAATCTACTTATCTAAACGTGAACACGTATTACTAGAACGGAAAGTGGCGGAATTACCGTACTCCTATTACATCGACCCCAATTATACAAACTATTTATCCTCTGAGAAGTTCATATGAAGGTAGATCAATTCAAGATCTCCTACGTTCGTATCTCCCTCGATAACTGGCCGGATAAAATCCCGACCAGTGGCCAAGTATGCACATACCGCTGCATTTGACTACACGAATGCAAGAACCTCACGTACAACTCGTGCGTGTTCGTGCCTCGTTACCAGCGAACAACGTGCTCTCTATTCTTGCATTATGTTTACGTGTCTACGACTAGCATACTATACGACACGTTTCAACACGGTTTATGGTTATATATCTCTGACTGGTAGCGACGTATTGGTGTGCACGGTGCTTTCGAGTACACTCTAGGCTGGTCAGAACGATACAGAAAGCTGCCTACGCCCGCCGACGGAGAACAGGTGCATCGGCCTGAAGTACAACGAGGAAAATTATTGATTTTCGTTTACCTACTGAGCCGGTTGGTGTCCCGTGCTAGCATGGCGAATGCAACGCCGTCCCTTGGCACGACTGGGACGCCCTGCATTCGAAGACAATGGCCTTAGGTCAGTGAGCCTGGTGCCATCGTGACACCGTGAAAATCGAACGTGCCCCGAAATGGGAGCTGACTCGTTATCACCGATCGAACAGTAACTTTCTCCTCTCTTATTTTAACTTTCCGTTTCCGTCAGCGCAAACGGGATTATCGAGAATGTTAAAAAGACTGTCGTTCGACTAATCGATGTTTTTTTAAGGCGAAGAAAATATTAGCTACATTGGTGTAGCATATATTTACAATGCAAAATTGCTAACCTGTTTGCCTTGTAGTTGTAACCGGAGGCGGTATTACGTAGGTTGTAAATTACGAAGAAAGCCACGGTATAAGACGAATCGATTAAAAAATTTGTCAAAATCGAAATCACGGTTGTTCGTTGTTTTGCGAGCCTTTGCATACTACAATGTGTTATTGCTGGATATTCGAAAAATATAAATTGCGTTTACCGTACGTGTTGCGAAAGATACGATCGATCTATATAGTATCAGATAGATCAAATACACTTTGAACGAAATCACAGACCAAAATGGACAGCGTCTAAAAATATCTATGTATTAATTTTTATTTAATACTTTTATTGTTTTCTATGGTATTGAAACAAGGTTAACCATGATATGATTCTATCTAATCGCTGTGATTCACGAATATGCACAGCTTTTCGTAGACGCGTGTAATATTTTTAAATACCGTTATAGATACAGATAGTATTCATATTGGAATGCGATATTTTTTTTTTTTTTTATTAGATAAGCAACAAAGCGAAAACGGATTAGTTAGCAAGGTAATTTAACAAAACGACAAAATCACTACAATGGAATAATACCGTGTTGTGAAATACTGCGGAGATCGAAGTTCTTAGCAGTAACGAAACAATCGCGAGATTAAATAAGAAAAACGATAATATTATTTATCGTTCTTCGTAGAAACACAAGCGTGACTGATTTCTATAATAGTTCAAGAAACGTTAAAAATATTAAACATAAAGAAAAACATTCTTGTAAAATATATATGACAGTGCCTCTCCTACGTGTGCTCTTTTTCTCTTCAATCTTTAAGAAACTATTTTTACCAAAGTAACAGGCACGTTTTTCTTCTTCGAACATAAAAAAGCCAGAGATTATATTACACCGTTCCCTCGCGAGGAATGCAAGGTTGATACAGAAAACTAAATATTTTTAGTCATCAGTCAGAGAAGCGACTATAGATTATAGAATAATAATAGTTAATGATACGTAGCAATTGCAATCGACAGAAACGTTTAATTTTTAATACGCTACGTTTATTGGAAAAGCATAAAATATAAAAGAATACGGTGTAGATCTCGAGGATTGAATCGATCAAGCGAATCGATAAACACGTATCAACTCTCACTCTCCGTCGCAAGATTTATGGAATTTCTAACGGATGTTACAAACGATCGAAAAAGAAAGAAACACCGTAAACGAGCTTTAAACTAAAGAAATTAAAGTACGCGAAATAAATGAAATGTAATTGATTAAATTATTTTCTTTCGTCGTATTACATTATTTTTAAGGTTACCGAGGATCTTATTTGTTACTAGATTACAGATATTCATATTCTTACCGCCAAACCTAAATAAAGATTTTTATTTCGCCCTAAATATTTAAACGAGTAATTCGTATACTCGATGCATTTTCATCAATTATGTATATTTCTTTTGCAGTTTTCGATCTCCCATAAATGCATTAATATCGTCAGCCCACTCATTATTTTCCTTATTTTGACGCTGTACCGAGGGAATAAGCCAAAAGCTGAATATTTTACCGGTCGATGCAAATAATGCACGAGCATTCTAATGTAAATTTAAACGTGGAAAGCAATGTATCGTCGCAACAGCTTATTCCTGTTTGGTTGCTGCAACGTTCATAGATAACCAAGAAAAAACTCACCATTTTGAACAGAGTAGTCCCATTCGCTCTTGTCGGCCATCTCGGTGACGATCGTGTTATCGAAAATTCAGGTCCGCGAAATTAAGATCCGAGTAGAGTTTGCTGTCGGTCGTCTTGCCTGCTTGTGATTCTTGATAGATTGAAACACGTCACTATATCGCGTTTTTATTTCGATTTACCGTATCCACGAATCGTACAATCCGGCGAGTTGCCGATCAGAATCACCACCGATTGATTCGAACTCGGAGCGAAAATCGAGAAACAATTGTCAAATCCACCGATCGTCGACTAACTTCAAGTTTCTTCCTGACTTTTGTTCTGCATATATTTCTTATACATGCACGTACGAATTATTCGGCTACACGAGCGTTTAATTGTACGAAATCGTATTTTGCAGAAGGCTTAAGAAAACTGTTTGTTTCTAGTAAAAATTGAAGCGAAAAAACGATTCGTGTCACCTCGGATTGTCCACGAATGCGACGCCGGCCGGTTCACCACTGGATTTTATACGCGAGTCGATCACGTGACCCTTACTATGGAAAAGCAAGCGTCTGCGCATGCGCTAGTAAATGTTTACACGTGCATCGCCGATCCCCCACCGCACGCTACCTCAAGCACGTGCTTCGTTATAATCGGCAACACCCAAAATATTCGCAGTTTTTTAATCTTTGCACCAACAATTTGATTTAAAACGTAGGATTGGATCTAAGATATTAACTCGATAAAGTTATGGATACGATTACGATTCGAAATTTCGTTTGAGCATTGACAAAGAGACGGACGATCGAATTGGCCGCGTTTGTTCGCCAATACGAGTTCGCACTGCGAGGGGGCAGTAACTAACGACTTAATGCCTTAATGATTCATTTTATAATCTATTTCAAACGGGAACATTAATCTCGATGAGATGATAAGTTAATATAACGCGCGACAATTGTCCTATCAGCTGCGATGAGAAGAAATCAAATACGTTCTTTTCATCGAGGCTCAGCGTTTTCTTGCTTTATTATGCTTTTCATTACATTTTCATTATCTTCGTTATTTTCCTACATCTACTATTCTCTTTTCAAATTCTCGTAGAATGTCACTATTCTCTTACAATAATGGCATTCCATCATCGTGATGGATCGAGGAATAAAGAGATTAGATTAATCCTCGAACTTGCTCTCTTGAACTCTGTCATTCAGTTCCTCGTTTATCGCGTAATTTTTGCTTCAAGTGCAAATATTCCTTTTTTACCTTATAAGCAGTGACCGAGCGACTTCTTCGTCACGTCATCAATTTCTTTCCTCGTGGGTCACAATACCGATGAACAAGCGCCAGACATTATTTGTATCTATTGCTTCGACAGTTATTATTTCTAAATCAGATGACACGAAATTGTTTGTTGTATCAAGTGAATCATAATCTTGCAACGAAATTGCGTTAGTCATGACAGATGACTCACCCGAGCCCTTACGAGGTTGAGGACCTGGATATCCCAGCTGTACTCCTTTACTTTATTTATTTGGCTCGTTTCATTCTTGCCAGCTTCTATTGTAGTCCTTTCTCTGTCATTTCTCATAACCACAAGATATAAAAATATAAAAATTGATATAAAAATTAGTCAACTTATCTACAATATATGTATTCAACAACAACAATATATGTGCTAACAAATATTTGCACAAAGAAACACGATTAATCTCTAAAATGCTCGGCGCATTATTAAGAGAAAACTTTGAGTCTATGTCTGAAGAAATAAAAGTTAGTAAAAGGACGTAACATAGATAAAACTTCATCGTTACGAAAATTGCCTTTTGTGTCCGATTGTGAGCAATCTGTTTTCGTGTACAAATGAGGTAGAACATATCGAGGAACTGGGTTCAAGAAGTTGCCACTTTAATTTCATCGAGCTCGCATAACACTGTCACGTCAATGTTATGTCACGGAACGTGGCTGGCGCTCGCCGTTGTCGTTTCGTCTTCGTTATACCAATAAAACGAGCCGGTCGCACTACGATACTCTCAATAAAAATTAATGAATTCCAGAAAATTCCATCGCAAAACGTCAATGGACATCGGTTGCTCCGCGTCTGCGGCGGTAACTTCGCGCGAATGCGCTTTTTCCCGCCATCTTTTGCGGTTTTACGCGCGTGATTTTCTACTGCACCGCTCCTTTGTTTCGCCTGTGGTTTATGGTCATTATCATTTACAACACGAATCTGTTTATACCGTTTTTCACCTTCAAATCTCTCAAATAAAGTTAAACTTCAGAATCGTCCTTATTACATTGTATAAAGATACACGAATCTCTACTTATTTGTGAGAAATTTAAAAATACGATAATACATAGAACATGCAAAAATATAGAAAATATTCGAAGTACCCTTTATAATATTTAATGGATAGAAAATTCTTTACTTAAGTTTTATCTGTTTCATTTTAAAAAATATGAATTTGCACAAATATCAACCAACTAATTATTATGCCGGTCGTGATTAAGATTGCCTCCGAGGATACATAGGAGGTAAAGAAAGGCGATTCGATCATTTAGATTAGCTCGCGTGTACAGAACCGATCGTCGCATAAATCAAAGAGATATGAGCAGATATTCTTTTTAATTAATCGTGTATAACGATCGGCAAACGAGCTGTGGCGCGATTCATTTCGGTACGCCTGAGTGCAAGATCTGTTTGGTCGTCAAACCAAGAAGGACGCTGACTGAAATTCGACGAGATAAAGGTTGGATTTTAATCGAACAGGGAACAAGATTTACAAAATAACTGTTAGTAACATTACTTGGCACGATCGCTCTAGTAAACTTCTTGAAGAAAAAAAAGAAATTACTGTGAGCCATGATAACTTCTCTCCGTCGTAGGATGACGGCGAAGGTTATCTACTCGAATTACAAAAGACCATCTCATAAATTCATCAGAACCGTCATAAATTTTCCAAACATGGTCAAACAGGCCACAAAGAGAATTCCGATTTTCTGCCAGAACATGCACGATTGTTCAAGAGATTTCCTAATCAGCCGTTTCGCTCATGAAACTTCTTTGCATTTTAATTTTGTCGCGTAGAAGGAAACGATATTCTGTTCGAATTCTCTGTAACTGTTACGTAATTGTCATTTTGCTTGTCCTTCGCGGCAATTAAATGGCTCTCGCGTTTTACCTTAAGGAACGTTTCTATCGTATATAAACATCAACAATCTTTCGACGATTCGAGGAACGCCTTGAATTCGATCATTACGAAAATAATTTATGTTAATCGCGATCATTGTCGATTTGACTCGATCCCTCGGAAGTGTCGTTACAAGTATTACTTAATCATAGGCTCCTGCAGAAGCGACAAGCAGACGCGTTAAAAATGCTAATCGGTAATCGCCATCTGCAACATCGCCTCTTTTGTTTTCATAATACATTTGGTGTTACTTCTGTTAGTGAACGTTTATTATTAACGGATGTTAAAATTATTTCAAGAATAAAGTGGTAATTGAGTAGTTTATTTATAGAATTTGGAAACACGGCAGATGGATCGCTAAAGCATCTCGGTGAATCCAGAGAATTTCAAATAGTCGTTCGAATAATATTCGAATCCGTAGAATTTCGATCAATCATTATGCTGTCAGACCTGGCTCAATAACCTCGATACTTACGTAATTGTCGAACCTTATCGGTAATTCCTGGAATTTTTAGCCAAAATGCATTACGACACTCATTGTCTGAATCATTGGATGTCAAAATTTCCCTTTATGTACTCTTATCTATGTTACGTCGCGAAATACAGCGTTTCTCAATTAAAGAAACAACAACGAATAATGTCAAAAACTGAAAATATTACTTAATGCAACGTGTTGCGTCAAATGATTCATTTTTTACTACCATAGTCTTATATTATTAGGAATTTCCGAATAATATCGGTTTTGCATTTTACCTGTACAATGTTTTTAATCAAATTAATGTAACAAAATTTCAGCGATTCCCTCTTCGATTGCACAATTCCATGATGACGTAAAGATGACGTGCTTTTCGTAATTTTTTCGATGAATCGTTCGTTTCAATCTACGATTATTGATGTGATAACGATATATCTTCATGGATGTGTAGAAGGTAGAGACGATGTTCGATCATGAAAAGGTAACACGACATCCGCCATCGTCGTGGCGACGTAAATTGCTAAAAAAAATTTATACGGGCGTGCAGCCAATGTCAAAAGCGAGGTCAGCAGTCGATACGCCGTGCCGTAGGAGCTCTTTGTCAGCTCCGATCTAATTAATCCTCGTTAAGTCATCGTCAATTGTTTACGTAAACGAAGTATTCAACTGGCAGACGCAAACTTTTGGTCACGAATCGCACGCGTGTGTACCTTGTTTAAGCTGCGATTATCGCACATGCACGTTACGATCGTACAAAGGTATTAACACCTGTCTCCTCTATGTCATTGCTTGTAAGTATAATTTAACCGAAGACAGACGTAACGCGAAGCACGAGAATCGAAGTGAAAAGGACAGGTGACACGTAGGTGAAATCGGGGATGATCTCACGAAAAGTTTGGTCTATAAGACGAGTACACTTTGTTTTACGTTCAATACGAAGTAAAAAAAAAATATTTGCACGCGTGTCTTCCGCTTAGGTTAAATGGAATGCAAACAGAAACGTACGAGGATCGAGCTAAAAAAATAATAAAATAGAAAGTCGGGAGGAGTTGAAGATAGAGCGGCGTGCAAAGTTTCTGAGCAGACAAATTTCTTACTTCGTATTTCGATATGCAGATTGCGGATCTTTGTGCAATTTCGCGTTTCCGCGTACGTACTTAAGGAAATGGAACCCAAATAGAGACTCGCATCACCGAAGTCGCAACAAAAACTTATATAGTTAGAGTTCTTTAAAATATCGCTTTTCAGATACGAAGCGAACGATCTACTTAGCTGGAAATTTTTTTGCACAGCGCTGCAGGTCCTTGAAGGACTCGAATATGAGAGGAAAACATAGTCACAGTCTAAATGAACGGAGGATATATAGATCGAGATAAATAGCAAAGAAATCGACAAAGGTTAAAATAGGAAATGACAGCGTGATTTACTTTCCGGAAGTGGAAGCGGAAGTTCAAGGCAGATCCTTGAGCAATTCTCCTTGCTGTAGGCAAGGTGTACCCATTCCGTTACGATATCTTTAATAATCTATTTGGTTTCTTTAATGTACACGTAATAGGAACGAACGAGAAGCCTGGTATCCTAAAATGGCTTTATTAACTCTTAACTTTACACGTGTTTAATATGCAGTACTTGTCAGAGATATCTGTATACGCGTGTATCTGTGTGTCTGTGTCTCTATTATTCCACGCTTCTTTCATTCGTCGTCAACGACATCAGCCGACAAGATGATCGTTAACGAGATACGATGCCTTTTCGATCGTGCAGATCGAAGGAAGGACGATATTCTATTACCTGGCCCGATTCCTTCCATCCGGGGTTCCGTCGAGGCGCCATAGCGGACAAAAATAATTTGCGAATTCCCAGTCGACGAGTATTACTCTTATGTATATATCATTATGTGTACAAGAAATTCCTTATACGCGACGTGATAATCGTTTCTCCTCCCTCGTCTCTCCCTCGAAGGGGAACTTTTTCGGGTGTCCGCGTCCTTTTGGACTCGACCGAATTCTACAATTTTTCCTTCGTATTTCTTTCGTAATTCTTTCATCGTTTCATTCTTGTTTCCCTAGCTTTCGTTCTCTTTTATACAAAATACTTTCGAATCACTCTCTCTCTCTCTCTCTCTCTTCTTCTCTTCGTTTTGTAGACCAAAAAAAGAAAATAAGCTCCACCCAAGAGCGTTCTTAAACACGACAATCGGTTCCGTGTTCACCAATTCCGACCTCTTCTTTATATTTTTCCACCTCTGACACCGCATCTTATAAATATCGTACACGTTTATCATACATAATCGTCGTTTCCGTCACAGTAACACAATTGCAGCGCATGAGAGTTACGCGTATAGCGATGATATGATTAGAAGCATGATATGAGTTCTGCTCTTGCCTATCGCAGGTCACAGACCGGAGATTCGAAAGTAGTCTTTGAATAGCGTGTACACATGTTGCGATCGGTCACGCACGATCGATACGGCCTCATCCACGATCCGAGCTTCTTTTATTCTTATTATATATATTTTTTTCTCTCGTAAAAAAAGCTTTCTGTATCTCTTTTCTTCTTTTTTATTNTTTTTTTTTTTTTTTTTTTTAAGTAGCTCGAGCGTGGACGCGACGAGACGATCCGTGACGCATCAATTTCCTTGAACAACGGATACGCTAAAACGTGATACAAAAATAGAAAATACTCCCGAGGTTTTCTAATTCATGCGATTATCGCGACGAATCGTACATGTTGCTCGTTTCATGGGAACGCAATTGTTTTGCATCGTGGAATAGAATGATCTGCCTGATTTTTATTCTGCGATAAACAAGACGCGATGAAGAAGGATTGAAAAGAGATAGTCGCGCGTTAATATACTTAAATCTTCTACATTATAAAGACGTGAATTAATATATATTATATCGTAATTTAGCTTGCATACCAAACATCCGTTTTTTTTTTTTTTTTTTTTTATCATTCTACATACACAAATATCATCATCATCATCATCATTATCATAATCATTCACACTAAGTTTTAATAGGAGTGACCCCAAATTTGCAGATTCGTCAACTACCTGTTTCTTTTGCGAAGAAGTGGATGAACGGAGCCTCCAAATTCGAGGTACGCAAGATATCGCTTTCTTTTTTACTTTTGTTTTGTTATCTTTCTTTTTGTTTCCTCCTTTCCTTATCCTTCGTTCTTTTCTTTCGATTTCTCGTATTATTTCCTTCCTCTTTTAAAAAATATCAGGAAACTATCGAGGTATTGAAGAAACGGCAGCGCGTACATACCCGTATCCCAAAAAAATCGTGGTTCATTCTCGTTCCTTTTTTCTTTTATTTATTCGTTCACGAAAATCAGTCGAAAATTTGTTCGTAACAGAGCAACTGGTTAGATTGTACAAAATCATTCATATAAAAAACGTGTGCGCGCCCTGTTCATAAGGTGTACGGGTGTTTACGCAGGTTTGTATATGTTAAAAAGTAGGTCTTATTACTTTACTCTCCTCCGCGTCATTTTGTTCTTTCTTATTTTTAATTCCATTTTTTCTTCTCTGCTTTAAATAGTTAGTACTTTTTTTTGGCTTGGTAACTATGTAAATTCTAAATTAAATTAAGCCATCGACGGGTTTAGAATCGTTAAAACTAGAGCTTCCTTTTTCTTTCGAACGATAAAAAAATAGAAACAAAAGACCTTAGATAATAGTCACAGAGCTGTTAAAAAAAGAACGAATTCTTTGTCTGATTGTGCGTGAAACGAATGGAAAGCTTCCTCCTGTACAGTGCAAGAAAAAAAAAAAAAAAGAAATAAAAAGTGCAAGACAATGTAACCCTAGACAGTAGGTCTGGCAGTGTTTTCCGAACGACATCAATCTAACAATAAGTAATGCAGCAGACTGTCTATCGAACGACAAATAGGTAATATACATATTTTTATATATATATATATATATTTATATATATTATCATTAGTTTTTTTTTCTTTTATTCTGTGTGGCCTACAGCGCCAATGGAAGCATTTTGCTGTCACTCTGCAATGGCATATCGCGCAAACAGATACACACGGTTAAGTTATGTTCCATTTTTTTTTCTTCTTTAAAAAAATTCTCACTTCTCACTAAGTTAATCGTTTAAGTCTGACATAACCGGTCGTCGGATGGGTCAGTTCAATAAAATCGCAGAATATACAAAATCTTCGTTCCTGTTTCGATATTCCTTCCTCTTGCAAAAACTTATGGACAGTACAAAAAAAAGAGGCTTGAACAACTTGCGATAAAACTGTCTCGTCCGACGACGAATTATCATGTATATTTTTTTTTTTTTGTCTCATCTGGCAGCGTTACGCGTTGTAGGTACGTTGTAAGATTCGTTAAGTCGATAGTCTTTGATACTTGGAGACCGTTTGCTTCTTTTTTCATTTTTTATCAGTAAACTGCGTTAAGTCGTAGAACCATTTATAGTACGTGTTTTCTTCGTTCACAGCAGGATACCCTTATTGCTTAAAAAATGGCACTGATATTACTGAAATATTTAACGAGTATCGTTGCTGCATATACAAACACCGACTCCCTTTGCTACCCCATATTATCGAGTAAAATACATCTCGCCCTAAACGACTGGCTGGTTCTACAAGATTCGTAAACCTAAAACCTAAAATATCCGCTCACCCGGTCGGAGTAGTAGAATCATTCTCCCTCTTTCTTTCTCTCTTTCTACAGTTTGAATTCGTTACGAAAGGCAACGCGTGATTTGTAATCCCATACACTCCCTAGAAAAATGTATCCCGTGAAATTACAAGACGATCGATGACAAGTGCATCTGTTTTGTTAAAAAATGAAAGTAAAAAGAGGAGAAGAAAAAGGAAAGAAACTCGAGGACGACATTTCCATCCCTCGTTCCCTCGTCTTTCTCTTCCCTTAAATACGTTATATACCGCGGATAAATAGCGACGAATGAGTATACATGTACATAGATAATATTACAAAATAAGTAAAAGTGGGCGTGACTTTTGGCGTGAGTTCTCCTGAACAGATCCTTCGTCTTCTCTCGTTTCGTGATACCGATATACATATACATATATATATTGTTCGAATGCCGGAAAGAACGAAAGCTTTGCGTTTTCTTTTTTTTCTTTTTTCGTTTTTTACTTAAGATTGCTGTATACGTTCAGATTACCGCAGTTGTCGATTTTACCGGCAAGTTGAGGTTTCTTCTGATAGTTGGTTTGGTTTTGCGCGTGTATTGGGGAGTCTCCGAGCATCGCTAACATATATTTGCGCGTGGGCGAGTGAACCGTATTTTGTTAGGGTGGTACGTATGGGGGTGGTTTCCTGTACGTTGGGGTGGGTTTAGGGCGATTCTGACGATTGGTATCGCGGTTCGTTGCGAATGGTGGAGGTGGTTGGTACGGTTCCTCGGAATTCTCCTTTGGCAACATCGGCACGTCCGCACCATCTTCAGCCTTTTGATACTCAGGAGGTGGTAGTGGTGGTTTTTCTTCCTTCAGAATGACGGGAGACTTGTTACCTGCAATAAACGATCAAAATATAATAGCTTAGTTAACGCAAGAATAACGGCAGATCTAGGTATTTAAATAAATTGAAAATTCATACCTGGATCTGGCTTTTCATCCAACTCGTCCTGGAAAATGACGGGTATACCCTTGCTGCGAAAACTCTGTCTCTCGTCGTCCTGTTCGCTGACGCTCATCTTACCGCTACGCCTTCGTCTGTACAATACGCAGGCAATGATACCCGCTAGGATGAGCATTATAGCGATTATTATAGCCGGCAAAACGAACGTGATAAGATAATCATCGTGGAATGCCCCGACTGAGGTGGAATCGTCCACTGGTGGGACGTGACTGTCGGGCGAATGAACGTCTGTTAATTCGCCAAGACAGATGCCCATGGGGACGACAGTGATCTGTTTCACAGGGAATTTCGGTCCCATGACATCCAGAACCTCGTCCGTGACAGATCGACGATCGTTGTCACTCTTGACGAGCACCGATCGCAATCTACTGACTTCTTCGTGCGCACAATACGAGGTAGGCAAAGTTCTGTTATGCCACGTGATTACCGTGCTACCATTCGATATACTATGTAAAGAGATCGCACTAGTATCTTTATCTTGATACAGATCACGCAGCTTTTCGATGAAATTACGCTTTTGAAGGGCAGAGTGTGCGAACGATTTGTACGGGATGTCCAAGGTCATGGAGAACTCCACTGTATGGTGCATGAAGGGTGCAGAATGAACAACAACCACTAGGCCGTCAGTGGCGCTTGCGCCTATAAGAAATTGACAGAAGTTTTATAAAAATATTCAGTGTCTAAATCGTGGAAGTGGTTAATTTTGAGCTTACCTTCTTTGTCAGTAACTACTAATTGATATTCCTTACGTCCAACGTCACTACGCATTGGCACTCCATAAAATTCTTGATTCTTGCTGTCAAATTGTAGCCATTCCTGTGGGGAAATAGGCTTGCGTTCGATGGTCAGTAGAGACATTTGCATATTTCTTGCGGAACCATCTTCTGCGTCGTAGAAGGTGTCCTATAACAATAATTTATATTTAATTAGATTTATATTTAAATGAGACAGTACGATTTTTTTCCGTTATGACATAACGTACCTCTGGTACTTTAAATACAAGCAACTGGCCAACAGTGGCATTAACAAGGTCCACCTGGTTCCTTGGTACTGGTGGGAAGTTTGATTTAGGCTCTTGCGTAGAAACTTTTGGTACTTCTGGGCGGGGCATGTCCTCACACTGTCCAATACCTTGATAGACCACTCGTTTGACTCTAATTTCAGGGAGGAGAACATCCCTCAATGAAGGACTGGGGTCACCGTTTTTATCAATCAGCACCTAAATCACAGATATTCAATAAGATTCTCTTTAATACGCGTCTGAAGAAATAACGAGACATTAAAACCATAATTACATGCATCAGATCGTCGATATATTCTTTAGGACATTCGCTGCTTCTAGGTAAACTATCATTGGTCCAAGTGAAGATTGCTTGGTCACGATCGATATCAACAGCTCTAACCGTGATATGCCTGGTATCGCTATCTCCATACAATTCGGATATTCCTCGAATTACCTATAAACCGACAATTATTGAACACACTGATATAAGCTTTATTATAACAGGCGAATACCTTTAGCTCCCAATCAACGTCTGTAGGAAACTCAGTGCGCTTATCGATCCTTAAATAAATACTGAATTCATGGTTCACACTGCGACTGAGCTTGTGCTGCTGCACGTGAATGTCAAGTCGATCTGTCACGTTTAATCCCTCGCTATCGGCAGCTACCAATTCGTAGGTCCAGGTAGAAATATCGTTCTCCAGTGGCCTGCGCAATAATGACTAATTGAAAAGTAAATTCTTTATATGCAGGATATTTCACTGTTGAACACAGTTCACACATAGTAAACCACTTTGTAATCATTCCTTGACAATTAATGCTTACAATCCATAAACCTCCTGCGTCCTTTGATTGAATTGCAGCCAATGGCTGGGTTTCAACGGTGCAGCCTGCAGATACAAACTGAGTTTCAGGTTTCTCGTATCTCCGTCCTCGAAATCGCTGAACGTGTTAGCGGGTATAACATAGTTCAACGGTTTTCCAGCCGTAACCGGTATCTTCTTCAGTCTCCTATCTTGTTTGGGTGGGAAGTTGCGAACTCCGTACTCTATGGTTTCCGTGGTAATCCTAGGTGGTTCCGTGGCAGCGCTGGTCGGTGCTGGAGTGGTAGTGGTCGTGGTAGTGGTTGTACTAGCAGTGGTCGGAGCCATGGTAGTAGTAGTAGTGGTAGTAGTGGTGGTGCTGGTTGTAGTTGTAGTGATTGGTGTCGTTCTCATCTGTGTCGTTGTTGTTGTGGGTATCGTAGTGATATTTGTGACCAGTGCGGTGGTTGTGGTTGTGGTGGTGGTGTTGGCAGGTATTGGTAACAGAGTAATGGGCTGTTTCGTCGAAGACATTGACGATTGTTCTGTCGGCTAAAGGCAGAAAGAAAATGCTTTAATATTGGGGAACAAGTAGTCAAATCGTGGAATCTCGATGTATGAAGACATCGTGAATAATAAGAAAGGGACAACTTAATTACGGTAATTAATGGATGCTGCGAGAAGATCGTGCGAATTATCTTTTCGAAGGCAACTCTGAGGTGTAAATGAAAACAAGAAACCTTGGTTTTGGCCAGTTTCTCATGGACAATGCTCCCTTCCGGTGGAGTCGGCACGTTTGCTTTACTCGTATGAATTATTACTCGGCCCAGTTTACTCTAAAGTGACGCGCCTGTACACGACGCTGTATTAAATTACACTTCTAAGCTGCGCTTAACTTTCCCGCCGGCATCTATGCAGCTTTGTGACAAACGACAATGTACGAAGGATACCCACGCTACGATCCTCGTCGCGCATCGTTTATAAGGCAGAAGATGGCTTTAGGTGGGCTATGTAATACACAACGGCCTATCGTTTGGCATACTAAAGCGACAGACTAACGTGAACGGACTCTACGCGTAGCATAAACTATCGTACAAACGAAAGCTTGAAGCATCGAAGCATTACCTCTTCCGTGGTAACATTAACGGTACCATTGATGACATCCGGTTCCGTCCTTTCGACAACAACGGTGGTAGGGGTGGTTCCGGTGGTTGTGGTACTAGAGTGAGGAACGATTACCGAAGGAGGGATGGTGGTGAGTTCTGATATAGTGACAGATGAGACGTTTAGAGATTCGGTCTCCGTGTATCTGGTGTTCTTCGTTGTCTCTTCGGTGCTCTCCGATTTCTCCGGTGTCTCGGTCGATGGGACAATGATGGTCGGCATGATGCTTGCTGTTGTTGTATCTGCTATTGTTGTACTCGTTGTTGTGCTAGTTGTTGTATTGGCCGTTGACGAGGGTGGTTGTTGGGTGGTTGTTGTTGTTGTTGTCGAAGTAGTTGAGGTGGTCGTCGTGGTGGTGGTTGTTGGAGTTGTTGATGGTGGTGATGTAAGTTCAGTGGTTGTTGTCTGCGAAATCGTTAGTAGATGCGATGTACGGCACGAAAAACTTGGTTAGTTACATTACGAAGGGAGCGAAGAAGATGTATACAAAAAAAAACTATAAAGAAAGAAAAAATATATGTGTGTGCTCTTGTCTCTCTCTCTCCCTCTCACTCTCTCTCTCTCTCTCTCTTTCTCTCTCAGGCTTTCGTATTCATTTCAACAGAGTTACTTCGCATTACGGCGCTTCCTATACATCGATCGATACCGCCTAAACGGCATAGAAAATGGCATAAGTCGGCATTGAACACGCAGTACCCACAGCTAGACTAAAATATTTTAAGCGCAACGGTTCCCTTAAGCGATTGGCGTGGCGAATAAAGGACAGAGACATAAGAATTTTTAACGAAAGCCAGTTATATAGCGTTGTTCGTTTGCTATTTTTTTTTCTTTTCTTTTTAACGTTTCTTCTAATTTAAGAGAAGAATCGGTGACAAATTTCAAATTTATCACACGATTCGATTGGCTTCAATCTGATACTTACGGTCGACGTGGTGTCCGCAGTGGTTCTGTTCAATGCACTCTCTACTACATTTGGTTGATTCTCGACTGGAATATCCTCATCGATATCCTCTTCGGTCTAAGACACGCATAAATTCCGTTAGTTTACCATAAAGCTAAAATATCTTTAACTATTCTTCGTCGTACGAACAAAACTTACATTCCAATCGATAGGTTCTTCTCCATGGTGGTGTCTGTGTGGGTGTTCGGGCAGATTTCCTCTAGGAGAATTCGTATCCGGCATGAAAGTTGGCGATACTTGCGAGTCATCGCCATCTTCACCGTCCTCGCCATCCTCGCCGTCCTCGTCATCCTCGCTATCGTATTCGATGTCATAATCGTCGTAACTTTCGTAGTCCGCATTACCGTAATGCCCAGAACCGCTTTCCCTTCTGCTTCTCAATAACAAGCTCGACTCCGTTTTCACGCGCCATAGCAGGACCGGAAGTTGCATCACTTCCGCCAGGGTACCATCCTTTGCTTGTTCGCGCAGATGTTTCACCAAATCTGTCTGGTGCCTCCATAAATGACCGTCGCAACCGACCTTTTAATAAAATTCGAACGTGGAACGTTAACTTTAATCGTCATCAATATCCTTTGATATTCTTTCTTTAAAGAATTGTGATGTAGTATAGTTAACGACACAGAACAAAAAGAAGTAAGAGTCTTTGAGTAAGATTCGAATACGGACCGTTGCAAAATGACAAAAATAAGAACACTGCGAGGGAAGTAAAAATTTTAGTCAAAAAATCTCACCTGCCACTGGACCGCCGTGACGTGTTTCTCTTTCCGGTGTTTCACGTTTCCTGATCCGCTGAGGATCACGGTAGAATCATCGTTGAAATTTTCCTTGGCGTTTTGCGGATGCATCGAAAACGCGCTCTGAAATTCGAATCGGGGATGATCGAAACATCACAAATGAATATAAAAGAGGCGAGTTTTTTTTTGCCGATAATAGACAACGCAAATAACGAGGGAAACGTCCGCGCATCCCGATTTCGATTACGTCGAGCATTCTAATCGCACAGAAAATAGATTCTTGTTCGTCGCGACTCGACTAGGGCAAAAATTCTACGGGATGCAATTAAATCATCCTCAATGGCTGAAGATTGAATTCGCGTAATCGATTCGATTATTCCAATGAAATGAATTTCTCCGACGATGCGATTTCCCGTGCTTCAAGTGGCGCGACTCGTTTCGAGATCTCTTGCGACGTTTCCGAAATATTTTCACTTCGATATGTAGAAAGCTACGATCTCATCGAAGGATTCTGCGGATACGATTAATCGCGATTATTCGATTTCTTCGTTTGATAAAATTAAACGACGGAATTGTACAGTTGAGTGGACCGTATTATGTACAGAGAAAATATTTGAACAGTTACCGTAGAAAAGTTTTATACACGTATTACGATACTTGTTACGATAACAAGATTCATCTACAAAATGGAAACAACTGCGGAGATCGTAAAATGTAGGAAAAAACTAAATACAATCTAATCTGTAGCGCGTGGACTGTCGCAGACTTTGCGGCTCTACTTGTTTTTGCCTCGTGGAAAATACTATCAACATTCTTCATATTGCACCTAACTGCAGTTTCTCAGCGCGGAGTCATAAAAGCTGCAAATCTCATTCGTTCAAGCGATACCAGGCGATGTAAAATAACGGAGAGAAAAATGGACGTTGTTGTCTCCAACAGCAGTAAAAATATATTGTAGAGATAATAGTAGAGCGGAAACGAGGAGGGAACACTCTGACGCGCGCAGGAACATGCGCAACAAACGGAGATCCACGTATATAAAGAGTAATGCGTTTCTTTGTTTTTCGCGGTGATTAAATTAATTAAAAATTCCCGAGGCGCGCGGTGAGAAAAAAATGGTGGCCTGTTCAAAGGCGTCCAATTTATGCTCAACGGAACCTCTTCGCCAGGGATGCTTTAAAACTTGAATATTTTCTGTATTATGTCGAGCTCGCGATGCATCTCCTATTTCGCGCCGTTGCACTGACTGGTGTAACGTCGTAAAGTTTCCCTTCTCATAAAGAAACTTCTCCCGGCAAACTTTATCAAATATTCTTCGCCAGGAGCGTTACTTCGCGCATTAGGACAGCCCCGCGATTTCACGCATTTCCCCGATTAAAACGTCTGCCTAATTCCGACTTGTCAATGAATCAGAAAGATCTATAGATTCCTTTCGTCGATTCGCGAAACGAGGATCGGCTCGATTTAGAGGAAGAAAAAGAAGTTTGGACTTTTTGATGATCCAAGAGTTTGCAGCAATAGAAAGGCAATACTTAAATCGTATGTATCGAAAAATGAAAGAATCTATCACACTACGGATATTAATCAATTATGAACTTAGAGCGCGATTCAGCAAGCAGTTCGATTTTCATCGATTCTGAGTTTCTTCCTGTTGGTTCGCCCGAATTACTGGAAAGTGGTGCTCTTCGGCCCTTTTATCGCAACAGTTGCCTCGATCTTTTCAATCGTTCGAAACGTGAGCAGAGATACACGTTCGACGAAACGCGTTGGAACTCCTAGAAATTTGGTCAGAAATTTTGGTACGTCGATCGCGTGGATATCGAGTTTCAACTTTTTCTCGGACTTCTTCTTCTCCACTAAAGCTACGAGAATCGTACATATACGCGTAACAATATCGTACCACGTGAAGTCCCAGAAATCCTGCGAGGTTCTCGATGGTGTTGACTCGCGTGACCGGCGAGAGGTTGTCGAACCTGGCATCCAGCAGTATCGTCAGCAGCGTCTGTTCCTCCCCTTCGTTGCAGTGTGTCTAAAATCAGAGAGGCGTCCTATTTCAGTTGCCTGGCTCGAGGCAGAAGCAAACGGTGTCAGTGTGCGAAGCGCGAGGAATTAAGGCCGACCATCCGAACAATACTCATCCGCGATGACGCACAATACGCAGGACTATCAATTGGCATCAATCAACAACGTCTACCAGACTAATTTCTCGGCGAGATTTAAACGTGGCGTATCGATGCAAACGCACGCCGCGCGGCGATCTTTCGCTCCACCGATGCACGCGGGTAGAACAAATTCCACCCTTCGTTTATTCCTGGGTTCTTTCGATTCAGAAAATTCGTCTAGAAGATCGGTTCGATTTTTCTTAACGCGCTTATCGAAGATTACCGTCTTGTAGGAATTTTATTAGACTTCGTTAACTCGTTCGTGGGACGCGTTATATGGCAAAACTGTAGCGTAGAGTCAAGGGTGAGGCATAATTGACAAGGGTTAATAATTCTTATCGAGTGGGAGAGAACTAATTTACAGCAGAATGCATTGGGTTTGTGCGAGATAATGTAACGAATGGACTGCGGATTTTCTGTGCAAATTCGCGTTTTTACGAACACGATAAAAATGAGAGAGGGGGGAGAGGGAGGGGAAGAAAGAAAAAGAAAACGAAACCAAGGCAGAGATTTGCGTGTTTCAAACGTTTAGTGTTATAAATAAAATACGTAATATAATTTGCGAAGCACATCGGAGAAGGTTGGTGATTTTCCTGGCGAAGATCGAATAATTTCGAAACGGGAGGCAAACGATAGCAAATGAAATTTCCCGTTTGCAAGCGGCAAGGGTCGAGAGATCGCGCACGTACGCGTACGTCGAGGGGTGAAATCGAGTTTACCCGTTTAATTAATCGACGCTAAACGGTTCAAAAATGGCGGTGGTTCCGTGGACGTGAGCGACCCAGGTAAGCGACCGCAGTCTCGCAGCGAAGGATAAACGTGATAATTTCGTCGAACGATTTAACGAGCACGACATTCGGACCAATTAATCATCTAGATACCGAAAATCGACCGAATCCGATTAAAACGATCGACGCGTCGCGCAAAAGTCAAACCCAGATATGCTTGTTGCTCGATCGGCCGACGAAACCGATTAACGTGCTAATTGATTTACCGCTTCATTAACAGCTTCGGCTGGACGCGCCGAGTTTAGCAACAAACGAGCGAACCTGAATGATCTGATCGCTCGCTCAAATGGATAATAGGTTTAAAGAAACGTGAGTTCTTTGACATTGGAAATATCAGAGTCTCCTTTTTCTTGGTCGTTCTTAGAGATATATTATTTCTGTACTTGACTAAACTTAAGAACGATCTATTACTATTTTAGACAAGACATCGGGAAGTGATTTTTAGAAAATAGGAATTTTTACGGATTCAAGTGAAAATGGCCCGACTAACTATTCTAGGGTGAAACGATCGAGCACCGAAGAATTTTTACAAAATACAGTTCTATGCAATGAGACGAAGATACGAGTGTTCCGAAGCAGCAAATTTACCTGTTAGGATAATTTCCAATTATAGTTTGATTATTTCTCGATCGATATCGTTGGATCCTAAAAATTTTACTTGTTTCCACGGTTTTATTTCCCTTCGATGACGCGACTACTACTCAAACGTAATTCTGTTCGATCGGTTTCCAAGGAGATCTTTCGTATTTGAAGAAAGATTACTGTTCGAAACGAAACGATTTGCACGGCTAGTGGAAAAAGTTACCAAGTTCGCCAACAGGTTGCGATATCCCACGATTAATTCTGATAGTGGCAGGCTAGTGGTACCTGTTGTTCGGCCAGGAGCTAGTTGAATCGTTGCCAATAAAGCGCTTTCATCGTTAACGATAGGACCTGGCAACGGTGCTCGAGAACTTTTGCTCGAATATAAGGAACTCACCTTTCCGTCTCTGTGCTTCAATTCCTCGTGCTTCTCCGGGACCACTTGCACGACGAACAGGTCCTTCGTTTCAGTTACATCGTGCTTTGGCGTCACTTTAACGCTTAAAACGCGTCTGCCCACGTCCTTCTTCGTCGGGATGCCCATCAGAGTAGACGCCGCGTCGTCCCAATACAACCATCGCAGCAACTTTCCGTTGGAGTCGAACAACTGTTTTTACAACATATAATAATTGTTTAATGTATCCGATTCTTTCCTAATCGTTTGATATTAAATAAAAAAAGAAATAATTCAATACCAAAACTACCAGAGTAATCGAAACGATCAAGTCGTACTCTTTTTTTTTCTTTTTATAGAATTTTTATGGATTTGCAGCGGTGCACTTTTTTGAAATTAGAGCGATTCTCTTTGGTGAAACATACGGATCAATGTCCATTCCTCGTTTTTGATCCAAACGCTTTCGCTTATTCTAACTTTGCTGCTCGATCGATGACCCTTCATGGCTCCGCGTCAATTCCACTGTCAGATACAGGTAATTATCGTAGCAGCGAACGCGTGAATAGAATTATGTAACTCGATAGCTCGCAGGTAATCTCTGCCTCTCTGGCTAAAGGAAATTAGATGGGTTTAGTTGAGTTTGGCTTCGGTTCAGTCGCTCCATCGCCCGTGTCTGAATGTCCAATTTCAATTACGAACTGTATAGGCATTTAACATCTCGTCACATTTTTCCTTCGTGATAATTATAGTAAACGTCAATTAAGAGACCCAAGAACAAAGTAAACGATTCTATCTTTCTACCTCTCGCGCTAAAAGCAACTCGCATATTACTTTCGTAACTGTGTGCAAAGCAAGCAAAACAAATATAATTGCGTAACGCATGCAAATTCCACGGAACGGTCAGTGAAAATCGTTGACGAAAGAACCAGTCTGAAGAGAAAATCCGGAGGACAAAAATCCGTACCACGAAAAATATCAAATCAATCGCACGAAGATAGAGAACGTTTTCGTAAGAAATTCGCGAATTTATATCGCTGTAACTTTAGCCTCGCGAAGTTTCGTCGTCGTTATGGCGAATAACGTGCGGACAAGAACAAAGAGACCTCGCAGATGTGGTTTTTATTTTCGTCGATGCCATTGGGTATTCTTTCTTCGAAACGCGTAGTAGGTATGTACATCGGTCGATGGTCGTTCCTCGTTCGATTTTATCGCAGGAATAAAATGCCTATCGAAGGCCTACTAAACGAAAGAGGAGATAGCTGCTGTGCGGTGGTGGCGATTACATTTGGATTATCGAATTTTCATTTGACCGTCGTCGCTGTCGTTTCGAAACACGAAAATAGTTTGTGGAAACGTTCGTGTAGCAAAACCGCATATCTATTGTCGCTTAATATGTCTTTTTCCGGGTTACTTTACTTTAAGTTTTCTTCAAAATGGCGAGAAATCCTTTTGACCAATTCAATTGGCGATAAACCTGTAAGCATTCGGTCGAATAAATTCGTCGGAAGTCTAAAACGTTAAAAATTCGAAAATTCAGTTAGAATCGCGTGGAATGTACTCCAGTGTCGGTTCGACCCTCATTCGAGAACATAAAATGCTAATGTAGGATCTGGTTTCCTGGCGATGATTCCCATACCTTGCGAATTTCTAACCGTGTTATCGGCAAATCGAATCAGGAATATAGATACCTAGGGGCGTTAGCATGGCCGACAAAAGGAAGTCAACGAAAGACACGGGAAGCTACGTACGGTAGGATGACGGTATGAAATTTGGCGACAATCCAGAATTTGCCCGAAACGGAACCCTGGAATTCCTGGCTCCTTTCCGTTTGACAAATTAAGACGCGTTCGACTATTTGTTGCACCAACGTTGCGGGTCAAACTAAGAGATACTTGAAATTACATTAGCGTTCCAACGTGCCGAAATCGCTATGATTCCATAGAATCCAAGAGCTGCGAAAAATTCGGTTAAAATTCCACTCTCTCAAGAAACCTACCTGCGTGAAAAATTTCTCAAAGCGAAAGAAATTACCATCGATATCCACGTCATATCTTGAATTTGAGTTAACAGTCCGAGAATATTGAAGAAGCGAAACTATTATTTCATTACCTTTAAAACCAGTTTTGTAAATAAATTTTCAGAGTAAAGTTCGATTGCTGTGGATATCGCTGCAACATTAATTTCGAGTTAATAATACATTCGGATATAATTAGAAAAGTAATTGCACGTGTTTTGTTGATAACGTGGCCATTTTTCTTTCATCGTTATTATCTTTCATCGAATTTCTTTCATCATTTTCTTTCTCTTTTTTTTTTTTTTTTTTTTTTTTTTTTTTTTTTTTTTTTTTTTTTTTTTTTTTTTTTTTTTTTTTTTTTTTTTACCTACTTATTACGTAGATATTTATCTACAAGAAGGTAAGAGAAAATTTTCTCGGATCTCCATAAAAAATTCTCGTAAATCATGCTCGTGACAGGGACTTATTACTTGAACCTGTGTTTCATAGAATACAGTTTGCTGCCCACGTGTGCTTCTGATTTGCAAAAACAACACTGTCCGCTACCAACTGAAGAAACACAAGCGTTACGCGCCACCCACATCTGTTGCAGCATCACCGGGCATGATGTCACTATTTGATATCCTCGTTTAATAGTGCACTTCGCTTGAAATGGGTCACGATAAATTAAACCGCGATACCAACAACAATAAACCGAAGATAGTACGCGAACTTTTTAAACGTGGCTTTTAAGTAAAACAACAAACAATACACTTTCAACTTTTCGACAGCAAGAGCCCAGGGAAATTTATCGGACCAGGAAAATCAACGTGACGTATTCCAAAACAAAACTCCTCTCTGGTGACCGAAGTCACGTACGAGAAAAGTATTTTAAATACGACTAAAGAGATCGGAAAAAGAAAGAATCGGGCACACGGAATCAGTTCACGATCGTTGGCCAACAGCCAGAATTAATAAACTTTGTCGGCGGGATACTTTTCGTTAAACGCAAAATGATTCGTAAATAACAAAGATTAAATACGACGCTGTGTCATTCCTACAGAGCATTAGATTAATGCGTCTATTGGTAAATTGGTATCGGTGGTATTGATTTCACCGCGTACAATTTAATCACGTATCACAAAAATGGAGAAATTGCTCGCGGGCAAACAAACAGAGGCAAATCCCGGCACAAATGATACGATCACCTCACAAACAAAATAAGTAAAATACTGGCAACATCAATGGTGAAAGGTATACGATTAAAAAAAGAAGACAAACGTACTGGCTAACTAGTCGCAGATCTAAACTCAACGTGGAAAATGACCCGAGAAAAGACGAATGAAACGATTGTAAAAGCGATATGAATCGCATAACGAAATTGAAGTCACGTTGATCACTTTAGTCGCACATACTGAGAACAGTCGTTCGGTCTCGTGTTATCTGAGAAACGAGCACCGACGCAAAGATCTAAAAATTCCAACGGGCGGAAAGGAAATAAGTAGATACGCAGAGAAAGCACGAAGAAAAACTCCTAACACGTTCTAACCAGTTAGCGGCGAAGTCGTACACAGTCTCCGCTGAAAGAAAGCTGAAAAGGGAACATCCTACTGATTTGTCAGCCTAAAAAGAAAAAAGAAGGATCTATCTTAAGACTCTTAAGACGGCATCCCGCTGGCGGTCGTCATGCACGTGCTATGTAAATCGAACTAGCGCATAAGAATTTCCCTGATCTCGATTGGACAAATTCTACAGTTATAGTAAATAAATAAATAAAGAAAGAACTTGACGATACAAAAGTTATAAACACTCGTATAGGAAGTTATCAATTTTAAACTCTACTTTTGTCAGCCGTTGAATACTGCAGCGTGATTATTTCGCATCTGGTGTTTCCCATAGGTAATCGATGACAATTACCAACGTAATTAATTAGCACAGCATTTAGTATCCCCAATTATCGAAATATTCAAGATCGGACGGTCAGAAATTGAAATTTAAAGCAGATACAAATCGAGATTTCTCACCTCGTAGTAATCTTCGGGGCCGCTGAACGTTTCCTTGTGAACTTTAAGCTTAAGCACATGGCCAACTGGTACGACGACGTGAGGAACGTTGTGCACCTTGTCGAATTGATGCCTTTTCGCGTCATGGAAGTACTTCGATTCGTACCAATTGGTCCTGTGCTCGTCTAAGCGACGACTGATAACCGTGGCTGCGGTGCTGGTCGTTTCTTCGCCGACGTCGTCGAACACCAGGTCGTCCTCCTGCAGAGTGAGGCCCAGAACCGCGGGCAGCAGAAGGAAACACGCGAGGACGTAAGGATTCTTCATCTTGCGGGGGAACTCTCCTCGATCGTTGCTATCATATCATGCTGAAGTGCCTGCAATCAAATAGAAGGACGTTGTTATTATAAATCGATTGTTCACAAGGATAGAAAGTCCCTTTTTTCAATTGGAATTTTTTCAAATGTCCGACATGACAAGATGAACGAGAGTGTGTAGCGAGGATCAACGATGATTTAAAATGACCGATGACATCTAATAAACTTGGATAATCTTTCGAGAACTTCTTTCTTTCTTTTTTTCTTTTTATAGAAGATATTGAATTGTTTTTTGATAATCGATAAGCGTTTAGATTATTGCGTAATCATTGTTGACACTTTGCTTTTATCTTACTGATGCGCGTAAACTAGCGAGTACACAGAAGGCTAACTCGAAACTGATAAATAGGCGAAACCAACGGGAATAGCTCGGCTCGTTCAATGAACACCCCCACTATGACAAAGTAAAAATAGGTATGATAATAGCGGCTCCATATGATGTATAGAATCACGTATGAACGATGTGACGGCACGTTCCAAGTTCGATTGCTCATTAAATACTGTCACGCGTTGTTAGATCATAGAGAAACAGATTCGTGTTCATCACGCAACGTGCCTTATCGGAAACAATCAGTCATATATTCAGAATCTCGTCTAGCAAAAATTTATACCAGTATGCTACTGGAATTATTCATCTATTTGTCTATTATAGAGGCGAACTCGTTTTGGTAAAGGCCAGGCATTTTGAAAAGGGGTCAGAAATTATAAATAGGAAATAACGTATAAAATTAAGAAGATACTATAAATCGAAGCGCGGTCGAATGTAACAAAATTATTATAGAATCTGGTATAAGAAATATTATTATATATTATTATAAAATCAGGTAAAGAAATATATTTGCGCTAAAAAGAATCTTTAAAACATACAGACTGTCCACGCTTGGGTTAACTAACGAATTAACTCTGTTAGAACTGTTAATCACCCAATTCAGACAGTCGAAAAATCCATCAGATCTATAAGTAATATATAAGTATCGCTAAAATTCAGGTTTGAAATTAAAGGAATTTGATTCTTCGATGTTGCGAAAGATTTGAAATTGATGCAGGCAAGCAAATTTCCAAGAATAAGAAGCCGATAAGATGTTCGAAACGAAACAATGCCCGTTCGATCGATCGCCATTTCACGCGCTAATCGTCTCCGGATCGATGACAATTAATCGTGAACGATCGAACTATTCGCAGCCTGTATTTCTCAGAGTCGTAAGTCGCTGGCTTCTTTCTTTTTCATTGGTCCAGTTTCGTCGCTCGTTCCATGGGTATTTAACGAAAGGAACAATGGAACGTTTTCGTGAACGAGACCAAATGCATTCAGTAGCCGACCAATGATAGTCAATAAAGGCTTTCATTGGATTTTTATTTCCTCTTATTGCTCGGTTCGTCGAGGACCGTGCCATTAATTGGCGGAGCCGGACAATGAGGACCTCACAGTTAAGTCGACGCTGCTCGATGTTTTCAGGGGTAAATACACGCCGTCTGGCATCGTCGTGATCCTTTTTATTCCAACAAATTCTCAACAATTTCTACCACGTAGAAAATTTCCGACGAATGCTGCGTTAAGAACGATTGATCGGTCTGTTAACTCGATGGATGCAAACGAGGTATATTGAATTCGTTGATAAAGCATCGCTGGCTCTAACATAAATTGCAGATTAGATTGAACGAAGCTTTCCATGATAGTTTTATTAATTTAGATTAATATTTTCACAATTTTTAATACTATTTAATATTAAAATTTAATATCACGATCCGTTGGTAGACTTACGGCAATGTAATTACATCGAGTAGCATTTTCCGTGATACCGTAAGTTTTTTGGAGCCATAAACTATGGTGAAACTGCCGCTGGCATGGGATATTATTAAAATTTAAATCTTCCGCTGCATTCTTCGGAATTGAAGACTTCGTACAACTCAAAGAAACCTTCGTTCAGTAGAAAATCATAGAATTATTTATAGAGGATGTACTCAATGCTCTCAGCGAATGGTTACTTCATATTTTAGGGTCCGTACGTATATCTTTCCTAACGACGAGGTTAATACTTTTAATGATTCGCGATCGACATATAGTCCGTTATGATACGAACACGGAATTGAACAGTATCTCGATGCATTTCGCACTCAAACGTGATCATCCCGATGTCAAAGACACGTAGGACTGTGACACACGTTACACTTTTCCGCAACTGATACCCTGACCCGTTTGCGATGCACTTCTGACCCTCGTTACTTTACTGTAGTAAACGCGATAGTGCGATTCATGCCGGTTTTCAACAATGAAGCATTGTGAAACAGCCATGACCCGCCCGCCTTCCGGATAAGCCGTATCATTGTCATTCAACGGCTTAAAAAATAAATCATGAGACATCGATAACCCACATCCCATTTAACGAGCGCATAAATCAAGTACCCTTAATTGCTAATCGTTATCGAACCAATTAGCTTCGACAAATTAGGTTCAAACGTTTACTCCATCGTTATATTGGTATTTGAAGATCCGTTTCATTTATGTGAATTAATAAGAAGAAAAATAGGGCTCAAGCGAACATTTGGCTCGTCCATTAAATATTCTAAAAGATACTCGATATTTCTGCATTTTATGTACATTGTACGCAATTTTTCCACTTTCTAACGTATCTTTATACTTTCGAAATAAATTACAAATCTTCCTGTCGTATTTCATTACTTTGCTAGATAGTAGATCCTGACAGGATGACAATATCGATATTTAAAACTGATCAGAAAACGATAACCAGAATCGATAAACCACCGATTTACCGAGTTCGCGTGATAAATAAAACATGGCACACGTGTAGCGAGCGTCTATGGGGAAATTGCGAGATTAATCGCGTACAAATTGTCCATTTCGTTTCCCAAATACGGAAACCGCGTCCATTCGTTTCAACAGATCGGAAACGCGCTAACGACGCATCGAAACAGACAAAAACGGTTGTATCGACTGGCATAAATTACACGTCTTTACCGGCGCACGCTACAATCCCGAGTAGGGGTTCGGTTTTAAACGAGCGTATAAATCGAGTTCGTCGCGTTAATCGAAAGGAGGGCGACGCGTTTTACCGGTTGCTTCTAGGAAACATCGAAGACGGCCAACGGTACCAGAAGACTGTGTCGTAGGTGGAGACAATCGAGTTTGCGTCCGGATTTACATACGTCGCCGGAAACTTTTGTAACGCTGTGGTCATAGTGCCTGCGACAACCGTGCAGCCTATAAGCGACCGACGTTTGTATGGATACTTGTATGGATAGTAACGTAAAGTTACAGTGTCAGACTTTGGAGGAATCTGAAAGAAACGATGTCTTGGAAAACGTTCGTTTTTGACCTTGATATCGTTTCGAGAATCTTCGACGAGCTTTTATTCGTCCGTCGATATTCGAGTTCGATAGCTGAAGTGGTGGAGTATTTGAAATTATACGGTAGTACAAGAAGCGTACCTTTGAAATACTATAATATCGTACAAGAAGAGAGTATGGTCGCGTCAGATACTTTGATGTTGGAGGAAGAAATTTTATACAGAGGAGAGCGCGTGTGCAAACTGGTTGGACGATAGTTGCGAAACTAGTTTTTGAGTAATTTTTACCTACGTCGGACTACGAACGACAGTTTGAAACGCTCGAAGAACGTGAGAAGTTCCATACTGGGTTGACTCGTACTACTGAAACCTAGAGATTTATGAATCAGGATACACAGGATACACGAGAACTTTTAAATACGAGACACCGAGGTCATGAAAATTCTAAAATCCTGCGAAGAGTGGGTGTACTGAAACAATCGGTCCAATTATTGTTTCACTAACTAGCATCGTTCGAATAATTAAACAACCACCGTAAATAAAATAAACTGAACGAAAAAGAACCCTTACGCAATGCGATATATGTAATTATATTTTTATCCAATATTAAAACTACCTTTCTCTCTCACTCTCTCGTACACGCATATCCTGATTTTTTCGGAAAATAATGCAATAGAGTGTACCGATCTAGAAATGATCCTATAATTCCTATCTATAACGCAAACACGGGCTTCGCTGTAATTATTAATGAAATAAAAAGCGTGGCATAAAAACGGCGGTGGTTAATCGAGGAAGGATATTACCAAGCCAAAGGGAAATATTTATGGACTCGATTCGTGCCACTCGAACGACAAAAGTGGAAGCGTAGCCGGTTGTATCCGAGGCGAAGAACGTTGTGCACGGGGTTCGAGGTATTGTCAGCGAGCTGCTTATTTCAGAACGCGATTCACTTTGATTCACCGCCGACAAGAACGTCGTGGAGTATGATGCCATTCAATGCGCCATTGTTCTGGCTCAAAGGTTACGCGGATTGATCGAACAACGCGGCTGGTTGCCGTGTAAAGCAACCACAAACCAATGGGAAATGAGTCGTACGAGACTCGCTATAGGAAAACTGGCAAGCGCGATTGGGGGTAATTCCGATAATTAACACGTATTGGAGAATTCTACTTCCAAACCAAAAATCCATATCCCTCCGAGCATTGTGTAAACATTCGCGTAATCCCCTTCCATTGGGAATTTAACGAAACCAATTTGCAAATTTAGAGCGAATTGAATCACAGATATCTCGAGGTGTCGTTGTGCAACTAGAGAGAAGAATATTCCGCGAAATGTGAACGATTTATACGCTAGATCGCGTAAATTAACTTCTGTTCAATTTGATTCGGAGTTGAACACGTTGCATCGTGCGAAAGAAAGATATGGGAAAAGACGATCGTTCAAAATTTCTAGCGCTATGGGGCTCACGGATAGAAACTCGTAAATACTCGAGGGTGCTCGTGGGTGCCATAGGATAGTATAATGAGGGATAACACTTGAGGGTACTATAAATTAGGCTCTCCATGGTACTACATCGTGGCCTAGGGGAATCGACAACATCGTGACTGTAGCGCCGGATATCGGGAATCATAGATATATGCAATTATAGGAAACTCGTTATAACATTTATCGAACGAAAGAAGTTGTTACGCCGTATTTACGCTTCTAGCGTCCTTTCGTTGTTAAAAATCCGTAAAAACATTTAAAATTCCTCGTGCTCTTTAACTCTCAAGTATTATGTGCAAAAAAAAAACGATAAGACTTCGATTTTCCTGGATTTCACAGTGATAAATAAAACATATTACGTAAAGAGCGCATAGATATTTTATTTATAAGAGCCCTCGACCTTTCTATGCAGTCTCGCGAACATGTCAACGTTTTAATATACTCGAGCCACGATCTAAAGTCACTCGCAGTTCCCCCGCAGTTCCGCAGCCAGTCGAATACCGGTTCGTTCCACCGTGAAGAGGAAAAAAAAAAAAAAGAAAGATCGCGGTACATAGTCAGAAAGGAATAGAGACCTCGTATCGTCGATCGGACTCGCATAGCTCGCGTGTCAAGCACCTCGCGTTGCCGTTTCGCAAACAAGAGCTTTATCGACGCGTGTTTGCGCCGCGCCAGGTGCAGCCGTGCCGGTGCACGCGTGCAAAATCGGCCAACAACAGTCAGACGTCCGACAGAGAGCGGAGGGCGACGAGCGGAAGTGCGCCAAGGCTGACTGCAGTCGATGCCCTAGTCGCGATTTCTAGTCGCGATTCCCAGTCTTTTACGATACAAGCAACATGTGAGGGCATATGTGTAATTCTACGATGGTCGATGATGTTCTGTTTTTTTTTTTCGCTTTCCCTCTCTCTCGAGTCGAGTCGAAAATGAGAGACGATTTGCTAAGACGTTATTAAGCTTTGATTGGTTGTTAGATGTTTGAGTCGTTCCACGAAACGTGATATTTTGTGGGCTGATTGGAATAAGACTGATGATAGAATGGCAAGAAGATCGAAAGGTTTCGAGATTGGAGATTTCTTTTGGTCCGTTCTCTGCGTGACTTTTTTCATCGATACGAAGTGAGTACAAGTATACGTGTAAGTTTGAAAATGTAATTTTCTGAAATGTAGTTGCTTCGTGGAACGGATATAGAAAATATTCAGCGAGGATAGCGCCGGTTTAATTCCGAGAATTATCGCAACTATCAAGTTTAAATCGAGTTCGCGTTAAATTTTCTTTTTAGCTGAGCTCGTTGGATATAAAAATCTTGCAAAATCTGTAATCGCTTTGACTTTGGTTATCGAATCTTGGCTAATGTTCTAGTTTACCTGTGCACTTCTTAAATGAACTTTATTGCGCTCGACACCGAACTCTCGCAACTCCGGCACTTTATTCCTCTTCGATAGGCAATATTCAAAGGAAAATGAAAGATTTCAACTGCAGTCTATCGACGGTTGCAAAGAGACTAACGATTTAGACAACGACCGAGTCACTTTAATACCTACGGTGAACTTGAGTCAGCCTGTTTTTTCGGTGTCCACAATGAGATTACGCAGGAGTGACTAACCTTCGCTAGACTAATAGTAAGTCTAAAAGTGTAAGGAGATTTTTTTAACCTTCGACACGTCAATGCCGTTCGTTAATGTTCCAGTTCGTTCGCGATGCTCGAAACAGCGTTCGTCACATACTAATTAACAAGTCGAAATCAGCTGCGCGCTCAAAGATATCCTTCTTTTTATCAGAATTAAATTTTCGGTAGAAATATTAGTCGCGAGAAGGAAACGTTCTCGAAGAGCAAACTCGGATAAATTATCCGATAAAATCCTCGATGGAGGAACTAAAATAATGAAACAGTGAATAAATGGATGGAAATCTCTGGTTCTTGCCATTTCTTTTTTTCTTTTTTCTTTCCTTCTTTTCTGTTTCTTTTTTTTTCTTTTTCTTTTTTTTGGTTTCAGATAAAGCGATAAATCGCTCCCCGGAGAATGGCGGAATTTCAAACTCTGTCCATTCTTCGCGTGAAATATTAATGACAGCCGTAACTCGATTCTTTCGAAGCCTTAACTCGAGTATGACTATCGTTCTTTCAAAAGGACAATCGCAGGATAACTTTATTACATTTCCGATTTTTCCAGCGCTCTTCCAGCGTTGTTCCATACCCGTTGCAACGGATGTCCACTTTTTTACGATCAATCTATCAGCGGACATTTTATAGGAAGCAAAAAGTTACAAAATTAACTTACCATTCTATCGCGTTAAAAATCTAAATTCTTCGCAAATCGCTCGAAACAAAGAAAGCTACTTATCCGTAAATATATTCAAAAATATGTATCGTTGATCAAAAAACTCCGGAATTACCACTGTTCTATAAAGGAAGGAAAAAATTTGTTAGAAAGATTTGCTTGATGTTCTATTGCCTGGAAGATCTATCGAAATAAAGAACACGATCGTCGATTTCGAATTAATAACAAAATCAGAGGAAGATTCGCTGTACGTACGCCTGAGAAGCGACGTCGAGTTTCTGGCCATTCTACGAAAGTTAAGACAAAGGGGAGAAAGCAAGGCGTCGATTCACGGTTAATCATTACGAGGACGCTTCTGCCGGCTGAAAAAGTTAGCAGCGTTTTTTACGCGGCGCATACGAATGGTTTTCCCTCCGTATGCAAATCACCTACGGCGTATTATGCTTGCATGCAAATGCCTCATTTGCATTGCAATTATCGAACGATATGTAGGGCACACCGTGATAATAAAGACACGAGGGGAGATCACTTGAGGGAAATTGCGTTTCCGCCGCGAGCCGCCTCCAAATTGCGGCCGCGTGATCGTGCCCCATCGAAATTCCAATTAAACGCGAAGGCACCTTTGTCGTTCGCGCCGCTTTTCGTCCGTCGTTTTAAACGTGTATTCGAAACACATCCGAAGATTGGTTTCGTAGAATGGAACATGATTTGCGCGACCTGTATTAACGTAACGACGATGAGAAGGTAGACGGGAAGAAAGTTTGCGAACGTCGAATAGAGAATGTAATTTCAGTAGAGAAAAATTGCTTGGCTTTTTTGAGAGAAGTAGGGCGAATACCGCTGAGAACGTTGCCAGCTTTAAATGGAAAACTCAGAGTCTTGAACAAACGTCGCGAGGAAACGCGAGTCTTCAAGTGGTCACTGGAGTTTGATTGCGTTTGGATGGAGTTGCTCGTCGGAGAAAGATTCTCGAAAGAACCGAGCAGCCACTTGCGGGTAGTACGCTTGGAAACTGGTAGCATCCCGAAAATAGTGACTCGTTTAAGAAATTTCTGGTTTGTTACATTTACAGTTACTCGGAAAGATCCTCGCGTGTCTTACGAACGTGATATCTTCTTAATGAAATAAGGTCCAGCGTAATAACGTATGTACGTAGTTCTCGACGCACGAAGCGGTAATAAAAGAGCTTTCGGTGTATATTCCAAGTGCAGAATGCGCTAACTTTACAACGAAAATTCGTAACGGATTGCTCGGTTAAAAGTGGCTTTTCTACGCCGTGGAATGTGCAAAGATTTTTATAGACGACCGTAGATTCTTTATATCGGATGTTTGATCATGTACGAATAGAGATCTAATAAAGACACAAACACTTCACGCCAACACACACATTTCTCGAGATAAGTATTGAAACGTCAGAATTCACGATACGAACTATCGACAAACTGCACTGATTGACAAGTGAACAAAATTGACGATATTGCAAGTACTATTTTTTAAATCCCCTGTGGAATTTGCTATTATTTGTATCATCTTACGGTAAACGAACTGACAAGTAACTTGTCTTGGTAAAATTTAAGATCGATCCTTGTTGTCCGCTTACGTATTAAAAATGAGAAATTGACAAAAGTCGAAATTGGCAAGAGTCGAGTAGCCTGGCTGTTAAATCAAGGTATGGTAGATTGCTGCAGCGATGAGAACCGCTGAGATCTCATCGCGCGTGTACAAGCGGCAAAACGAGAGAGAAGATAAAAACTACACAATGCCGTGTCTATTTCTACAAAAATCTGACTACACACCGTCCAGCCGGCTGGCAAATATTTGTCGAAAAATTTATGAAAATCTTGGTCGGGTCACGCAGACAGCGGGGCCGAACGCACACGTTTTCCTCCCAGTCGTGTATTGCACGCGAGATAGTATCGATTGGAGGCGGTGTGTCGGCGTACGGGACCGATTAAAAGAGGCAAAAAGCGATTGCCGGACGACGCGACGCGTTGCGACGCACACCGCGCGACCCGTGCCCTCTCCGATCGAATCGATATTAAACGCGCGTCTCTCTTCCTGCTCTCGCGTTATTAACCCTTTCGCCTTTCCTTATCATAGCCACTGGTTGTTGAACATTTTCTTCGCGACTGTGATTAATGCTGAAACTCTAAATAACGACTGCGATTAACGACCAAAATTTCTCGAGAATCTTGATACTTATATATAGAACGATTTGAGAAGAGGAGGAAGAAGAGTGGCGCCTAAATCTTTGACTTAAGAGTTGTCCGTAATCGCAAAGATCTCGACGTTCTTATGCAGAACGATTTCTGTGAATTATTACGTAGAGAATTTAGAAGAACGACGACGAGATGTCTTTGATTTAAGGAAACCGGGGTAAAATTAAATTTCGGAGGGAATGTCCGTATACTTTTTAGCGACAGTCCGAGAACCACAATGCTGTATGACACCGCGCCGCTGTTTCGCAAATAATTGTACTATTTGCGAACGATAAAAATAAAATACCGATCGATCGATCGGTTCTCCGATAATTCGAATTGGTTACTACATGGTTACTATATAACTGGTTACTACGTGGTTACTATATAACTGGTACGCGTTTTCTATAAAGCCAAAATATGTTCTAATGCTCATGAACGAGCGTGTACAGCGTAGCACACGGGTAATTCAGATTTTCTGGCGAGATATTCGTCCAAACTCCGCTTACCTTTACCTTAATTTACAAAGCCTACCTTTACAAAGAGCGGTATAAAGAAGGGATTAGTTGGGACGTTCTTGGCCGTTCACAGAGATCGACCGGCCCTTCCTGTGATCACGAGGCCACGAATTAGAATAGGTCGCTTGATATAATCTCGCTGGGAATCCGGAGCTTGTGTGCTCGGCCATCTATGCTCGCATCAGACGGCGGACTCGTGCGCCTGAACACGCTCGAATTACGATTTTCGTCGCCCGGTGTCGAGCTTTGTGTTTCCTGCCTAGAGCTGAACTCTCAGGCACGGGGTGAATGAACTTTAAACCTAACTTTGCCGTAATTGGTACTCGAACGAAGTTTCGGTACTTCTCTTTTACGAAGTTTTTCCTTATAACTTAATAACACTGCTTTCGGCTTATTTTAACGCAGTCGTGCGAAGAGGAAGATCGCTTGAGCGGGCTAATTTTTTACATTGAAATTCGATTATACAAATTGCGTCGAATTAAAATTATACAGCGACGGATAAATTGACACGCTACGAATGTCAGCGTATAACTCGCGTACCAAAAATCTCTTACCATGTTAGTAACAATCATCTATCCCGCGTTGTATATTATATTTATTCATCGCCGCTATTCAACGTAAATCCACTTTATAAAGTTACGACGTCTTTTTACTCTTCTTATCTTACGAACTTTCTTTTGTTCGCCATCGTATCTCGGCGGGAATGATCCGCCTCTAATTGGTTCACGATCCTTCGATTCTTTTCCGCGACGTGTCAAGAAGATCGTTCGCAGCTGGTACGTCTCTGATCCTCTTATCCCTTCATCGCAAATACGACACTGACAGCGTATTCAAAAAGATATACGAACGTACGACAGAACAGAAGCCCGAAAAATACCATTGCTTCTTAATCCACGGTTAAAAATAAATCTCGCTCGGGATATTAAAATAGTCGACGCGATCAATTTTGTCCCTGAACAAGAAATCCCGGAGAAACATCGACCTTGCGTATATACCCCGGCTATAAATTACTTGGACGTGGAAAAGGGGAGAAGAAAAAGCAGGGAACAGAGATGTTCTTGAAGGCAAACAAGCGCGAGCATAGAGATGAAAGATCTAAATCGCGCTCCAGAGAAGAGAATGAAGACAGGAAACCCGTATGAGGAGGAACAGGCCATCGATTGTTCGGGAAAGCAATAACTTCGCCTATTCACACCAGACGCGTGTAGTAGTCTCGTATTACGAAATTACTCGCTGGAGTTGTATCAGTTGTAAGCTCAGAGAGTAGTCCCGTCAACGCTAATCGGAGCAACGCGCGTTCGATCGAGGCACGTATAATTATTGCACGGAACGACTCGATAAAACGAGTTGCATGTCGTTTTTCAGCATTTCTCGAATACCGTTTAAACGTTCTATTACGTGATCAATCGCGACGTTAACACGCCTACGCGATAAATCCGTACAAATCGCGTTACGGCAACGATTTATACGATAGCATTTTGATATAAATCGCTTCTACTTCATTGATAAATAACCCTGGAACGTCCATGTGTACTCGTTCGTGCTGCATGGTATTTGCTTCTTCGACTTTCTCTTCTTAATCGATGGATTTTTGTAACAGGCATTTTTCTCGTTAGCTCGTATCATTTTAGGACGCGTTTTAATCCGACGTTTCTCAAATTCTCGATGGTCTTCTCTGTTTCGTTCTTTTTCGTTTCTTTGTTAAAAATTGGGCTCTTTGTACTCTGTTTCTCGTAGCTGTATCTCGCGTTATTTTTATTCGTTCGAATATATATACCCTTTTGACACTTGTTGTATCTCTTCCTCATTGTCGCTGGTACATATTTTTCGAGATTTTCAACGAACGTTCGCTTTTCTATCTTTCGTCGTGTTTCTGGTTGAACTTTCTGCTGTGCGAATTTGAAACGAACGAGATTTTTATCCGATGTAAAACTTCCTAACATTTATCGAAACTTATTCTTCTGAAACGTCGTATTAGGTGGAACACGATGTTTTAGCAATTCTTTTGGAATTTCTTCGAGTCTTAAAAGCGAGGTTACTGCAAATCGAGTTCGCGCTTGTACGAGTAATTAGTAGTAGGAAATATCGAGAGAGAAGTACAAAGAAAATTTGTCGAGACCAATTAGAGACCGAACCGAGCACTTCGGACTTGAAAACAGGTGTGCTAATCGCTTAGCCAACAACGCATTACGTTCGAAACAAACCTGTGCTGTATCCAGCTTAAAGATTCGTTGATCTTTCCGAAGCCTCGCGTTTTCATCCTCTGGAAGATCTCCTATATTAGATTCCTTCGATCTCGAATTCTCGCCAGCAGACCCAAAAGATCCGCGATGGTCTCCACCACGGAGTCTCATTGATCCGAGCTTAACCCTGTCGTATTTCACGTTGCCAACTATCGACCACGGTTTCCGCCTCTACGTCGCGGGGGCGTATTAAATTCCTCGGCGAGTTGAAGCGCAACTTACGCCGCGAGAAACATTATATCAGACGTTTCAATTATCTGTTTGACTTTCGCGTTCTAATCTCGAGGGCGCGATAAACGTCTCGCCGTGTTGATTCAAGCGTAATCGCAGTGAAAAACGTTGACATTGTACCTGTCTAAGGAAACGCCGCAGGTGCTCCGCCAACGACTGTGTGAATGCCACGTAACGACCCGATAAATACCGTCGTTAACCTTATTCCGGATTCAGCAGCGACTTACTCGCTGCTCAACGCTGATTCAACTTGATTTATCTGGCGCGTGACGAATACACGCGCTTTGTCGCGAAAGCTCACGAAAAGTCACACTTGTGATCTTTCCAAATGTCACGTACTAGCGACGCATTAGAATTGCAAACAGTGGCCATTTATGCGTGATTCACGAAGACACGTGGACACATTTACTGCAACCGCGGAAAAATTCTTACGAATCTATTATTGGATGCGTTGTACGAAATATTTATATTTATACATCGACGAATTTCGGATCGATCTGCAAATGTGTGTGTACGTTGAAATTTCATTAAGCCTGCAACGAGACACGACTATCGTGATTGCGTTGGTAAAATTTGAATCCAATTTCTATACGTGTACGCAAGTTACGAGATCTCTTTGAATATTCCAGCTACGTAATGAATAATTGGTCGTTTAAATGTTTAGTGCTAAACGATCTACGATACAATATTTGCTACTAAAGCATCTACGAAGGATATGCTTGCAGCAAATCGCGTAACTTTTATACAGATTTTCAGATTCGTTTCAAATCTGTCCAACGTAATCACGACAGTCGCGCCTCGTTATAGGAAATTGCAAATTTGCGAATGTTTTATGTAGCGTAATACGTTTATAAAAGCATCGTATCGATGCTCGAATACTTTCGACGATTGTACAACGAGACTCGAAACACCGCGCGAAAGAATCGTAAAAAAGGTGAAACGGGATTCGATGAGAATATTTATGGCCGTTGGGCCGAGAATTATTTTTGAAATTTTCAAGCGACGGCCTCGACCGAAATCTTTAAAAGAGTCGGCGATCTCGCGGTCTAAATTTAAAGCCACTCCCAGGACCGACTTTGCCGGAGATCCACTCGAACGGATTGCTTCCGGATACTCCGATTCGGCAAAGGAACCGTCGCGTTCCGGTTCACTGGAATATTATGTCGGCGAGGAAACGTACGACCGTATCGGCGATTTTCAACCGTTACAGAAGCAAAACAACGATTTCCAGCGATACCAGCTTTTTCGAAGCTTTACGAGAATTTAACGATAAATAAAAAAAAAAAAAAAGAAAAAAGAGAAAAGAGAAGAAAAAACGACGAAGCCATATTTGAAAATTGTAATAGCTCGGAGAGACTCGAAAATATTTTATAGTGTCATCGCTGTACGAGTTCGACGGAATACGTACAAAGCTCACCACTACACGCTGTGTACGAAACAGTACCGAACTTTTTAGCTATTAGCTATCCGTTCTCTAAAAGGTAGAAAAGAAACAAAAAAATTTTACGACCGTTAGATTGGAAAACCATAACTAACACGTACGCTTACGAAACGATTCAAAGGAATATCCAGGTCTCGATACGCGTATTTCGGGCAACCTGACGCCGTTTGGCTATTGATCGTCGTCTGAAACTCGCAGCAATTTCCCTCCGAGCGAGGCGCACCGAAATTAGTTAATTCATCGTCCTCTTCGTAATGAGAGCAAGAGGAAGAAACTCGATTTTTTGTCTCGTTAAACAGAAGCTGGGAATAATAGCGAATACGCCATGATTCGTAACCAAGGTATTAATAATGCACTGAAGAAACATTTACAGTAATTACGAAAGAGGTCGAGATGGCAGTGACTGGCATGCATGCTATTGTACTTGTTATAGCATATAGGCAACGAAAAACGGTACGTGGCGCAGTATTTAGAGGTAAAGAGAATTGATACATTTATTATGCCACTGTAGTTACTTGTAAGTTCAGCGTTAGGTTTGCTTTACGTTTACAAGCCATGTAAAATCGTTAAACATCTAGGCCATCAGGCTGCAATAAATAAATACGATACGATACGAACGGTATTCGACTGGATCGACAATTTCACGCGTTTCATTAATTGCAATGCTCGGAATTCCAAATTTATGAATTTCGTAAGTTCGGAAGTAGAGAAAAGTGACGATGTTGATTATAAATAGTATTTTTACGAGTATACCCCGTGACTTGTGAATATTTATGATATGATTTTGTCGCAATAAGCTTATGAAAGCTAATGAATAACGAATAAGCCTACCAAAGTAACGAAGTAGTCGAAGTTGTCAAAGGGGTTGATTAGTTTGGCCTTCGAGGGACTCGATTAAAATACAATACGATGGATAAAATACTCGTCGCTGTACTATCGTAATCGAAGCTAAAATGTTTGTTTCTCGTTACCATGTAACAGATGACAAACAAACGTGGACTATTTAAAAAAAAACAAACAGAAAAACGTAATACAGTGTTACGAGCTTGTTTTTTGTCTTTTTTGTTTTTTTTTTGTTTTTTTTTTTTTGCTTCTCTTTTAATCAACCTCGTTCATTTTGATCGACTGGCTACTCGTTCGTGCAAATCGATTTTTCGTTCCATACGTATGCGTGCTGAAAATAATTCCTCGCGGCAAGGTGCGACGGGAAACAAAAATTGTTACATAACCAACTGTTGTTCTACCATTCCCTTCTCCAATATTTTTGTCTTTAAACGCATGTTTTGCCTTTGTTGTTAAATGCAATTGCTTCGTAACGCTACTTTCTAACAATGTTATGGTAAAAAGTCGGAAAGATAATTTATGGAACAAACGGATGTGACGGAGGTATGTACAGAGAGACGTGAATGAATGATTTCATCCGCTGTACCACTGGTCCTCGAGATGACGTCGTCTTTACTCGACTTTCTATTTATTCCCCGTCGTTCCGCTTTTAAATTAAACCGAAAGGTTTCGGGAAACGCAGCCGTTTCGTCGCATTACTCATCGAGCTAAATCGTAAAACGCGACTTATTTACATGGGCGGACACTTTAACACGTTTGTTGGCTGCATCTCCATAAATGATACGTCCAGGATACGTCTTAATGATCGCTGCCTGGAGAAACGAGCAACCATATAATCGCATATCATTTCTTTAATGTCTGTCCTTTCGACTGCAACTTGGAGAAACGACTACAACCAAACAACCACGTGTAATTTCTTCGAAGTCTTTTTTAATTGAAGACTTATCGCGTTGGTACTCCGAAATTCAATGGCAAATGCCAACCAAAGATCGAATACTACAAAAGCGCTCGACTTTGCTCCGAAATAAATCAAGCGTTTATAACAATCCAAAGTATCGAAATTATCCTCGAATTCTGCATTCTTAACCCTATTACAATTTTATTATTCTTGAACATTCGTCGACCTCTTCGGTTAACTCCTTGAACTGGGACCATTCAGTTTTAATACGATCCGCTTTATTCTCTACGTTTGTGAAGCGAGTACTATTAAATATAATTAAAATACTTGACACAAAAGAAGAAAAATCGGGGGCAAGCGTCGACAGAGAAAGACGCGATAGAACGTGAAAAGAAGCTTGGTACAAGGTAAACATTATTCTCGCAATTCCTGAGTCAGCGGCGATCGAATGGTTAAAAGAAAAGTTCATAATTTGAAGAGAGGTACAGAGAAGTTGTTGTCGATACTGTCGTTCCCATTTTTTCCAAGATTACAAGATCTTTCTTAAGAAAACGAAATTCTGAAACACGTATCGCAATATAGCGGGCGTTATGGAAACTTCCGCCACCGTATATCCGTAAGTTCAGGCTTTCGAATGGTGTAAAAGAAAATTCCGAAACACTCGTAAATGGCCCTAATAAAACAGACAGTGTGTCCTCGTCTACCCCGCGTAGAAATTCAAGGCTCGAACGAGGTATACAACAACCTTCCCTCGGGGTGTATCCAAACATCGGAGAATAAAAAGACGAGGAAAACACACACGTGCGCCTACAAAATTTCGCCGGTCTAACGTGCATTCATCGGACGGAATGCAATTACGTTCGAACCGTGGTCGTGGAAGATTCGTTTCGGCCGGGTCGGCTGAAAAAAGACGCGGCTTCTGTTTTCCAAGTCGCCGTGGCATCTGGAGGAATAAAAGCTGTGTAAACGTACGATCCTATCCCGTGTGGGTATACGCGTATACAGAAAGCTTCGAATGGATTATGGATGCAACGACGTCACGTGTTAGCTCGCGTTATGGCGTTCGTTGAAAATGTGAAAGCCGCGTCGCTCGTGGTTGGCTGCCGCCAGTTCGGTTGGCTCGATGAAAAATTCACCGTCGAATACTTTCGATGAAATATCACCGAGCTGGTCGCAGGTTGGCTCACAGCGACGACGGCGGCAAAGATCACCGAATCGATGGCGTGCGCGATGGCACGCCGAGAAACGAGACGCCACCACCCGATATCGATACTAATATTAGAGCGCTTATCGCCAACCGATAGACCGGACCGCGTTTAATTGCATCGATCTCCGGTCATTTGTCGATTTGCTCGCGCCTTCCTGTCGCCTTTCAGACGATTAATTGGATACGGTAGCGCCGATTCCAGCTCTTAACTCTTATCCTTCTCCAGACAGGCGAAGGACTCGCGCTTCGCACTGCAATTTTATTCGTTTCAACGTCTGCTTCCGTGGAGAAAAATTTCAATTCGGCCCGCAAGTTTTTCTATCGTTAATTATTACGAACTGCGACGATGGTCGAAAGAAAGTGTAATCGAATAATATATTCGCTTTACAAAGCGAATTGTAATTGACAAGATGAGCGAATTTACGATAGCGTTTTACTCGATCGCTATACCGTATGAGTGTTTAGTACCGAAAAGACGTTTCATACTTATTTTTTCTCGTATGCGTAGGTCTCGATTTTCAACTTTTTCCTGTTCGCCATTTTACGCCGAGAAAAGAGACATTTGTCATAGAACGCGCGCACTGAATGTTAAGATTTACAATAAAAATATCGGAACTGGTTTTTCACGAGTGACTTTCGTGCACGAGTTTCGATTCAGAGCAACCAACGTGAGAGTCGCTGCGTAAATTCGTATTTTACCGTTTAAAAATTTGCGAAATTAACGAAGAATGGACTTTGTCCGTTTGATTCTAAGACGCTCGGATACGAGTTCGTTCGAGGTAAACGACGGAAGAAGCGGATACGTGTAAAGAAAAATGCGCCAATCCAGCGCTGATAAAGGCGAATTCGTGACCGAGTGTTCGCGTTACGAGCGGTCATACGAATCTGCCTTGCAGGCGCAACAGGAAACGTTATCGCTGACCACTTTAAATAACTTCGAACAATAAACGAACAGTGAAGCATGTCGCAATACGTACTCCGTAATTCCTGACGATTAATCGTGATCTTTCCTCCGCGAATAAAAACACCGTGTTGTAAAATGTAATCGTTCCCCTGGAAAAATCTGACGTCGTTGCGGGGCTTTGATAAATCCCTTGGTGCAGCGAGTGGAACGAATTTGTCGGTTTATATAATAAATCATAGGGATAATTTGGAACTTTCTCTCCGTTATGAGAATAAATGGACAACGTTGGAGAAGTACAACGACTACCAGAGAGGAAAGATTTCGTAGAATCTTGTCAGGCTGGTTTTCTTTTTGCGATATAAAAAGCCCGCTTCGAGACGATAACGAGATCTCGAAACGTCTTGTTAATTCAACGTAATTGAATTTTCTACGCGAATCGTGGAAGAAAGTGCTTAGGCAAATGTTTGGTTAATGGCGCTCGGATGATTAATTCTTCGCAGGTGTAACGTACGTAGGAATATAATAAACAAACAGTTACTCTATTCTTATTTTTCTGTCTTTTTCGCTAGGTCTCTGTCTTCCTTACGTTTCATTCCATTTTCTTCTTTTAATAAGTTAGCAAGATAAGTAGCGCGCGATCTCTTCGAGAGTTAAATTGCAGACAATGGCCGTTGTTGCCGCCGAAATTTCTAGACAACTCGATAGAACAAAAAACAAAAAATAATAAAAGGATACGAGAAAATTCGTCGCTAAATTTTCATCTATGAAAATCAACGACCGAATTACCTATAACCCTGTAAGGGTACCTACCCTAACCAAATGTTAATAATAATCTAATATCCCTCGTATGTTTCTCCGAAAAACATTTAAATACAATCAATGTCTACGTTACTAGCTCTCTTCTATCATAATCGCCGTTTGCCACGTAAAACCCGTTTCTTGATCCTTCCGACTCTTCCCGAACTCCTCTAAACAAAAGTATCCGAAAAGTATCCACTGTCGCTTCGTTTCAACCCCCGAAACGAGCCCCACCAGTATCGTATCGAAGAAATCTCTCGACAACAAATTACGGACACAATTCGTCGGGCGGCCAACGTTCTCGTGAAAGATTCAGTAAGGTCGAACGACGTGGTGCATTAGGCAAGGAGGACGGATATACGGGTGGTGGTAGGCTCGTCGATTACAGCTACGTGGCGGGCGTTGTGCCTCCGGGCGGAAGAAACGGCGAAGAAAGCGACGGTTAAGGTCCCGGAGGAGCGACGAACTTAAGCTAAACGAAATATCCCCGGGGGCGGTCGACAAAAGGGAAACAGCATCGAGGAAAAGTTTGCTCGAGATGTGTTACGAGGATGGCCGCGAGATCGTCCCTTTTCATCGATGTGGGTGGTACCGTGGCGAAGAAAAAAGATCTCTTTCGAGACGTGGCCGAAGAAAACTCGCGGATAAAGGCTGCGAACGTGCGCGAATCCGGTCAAAGGTTCCGTGCCGGTGAAAATGTTGACCTGATTGCCATTCGAGGGAGTTTCTCGCTCGGCTAAAAGGGGTGACGATAAGAGAGCCCTGACCGAACGACGATTCCGTTCGGCGGGATTAAAAATGTACTTTCGTACGGCTGATTTTTCGAGGATCGCGAATACGCGAGTTCGACGAGATCGGGAGGACGTTTGGTTGTTTGCGATTCTCGGATTTAAAAGTCCTGCTGCCGTTCTTTCGCTCAATCGCGTTTCTGATACCTAGCTTTAATTTAATTCAGGATAGAATAGATTTAATTCTGGATTACGTGGTGATCTAGATTCAGCTTTGATACTGCGTTCCAAGTAGTACCATAGTGAAAGTAGCCACGAGAATCGGCGAAGATAGAGTTCGAATGGTTCGAAGCGATAATTCGATTGACGTAACAAATAGGTACTCGTAGTCGCAGTCTCGTTAAGATCCTTCAAGAATCGTGGAAATAAAAACGAAGGAACTTCGCAGGAACGACCTGACGTAAAATGCGAAGAGCAAGGAAGACGCGTGTCCTAAATCTGCCTTTTGCAAACATAGAGCAAGCAAAGAGATTAGAGAAAGAAATAGGGCCGTGAATTTAACAGCAGCATCCGCTAAAACGTTACACGGCAACGTTTCTACGTAAAACCAGCCCTAGGATCCTGTCGCAAGCAGGAAATATCGCCAACTGTACCTCAAATCATCCAGCAGCTTAACCAGCATCTTGCACGGGCGTAGAAATTCTCCTCGACGTAATCTACTCCTCGGTTGGAGACCAGGAACTCATTTACCCAACCTCGTAGCTTTTTCAACGACGCATTTACGTTGCTTTCAGCCACCGTCAGGCTAACGTCGGAAGCGCAACACGGCATTCGCGTCGTTCCTCGCCGGTCTCAGTGCAATTAAGCGGCTTTTAAAGGCTCCTAATCGAATCATCATTCGCGTGTTCTCGCGTTATCCACAACACAGCGGTGAAACTGGGGAGAATGAAAGAGGAAAGAGACGATAGAGGAATCTATGGGAAGAAAAGAAAAAATATCCTTTTTTGGTGGCTTTCATTAGGGCCGCGTACCGGACCTGTTCTTCGGCTCTCCCAGGACCGGCGAAGGAAATTGAATCACAACTGAATTTAATAAAGCTCGACTCGTGTTTAGCCTGTACGCCTCTCGGGAAGATAATGCCTTCGTCAACTCGCTTAGCATAGAGTTCCGAGGCAGTGCGGCGACGTTGAGTTGTCAGAAGAGAAGACACGGTGAAAGAAAGAAAAAAAAAAAACGCAGCGAGGAGACGCGATATAATTATTCGTTTTTCTCTGTCGCTCTCTTCTCCGTTTCTCTATATTTCCCTTTCTCCTTTCAATTTGTTTGTCCTTCGCTCGATTCCTCGTTTCTTTGCTCGGAAGGCGTAAGATGATCAGTCATCAGGATTGGATCGCTTCACGTTGCAAACTCTTGCTGGATTTTCGTTTTCCTTTTTCAGCCGAATGTTCCCTGGCTCTAAGTTGAAGAGAATACAGTGGAAGCTCGCTACGCGATATTAAAAGCTGCAATTAGGGCGAAGTTTTCTCGTTAAACGCGATCGACCGTGTTTCGATCGCGTTGATGGGATTTTTCATTAACGAGTAACCATCTCCGTTAATGAACAACTGTTGCAGGCAGATAGGTGCCTTCGGAACGCAACGTCCGCGTTAACCGGAACTGGAAAAAGTGACTACCCCTCTATTACTATTATATAAATCATCGGCTTCCTCGCTACCGAGAGATTGCGAATAAATAGAATAGAGTACAGGTGATTGCAGTATCAAATTTTCATATCGTTCACCAGCAGGTACTAAAATTCAACGCAGGAATTTTCTGCAGGCAAGAATTTGTTCTCTCGTACTTTCTCTATCGAATAGTACAAGTCACGTATCTAGCGAAATGGGTCGGTAGCTTTTTCTCGAACAAAAGCAAATCGGTGGCGAATTCTTTGCGATTATCGTATCGCGTTCCGAACGAATAATGTTTGCCGTTCGTTGACAAATTTGCCATACGTATATACCGCAAGCTGCTTGTAAAAATGTCCATCGCGGCAGTAAACGTACGACTACTCGCTGTTTACAAGAGTGTCTATCCTGCGAGCGAAAATAAAACTGCTTGTTGCTCGTAAAAATGTCCGTTCTGCCGATGAACATGGAACTACACGCTGCTTGTAAAAATACCTATTCTGCCGATGAACATGAAACTACTTGCTGCTTGTAAAAATATAAATCCTGCCGATGAAAATGGAACTTTTTTCTCTTTTTCGTTTCTTTGCCTCTAAAACTATCTTCTAACCCGTTATTTGCAAGTAACAGCGACCACAACGATCTTCGTTGTCCCCCGACAAGTTCCTTGCTCGTTATTCGCAACAGTCGCCATATTACGAACGCGTTTCGCGATCTATTCGCGAACGCCAGTGTGAACGCGAACTAAAGCCAGGTTTCCCCTTGAAGAAACGCCGCCATTGCTCGTGATGATCGTTCGCTCGATTCTAGGATTATTGAACATCGCTTCTATCAAGTTCCAGTGTCTGCGAAACTCGCGGAGTTCGCCGAGTTCTCGCCGTCTAGGATTATCGGAGATGGCGCGATTCTACGAAATTCCTCGACCTCGAACGATCCTCGAAACTTTCCAAGTTTCCAAAATTTCCGTCACGCGTTCGCGACGTCGTTATCGACACCGGTCGTCACGTTTCTACGATAGGATTTGTCGCGAGAACGTTCGTGCAAATGAATCGAGACCGGAACACGTAAGTCGAACGAGCTTTCAGCTTTGCCGTTTCATCTCTTAATAAAAACGTCGCGTGTCACGATACAATGTCCAGCCAAGTGGTATACGTCCAGCTTGTAGACACGTGGACACAGTTTGTCGTTTAAATTAGGAGCCTGGGGTCGTTCTTTCGCGATATGATAAAGCGTACGTACGGCAAGGAAACCCGTAAAAAGGATAAATGGAAATATTTCTGCGATATCGCAGATTATTCGTGCGATATGAAAAATGATGTTTCCTGATGAGGAAGGCAAAAGCTTTTAACCCTCGCGCGATCTTTGCGTTATTATTTCTTCCCCGAATTCTAGTTCTTCGTCATTGGGAAATTTATTGAGTTCGAAGAAAATACGAAAGAATAATTATCGATACGATACGACACGTAATCAGAGGATCGTTGTCTTGGTGGGAATTGAAAAAGAAGATCAAAGTACAAAAATTTCGAGACTCGTAGCTGGAATAAACATTTTAGCGTAATACGTTACGCCGTGAAAATTGTGGCCAGAAATATTATTGGTACAAGCCGATCGACGAGGCGAGACACGTTTGGCGAGCTGTCGAATCGCGTGACAAGTTATTCACTCGTCGCAAAGCTCGTACGTGTATCGCAATTATCAATGGTTTGCTGTGTGTTTACGGTGCATCAACGCGACAGCGGCACGATCTAACTAACTAGTCTTTGCATTTCGCCTTCCAACTGATAATATCCTTCGTTACGTGTGCGTCGCTTACGCTAAACCGCGCAAACTAAAACGATCAGTTGCCATATCGTGTCATCTGTTACGACTGTAACATGCGAAACATTAAGTATCTACGATCCGCGAAAATAAAGATAGAGCTCGTTTTCCGTGCCAAAATCATCTATAAATTACAAGGTAAAGAACTTTTCAAACCGAACTATCGTATAGTAGTTCAGGACGCGCTTCCTGTCGACCTTCTTCGAAATAATATTCCTATTTAGCGCAAGCTTGCTGCAAGCAAGCGAATCTACTAGCGAGTTTTATAACGCGAATTTACACAAGAAATTCGATCTCAAATTCAGCTATTTTCAATTCAACTTACCGCGTTCCGAAAGCCTCGTTGAAATCAAACGTTTACTTGTCTACTACGAAATAGTACGAGAAATTTAATAACTGAACTATTTTCAACCCCTTCTTTAACCCAATTTCGTTTCATCTCCCGAAATAAAATTCTCATCTGTTACAAATTTGCTCGTAAATACTAACGACAGAGTACAAAGGCCTGTGGCAAATGAAAAAAAAAAGAGAGAGAAAAGAAAAGGAAAGTTATACAAAATCTACTGCCGATTTTCCATACTGAAAAGATCAACAATCCATCCCATCAATGGCCGATACCGCAACCATCCCCCGTTTTTCATTGTTGAATCGTCGGCGATCAGACCAGAGGGTAAATCGTCGTTACGGAAGCGGAATAACAGTTTCCATTAGCTTGCTGGTCGGATGCACCGGCGGCTGCGAAGTGTCCATAAAAATTGATCTCGGGGCATTGAATGTTACAGCGTGCGATGTTCAGCCTGGCGAATATTCCCGACACGTTTTCTCAACGCACACCGAGTATATAGGTACACGACGAGATGAAAGGACCCTATCGATGAATTTCTTCGCGACGCTTTCTGGGTAAACACGCCGATGCATATGAAGTCTGCGTAGAGCCGCGGTAAGAGTCGACGCTTCTGGCTAGCAGTTTGGATATTCACAGTCCGCGCTTTTTCAAACACGCGAAATTGCAAATTCGAGAGGCTGGGAATAGTAAAAACTGAGGGGAGAAGTGTTCGTCCTTCCTAGAGACGAAGGAAGACGATAAATACGTATACGACATGGTAAGTGATCGATTCTCGATCGTAATAAAAGTGGCTGGCTGTAAAGATCGATCGATTCTGACGAACCCTTTGCATGGCACAATTTTTACGACACGGTCGAACCAGAAACGTAACGTTTCGAAGATTAAATTTCTCTGACAATTGCCTGAAAGTGAGCCGCTACGAAAGTACGGTGTATATTAAAATGTATAAGATACATATTCATAATACAATTCCTCGATATTAGTATCAGAGCATATAAATAAATTTGCAGTTGAGCAACTGCGAACAGATATCCACAAATATCGATAACTTTTATCGTCGATGACGCTTTAATGTTGCGTCGATGCAGATAATATTATATACGTTATTACACAATACACGATTATTATACAATATTATATATAATAGGATATTTCCTCGAACTGTCGATAAAGTGGAACACGGATAAACGTCCGTGCAAAGCAAGTCCGTTCTTCTTGCACAGATCGAAATCGTAAATTTTGCGTTTCCCCGGTAACGATTCTTTGTAACGTTCGTTGTTTTCCCACCTAAGTGTCAAAATTAGCAAACGTGGCATCAAGGCGAATCAAAAGTGTCATTTGCAACGCGGACACGATAAAACCGGCCACATTTTCTCGCGGATATTGCCAAGGTTTATCGCGTACCTGTATATATTTAAGCCGAGGCAACAAAAAAAAAAGGAAAAAGGAGGCAGCGAAAGGTCGGTGCGATATTTCCCCTGATTCGACTGACCATCGGGGATTCGCGTTCCGCGCGAGCGCAGCGCAAGATAAAAGAGGAAAAAGGGAAAGGTGGAACCGACCGGAGGAATGAAACGAGTCACCGGAAAAATGAGCAATACCACGCACCTCTACCCTCTATTGTGACGAGATATTACGTAACCTGATGTTCGTTCTACCGGAAAAATGACGTTTACTCCCGTAACACGCTTCGTCATAATCGCTAATTGTGGAAAACGTCACGGGAACGAACAGAGACATTCGGCCAGATTATTTTTCCGACCGACGAGAATAATTTGATCTTGGTGCAAGAAAATATAAGACGGAAAACGTGAGTTATTCCTTTGAATTCAGAGAAACGAGAATTCTATTTCTAATTGTTTTCTCGGTACGCGAGCTGAGGTAGCGCGAATCCGAGGCAAGAGCGGTTCGTTAAAACGGTGTAATACATTTCTCATTCGCGTGTCCAATCAACAAGTTCTTGGCACTCGACGCGAGGACAGATATTTTGGCACGCGCTGTCCGACCATTTAGATTTTTCTTGCATTTCTGATAACAACGCGACTGCGGTCAATTTGACAAACGATCTACGCTAAAAAATACCCAGAGTGAAAGCGTTTGCATTTAATTTTCTCTCGGGGATAAGAGATAAGGCACGATCGATAATTCGATCGATATTTCATAACAACGAATCGGGACGGCGATTTAAACAATAGCGTTTATCAAACGCGGGCAATTTTACTCGCGTGCGCAATATCTTGGCGAATTGTTTGCACAAGAGTGTGCCAACGATGCGGGACTATAAATAGCAGAGGAATTCGGCATTTAGAGGCAGTCGACGATGAGTCACAAGCCTCCAGGGTGTTATTCGTAGACGTTTCCCTTTCGTTCGCGCGCTAAAACAATGCTCTTTGACGCCGCGAACTGCGACTTATCAAAGGGCCTACCCGCGGTTCTGCACGCGGCCCCACGACGACTCTTCGTTATTTTTCACACCGGCGTTAATTGACTTTCGACCGATTCGTGCTCGCTAGTCTCAGGGAGCAGTTAGCCGGAAATTTCGCTCGATTAATTGGATTCTTTGAAATTTTCTTCGAAAGACTCGATCCTGTTTCGAATCATTCTCAAAGTATCTCGATACGTCTAATCTCGTTTATTTATAAGAATTATTGAAACACCTTAAAACCGTTATTGGCGTCTGATACCTCTTTCTCAGATAAGATAAATAATAAAGATAATATTACGAAACAGCGAAGTCGGTAGCAGCCGGATTTACTTCGAACCTAATCCAATGTGTCTCGCTTATTTACGAATATCGAACCCATTAAAAAACTCTTTCTCTCTCTCTCTCTCTCTGTTTACCTGCTAATTACACAAAACAGTGAATTATCAGATAAAATTGCGAAACAGCGACAAGACACTTGATACAAGCCGGATTTATTGATCCAAACACCTCGCTTGTTTATAACAATCGCCAAACTACCTCGATAACGAGTCTTCCGAAACTTCCACGTTGCCTGTTAATCGCATAAAGCACGAAATTATGCAGGTAAAACTGCAAAACGGCAATAAGTCGACCGCTAGATGCAGGATTTGCATGAAAGCTCCTGTTTCTCGGTATATTAGTAACCAAATACGTTTCCGATCGTTAACGTTCGCGTAGTTAGCCGAGTATCAGACAAGCTAAACCCGGTGTACCCACGTTCCATCCTTTCCGCCGTGAATCCGTGAATTTCAGCCGACGTTGGTAACTTCAGAAATTCGTCGAATTACGAACAACCACGTAATTTCTCCCCTCCTTCCTCCGAATAAGAGTAGGTTGTACGTGCGTCGAATAATCGGGCCGACTATCGCGATTCGAGTCGTCCCACCAACTCCAAAACGAAACACTTTTGCATGCTCCGCGTGAATCCGAATGACGAGCAGCGCGATCAAGCTACTTAGCCGCCGGGTTAGAAGGGAGCATGATTAACGTCGATGCTGGTGAAACTGGTCTTCGTGGCTCGTTATAGGGCGCGTCGAGGTCACTGACACTTAACTGTCCCTTGATGGACGCTATCGAAGACGGAACGCGGCTTCCGGTCTGTCTAGCAGCTGAGTATACACTGTACGCGCGACTGTCAATTCCAATGTGTCTGAATTCGAATGTACGGGTTAGTGCCAGGGATATAACAGTGGCGTAACGACGATGGAGCTGCAAAGTGAATTATAGATCGATTCAGATGGAATTGGTTCTATGGACGTTGGCTGGTGGTGGTTGACGTATTTGCGGCTTTTTAGACTTACACTGGCTCACGAAGTACTGGCCTAAATGTACGTGGAGAACAATTGCGTCTTTTAAACGTACGTTGCAGTTGTTTCTCGTGGATCGAATATCAACCGTATAATTGTGTAACGAATAAAAGGGGGATCTGATCGTCTTAGCTTCCGGGAGGCTGGGATACGATGTTGCCAGATAATACTCGAGGAATATTTAGCGTTTTAGGGTGGCCTAATTTCCTATTCTCTTCTATCTTTCGAGAGACTTAAGCAACTTTAATCTTTCATTAACTTCGCTATAAATATTACCTAACTTTACTTATCGATAAATATTACCTAATTTACCATCAAATACGAGTATTAGCGGACCAAGTCCGCTCTTAAGAAATTCTTAATCAGGCTTTCGTGTTATCTAACCGCGTTCCAAGTACTTACATCCCTGCATCAATCCCAAACGATAATCCCTTACATACGATAAATGGCAATAACGTTTCGATGCTTTCGTATCGTGACTCGATCGGATTAAAGTCGATCGACACTTTCTCGAACACGATATCGAGTCTTCTCGAGCCTTAGATCAAGTTCGGCGATCCTTCAAAGGGCCGATCCGATCGACGCTTTTATCGTAGGTTGCGAGAAATTTTATTTCACGGATTAATATCTCTGCGGCGATCTGTGAAACAACAAGGTGTGCCTCTTTGTAAAAATGTCACGCTCGATCGAAAGGCGATCGTGATTCACGATCCTCTGTTGAATCAGCGCGGCGACATCGCACGTGACACGTGCATCTCGATCGCGGTATCATCGACCTGCGGTCTAGGATCGAGAAGATCAAGCGGTTTCGTTAGAATAAAATTTTGCTGTACAAACAGAAGGAAATATTCCACGTATTCCGATATCATTTCCTTTCTTTGAAGTCTTAGTTAAGGTCTTGGCTAAGATCGCATCGATCTTAACGTTGTCGGTTACCGCAATATACAATACATAATAATTTAACATCGTAGCAGTACATTATGAGAAAGTACAATTTACACACACATACACACACAGAGGGATTACAATAGCTTCAGATACATAGCTGGGATATACTCGATTCGCGGCAATACAACTTACGCATATTTCGAACTGAACGAAACTGGCATGGGAGATGAATATTTCTTCGAAAGTTACAGAACGTTTCAAGGTCGCTAAAAGATCCACGAAAAATATGAAATACTTTGAAGCATAGAAGATGAGAAATTGCGAATAATCATACGGCGGAACTCAAAGACAAAAATTGGCCGGATGTTGGATAAATCGGACTAAGGTAGGTAGCGAAAAGAGCATCGCGGCAACCATCGGAACGTTTGGTACGAGAAAATGTCCACGAGACAAAGGAAAATTCGCCTTTACGAGATAATTCACTTCAGCTGGGACACAGAGACGGCTTTACGAAATGAAAATTCGATTTCGAGACGCGTCGTTCGCGCGGCCATCTCGCGCTTTTTTTTCATCTTGACGTCGCGAGTCTCGCGAAGCCCGCTTCAAACTGGCTGACGAGCGCTAATTAACTCGCAATGCCATGCAGCCACGACTAATTGGGCTTGTTCTATAATTAACCATGGCCAACTTTAATCGGTCTGGCTTTTCGTCCCGTGCCATCACCGAAACGAAACGTTTCGAACCGATGAAATTCGAACGCGAAATTTCGTACGACGTACGCGTCGTTGTATAAATTCTCCCACGAGAAAGACAGGCCAGCTTCTCATCTACGTTGAACCTGTAGAACCGTTTGTTCCAACGATCTTTCCGGTTCCTAATGAACGTCTATATGGGACGAGCAATCTGTGTTAATTAACCGTGTCCTGCGTGATCGGGGCATCGATGATGTTGCCAAAGAGATTAAAGCGTCTCTGGTATGATGGAGAGAGATTTTCTTTTAACGATTCATCGAGCGTTGGCATTGATGGATTTTCTCTGTTTTCTAAAAAAATGTTGTTAGAAATTTTATCGGTGATTAAATGGAGATTAAAGTGGATTTGGTTTATTATTATTATCGAAAATATGGTAATTATTACTTTGATACGTCCATCGTCCTCTGGGAAAGTAACTTTATTGCCTATATTTTACGATTTTTGCGGCGCTATTCATACTGGCTAGCAGAGATATAAAAATTCAACCGAAGAGATTCAAGTATCTCCGGAATGGAACGAGAGACGTTCCTCTAATGATTCATCGATTAATTACGTTTTAAATCGCTTTCTCTGTGCCCTCTGTCTGCTCATGGGCAATTAAATGGAATTTACGATAGAGTTATTTTAATATTATTGTTGGAAATTATTACCTTGAAATGTCTGTCGTCTATTAGAGATATAGAAGATAATTGCAAAATAATTTCATAACACCTCGTGATTTTCGAAGCACCGTCCTTTGAAATTGCCAATGACTTTTTAAACAAACTGACCAACGCAAGTACGAAAGTTCGATCGACGCATACAATTTCGACACTAAAGTAAAAATTAGACATTTTTCTTCGATGTTGGAGGATTTCAAAGTTTACATACTGCCGACTAAATCTATGCATAGTCGTGTCGCTTCTTTATCGGTCTTATCCCCGATACGATCGACAGAACGGTTGAAGCCGGTCGATCAAGCTCGCAGCGAATCGTTCGAGAGGAGCAAGTATGTCAGAGCGTCGAATCCTTTTCGAGAAATTTTCAATGGTCTCCGAAGATTGGAACAACGACTAACCACGAAGAGAAGGTGGCTATTTAGGACAATTTCCGCGAAACACGAGGGCGCAGCTTGCGGCCAGACGCGGTCGTGCAAAAGTGATAAAAGAGAAGGGGGCAAAAAAAAAAAAGAAACTGGCGGAAAACAAGAGAGATAAAGGGGTGGCAATAAGTATCGAACGAAAGACGATCGAGAGAAAGGTCGAAGGAGAGGCGGAGTATCCCAAGAGTATCCCAATAAAAAGCTGAGAGAAAAACTGATAGGAAAGGTTAAATGCTGACGGCGAATAGACGCGACCAGACGGCGTTCCCATAAACATAACCCATGCAACCGACGTAAAACATAAAACTGGCTGAAAGAATGATGGTCGACGTAGGACGGGCACAATGGTACCCATTGAAGCAAGTTTACGCGGCATCGTTTAAGCGTCGTTATCACAATACGGCGAACCTTCGTGCCCTGTGTTCCATCCAACGTCGGACCCGACGTGTATGCCACGGATAGAGGAAAGTCGATGTCGGAGGGGCAGTGTCGTTCGCGGATCGGATTAGGACATTCGTTGGCTTTCATTTTTACACGAGCGCGTGTTTACGCATTTATAGAGAATTTCAGAGTAAAGATGCAGAGAATTCGGAGGACACGCGGAGATATGGGAAACGTACAAGCGTAAAACGCTCATTGCTGTGTTTAACGGGTAGAATAAATTTCAGGTCTCGTTTGGCCGTGTCCGCAACGATACGAAATTGCACGAAGGTAAGTGAACGTATCCAGGTAGAGACAGATCGTAATAGCGTAGCGAGTGAAACAATGTACGTGAATCGAGAATATTTCTATTGTAATTGATACGAGTTATAATCAGAGGAGCGTGGTCCGTGTGACATTTAAAGGGTGCTTAGCGTATATAAAATACGCGCTACGCCTTTTATATCGGAGAGATACAAGAAACGGAGTAAAAGAAGCCTCTATGGGTATTAATACGTCGATCTTGGAGACGTCGCGTCTGTTCCGAAGAGCAGATAGTCTGTCGGGTTCGATGATTAAGAATTCAATATCGCTTATACATAATTGCAGAGGCGTCAATCCTAAAACGCACCGCGTAATCCCGTTTTACATGCAAGAAGCGAACGATTCGGATTCGGTATGCCTCGATACGGGATTACTGTCTCCAAGCCAAAGTACGTAATTCACCGGAGAAGGGAAGAATACAAAATGAACGCGAATAGAGGAAGATGTTATCCCCTCTGAATCGATTTATGCACACCGATGCTCAAAATTCATGGCGGTTGCTCGATAATCCGACGATCGAGTCCTATCGATACACTCACGTAATTAGCTAGTATCGCACGAGTTCCATCAATCTCGTTCAACATCTACGTTCCACGGCTCGACCACACGCATCGTGGACCTCTGGTCACGTTTACAATCTCTCTAGCATTCTATCTCACCGATACACGCTGCCCAACACAACACCGCGTCCTGTTCATTGTCGCAATAATTTCTAATTAACCAACGTTGGCCCGCGATTCTCGTTCAAACTTCGACTATCCCCTTTAGAATCATCATAGACCGAAATACAAAATAAATCAGGTTAGATTCCTGCAGAGGGAGGCGGATAACCCAGCGTGATATCAAACACACCGACGTTCAGTTTCTGTACAGTGGTGTTCAAACCCATAATGGTTCATAATTGAACAGTCGGCGGCCGATTGAATCCTATTAATTTCGGTCATCGCTGTAGCTCCCTGCAGCTATCATTATCAACGTTGTTCCCTCGCTGAGCCTCGTGCTCCCTTGAAAATACCGTGGTCAGTCCGCTCTAGTATCGAGTAATCAACGTAATTACCAGCGAGCTTAATTACCGTTCGATCGAGATGGAAAACTTGCAAGTACGAGGCTTCTGTAGGTGCAACAGACGCAAGAAGTTTCGATCGCTGCTTTTATTTCGAGATAGTGGAGTGCAACGCTACTGACTCTGGATGACGATATGCAAATTGTATAGAGCAACGAGAGGAAAGAGAGATTTTTTTTAACAAGCGAATATAGCAAATGGAAAGGCGAGATATTTTTAGGTGATATTAACGTAGCTGTTGACTTTATTTCGGCATTTTTTTAAGGAAAACCTTTACACAACGGCGACGTTACGCGCTACATGCAAAAGCTTTCCCGCTGAAATATCGTGTAGCCATCGTTCTTCCTGGCTGGATTTCTTCAAATGAAAAATTTCACTTCGATTAGGAAAATACAGAATCCGTGTAAAACGTAGCGTTTAGAATTTGCCAAGCCAATTCGTCGAGTCGACGACTGTAGAAGCTATAAGAAGAAAAATCGTTTTGCAGAATTCGGTATTTTGAAATTACGATGACGGTGCGCCTCTAAGAATTTAGCAAATAGAAGCGAGTTTAGGAAAGAGAAGCCTGCTCTTTGTACGCGAGGAAACTCGCTTTAAAATTATCTATGTTTGCAAAGTGACAAAATATCCGTACCTTGAAGAAAGCGAGTAGATTAAATTGGAAAGAATTTACACGACGTAACGCAGCGTAGTTCGTGCTCGATTTTTTGATGGGACGAAGAAGTCCGTTTTCCATGGCTCCGGCTCGCTTTAATACAGGTCACAGTCGCAAAAAAGAAAAACCGGCCAGGCCCGAGTCCAGGCCAGCACAGCGAGACATGTGTTACGTGTTAACTCGGCTTTCTCGGCGACCAGTTGCATCAGCCGGAGGAAACGACGAGATTGCCAGTCCCTCTGGCTTCAGCTTGCACAGTCAATTAACACTTGCTGCTTTTTTCATCCTTCTTTTGCATGTTCCTTTTTGCCCCCTTTCGCCTCTCTCGTTCGTTCGTCGATGAACAACGTGACTTTCGTAGCGAATCGGTATCGATTCGCTTCGATTATTACGCTAACAGTTGGTTAGTAAGTTTGATGAAAAATTCTTAAAAATTCATAGTCGATATTTGTATTTTTCTCTCTTCTATAAAATCCTCTTCTGTATCTATATTTCCAAGTACCGATTCCCTACTTCTTATTCCGTAACACTTCGCTTCGATATTAGATTATCGCGTCGCTAATAAGCAATTTCTTTGTACCAGTTACTAGTTCCTGTTCCTGTTATCGAAATCAGAAATATGTACATAGCGATTAACCGCAATTACTTTATCTTCTAAACGGTAATTTCCTTATCTTCGTACGAACAAAAAAGATCCTCTTATAGTGGGTTAATGTGGGTTTCTTGTTGGAGAAGATGCCAGTAGATTTCTAGTAAAAGTAAAAGAAGAAAATGCCGTAGAATTTTCCGTAAGATGTCCGTCTCGTCGTTCAAAATCCGATACCATCGCCAGTTCTACAACTATAAAATCACAGATCTGCCGGTCGAACGCTCGAAAGCTTCGAAACGTTACTTGAACAACCGTCGATGCAATGACTCGCAGGTACGCTATTACATGTTATTTCCTGCGATCCCTCGATCAGAGACATATTTCATCCTTATCGTCGACCATAATAATCGTGCCCGTTTGAAAATTCACGCGATACAGGACAAACGAACTTCCAACGCGATGAAATATCGAGAGGAGGGATTTTTATCTCCATTGGTTCGATCCAATGGCTCCATGAAAACAGCGACGACAACGACAAATGCCGACTCTCGTGAAAAGTCCGATAAAAATGTATTTAGCGTTTGACTACTTCGCGTTATCGCGAATTTCTCTGAAATTAGCAGTTCGATGAAATAAAAAGGCTGGTATACCCAACGTGAAAAACGAAAAGCGCCCGAGGCAACCGTTCATTCGGGTCACGCGCGTTGCACGAATTAGCGTCGACGAATAGTCATTAGCGTGAACTTTTAACAAGCGTTTGGAGCAGATGCGAGCATTCACCAGCAAAACTTGCAACAAAGAACGGCTGAATCCGGGCGCATCCTGTACGCTTCGACATCTGCAACCGCGACTTTTTCTCATCCGAACCGTTCGCAACTCAACCCTGTTGCAAATTGTTCTACGAAAGCTTCCATGCATCGTGCGCCACAGATATCGTTTATTCGCCTATTTGTTTCCTTCCTAATAGGTTGCAGATTATATAACAGACTATACAGAGATTGTACATGTTCGCGTTGAGAATCTTTTAAGCTAAACGTCTGAGCCTTTGAACGTCTGAGCCTTTGAACGTCGATCGCTTTCAAAATTCAGCAGAGAATTTCATTGTGATTCGCGAAATATATAGGATAAACGAGACCACGGAACGACGGCTGTATACACGGCGGAAAATTCAGCTGTATAAATGCGGAAATGGATTAAAACCGCGGTTGCAAAGTGTAAAATAGTCGCGAAGACTCATTTTGCGAAGGCGAAGATTAGTCAAACGGCAGTCTCAAAGAGTACGTTTACTCAAAAGCGGCATTTTCTAAAGACCTCGTCCTCTTAGGCGTTGAACGAGCTTCGAAGAAGGCCACGAGCAAACAGAAGATAATGCGTGTTGCAAAAGAATCGATTACCTCATCTCCGAAACTTCTTCCTTGTCTGCCGTCTAATTAAATTCGTGTCCACGTACCTCGAGTATTTGACCTACAAAAAAAAGATAAAAATTCTGTTTATTCGATAATGCGATAGTCTTCCTATCGGTCATAGTCGTTCCATCGAATTTTCGTAAAACGATGGAATAACGTGCATGTAAAGCACCAAGTAGTTTCACCGTTTCGTTGTTACTCGAATGTTTGTAACAGATTTAAAGATAGATACATTGTTGAACGACAAATATTGGCATACCAATAGTTTCTGCCAACATTCTCAGATTTGTTGCAAAATCCTACCAGTACGATCGCGACAGTCGCGCCTCGTTATAACGCTGACGAAACTTCAAAACGTTTCGTATAACGCGCGTAATAGGCGCATACGTAGAAAGTTTCTACAAGTGTCCGAATACTTTCGCGAACCGCTGTATATCGCGGCCGGTACTTGAGAAATTCCACTTCATTAGAAACGATCGCCTGGATATAGGGTTTTCGTTCGTGCTATAGGAGCTAACCCCTACAGTGTGCCATATACCACAGCTATTAATCAACGTGAACTATGGACTCCTAAACGCGTGTAACTTGGTCTATAGATAACTATGGATAACTATGTGCACGAATAACTGGAATCGCTATAGAATCGCTATAAATACATACGTAAGTTTCTTGACAATCAGTTTAGAGATAGTCGTGGAAATCCGAGGGTTCGGAGATAAAACATACGCGAAAGTTTTTGATAAGGATGAGTCACGTTAATTTACTTCGAACGATTCGTGCAGTGACGCAATGCGGTCGAATTGGTCGGCTCGTGAGAGCAGATTCGATTGGAACAATCCAGCTGCGCAAGATTAAGCGTTTGGATATCAGTGGTCTAATTTAAGTCACTTTGAAGCGGCTGCCTAAATACGGTGTGGCGGGATCAATTATTTAAATATTTAGCACACCAGTAGGCACGAACGAGCTGCGGTCCATCCTAATGGTGCTTTCAAACGAAATTAATCGAGGAATCTTGTGATTTCAAAAGTCGAACAAATTCTAGTTACGCGCGTATCTGGCTTTGCTCGAGGGACTTGGGACTTTGCGACTCTCGTATTACGTATCGAATCGTTTGACTCGGGCTATCGCTGGAAAATCCGAAATATCGCGCTGCATGACGCACCAACGCGCCGCTCCAAGAAATAATAAACGTAAAGTCCCGTTTATTTCACAAAAAAAAAAAAAGAGAAAGAATTCAACGAACTTCATCAAACGTATACCAAAGTACGAACGCAGAAAAACATAAGCGGTCGGGAAAGTAAAGAAAAAGGCTAAAACATCGATCCAGTCGTTCGAACTACGATGCACTTTGCATAATTTTGACGCTAGACATTCCTAAATTAAACATATTCCGACATAATCTGCCCAGTGGACGAGTCTTTTCTTCTCTCGAAACAGAAACGTTAATGGTCTTCCACTTTCCCCGAAGCGCGATTAACCCACGAAACACAGACTGCATAGTGTTTGGAGTGGCGTGGTCGCGCGTTTAAAAGCTCATCCTTATCCGACAATAGGGATTCCAACTCCACATTCGTCAAACCAACTACATTTTCGTCGCTCAGCCGCGGCAACGTCAGCTTCTAGGAAACGTTCGAATGTGGAGCATTAAAATTCAACGGGGCATCAAGAATGTAAAGCGTAAGCGACCTTTCCGGCTGGTCGGCCTACAGAGAAATATCCCTCTCCCTCTCGCTCTTTCTCTTTTTACACGGTGTTAAAGGTCTGCGAGGGACAGCAGACTCGCGTCCAATAGGCGAGGAGGGAACGACCAAACCTTCGTACAAGTGCCCGTCTCTTCCATCTCTACGGATTATCCTGGACTACCGGCCGATGTCCCTCCTCATTTGTCGTCCCTTTATGGTTCGTCAGTGATTCTCCATCCAAACTTGTCCAAGGAACTGGTCCCTCTTCCTTCTTCTGCTGTTCGTTCCACGATTTACGCGGCTCCATAATAGCGATCCTTTTGTGTCGTAAAGGTAAGGTGATTTTTCAGGATCCGTTCTGGTTACGTGGCTCGACACGTTCACCGTATGGATTCGATTTTCGTTTATAATACGCCGACGAATTTTCGTAGAAGAATCTCATAGAGGAATCGTACGAGTGAATTCGAGTGGAATCGAAGGTTTCTATACGATAGCAGAGCCTTATACTTACTTAAATAGAAACAACGCGCGATAAATACATCCTTTAGGTCTCTCGATTTTCGCTCTTACAAATTCGTGATTTTTAATTCAACTTGCAAGCGTTACATTTCTACAGATACAATCAATTACTATAACAAGCGCTTTACATCGTTTCGTTTCGCTTTTAAACGGGAAGCGTTTGATCTTACATTTTATATTTCCCATAGATGCATAAAGATTCGCAATCTGCACACAACGTATAAGCAGGTACCGTGCTGGCCGGTTGACCATTCGTGGCGAACGTGTCACGAAAGGTATCTACGCCGGTCTCTACTTTTTACCGTCTCGAAAACGCTTTGATAACGAGTCGTGACACAGTGTTGATCGCTCGTCAAACTTGTGTTAATAGGTAAAACTTGGTCCAAGTGAAACCGTACGATATACACACGATCGGGTCGCACGAACTTGCAACGCGATGCTTTTCGCCAGTTTTTACTTCGATCGCGAGTTGGTTGCGCTTTCGAATATTTAGACGATGGACAACGAAATTTCGTCGAGATAAGCGGATCGAATAGGTTAGGCTGGCGAATCGCGATGAAAGTTTATGCAAAGCGGTCACGCGAAATAGTAATTTGGCTGGTGAACTGGGCCGCGTTGTACAGACGTTTTATATATCGGCGGGATATTCGAGCAAATTCGAGAAGAGCAACGCACGGCACAGAATTTTTCGGGGATCGAACGCCCGGTGAAAGTAGTCGAAAACGTTTCCACCGTGATAGTGTGCGTGGCTGGACGCGAATTCGTGCAAACCGGTCACGCGAGCCGATAACGCGTTTGCTGGACACGCGCCGGATAAAAATTCAACGGCCGGGCGTAAAGTGCAACGCGCGTGCGGCACGATTACAACATTTGCAGGCGTAATAATAAAAGCGTGCGTGAGTCGGTTACGTGGAGTGCGTTATCGCATAATACCGTTGGCCTGGTAATAGACTTAATCAAGAGTAATAGACCGTACGTCTACCTATTAATAGAGTAACCGTTATGGCGTGTGCCGCGATGCACGTTAATCCGATGACGTAGATCGTAGACTTTATGTACACGATGTATTCCTCGTATCTCTTCTCGGTTTTCCCTTTGCGATTTTGTATTTTGACACCGACTGCTGGGTCGAAGCTGCGCGGCTTGGCTACGCGACCGAATCCGTTTTCCTTAAAAATTGGCGATTACTCGACGCCGCTTGAAAAGCATCGGGTGGGTGACGCCGATCTGGCGTCATCGGTAGACGCGTTAAGGCGACTTTATGCTTTTACATATTCAGCCAACATCAGCGGCTGATTCATCCGTTGCGAATATAAAAGATGGACGAATATCTATCTGTACCCAGTGTTCAACGATTCAGTTCGTTTCGATAGTTCTTAAAATATCGATGACTGAGACAACGAGTATCAGAATCGAACGAATAAGCTTGGTCCTCGGGGAAGAACGTCGTCCGCGGTTGTTTTGTCTCGTGCCTGCGCAAGTTCAGACTCGCCGCTGCCGCTTCGCGAATCTGCGAATGAGTCATCCGTTTAATTCGTCGAAAGTAGAGACTGGTCACTTTTGGACGACACGCAGACGCAGACGCAGACGCGTGCAATCTTATCGACTCTAGTTACGATCTCCCGTTGTCCTCTTCGATCGGCTGTTGGTCGCGAATGACATAATTTAAGGATCGTTCGCGGGGCGTCGAAGCGGAGGACCAAAAATGGCTCGTCTCGCGTCTCTTTCGATACAACCGCGGCGTTGGCTGGAATGCAACGTTGTTGCGTCACGACGAGACGTGTCTTTCGCCTTACAATCGCCCGATTATCCTGCACGTAAACTACGCTTCGACGACTGTGTCCGTCGACTTGGGACAATTCGGACAATCGAAGAGAAGCCACTTTGCAATTTCCGGCTTCCTAAGGAGGTCGCAACGATAGAAAAGAAGGGGAGTGTACCGGGGATATCTACGATAAATATTCCCATCTAAACGGCACTAATCAAAATATGTCCATGAAACTTGGATGTTAGAACTGTCAGAACTGTTAGAATCGGATGTTCGATATTAGAACGATTGGACGTTAAACGGACCGCGTGAGTTACAGTTTCTCTGAAATATGCATCTAAGGCACTTAAGCGTAGATGGTATGTAGGATGTTTATGGAGAATCGAATGCTTTTAGGAATACGGGAGGAAACTGTAAAAGAGGCAGAAGCTTGTTCCTACAGTTCCAATTCCGTGGTTAACATTCGCTGTTCGAGTATTTAACGTTCAAATACGAGAAGCTTGAAATCTTCAAACGCATATATAAGTACTCTTTGGTACTCGAAGACCTGGCCAGAACTCGGGTACTTAAGAATCGAGCGGGAATTCAGGTACTCTCGACAAAACCGATGTGGTAATGAAGTTGCGAGGCCGATCAGGCGTCGAACGTTACATGCTTCGAGCATTAAAATGGTCACTCGAGACATCATGCAAGTGATGTCATACGATGACGTACGAGTCGTACGATGTCAACTAGAAATTGCTTCTTTCTCCGTGGCATATACAAAAAATTGTTGCGCAACGTATCGTCTTAAAGACAGGTTCTACGAACCTGCTATTCGAGCTGCTTCTACTAAATTATTCGAAATAATTACAGCATCGTATATCGTGGTCATTGCGGTCGTGCGTGTACAATGTGCATATATCGTATTCATCGATAAAAAAATTTGAAAAAAAGAAAGAGAAAAAGAAAAAGAAAAGGCGAAGTTGATCGGTTAGGTTCCTCACAGGCTCGTACGTATAAGACACGCATTCTACGTTAGCCTACAGCTGCATCAATCTTGATCGCATCTTGCGTCTCGACTCTTGAATTTACTACCTAACACACAGCCGTATATAGCCTCCGCCAGCTGCACTCGCATTCTACCAAAGCACGATCAAACGGACTCAAATTCAATAGCCCGATACCCCATCAAACACCCGGATACTAAGTATCGAAATAACCACTCAACCAGAATACCAAAACCGCTTACTGGCGAGATAGCAGACGCGATACGCCATAGGCATCTCGTTGTATCGTGTACTTACACGAGCAGTCAGCGGTCTAATCTACAAGCGAGCATCGAACGAAGCAAACGAGTATCTAAAGTCAACTTTTTCGAGGCACACAAGCTGCTCCTTGGGAAAACAGGCTTGCTAAAAAAACTTCTTTTCGACGCCACCGATCGTTTGTGGCACGCTGTCGCCCGTGAGTCATCAGTTTCTCCACGCGAACCGCATTATATACCCGTCGTTCTACCTTAGTCAAACATCCGGCCGACTCCTCTCCTCTTTTATCCACCGTTCAGACGATGACCTCACTGGTATACCAAAGTACCGTCTCCTCGCTCCTCACCGAAGCAACAACCGGCAAATTCTTCTATATTTCACGTTGCTGGAAGATGTCGCCGATTCTCGTCCACTGTTTCTTCGTGCTGCTGTTTGTTGCCCGGCGTTTCTCTCCATGTTTCTCCGGTGAGTTACCGCTTCTCGTCCGAGGTCTCTTCCTTCTTGGAACAGATGCTGCTGGTTGCTGGCCGATATCGCTGCGTGTTTCTCGAAATCGCCGCTGGTTGTTACCCAAGGTACCTCCGTGCGTATCGAAAAAGACGCTGGTTGCTGTCCGATATCGCTCCGTGTTTCTCGAAACCGCTGCTGGTTGTTGTCCAAGGTCTCTTCGTGTTCGTTGAAAAAGTTTCTACTCGTTGCCCGGTAGTATATTTCATGATCGCCGAGAAAGTAGCTGGCTGTTGCCCAATGTCTCCCCGTATCTCTTGTCGTTTCCTTTATCGGTAACAAAAGTTGCTCCCACTGCCATTCAGCGAGATAAAGATCGGACAAAAGTAGGAAGCGCGCAGTAACATACGGCGACGAATACAAATTTGTACAGTTTGTCGACTATTTCGCGACGCGCTCGCTTCTGAACAATTTGTTCCTCGTAAAGGAACAAACGTCGCTGCGGAAGCCGAACAGAGTCCAAACGTCACTCTGATTACGTCGCTCCACTATCATCTCGATCAGTTCCTTCGATCGCGCGGACAAAATGTTTCTACGCCTGTAGAAACGATATTTGTCGGCGATCATGTTGCGACCGAAACGTGTTGCGACCGAAACGTGTTGCAACAGCAGGCAACAAAAGGATCCTGGTTATCCCTTCGACGAGGATGCGGCTCAACGATGACTCCAACACCGTCGTTGCGGTTTGCAGAAAAACGATGCCATCATCGACCACGCAGCCGGTTTACATCAACTGCCCAAAATAACGCGCGGCCCGTTAAAAGGATAGCAGAACGAAGGTATATAACGAGCGGCGTGAATCGTCGGCCAAAACTAGGGACGAGCGCGCCTCGGTTGATCACCACGGTCAGACCAAAATGGAATTACAGCCTGAAAGCAGCAGCAGCATCTCTGCTACGGCGTACGTTCGACGTAGCAGTGCGCTATGTGCTCGTGTCAAGCAAAGGGGAGTAAAAACGCGCGGCGTATTCCGCTCGAACACGGAAGCTTTCTCTCCTAGGGAAAACGCGAGGAATTTATGTTAGAACCGAGGGAACCGCGTCGCGCTATTTTGCACATCCTCGTAAACCAACATTCCATCCATTAGATACGACGTTTCACCAGCTTCTGGCAAGATACGAATTTCATCGACTCGTCGGCATCTTCGTCCGCGCTCTACGAAATTTCGATTCCGCTTGTTCGCGAATTCGAGGAACTCGGCCGCTAACCCGCCGTCTATCGAACGTTGTTGAGATTTGCGGACAATCGGAGGATCTCCGCGATCGAAGAATTTGCAGGCCGATAGAAGAGAGTTAAAGGACGCGGTTTCACGACGAGACACGCGGAGAATTCGGCAACAAAGGACGGTGGGCTGGGTTGGAAAGGGAAGGGAATGCACTTGTGCGACGAGTGCATCCAAGCGGCTACACCGGTCCGAGAGATAAAAGCTTCTCGAGCCACTGATTACGGTCGAAGCTCGGTATACCGGCAAAACACTTCAGATCTTTCGATTCTCCGTGAAACGAGGCAGGAAAGAACGGCTTAATTCGCGGCACGTTCATAAGTGCACGGTACGAAGGATAATTGAATTATCTCTAACGCGATTAGTCCGTCCGCGACGCGAGTTTCCGCGTTCCCGTTGGCAACTCACGGAATCGTCCGACCGACTACGACTGGACAGTACGGACAATTTGCAACGACGTATGTAATTCGGATACCAAGGCGCGGACCAGCTTCTGCTTTCGTTTTGTAGCTAGGTTTTTCGTTTAAAGAGTTTACTCGGAATATTACACTGCGGGAATTTCATGGAGTTTGTAAATTGAATCCTCGATACAGGTACCTATAATAAACGATGGCGAGAATCGACAATTAAATGGATTCGTTCGATGGATGATGTACATAACGAGGTTTAGAATTATCGGCAATAAAAAGAGAAATCAATACTTCGTTCGAACAAAGTTCTGGATACTATTGGAATAATTCGAAAGTACTACAGATGCGGCGATGAGTCACCAAAGCGAAATTCGAGCAGCGAAATAAAAAAGAAGAAGAGATGGGCTTTAAAGAGAGAGGTTCGTGGAACACCTACCTCGATGAGCTGAAAACCACCCAAATCTCGTGCATCAACCTATAACCTCTTTTAACGACCAAGAAAGAGGATACGCTGGTCGCGTACGTATTTTCTCCAGTCAACACCCCGAGCCTTGGGCACGATAATACGCACGCTTACCAGATTCGCTCTAAGTCCCAGTGTGTAACACGATGTAGCTCCACCGAGGGAAGGAAGGGCTAGCCAAGTAACGAGCCTCTGGTGTTGGATTACAACAGACCAGTGATCGTCAAACTCGAGCCAGAGGGTGGCTTTCGATTTTCTAACCAACGTAGACGTATCCGTAAAAACAACGAGTAGATCTATCCACGAAAACAGCCAACGAAGTCTTTCCATACGATTAATTTACACGCTCGACGATTATCGTCGAACCAACGGCTGGCTTTCCGACTTTTCAACTAACGTAAGTCTATCGATAAAAATAGCAAGTGAATCTGTCTGTGAAATTAATTTACACGCCGGAGCTCGGTGATCGTCCAACTAAAAGACGGCTTTCGACTTTCTAACTGTAGCGCGTAAGTCTTTCCAAAAAAAGAACAAAAAAGAAAAAAAAAATAGCAGTGAATGACACGCAGACGTTATCATGGACAGGTATTTGGATAGCTATTGGTGGCTGTTGACGGTACTATCGTTTCCATTGATCGATTTGTCGATCCGTAGCCAAAGGAGGGATGGATATCGTGGCGCGCCGTTAATCCACTCTCGTCCATTTTCCGCCAGTGAATTCAGTTACCCCGTGACGGATCTCTTTAAATCGCGCCAACAGATCGCAGTGAAAGAACGGAGGCAGCCGCTGCGGCTGGAAACACGTGGAAATGCTTCGAAAACGTGATTGATCGAATCGTGCTTTATTTTGGAAATGCTACAGGCGACGATTTTTTGATTTTTTCGACGATAAACGTCGGAACGGCGCGATAGGATAATTTTCTTCCGTTTAGCGCTTCCGTGAACACGCAGATTCATTCGGCTATTTTGTTGGCGCTAATCTGTTCTCGCATCATGCACGCGTTTGCTTATTCTATAAGATAGCTGGATTACGAAACTGATTACTCAATGTCGTATTCTACTTGATGCCGCTTTTACACGATATGCAAATTATTGTTCAATTAGGACGAAGTAATTCCAAGTAATGTAAAGCGTGGATAGCAAGTTATACGCGAACGTAGATCTTAACGTAAGATGTCGCCTGATTTATTGTAATATACTTCAAATTTACGGGTTTGCGGCATAGAAACTCCTACGTGCAACGGTTTATGATTTTTCACAATCCGCCGCAACGTAGCGTGCAGTAGACTGAAAAACCCATTTGCATCCACGTTGTACGCGAAAGCTTCTGCGCTTAAATTTCTATAAATCTTTCGCTAGCCGAAAACAAAGCTTCGCGTTGTCAGCTACCGATCAACGTACTTTTAAACGTTCGTACGTCCTCGGAAATTCTACGATTCGTTGGACCGCGATCCGGCCCAACAACTCGCAACGTAACAGGGTCAATCGAACGGACAGGTTTCTCAATCGTAGCGATTTTCAGCCACGCCCAGAGCGAGGCGTAATCGCGATCAAAATCATGTGTCGTGGCACGAGACTAACGGCCAGATATTACGAGAGAACCGTGCAATTTCCACGCGGTTATGTTCATTCGCAGTTGATCTTGCGATGCACGCGAGCCTCGCGGACAAGAATGCGCTTATTGCTCCGGCAGCGAGATAGAAAACGTTCGGGATGAATGCAAAGCGGTACGTGACATCCGCGCAATCGCTCCAGGATCGTTCCATCTACCTTGAGTAACCGCGATATGATGTATCTCGCGATCCTTGTAGAATTTCAGGGCTCGATGTCGTAAGGCAAAGCACGGTCGAGTCTAACCTTCAACCGGCATCGTGAAATCGTAAGCGGCCACGATAGCTTGAATTATACACAGGCGCACGAAAGCATTCGAACGCTTGCAGAACCCTTCAACGAACGTATTATTCGTTTGTTTCTTTAATTCGCATTATTATCGGTTTCGCGGGGGAGAAAGATCTTTTTAGCGAAAAAGAAAAGAAAAACACGATGCAGGCAAGATGGAGAAGTTAAGTTATCAAATCTATGTTCAGCAGGATCTTAGCGATTCCACGGATTGATTATTGTAACGCGTCAATTTAGCGATGTTGCGGATTTTTTATTTGTACTTTCACGGACACGATCGAGGAAAGAGAACTTAAGGAGGTATTCGTTTCATTTTTATCAAAAATCGTAAGGAGCAGCGAATGAACGAAACGCTGTGATTCGAAGTAACTCGACCGCACGCAAGTTCTATAGGTCGCCTACGATTACTACGACTTAACGATTCACTTAGCCAAAACGTACGAATCAAGGGTTGAATATTCGCGATCCGTGCGGCAACGGTAAGTAAACGTGTTATCTGTCGGTGCAATACTTGCTTCCGGAAGCAGAAATACCGTCCAAGATAAAGACCGCTGGTCGTAAGCGCGCGTTAAGGTGATTCGTCACGCTTGTAAGACGTAGAAACGGTTTTGATAAACTGTGTCCTGCTTGAGCAACAAAGTGAACGATCGTGTATGGTTCGAGCCTTCCATCGCCGAACGGTTCCCGGAAATGCTGCGCGCTCGAGCGTAAGAGCGCTTGAATTCTCTGTTACGGCTCATTTTCGTAACGTCAATTATAAAAATATAATCTACGAGCAGAAACACGGAGAGTATGGTTACGATTTCCGCTGCTAGAATTTCTCCCAAAAATATCGCCAACGCCCAGGTCGCGATACGATACGAAAGGTTGCTTAACTCGCGGCTTACGAGACGGAAGACCGTAAACTGCAGTACCAAAACATTTTAGAAAATTTCGAAAATACGAAGCTACGTAGTCGCTGTCGGCTTCGACACGCTGCGTTATCCCTGAAACGTGGCATCTGTTTCGGGACCAACAGATTTTTCTTCTCCGGAGAGAACGTCCGAATCCAGTAGACGCGCGTTTAACGCGACAAGAGAAGGATTGTCGAGAAGAATCATACTTGTTTCCAAGTGGAGCGAAGCGAACGGCGAATTGCTGTTTCTCGCCAGGGAAGACCGACGTCGTGCAAATTTTTCTTGGACACATCGAGTCCGCGGACGCGTTGCGTAAACTCGATGGGTTAACGGGTTATCTTCGCTCCGAGAAAGAAAGAGCTGTTGCGAACGTCGATAACGGGCCTCGCGAATTATTTCCGAGTTATTCGCCTCTATTAATCAAGGGGAATTAGCGTGTAGGGAAGAAGAACACGCTGCAAGGAAAAGTCGGCGAGAGCTGGCGAGGAACGCGGTGCGTGCACACGTTGCGCACGCCGGAGAACACCGTAAAAGTGGCACGATCGTTCGCGTTTCAAGAACAGAGCCATATATGACGCGATCGGTCGCGGTCGCGCGTCAACGAGCTACCCGGTGAAACTTTTACGAAAACTGGACCGGAGATAGAAGGCGTATCGATAGAAATCACGTGGTTCGTTTCGTCAGAGACCGGCCGCAGCTGTCTGGAGATACGCGGAGGAAAATATTTGCGACGCATCGGTATCGTAATCGACTGGTTAAGTACGAGGCGCGAGATGAGAGCAGGTGCGATGATTTTCGCAGAAGCTTTGGAATATTTGACGACACGAGCAAAACAGCAGAGAATGCGATATTCCGAGCCTGGAATATGTCGCGCTGCCCAATTTACGATGTTATTTCCAACTTTTACGTTTACGAGCCTTACGTTTAGTCGGCGTCGAACAGTTTTACGCTTTACGAGAGATTCCGAGATCCGCGGACGTTCGAAAATATCGCTACCGTGAATTCATTTTTGAAGAGAATGGCGGGTATAATATCGGAAAGTGGGTACGGCAGGCAGATACTTCCCTGAAAGGCGATAAAATAAGTATGGCAGCAGTGGGAACAAAGCGAAGACGTTGAGGCGAGAAACCGTGATTTTTGAGAAAGCCGGCCACCTTTTCTGCCGTGAAATTGAGAACCACCACCGGTGGGCTAGACGATAGGTTACGCGGTGGAGGGATCGCGTTACAGAAGCCGTCGACCTAGCTCGTGCTTTAAAAGAAAACCTGTTCGCGAAGCTGCAGTGCTCGAGTGCATCTTCGATTCACCGCGCAGAAACGGGATTGCCAATTAATTCTCACGTTCGTAAAAGAAACAAAGAAGAAGGGAAAAAGCGAAGGGGGGAAAAAGGAAGGAAGGAACGAACGAACGAGCGAAAAGAGAGGAAGAGAGATGGTGGATATCGCGGCGTAATCGCGGAACATTGCGATTCGTCGTGATTCCACGCCAATCATCGAAACTAAAACGTTGCACGTATTAAATATCATTCGCATCGCCGTGGAATTTAAATTGCGAATAACGAAGCATTCTCTTTTTCATTTTCATCGATTCGAGCTCCGTTGTTGTTATTTTGTAGTCGAGTATCGGGGAAAACAAGGTTATTTTTCCACGGAGAACGTATATCGTGTAAATGAATCGCGTATATATCGTAATTTGTGGCGCTGAATTAACCGCGAAATAAGAACGAAGCGGAACGACGGCGCGTCTCAAAATCGGCAAGTGTTTGTCACGTATGCCCGTAACATTTATTTGCCGTCAGTGAACCAAACAGCAAGTTCCACAGGCTGACAAATAACCAGGCCAACCGAACGAGCTTTTTCTCTCTATCTCGTTTCACCTGTTCTCTCGCCACCGCCGATCTATCTCCGCCGCCGCTTCTACACCATTTTCCCTTTGTCGTCCCGGTGAAAACTAACACGTGACACTGATGGAGAATCGTAAATTGTTCTAATCTCAATCAACGAATCGACTGTCACGGAGGAAACATGGTTCCACGATGCCGATCGCATAAATCACAATTTCTCTCGTTCCTTTCGGTATCGAGGAAACGGAGAAGGGAGAACTTTCAGCTCGATACGCTTACTTTGGAGCGGATATCTTTTCGGCCAATTTGCAAACGAAGGTACCAAAAATAAGAGTCGGCGCGATGGAAATTGAAAACGCGAAACGACGAGAACTAATTTTATTCGCAGGAAAGGACGCTTTTTCGGTTGATCTTCGAATTAAGATTCTAGAGATAGAAGAGGTCGCAACGTAAAGGTCTAGATGTGAAACGCGAGAAGAAAACTAATTTTATTCGTGACAAGGGGTATACTTTTCTTGGCTCGTTTCTAAATTAAGATTCTAGGAATAGAAATCAACGTAACGTAAGATGTAAATGCGAAACAAAAACGTAGATTTCTGAACGGAGATTCTAAAAATGGTAGATCGATGCAACGTGAAACCCGAAGTAAAGAGGATCCGTGTGTCGTCGATAATCGTCTGCCACCATATAGTCTAAGTAGTTGGCAATAAAGGAAATATTAGAATATAAAGATTCGTCCTATTGAATTTTCTACCTATAGAACTTTCTACCTATAGAACTTCCGACGAACCCGTACTAGATTAAACCAGGCAACGTTAAATATCTGCTTGATAGTCCAAATAACGTGGATCATTAATCACGAGAGGTCCACGAGCTTGAATATTCTGCACACTTTCATCGGCATCAACTTGGTTCGTGCATCGACTTTATCATCATTTACCGTGAAACCAGGCGAATGTCACCGACTCAGGAATTTCTTCATCAACGTCGCCGTTCTTTGAAAACATCGATGACGCTGGGGTCGATAATTTCAGCCAAGACAAATTTCCTGTCGCCGTGGAATCTTAGGATTAATGAACCGGCCCGTGCATCGCCGCGTTTCGCCGTCGATGAAACGCGACTTTGTATCCTCCGCGATCAGAAAAAATTAAAAAGGAGAAGAACTGATATAGAGGACTGGAAATGATAGCGTCGTACGCGAGTCGGTCCGCTGCTAATATTCGGAAATTAATCGACAAGGATTTTAAAGAAAACCGTGGCTTGTCATACTTTCCCCTGTGATTTTTAATTGCGAAATCGAAGAAGTGGAACTACCAAAAATAAAACTACGCGACTAAATTGAAATCGCCAGAATATTAATTTACACCTTAATTTTTCACCCACCATATATAAAATCACGACCTTTATTCGACGCTTCGAGAGTATACCAATTAAAAGTTTCTCGCTCGGATCGTTGTACGATTTAACGCGAAGCTGGCTAAAAGCACGAAAGCCGTTCGAGAAAAAGGAAGCAGGTGCCGCAATCCGGTTTCACCGAAATTTCGTTTCGAGCGTTGCCGGTTTCGATAAAAATAATCTGGCTGCGTAATTACGCGAGAGCTATCATGGACCGATAAGCCTCGTTTCCCGTGCCCGTTCCAATTAATAATTACTTCCTCCGAGTTTCCAACTTTCCCCTGGTGGTGTGTCGTAATCGCGTCTGGCAAGAGATTCGAGAAACGAGACAGCCCCCCTCCCCTCTCTTCCTCTTTCGCTTCTCTCGTCGTTTCGACTACACCGAGCCTCCAATAAGATGAAAAGAAGAACAAGCGTAAAGCCGCAGGGGAAGAAAGAACGAGAGAAGACAAACAGAAAAGCGCGTTCTCTGTTTTGGGTAAACCGATTGAAAAGAAAGGGTGAAACAGGACATGTAAGGGGATTATATTTCGGAACAAGCTGCTATTGCTTCCAGGTTTCAGCGGTGTTTTGCGCCGGCGAGCGCGTGAATAAGCGAGTTTATACGGGGTGAGAAGAGAAATAACGGGCTATACTAATATGTTGTTATTTTAGACGTCAGAACGGTCGGTGGCGGTTCTAGTACGAAAATATCCTTTACGCTTGTTCCTCGAGGTATAAGCAATTTAGTTTTACGGTAAAAATACATCGATGTGTGACGAATCTTCGCTCGTATAACTGCAAAACGAAATAAAAAGACGATTTTCGTCGTTTAACGCGTTGTACTTTAAACTTGCCTCCCGTGAAAATGAGAAAGAACAAGAAGCACGAAACGCGAGTAAAATAGAAATAAACGGCAGTTAAGGGTAACGTTTATAGCGTAAAATTAAATCGTGTACGACTCGAAAGATAAGCTTCGGGCATCATTTTTCCACGAAAAATTCCTTCGTCGTCTTGATGCCTCTAAGATCGCGCTATACACAAATATCGTTCGTTAGTTTCCCAACACCCTGTGTATACGCACACAGACGCACGTGCGTCGCAAGCGTGCATACATATGCGCACGCACTCGGTTCTTAAGCTCATTCATAACTTCTCGAACGCCAACTCCATTCACCGCGTTCGACGCGTACAATACGCTCCACCCTTTGTTCCTCCCCCCCCCCTCTGAATCAACGTTTGCATTATTTTCTTCCCCTGAAATGACTTTACCGCCTCTGCCGTAGCTCCAATGTCGACTGGCGTGTCCCTTGGTATTATCGTCGTCGAGTGAGAATATTAATGGCGCTGTTCGTGAACGACTTTTCTGATTTTTACGAGACGTTGATAGCGCCGTTTTCTAATGTACATTTGATGTCGCTTTAATGGCAACGCCGCTATTTAGACCGCGTTTTACTTATGCGACCGCTGATCGACGTGGAATTTTCAACTCTTAATCAATCATCTCATTTTTTTTTCGCCTCGTGTTCTCTTTTTCGATAAACGTTTGTACACTCGCCAACTTTAAACCGTTTATTGTCGGACAATTTGGATGCAAAAAGCATCGATACGGATTTGGTGGATAAATATGGGGAGTGCAGTGTTTTTTTTTTTTTTTTTTTTCTAAAGCAGATAATTATTTGGGAGACCTTCTGCTGAATTTTGCGCCCTCGTCGGTGGAAATACATTCCGACAATTTAATGATAATTATAATTTCGCGTCGTAGCTCGGTAGATGTACAATCGCGCGTTTCTAAGAATCTGAACGATTCTTACGAGTTTTGCCGTGAACAATGTATCGTCGATTGTTCGCACGGCTTTCTTCGATTTCTATAGTGCAAGCTTCGTGCTTCGGTTACCGACAGTTCCGCCACAGAAATCTACATTACAGATTTTGTTGTCGCTTGCTTGCTTCTCACCCCGATTCCGTCAATTATGTCACAAACCGTAAAAAGAGTGGCGGAATGGTAGACGAAAGAGAACAGCTATTCGAATCGTCCGGATCCGTTGCGCTCGTAAATCTAAAAAGGCTGGAGAATTTCGTAACTGGTAAAATAAGAGCTGCAACCGAAGGGCGTAACATCTGTCAAACACAGATGTGTCTCCGAGAGATATTTCTCTGTTCGAGAAACATTTTGACCGAGGGTAATTCGACGGAAAAATAAGAGAAACGTTGGAAAAAATACTCCATGGACGGGGCGTAAACAAGCGTGGCGAGCGTTCCGAAGCAGATCCCTTCGATATCGTCGGAAGATTTTACGAATGTAGAGCGGCATGTTCGGAGTTTACCTCGCGACATGTCCAGCGTTGTCCAAGTAAGACTTTCTTGGATCGAGGCGAACGTCGAGTGGGGCTCTTGAAACGATTCAACTTTCGCGTTCTACTTGCCGTAGGAAATTCCGTCGAAGAAGATAAAAAAAAAAGAAAGAAAGGGAGAAAAAAGAAAGAGAGAGAGAGAAAAAGAGGAAGAACAGGACAAAATTTCTTTTCCAAGTCGGGGCAAGAAACTTGGGATTTTTTCGCGGACCCTTCCTCGACGTTCGAGTTTCGCCAACAGTTTCCTTCGACCCGCAAGTTCAACAGAAACGAAAGAGATAATAGTAGCGTTTACCAGGGAAAAATTTACTTCCAAGAAACGGTCGACTAGCGATAAAGTTCTTGATAAAGTTCTTCCAATGGAAAACAAAAACCCCCGTCATCGAGGATAAAGCGATAACCACGGTATTTGAGACGGAATTGGGGGCTGCTTTACTCGCTTCTTACGCAGTTCTAAACGCTGCACGACGGATACCGAGGATCGTGTGAAATATTAAACGTAGGATATCACACATACTGTTGATCTACCATTAATAACGAGCGAATTGTTCTTCCAGCGAATTATTCTTCGGATTTAAATCGTTCCCTTGGTAAACGTTTATCTTCAATTCTGTTCTCAATCTCGCTGTGGCATTTTCTATTAATTCCCCGTATTATCATACTCTTAATCGTATAAATCTTTACCTTCGATCTTATTTCAAATTAACGTCGCTATATACCGTAGCTAGAGATTCGTGTTTGCACGTATTTTCCAATAAAGCGTCCCATTACCGTGCTTAATCTTCGTTGCATTAAATTTTTACTATGTACTCTTACCGTTACTATGCGAAGTTTCATACGTTTGTCGTTTCCCGATTAATCGGTACGTAAATGTTACAATGGAAACAATGGTGCGCGAATATCTGTCGTACCCTCTGTGGCGCAAGGATAGAGAATGGAACAGCTCCTACTCGAAGAAAAACCAGCGATTCTCGTTTACTCTGGAAACCAATCGACCATAGATAATCCACGGCACGTCCGAACCATAAAATTCTCAAAAGATTCCGCTGTTGCAGCACCGATTCTTCGGGATTTATAGTCGGTATATAGATAGCGATGTCGCGAGACCTTATTGATCCACTCTCTGGGGAATTATCGCCGACGCGATATCCCAGTCACCGGAAAAATAGATTTCCGAGGCAACGATAATTGCTCGTAACTCGAAAATCCATGTTCGTTAACGCGTCTAATATTCTATTCGAACGATCGCGCGGTTTTTTACTCGCACGATCGCGCGGTTTTTTACTCGCACGATCGCGAGATCGCGACTGGTTGCCCGTACATCGAGCAATGACGAAGGTGGTCATTTCACGAAGGTGGTCGTTTCACGAGAAATAAGGCTGTGCATTTCCTTCGGTCAACCCTAATCAGATCTAATCTGCCGAGCAAGATTCCATCTTGGATTCCTCTACAGCGAGACGGAAGCTGTTCTCGTCTTATTTCTTTCTCCGCTATAAGTACACACGTTCGTATTCGTATTTAAATATGCTGCTACAGCGTTTATTTCGAATACGGCTTCGCTGCTTAACGTAAATTACTCGGTCCAAATTGCATGCATTTTTTAAACAGAATTACCGTTTCATAGGGAAGGTGAAATTGCCGGGAAATTTCGAATGTACTCGAAAACCTGTAAAAAGCGGTTGAAACGAGCTATTAATCTTACAACGCCATCGCTGCCGGGGAACTTGGTGCGCACGTTTCCTCGCGTTTTCAACGTCGGGTACCGTTTCTCCATTTGCGCTACGTGGCTCCCTTTTACACAGAAACGCTTTCCGTTAACCACCTGTCCGGCAACGCGAAACGAGCCACGTCGGTTCGACGACGGCGGAGAAGGAAGCGCGAAACGAGGCGCAGTTACGATCCATCGAGCTTCCACCATCGACGGTATCTCTGCTAAAAAGTCTCGCAACAGTTACTGCCGTTACGTTCGTCTCGAACTTTGAAAAACTCGAGTCGCCGTGAACACATCCGCCGAATTATTATTTCTGCTTCTCGGTAAGCGAACCGATCGACTCCGCTTTTCGCTAATTTCTTAATTTCGTCGTACAAGTGCACGATCGATATTCGATTTTCAAAGAACGATTTACCTCCGTAGGTTCATCGATCGCAAGCGAATAAACAACGATACATTGGTGTTCGCAGGCGAAAAGACGGTGTCCGTAACATGGTCGCTCTTCTGTACTTTTCCATTCGCGGAGTCGGTCGACGTCGACCTCCGAACGGCTCGTCGTTACGTTACTCGTTACCATTGCGTCAACCGTTCGATTTACACGACAGAAAACAGGTCACTGTCGGTAAAAGACATCAATGACCTAATCGCATTCGATAACCTTTACACGCATCGAACGCATCGTACTCTTCTCGTTAAAAAGTAACAAATTACGCTACAACGTCGAGCTGCCGCTTGCCGCGTATTTCAATAATCCCGATGCTATATGAAGCATGCGACGGCGAAGCTAAAAGAAATCTAGCGAGTTCGCGGAATCGGACTTGGGGCAACGGAAGGAAAGAAAGAAATTGTAATTTCCGGCGGGGGTAGTAAGTTCGTTTGACGAACGTTTGCGAAGATTCCGCGAAAATGGCCAGCAAACCGTTAACCGGTATAACTGGAAAGGACTCGCGTGGAAGTGTCCGCGTCACGAAATCTTTCCACGCGATTATCTTTTCAGGCGCGATCGCGATTTTACGTCACCGTCCGAAACGTAGATTCGCGCGAGTATTCGCGCGATAACGTCTCGCTGCCAGTCGTTTCGCGTGTGACCCGTCAGCTGATGGAAAATACGGGACGGGGAATGATCGACGTGACTGACTTTCGAAACGAACGAACGAACCAACTCGCCGGAACGGAAACGAACGACAAGGAACTCGTCGGTTAGGCCCGTCTTATCTTCGAACAAGATGTACGTTAATGTACAAGCGTCCTCTCTTTCCTCGTTAATATTGATGATTTTCCCGTTCAGCAGCCTCTCTCTGTTTCTGCTTGGAATTCTACGCGCGAACATACTCGATTCTTTCTCTTCTCTTTGCGAGACTGAAGGTGTCCGGTGAATTAGAAACTCGGTGGCTCGAGATCTTAAATTCCTCTGCTTTCGTTCGGTTAAGAAAGTCGGCTTGCAATTATCGGCGAATATATTTCTCGAGTCTGTCGCGTTCTTTCCGCGCTTTTCTTCGTACAGTTGTATTTTTCGCGTTTCCGACGAAACGTTCCTTAGAGATACCCCGTTTTAATTTTACGGCGACTTTTCTTGAAAGTATACTTGCGGCGAACGAGACGGAGCATTTGAATTTAGTCGTCGTTGTATCGTGTCACGCGTCGCGTCGGTATCTCGATATTTCCTAACAACTTTCAAGCACAGGGAACGACGACGAATCGAAATCCACTGGTTGCTTTTATTTCGGCAAGTTGGTATTCGAAAGAAGCAAGAGAATATCTAGAAATTTACGGGGCTCTAGAAAGATAAACCGAACCTCTGCTAATATTTATTCGATGCACGACGGTGAACGGAAGCAGGAGTATTTTACGAAATTTTCGAAAAACTTCGAAGCATCGCTCGATAACTCTCGAGGCTGAGTTTCCACTGCTGTCATAAACTAAAGCTGTTCGCAGCGGGTCAAACAGTAGCTCGCTTGAGTTCCACGCGAGAGAATCAACGGAAACGGGCAGCTTTTAATTTTCGACAAAGTCCCCTTTGAACGAAGCAGGCGGGATTCGAACTTTCCGCTCGACTATAAGAGCGAGAGTATTTTTCCCTTTTTTTTTTTCTTTTTTAATATCTCTCCACAGCTCGTCGAGAGATGGCCGGTCGAGAGAAAGAAAGACAAGGTCCGCTTTGTGCGACCGGAAGTCGAAAGGAGTATAAAGCCGCTTCCTTTCGAGGCATCGTTCTATCTTCGCGATAGGAACGTACACCGAACATAGTACGCTACTATGGATTATTGCAGACCGACGAATACTTCTACTTCGCTAAATTGTTATCGTTCTTCGTTCCAACTCGGCCTTCGACTTCGTTTGAATCAATTTCGGCGAATCTAATCTCGTATAAGCGAAGTCGAGTTAAACGAGTTAAACGCGTTATCTTCAATCGTAAGTCGAGGTAATATTAATCGTTCTTGCAAAAATAATATTTTCAGCACACTTGTAACGTTTGTTTCAAGGTTGAAGAATAAATGAGACGACTTTAAAATCGAATACGCCGGACACTGGTTTTACTTTGCGATTAACCGCAAGGTGTCTCACAAAGAAAAAGTTCATTCGCTATCACTGCGTTCGCTGATAACCGTCTGCTGATTTATTCCTTTCGCCAGCTTCAACAGGTTGGTTATACGCGTTTGTTTATTTCACACCTTCGAACCGATCGAATTAATCGATCTCGTGGAAGAAACGTTGATTCGTCCGAGTGAATATGAGGTTAATCGTTAAGGCGTTTCACGACTGCAAACAGTTAAATATAACGTGTATTAAAATGCGATACGTACGCGAGGAGCTACGATACAACGAGCTAGGCTTTGAAGTATTTATTACCTTCGCGCGTCTCGGCGAGAAGACCTATCTATCTATCTTTCTAACCGTTGGAAAATTCATAACCCGGTCGCGGCAAATAATAAAATCAACGACACGAAAGTCACGGAATAGCATGGAAAAGCAATTTTCGACGAAAAGGTGTCGAGCCGCGTCGTCAGTTTCCGCACGTCCGATCGACACTTTTTTTCCGCGCGATCGTGCGAACTCGCCGGAAAGAGCCATCGACTTTCGTCCCTTCCTGCTGGCACCGTTCAATCCTCGCCGTTCTATTTTCCATTTAACTTCGTAAATAGGACACGCTCGGTTGCTGGTTAATTAATCGTGACCGGGATGCGGGTGGCGCATCGTGCGAAAAATATCTCTCCCTCCCCTTCCTCTTTTTTCCCCTCCGGCCTCTTCTTGCGTTCCACTCCTTTCATAAAGTCGTTTCAAAAGGTTGAAAATGCGGCTAGCAACACCGTACACGGTGATTAAAGGCTAACCCAACTAAACGTTGTCGATTCCTGTAAGAACGTGTCCTCTACGAGGAGATGTATTAGGAACTATATATACCGGTCCAAGTTTTAACCCTTTCACGCAGACAATTTCACCAGACAGAACGTCAAACAGAGATTTTTTCGCGAACGTTTCATTTAGCAAAAGATCAATTCTTCTTCGTAAATTCTTTTCCAATTCCCTTGCGAATAGACGTATCGCAAATGTGTCGTTAAACCAACGCGCGCAAAGAAATTATCTAAAAAGGAATACAAAGTTTGAGAAGAACAGAAAATGTACGTGCGACGGTAAGATCGGTGGATCGAAACGTACGTTCGATTGTCCATACGCGTGACTAACACCGAAATTAAAATTTTATTATTATTATCGTCGTTAAAACATGGAAGGCTACAAGTACCGTTTACTACAAATACTACCAACTGATCATCGGAGAACGTATCGTAACGCGAAATACTGCAGAGTTATTCGCAGTTGCGGACAAAGTTAAACCAAAGCGAACGACAGCCGCTCCGTGTAACGATCGAGATAGTTTTGATCAAAGACGACGAAAGACAAGATGGAAAGTGGCGTGTGTTCGTGCCGAAGTAATACAACATCTCCGACCGAAGACGGTCCCCCCATATTCGACGAGTGTTACGTGAAACTTCGCTTCTGCACCAAAGTATCCCAACAGGTGTTTCCTGCACTTCGATTTTATATCGTATCGCGAAAGTGGGACGCGCGTATTCGAGCCAACTTTTTTATCTCGAACGGTCGCGTGTGTCTTGAAAATTTGAAAGGCAAGTGTACGCGACCTCGACTGCATATCAATTCATACAATTCCTGATGGAATTGTCCAAAGCGAAGCCTTATCCTTCCATCGTTCTTATTTCAATATCAAACGAAAAGCCTCGAGAGAACTTCAATTCCCTCGCTTCGTTCCTAAATATCATCTTCGAACGAATGCAAATTCTGTTCGACGAAGGTAGCATTCCTATCGTATCAAAGAAAAAGTGGAAGAGGAAACCGAGAGAGAGAGAGAGAGAGAGAACCAGTCATCGTGATCGTTTCATTCAGAGATGTCGGGAATCTAATAAGCAGACTATGGGTGTTTATGCAGATTCAGGATGAAACAGGATCGAAGAAGGGACTATCGACCTATGCATATTACAACTACGGTAGAATTCCGATTATATCGTATATGAAACTTTTCGCGGAATAAGTTTATGTAATTAAAGTTTACCAAGTTTGCCGGCTACCTTTGCTTCTCGTTCGAATAAGAGGAATTCGCATTCAGACGAGTGGATTCAACCGGTAGTTCGTTTAATCGGATACTAATTAAAATTACGTTCCAACAAATGCGGTTCTACCGCGGTATCGTACTTTTAACATTTTGTACGATATATTTCAAGAACGGTATCGCGCACGTACATTTCCACGTAGCAGATCCGAACGACTAAGACGCGAGATCCATAGCGAAGAAATCGAAGAGAAAGATATCCAGAAAGAAGAAAGAGAAGAAAAAAGAAAACAGAAAAGATAGGCGTAACGCGAAGCTTTCAAGGAACGACCCTGCAGAAATTCGAATCTCCAACGACGCGCCCCGTGTAAATTCATAAAGTTTCTCTGACAAAAATATGAATAGACCGTTTTAACCGCGCCGCTAGTGCCGGTAATAAATTTTCCAAGGATGCATGAAAATCCGGGAGCGTACCAATAAGAAGGCCAGGAAAAAGGGTCAACAGAAGGAAGATAAATCCGCGCGTGTTCCCCAGAGCGGGCGTTGGTCGAGCAACACGCTCGGTTCCGGGTTAAAATGCCACGAAAATACCATTAACGCGAACAGCCATCGAAAGTTCCGAGCTGGGAGCTAGCCCAGGCAAAGCCAGCGGAGCTCGAACGAGCCACGATTTACCTGAGGCGGTGTGCTGCTCGCCGTGGAAACTTTTTAGTGCCGCGCGCACTGCAACAGAGGAGGAGACAGTGCGCGCTCGCCGCCGTTAAACGGTCCCTCCCCTCTCTTTTTAACTGGAATTACACCGTGATCCTCGCCGACAATGTGTCTGCCCCATGAAATCGTGTCCAACAAGGCGCACCAGGATGCGTAATCTTTGCTCCGGACAGTTTCAATTTTTCTACCTTTTAATATCAACCCGCTATGTCCGGCCGGGGCTCCGTGTAACCGTTCGTCTTCGCGTTCAACGCTTAATTTCCCCTCGGCCAGGGACAAAAAGTCCGACCGAGATAAAACAACGGAAATAAAACAGCTAAAGCGAATCGTTGCCGTTGGAGCGCGACGCACGGAAAAGCACGGACCAATGGCAAGCTTTTTGGTCCGAGCTGTTCGAACTTCGTATTAAACGTCGTATTTAACTCGCGTTATTAATTCTACCCGATTTTTCTGTCTCCTCCGTTTTACTTTGTTCCGAGTTTCTCGCGTACCCGGATGCTGTAACAAATTACGCAAAACCCACGGAAAATAACTCCGAGGGATCCGTAGGACGATAAACCTGACTTTTCCAACGTTGAATTCCGTTTCCTAAGCTATCGAGCTACTAAATTCCCTTGACGAACCATCGCGATTCGAAATCGGTCTACTTTGCTGAAAGATAATGGCAGTCGAGTAAGGCGAGATGGAAGTTCGTCTTTAACGAACTTTGCTAAACGTACGTAAGTACGGTATTAAGGTACAGACGGCAATTAAACGGACAATTTCGCGCAAGAAGCGCGGCGTATACGATCGTGGTCGAGGACGACTGTATAAATGAAATTTATAGAACGACTTTCCAAGGGACGTCTACGGGGAACGCGTTGATTTGTTCTAACGCTTGATTCCTACGATTCGCTGCTACTCTCGCTTGTGCGAAACTAGTCGCGCTTCTTGCGCGTCCGCGTAACTACGATTCAACCGCATAAATCTGCTCAACCGAGATCCCGTGGCCTTTTTACGCCGTTGCACAAACGTTCGCGCGTTTCCTGCCAAGAATTCCCCAGACGGCCGATTGCCCGAGGGGATAAGAAACCGATTTTATATTTGGAAGTTTCTTTCAACTCGTACCTGCTTTTTTCATCGACACCTAGCGTTGTGTTTTTTCTTTTTTTAAGAAAATCCGATACGTTTTACAGCGTCCCGAAATAATAGAAAAGATCGCAGGAGAAAAATATATTTAATAAATACGTTCTTTCTTCTTTTTTTTTTTTTTATCGAATTTGCGATTTTAACCCGAGGTCGACGGCTCGCATGGATCTACGTTTTCTCATTTTATTTCATTCGATACGTTTTGCAGAAACGCGTGCCAACTGAGATAAAATTTATCTCCTAGTACACGCAGCGGGAAAACGCTTTTGGCGGCACTGATTTTGACTCGCGAGAAGTATTTATCTTCTGCCGTAGTTTTCGATTGTAACGATTATTATCAGAATACAACTGCGCAATAGTCGACGCGTATCGCGGCACGTTTGAAAGTCGTTCGTAATTGAAGCAGAGATTGCGTTAACGTGTTACCGACATTTACGAATTAGCTTCCACGAATAAACTACATATATTACGTTTCGAACGGCTAACATATAATGCTCACGTTGGACTCTATCCGTTATACGTTCACTTATTTTTCGTTTCTCTCTTTTTTCTTTTTTTTGTTTTTTTAGTTAATATCAGGAATCTGAAAATCGTGCACGATCGAATCATACACGATGCATATTTATGACACGAAAGCAACAATTTCAGTGTGTCGCGAGTATGTATCCTCGCCGGCAGTAGAAACGATTCGAGATTATAGCGAGTGGTAGACGGTACTGTAATTAGTACGACGAGAAACAAAAAAGAACTCGTTTTCCGAGCAGAACTCGGTCCCGACGCTGTATAAATTCGAAAAGAAACGTCCACGGGGGACGCTTTAATTGCGAAACTTGGCTTAAGAGCACTTTCGAGCTCTCGCGTTTACGGAGAACCGCCGGTGAATAAGTGCGATCGCCAATGCCTTCGATTCCTTTTCTACGCGCGATTCTTGATCCATATTATAGTTATGTTGCGACAAAAAATTGCCTGTAACGCGGTACAACTGCATTTTTCCTCAAAAGCGACACGTAACGATAATATTATGCAAAGGATTTTGTCACGAATTCCAAAGCTTATAAAGATAACGACACCTTTTCCAAGCGCGCAATCTGTCGAAGGAAGGTCTGACTATCACGGTCGAATTCTACTTAGGCGAATCTATCGGGCGACGCGCACCTCCCGTAAAGAATTCGCTAAATACTTCAGCTACCCGTGATTCTTCACATTCGTGTAAATGGACTCTACTAGAAGACGTTCGTTTAATCGGCCATTAAACTTTGCCAAGCCGAATTCTTTTAGCCTGTAAGAGTAAAAATTGCTTTCCGATAATTTCCTAAACGGGATACGACGCACAGAAATCTCAAAACAGCTTACAAGTACAACGTTGCATATACGCAATATCGAACGCGAAAGGGATAAGGTTTTTGCTTTAAAAGATCAAATTCGGGTGAATGTAATTCTACTCTGCGTGCGTGTGCGTGTAAAAAAAGCGGCATATTTACGTCCCTGACGTAATGTTTTAAAGGAATATTTAAAATTGGTCTGCGCAGGGCAAACAAGAAACAGAAAATAGATCGTAAATCCTGGTAAAACGATTGGAATAGCTTGGAAGGAAAGGAAAGAGAAAATGAAGAAAGCACATTACACGTGTTCGCTGCAAGTCGTTTTCCCGGCAGATTGCGAGCTTCCGTCGCGAACTCGCCTCCTCTCGAGCGTAAATCAGGGGTGGTTAAAGGGCGGCGACGTTTCTTCGCCGATGAACGCATATGCGTGGAGGATGTTTGCGGACACAGGCTGAAGGCAGTAAATTACATTGACACACGTGGCGCGACAGAGACAAAGCCCCGGACCCCAGTGTCCATTTACCAGGGACGTGCACGCTGGACGGATCCACGACAATGCGCGTACCGACCGCCTCGAGCTGCAAGTTATTGCCAGCAAAGAAAAACCGTGTGCTACACGAGCAACGAACACGCTAAGAATCGGAGAAACGTACGTGTAACCAGAATGAAAGAAGAACGACAGAACCCTTTCGCCGATAAACAAACCAAATTTAATCAATTCCGAAAGTCGTTCTTAATTGAAAGAATTTATTCGACCAAGCCCCGGTAAAATTAGAGTTTGATCGAGTCGATGCCGATCGAAGATATAATATAATATAATAATAAAATAATAATATAGTCGAATAATAATAAAGAACGGAATATCGAAGATAAAACTTTTATAAATAAGGAAATTTCGATAGAACGCGGAACGTGTATAGTCAGGCTGTCAGATTCTATACGATCAACGCCGTTTAAAGACCAACCGTGTGATAATAGAATAGATAAAAATAATTGAAAGATACGCGTGGGATAAAATAGACAAGTTTAAAAGTAGAACGTACAAGTAGGAAATTACGATATAAATAAATATAGGAGATGGCGGAGGGAACGACGAAGAAAGATTCCAAGGAATATCGCTAAATTTGATGAACAAAACGACAAAAGTGCACGTTCGAAACAGGATGTCATCCGTATCGACGATTCGTCATGCACTCCTGATAAATTCCATTGTCATCGCCATTACGTGACCATAATATTGCGATGTTCATGCGTGCCAGCACACGAGCCATGTTGCCCGGCTAATTGCGACGCGTGTAGAGGACGTACACGTCCAGATACGTAGTAGCAGGGTGCGGTATACAAAGGATAGTGTTGGCTACAGATACGACCAGAAGCTTTCGCATCGCTCGTCGTCGGTTCCGCCTACCGCAAATCCGCGTACCATCGTTCTCGCGAAGACGCATCGAAAGCACCGGGGCATTTCCGCGACTCGCGGTATATAAAAGCTTCGATATGCGCGGTATATGAGGGGACTGCTTTTACGACGCCACGGTCTAAGTTCAAATTGAAGTGGGTGCCGTCTAAAAGTCTAAACGGTCGACCTATTGTCTCGAAAAAACGTGCCTGTTCTAATACGCCTTGATAGGTCGCTGTGTTAGAACGGCCGCTACAGGCGCGACGCTTCTCGAGAAGCGGACCACCGACGCTGTTACTCCGCTGTCTTGCGTGGTCTCGCGATGTGTCGTGTGGTGTTTCGCGCAACAACGTGACTCGGATTTTTGCTCTCAAGAAAGATACCTTTTACCGTGTAGCTTTGACTTTTAGCGCAAGAGGTGTGGCTTAATTTGTAATAGACGACGGTATAACAGAAACGAGATATCGAAGCTGCGTGGAAGTTAAGCAGATTAGGATGGCGGATAATTGCTCTGGCAATGCAGATATCTTGGAAATGTACAGCGTAGCTCGTAAGATATAGGACGCTTAATCAAACGATACTTGGTTAAAATTGCCACATAAAATGCGACCAAGAGTACAGTCGACCTAGGCAAATAGCCTCTTGTTACGACAGGTTGGCATCGTAAAACGACGAGGTACAATCTAGGCGGCGCCAACTTTCCGGCTAGATACGTGGTATCTATAAGGAAAACTCCAAGTATCGTTGTTCGAGTCGCTGCTATTCGTCGACTTTGTTTCTCGGAATATTCTTTCCTCGTCGATGTTATCTTGCGCTTGGTATTCTCTCGGAAGGTCTTCCACGTAAAAATACTGTTGCATTAAAATACTTTCACGATTCTCGCGTCAAATTCTTCGCCCTTAATCACACCCAGAAGAAAGAAAGTAGCTCAAACACTGAATCGTATCTCGTCGTCGTATAATTTGGTCTCGAACGTACGAAAAACACAATAGCTCGGATTATCTTGGAATATCTTAGATTTTAAGCTCTCGCGATGACCACAGAACGTATATATCGACGTATTAAAATCTTTGAGAAATTTCAGCTTCTCTCCCCTTTCCTACGCGCAACAAAGCTCAACGTGTCTAACAACGCGAACCTTCTCGATACCCGCAGATACGTTATCTTCAAATCCTAAGCGCTTTCTGCAACGTCACTGATCCAAAAGCACGGACGTCGAATAGAAATGACTCGAGTCTCGTTCATTGCTAATTGGCCCGCGGGAGTCACAGACGAGTCTTGCTAGACCGTTTCGACACGTGTACTTGTGTACACATCGACAGACACGAACAAACGAAGGAGCAAAAGAGAGAGCAGAGAGAGAGAGAGAGAGAGAGAGAGAGTCATGCTCACAAAGAGCGATGTTGACCACGAAAGATCGTGATTAGAGGAGGTTGTCGGTGCTCCGGAGGGGTTTCACCCTCCGATATACGAAATGATATATCGGCGGACGTGTCAGGCCGAGGCATCTGCGCGTTCAGAGGACTTGACGTATACGCGCCGTGTAATCGGAGGATCTGCGGAGGTCACCGCGCCGCTAATGAGTCTTAATGAACGGGCGTGAGAGCGTACGACGACGCGACGATGCCCTCCACGGCGTCGATGTTAATTCCGCGATAGATAAGGGCACTCCGAACACGCGGTTCGTCGAAAGGTTCTTGTTTCTTGTGAAATTTGAAAGGGCACCGACAATGCGACGGTCGTCAGACATCTTCCATTTCTTAAATGGCAGGCTAAGAATGGATCCTTCGTCTCAGTCCGCTCTTCCTATCTGTTTAATGGTCATTCATAACCAAAAGTAACTTATCAACAATGGTTACCGGTAACAAAGAAACAGCTCTCTCGTTTATAACGGTTATTCCTGAGCGGAATCGCTCGAACTGAAACACCGATTTTCGTGATACAAATTAATTCGGGTTACGCGTAAAGCGTTGGGATCGGCGAATATCTACCCAGATGGATAGACACGTAACCATCGTGTTGTTGCGAAAGTTAGATCTTACGGCGAGTTTCTGTCATACGATGAAACCTTCGAACAAAGGCTGGTCTTAATCGGAGAGATACTAAGTTTTAAACGTTTCATTCGACGGAAGGGTGAAACATAAAGTTTACCGTCTGACGGAATGTCGGACCTTTTAAAACGTTATATCGTCGGAGTGGTGGCTCGTTAAACGTACGTTCGTCCTCCGACTAGAGGTGTAACTGGGATGTAACCTAATTACATCAACGAAGTGCTGAATATCTGGTCTACCGTGAGTCGAGTCCCTCGACACTGGACGTTGTACGAAAAAATGTAATTGCTTCTGCTCTCTCGAGAAAGAAAGAGACGACATAAACCCTTTTGCGTCGCCGGTTGCAACTCGCGTGCGAGTGACCTTTTTTTTCTTCTTTCTGTTTTTTTTTTTTTTTCTTTTTTGATAGAGAACGAAGACAAATTGCATTCTCTTGGCGTATCTATCGTCGAAAGTTTCGTGATTAATGGAACAAACGGGCAGTAGGGAAAAATGAGGTTATCGGAATCGTTCGAAGGCAAAAATAATTACGATAGCTGATTACTGATATTTGCGGAAAATCCAAAGTTGCAAGAACCTATAAAATGCTCAGAGTGACGTACCGTTCGCGATATTTATTAGACAGTAGAAATTCCCACAGATGATGCATTTAAGTTCTATCGAACTCTTATCAAATAGCTTATTACCGTCGAAGATTGTCGTTAACTTCTCGAATTTAGATTCGTAAGAAGGTCGCACCGATATTTCGATCATTCCCGAGTTCAATAACGAGATTCGACGCGTTGCAAATTTTCTTACGCGTATAATACGTAACGCGTGATTTCTAGCAAACTTCTCCTTCTTTAATATGGTGTACGATCGACGACAGGATAAAACTTAATAAGCGATATGGACCTGTCTATGCAACGTGCGCTACGACGTTGCACGGAATCGTGCTTTTAAAAAACGAAAACGGATGAAAACAGATAGAAGTCAAAGTAATTCTACGCGAAAAAGGACGGTAGCCATCTCCCTGGCTTCCGGCATTTTCTCGTTAACACGGTTCGAGGGATCCCATTGACACGCGAAATTCGCCATGGCAACACGACGACCCTTTGCTCGCTCTTTCCCTTCCATCCCTCTGCGTCGTGCGAATCGGCACCACAGGTCGACACTCAGACACGAACCATCCGATTTAAAGGAAGTTTGACAAGCGACCAAGGATTTCTCTCCTCGGCCAAACAAAGAGTTCGATTTCACTCGATCTGGCTAACTGGAAAGGCGATGAAAGCGGAGGGAGAGGAAGGCGACTCGACTTAAAGAAGAAGAAGGAGGAGAAGAAGAGAGAAGAAGAGGAAGAAGAGAGACGAGGAAAAAGAAAATTACATCAGCTGCTTGGCAGCGATCCCTTTCGTAGCATCGTAACCCCCGTTTCTTCTTCGCCCCTTTCTTGCCACGCGAGCCAGCTTCTATGAAATTCAAGCTTCTTCTTGTCCGTTTGCTACTTCTGGGAACCTCTTGCACGTTTTCGCCAGCAACCAACACACGGCTAACGATCGCACACCTACCAAACCCACGCAAAACGAATGCGAGAAAGTATAGACACCGCGAATGAATTGCCTTGCATCGCGACGTTGCGGATATATGAAATTCTCGGCTGCCGCTAGAGACCCGGCGAAATCCACGGCAAGGTGAAAATTGCGACGAGACGCTGGATGAAAATTTTTTTCAACGATAAAACTTCAATTCAACGAACATCCAAGAGAATTGGATGCTACGAAGAATCGACCCGCCCTCGGATATGCGTACGTCGAGGCTGGCGAGGAACGGAGAGATACACAATCCGCTAGACTTTTAGCTTTTCATTCCTTTGCGATAAAAAGATAAATTTATATCGCTCGTAGACAGAGGATTCTTCGCGTCGCTTTTTTCTCTTTCGTACGGCAGACAAATTGATCAACTTTATGAAATTTCGTCCTTTATGAAATCGACACTGATCCTCTGCAATTAGAATTTGATCAACTTATCGCACGATCGAAAGATCGCAATCCAGCGGTCTTTCGGTCTCGTCCGTAAATTAGACTAGAAACTTTATAATTGCTGTTAAGCGAGTATCGGTAAAGCACGATTACCCGGCGATAGACGAACAGAACGATCGCTTGTGCGCAATTACGCCTACGAACCCTTTAAAATTACAATTTTGCTCGCTCGTCTGCGAGGAAGAGTAGAATTGGTCGCAGTGCAGATCTTTAATCGGCGAACTCGGATCTGACGATCGCCACGAAACGACGATAAAACGCGATGATCCAGCGACAACAAGCAGATACAAGCTAAAATTCGAAAAGCATAGTTCTGCGAGTTACCTGGCGTAACAAAGACCTCTAATCGCGTATTCCGGTGGCAAGAAGAAACTGCGCGAAAAACGCTGTTAACCAGTGTAACGACCGATGCGAGAAGAACGTCGCGTGTCCAGAAATTGAGGAACTAGAGTCTACGTTCTCTACGTCGAGCAAGAAGAGTCGCGAAGTGCGGTTCGAACTGGCGAAAAGCTATCCGTCTTGGTGCACACCAAGAACGCCACTTATGGTAATATTTCGTACATCGCGCCGCATGCATAATGCACAGCCCTAGAACTCGGAATTTATGTTTCGAGGACGAGAAGCCCGTTGTTACGAGGACTCGTGGCGGAGGATTCGTGTCTTCTGTTCGCAAGAAACATCTGCCACCGGCGTGGCAGCTATGCCGTGCAACCGAACGAAGAATAGAGAGAACCAGCTTCTACTCTTCCAGGGATCCCGGCCGGCGTTCTACTCGCTGCACGGTCGCTTTAAAAAACGATTAACGCTTGGCGGACCGTGTACAGCTCGATCTTCGATAAACGTCGTCGTTTTTCCAGGATAAACGTAGGAAACGCGAGGAAAGAAGAAACAGGATCGGACGTGGGTGTCGGGATTACGATTATTATTCGATGCTTATTATCTTGCGTACCGCGATTAAGTGTTGGTAATTTTATACTTATACGGAGGGTTGAAAATCAACGTGGCCAGAATTTCCATCTCCTCGTCCTTGGATTCTTACAAGCCGTATGTTTCCACGTTATTATACGCGCTTGCGTAAGATTCGGATAAATATGGATCTAGTTTTTAGCAAAATTATAATTATATCCCCTTTTTCGATCGTTAATTTCGGTTTTCGAATCGACGAAATAGACATTTACGTTTGCAGCGTTTCTTAATGAACGACCGTAGGTAGCTCGATTCGTTCGCTGAGTAATTATTTCTCACGGAATTCAGCGAGCGTGTTAGCTTGTAGACGCTGAGAATCGCAAGAAAGCTACCGTAGAATGCAAATCACAGTGAAGCAGCAGCGAAGAGGGTTGGACGAGTGGAGGCGAAAACAGATTTGCAAGCCCGGACCACCGGCGGATTTCACTTTCGGTGGCAACGAGATCGATGCAACATCGCGGAGAAGGGAAAAACCCGTGCCAAGTAAACAGGAAGTTCTGTTACGGCCGTGACAGAGGGGCGAAGAGATGCGTCGCAGACGGAATAACGAGTAACCGTGAAACAGACTCTGTTACACAAGGAAATTCCATCGACGATCATCTTCGAAACGTTTAGTGCGAAAAGACAAATTTCTCGAAACTTTCGCGAAAGACAAATATTAGTTTGACGATAAAAAAAGAAAAAAGCTCTTAACGTCCACCCCTGTAATCTTACTTGGCTGGATTTTATATTTGATCTCTTATCGCAAATGTATAAATGCAACCATTATTTTCCCGAGAAATAACATTCGAGACACGTTTCGAGACAGTTTTATAATAAAGTTAACGAAGCAAAGAAAGAAGAAAGCTTCGTGTTTCGTAGCGATAAATTTCTCGGAAAATCAATGAGATCTTAAAAGCCAAACCGATCGATTTCATCGAGCAAAAAGAAAACTAGGGTAACGCGATGACGTTACAAATAATCGTTAACATTTACTATGAAATTTACGACCACTTATATTATCCGATATTATCCAGTTTTTTCCTAAGAAGATCAATACCAGTCACGTAGCTAGGTAGTGGAATTAAAAAAAAATTACGAGAAGTGGAGTTGATCGGTGTCTGGCTTCTGAAAGACTCGTACGCAGGATCGATATTTATTGGCCGTAAAAATATCGTAAATTTTCTCACAAGTTCGAAAGCTGAATGGAATCGGCCTCTGTCCGTAGTTATCGAACTAATTAGTATACTTCATCTGCAAAGTACGAGTTGAAGGAACTCTAGCTATACTTTAATAGGTACCGGTTTTCAGTGAATGGCCGTTCCGTATATACAATATACACATACACGCTATCGATAGCCTTTGAAATATCGACGATTTCGCTTGAATGAACGATTCGATATCATTTCCAGTACGATGCAGTTTCGCTTCTCGATCTGTTTACCAAGTTCACGTACGTTTATACGACAAAAAGGAAAGCAAAAGTGGAAAAAGACGCGCACGAAGGAAACACGTAGAAACAATTGAAAAACATATAACGAAGCGCATGTTTGTCGAACGCGTGAAATATAGTCGCGCGTGTCCCGTTCGAAATGATAAACTGCAGTCTTTCGAACGATCGGCTATTGCACTATCGATGGGTATGAATCAATCGGTTAACGGTAGATTCGGGACAGTCGACGTCTTGTTTTATTGTCACCGATAGCCTCTGGACACGCGGTGACAAAATTGCAAACGATCGTCAACTCCGAATCGCGATATTTTGCTGTAATACGTAACCCAAGCTTCTGTTGTCGACGCCAGATTATTGACCTTAAAGTTCGAGTTCGTGTACCTCAGCCGTATTAACGCGACTTTTATTTTTATTTTGATTTTTATAACATTCGACCGAAAGAGTAAATACGGCTAAAAACAAATACAAGGTGCGCGTCATGTACAAGGTGTTTCGATATTTTGCATGCCACAACGAATAGCCAAAGTTGACCCGATAAGATGATCAGGCACGAGTATGTCGACACGCGCGTTGATACGTAATCGCGACAGACAGTTACATCGCATGTAGCTGCAAAACTACTGAAGCTTCCCCTGTGTACCAAAAACGCTATAACCAACAACTTCCAATACAAAGAGTCGCATAAGCGATTCGAGGAGGGATTCCCATAGAAGGAAGGAAATCGCTAGCCAGACACAATGGTGGTAGCAAAGAAACGGAAGGTGCATCGTTAACCTTCGTCCGGCCGGTGGAAACCGCGGTCCGGGCGGCGAGCAGCTGTTCCGAAAGTGCGGACTGGTTTCGAGGCCGAGCTGGCCTCGGTCGAAAGTAAAAGCGTGTAACCGTAACCGGTATCGGCGCGACGGATCACGGCTACGATCGCGTTGGTTATACATAGGAATCTATCTTTACGTGTCCGCACAGCGGCCGGATCACGGTTACCTATGGTCGCGGAAATAGAAGCACGAAAGAGTCGCCTAACGTGTCGCCTAACCTTAACCTATCGCGCGGTTTTTGTTCTCTCCGAGTGGTTCTCACTCACCTAGCGGGACGCGTAGGGCCGGCCAGAGTTCCGGAAGCCAGACGGGGAGACGTGCAGCGTCCAGTCTTCGCGAGCGTGTAAAATCCCCGTGTGCTTCTCTTCTTCCACCACTGTGTCTATTCGCACCGACGAGAAAGACGCACGCTCCTCGCGAGCCGGTCGAGAAAAGAACAGCGACAGCAGCGGCGGCTGCGGCCGAACTGAAACCACGCTCCCTTTTTCTCTCTCTCTCTGGCTTTCGACTGTCTCGTTCGACCGGCCTTGTCGCGGACACGCACGCCGTTAACCAGAAATATTCGCTACAGAGGAGAAAACAGAGCGGAAAAAATGTAAAGAGAACTACTACACCACCAGCGACAACAAACAAGAACGACGAGCACCGCGACGATCCGCGTAGGCGCTGGGCGCGTACTGTGCCGAACCAACGAAAGCAGTATGGCGCCCGGCAGCTTTCCTGCTGCGCGCTCGCTCCTCTTTGTCCCCTTCCACGCGCCTCCGTCTCCCTCCCGCCCATAACCCAGCTACGTGCCTTCTCTCCTTCTATCTCTGTCTCCCTCGCATACGCGAATGGGTTATGGATCGTCCGACTCTGTCGCGCGGCATGCGCCCACCACGTTACCCTTAGCGATGGGCATTTGAATACCCACTGTCGTAAATTTTCCAATGGCACAATTTTATGCAGGTTTCGATCCAGTTCTTGGCGGATTAAAAAATGATCGGCGGTATCTACGAGGTTCGTCGATTAACGTCCGCGTAACTTTAAACGACTTTACCGTATTAAGTTTGGAAACTTTTACGCGGAATCGGATACCATAAAATCATCATACTTTGACGTTCTTTTACCTCCGATATCTTTTCAAATGAATCTAAACCATCGTCATACGTTGAACCCAATTCGACGTTCCTCGAACCCATCGCTCACTCCCAAGCTCCTCTCTCTCTCTCTCTCTCTCGCGCGCGCGCGCGTCGATCCAGTGCACTCTATCGCCCGTCTCTCTCGACGCAGTCGAGACTAAACTACTCTTTCTCTATTTCTCCGCCGTTGCCCAGGATTCTCTCCCTTCCTCTTCGAGAGGTTGGTCCTTCTTCAACCAAGACTCTTCATCAGGCTGTACCTTCGTTCCACCCAGCGCCAAGAGTATCGAGCATCTCCGTTTCGCCTGCATCGCGCATATGTCCGTGTTTCTCTCGCCGAACCAACTTCCCTCTCCATCGGCTCGTCGTCGTCCAGCGTTCCCCACCAGTTTGTCTGGCGATTTGAAAGTGGGGAGAGACAGCGACGATCGTGCGGGACAGAGACGGACGAGGATACTTTCCGTTAGCGCCGTCGGCGACGAGCCAATGGAGGCACAGCAGGAGCAGTGTCCCCTGCGAGGTCGCGCGACCAGACGCCTCGCTTTCCCCCAGAGAACGCGGCAGCGTGGGCGAGAGATGAGATTAAAATTAGATCGATTGTCTTTAATAACCTGTGCAGCGCCGTATCGCACCGGCCGATGCGTCGCGTTAACCAAACGCAACAGTTTGGACTCGCACACCCGCTGCGGCATCGCGATCGAACATCGGCCATGCCCACGTTTATCTTTTCTAGCCGACGAGGCCGATTGCGAAACGAACGACGCGGTTTTCGCGGGGAGAAAGGTCGAAGGTGTTGATAAAGTTGTCTGTCGACGCTGCATTTTTGCGCACGTTGCGAAACAGGAAGAATATCGTTGTAGAAAGTACGAGAAGATTTTTTTACAGTAACGCGATAGACTCACCCTTAGCCGGTCCTTGCGCAACCGAACCGTCGACCGGATAATTCGGATGGTCGATTAACCCGAAATTATCTAGGTTTCTTGTCTCATACATGGGTCGTTGACTCGTACCCGAAAGGTAGATGTAATATATGCGGTGTACTCGGACAGACCGACGTTGATTAAATATTTTCTTTCTTTCTTTACTTCCTTCTACATTTCTATGTTTATTATTTGTTACTTCTATATTCTTTCCGTAGTTCTCGAAAGGAAATATACTCTTTATTCCTGTAAATGCACGCAAACGTTCACAAACTAGTGACAAAACAGTCAAAGCGATAAAAACGTGATTTAGCGTTTTTTTTTTTACGTTTATCGAACTACGCTTGATCGTGCGTTGATCGATAGCTTGTCCAAAGGAATGTCGCGTAGACTCGCTTCGTTACACTAAGCGTTCGTAGATACGCAACTGTTGCTCCATTCGGTTTGTGGAACGTAACATTTCACATTCATGCGAGATCGTAGGATGGCTGACGTATATATCGGAAGGCATTTTATGCGAGGATTTTTAAAAACGGATATTAACATCGAGGAGGGAGAATCTCGCGGACGGATCGAGTGGAAGAACACGGAGTAGGCGTTGGAGCCACGTGGGCATCCGTGCGATGTAGAAAATGCCAGGGAAGCGAAGACAAGCGTGAACGTAGCAGGATAGATGATTCATTATATTGCGTGCGGAATATTAACGAAAAAGGAACAGCAGAAAAATAACAGAAGATATCGAGCCTGTTCGTGGAAACGAGTAGCTCGGCTACGCGTAAATATCCAGAAGCGAGAAAACGAACAAATATAAACGACGTATCGATGTACGGTTGACGTTTAATCGCGGTTAAACGAAGCACCGTGTCGCCTTGTAAGATTCGTCTGATAGTTAATCTCGTTATTAAGTTTTATTACGTACTCGGCCGTCTAATTGCCTCGTTAGAATTAAGTTAATTTTAGGTATCGATCATAGCCTCGATAACGGATATCGATCGCCGGATTCTCTTCGGTGCCATTACCTCGTCGTCTCGCCGATATCCCACGGAAAATCGTGTCTCTTTTAACGAAGCTGATCGCGAAGGCAAACGCGTTAGATTACGGTTGATTTTCTCTGATATTTCAGCCGGCGGAACACGACGGTTATACGGAAGTTGCGCCGGAATATTGATTTCGTTCGAGCGACTGTCTCGATAGAGACGATATGTACTCATATATAAATCGTTAGCGAGCGTGTCTTCTTTACGCCGGCCACGTTCGACTCGCCCGTGATCTCTACGAGCGATAAAACATTTCCAATCACGAGCATTTCGAAATCCCAAGATTTATTCCGCGTCTTGCTTTTTCCAGCGGAGGAAGCGAGTTCCGCGGTTAAGACGATCGCGATCGAAAGTTCCGCCGTCGAACGCGCAGGGAATCGATAACGCCGAAACTCGGCGAGTTTCGTCGGTGAGTTTCCGATCGTAGACGAGTTAGCCACACGGTGTGGTCCGCGAGAACGTAGCAACCTGTCGGTGGACGCGCAGCGAAAGGCGGCGTACGCTGGCTCCAATTTCGTCGCGATAATCACGGAGGGAAGAGATTACGAGCGCGGAAGAAACGAGCGCCCAGGGAGCAGTCGGTGTCTACCGTTGAATCTTTCATTTAACAACTCGAGTCACATCGGTGGAGCGGTAGTCGTGACGAGGGTGGGAGAAAGTCTCGCGAGAAGCAACAATAAGGAGACGGTGACGCGAGAACGTCGGTCACCGGACGGCAGCAATATCGCTGAAGAGAATTTCAAATCGGAGCTAATAGAAGGCAACGACGAACGAACGAACGAAATAAGAGGCGCTGCATGGGGATGCCGCGTCTCGACTCGGTCGGCCCCCTTTCATCTCCATGGATGCAGACCCTCAGCGATCCTCAACCTTGACAGCCCTGTTCCTGTAATTGCATGGAAATCCGGGCTGGCTGATTCTGCTTCGGGCATGGCCACGACGGCGACGCCTCTCGAGTAAACACAGCCTAGAGCCAGGCTCGAACGCACCGGTTCGTGGCATCGGTTAAGTAACGACAACGTATTATTCCTTAATCTCGCTCACGATAGAGCGTAATTACGGATACACGACGAACGAATCGGACGATTACCGAGGTTCACGATAGGATCGGACGTCGATCGATCTTTCCATAGGGAAGGAGAGCCTTAATTGCTATACATGACTGTATCAGGCGCATCGTAGACCGCGGCTCGTATTAAAATTTATTATCGACCGATTCGATTATTGGCGAAACATCAAATTAGGCTATGAAACGCGCCGCTTTCCTCTGCCGCAGACGAGCCCGCGGAACCGATCTCCACCGTACGGAACGTTGAAGCTTCTTTCTGGCTAGGACTTTGCACGCTCATTAATACGAAACCACGGTAATCGCATTTGTGCGAACGATGGTACCGGTACGGCATGCTACGTACACGTCTTCTTTTAGATCCTCGTCTGGGACGCGTTTGATAATAATCGTTGGACGCGTTCTCTTTCTTAATTAACCGACTACGGAAATCACTCGACATACGGCGGCTCGCGAAGGTATTCGAACGTTTACGATGGGAAACTTTTGCACGCGTATTGCGCGTGTTGTACGAAACGTTTTGAAATTTCAGCAGCACCGTCACCATATTATATCGATGAAGTTTGAAAGCAATCGGAAAAACGTACGTAAAAGTTACGAGATACGGCAAACGTTCGATGAAAAATCAATTTACGTCGCGAATTGCCGGATTACTTTAGCGACAGTCGACGCTCGTTGCGATACCAATGAAATTTCGAAACGCGTCGTATAACGAAACTACACAAATAATTGCTATTGGCCATCGCGAACGTTTCAACAATCGTACGTCTCACGCACGAATCAACTGGCATTACGATACAATTACGCTCTGTTCTGCTCTCGTTCGAGGGCGAAACACATACATCATAGGTTAGACGTAATTCCAGCAAAATACCTCGGTGGAGAAACTACTCCTGGATCGGTGGAATCGTCGAAGCGCACGGAAATCGTGTAGCGGCCGTGGCCGCGACATTAATCGACCGGTGCGCGCCATATGCGCGTACAGCAACCGCAGGTAACCGCAGCCGATAACCTGTTCAGTTTATCTTGTTGCAGCACCACCGCGAAACTTCGCGGCGTGTAACGTCGTTTCCATTACTTTTTCGCCGACGATCGTACACGATCGATGCAACGTAACGCTTCTTCGGATGGCGACTTTTGCGTTGGAAAGGAAACGGGATGGGAAGCAGAGGAATAAAAAATAGAAAGCGAAACAAGAGCGAAAAACAGGTTATCTTTGCGGGACTTTGAAACACTCGGTGGAAGCATCGATTCGTCGGATATCGAGCGACGATGAATCGCGCAACTCGCGGATTAAAAACAAAGAGAGACAAAGGAAAAGAAGAAAAACGAACGAGCAGACAGGAGGCAGTTTTCTATTCGTCGATAAATCGTTGTAGCTATTTGCGCATCGGCTCGCTGACTTTTTGTCGAAAGTTGGGAGAAGCGCGAGCGCGGATATCGAAAGCAGCAAGTATGCCAAAAAATTGGCGCGAAACTGGTTACCCTGGCTTTCTATGGTCAACCGGTAGACGCGGATGCATCCGACACGGACAGGTGAATGGGCCCGATTCATCACAGCCAGACCTTCGCCTTCGCATTTCCTAGTATGTACACATAGGAAGCTGGCGCAATTCGATTGCCGCGATACATCTCGCGTATGAGGTAATTTGCCCGGCATTGAAAAATATCGAAATGGAGTTTGATAATCGGTTAGCGAAGGCAGAACGTTGCGCCGCGTTACATATTAGGTATGCGCAATACGAAGGTACATTGGATTTTACATCGGTTTTTTTCTATAATTACACGCGCATTTCGATTTTATCGCAATTGGTATATTCGAGCACGTTGCCTTCCCATTAAAGACGTTTGATAGTTTACGGGACGTTTGAGGGTAAGAGCTGCGCTCCAAGGGTGGATAGAGCGTCTGTGGTTTTGTGGTTCTTCCGAGTAATAGCTTGACATTATGCGTCAGAGGATGAATAAGATCCGAGAAGTTGCTCCAAGTCTCGATCGTTATTGACCGCCAGATGCAATCATACACCACCGTTCTAGACGCGTATAATCTTTGCCTGTTCCGTTCGATCATTCCTCGTCGTCGTTGGCTTTTACGGCGTGGAACAACTGCGGAAAAATTACACGAATTTCAAGGCTCGGAAGGAGCAACTATATCAATCGGAGCAGCGTTCTTCTAGCTGACAAAACGACGACTGGTCTCAAGCTGGGAAGCGATAACAGCGGCTTCTTTAATTAGTGGCGCGGCGCTTCTCTTCGGGACTGATACCGCAGGGCTGGTCGCAAAAAAGGAACCGCGGGGAACGAGCTTTTACAGGTAGGAGCATAGTCGGCCAAAAGATGGATGAAGACAAGCAATTGCACGCGGAGGGAGGTCTTTTTGTCGGAGTCTCTTCCGGCTGAAAGTGCGCTTCGTAAATTTGTCGCGATGCGGCCAAATCGAAAAATCTCGATGAACCGTGAAGGAAATAGCGGCCGTACGTTTGTCCGAGCCGAGTCTCCTATCCAGCGAGCTATCCTTGTTACATTATTATTTCCATTACGATCTTCCTCCTTTCACAAAGCCATCGATTCAACGTTGTACGTCTCCATCGCGAGTTATCTGCCGCCAATAAGTCTTGACGTAGAAAATGCTCGCAACCGACTAACGGAAGAAGGCTATCCGACTGAACTAAATTGAAAAATATATGGTTTCACCGGAGATTCACGCGATCTTCGACTCGCTTCGAAAGGTGTTATTGATCGGACCCGTGAGTCGATCCTCGAACGATCTGCAGGTGGCCTCGCAGTTACTTCCAAGCTCTAAATGGCCTCGAAACGAACGGTTGCGAAAAGCCTCGACACGGTTTCGAGCGACTTTGAACGGAGCGCCGAATCAGCTCCATGATCTTTGGATTTCCACCAAATGATAATCGATTAATCGTACCGGACAACTTTCCGAGATAATCTATCATTCATACCTAGGTATATCCCGATGAGAAAATATTCTCGAGTCAAAGCAACGTATACGCTTACGAGCACGATTTTGTCTGCAAGTATGTGCAAATTGTTGTGGTTTACACCGAATTGTTTTCTTTGATCCATGGACGCTCCGTACGCGTTTCTCTTTTGGGAACGTGTTCCAGCATCGCAAACGACTTCCCGTTTACAAAACCAGCATATATCCTTCGACAGAAACGCAGATCAAGTTCAAACAATTTCGTCCCTGTTCTTCGACCATCTTTCATTCTCCTTCCCAATTCTGTGTGTGTGTATGTTTCTTTCTTTTTTTTTTTCTAAATTCTAACTTTCAGGGCGTGCCGTTAACACACGTATACACACGTATATACGTAGAAACGAAGGAAACAGAGAGAGTCGGGGGGATTGTTACGTTCATCGGGAAATGGCTCGAACCTTTGCAATTTCGCATCGAAGTCCGAGAAGTACTTCGTAACAATCCGATGCCTTTGTTTCGATGGGATCCGCGGAATTAAAGCAAGCGGAGCTTTCGACGAGAAAATACCATGGCCGATCAATGGTAACCGAATGTCCGCTGCAAAATTACCTACTTTTAAAAATACAAGACGCGTTTTACGCATACGCTGCCGGCCATAAGCATCGCGAAACGTGTTGATATTTGGTTCCAGTTGGACGTTGTTCGTTGTCTCTATCTTTTAGTTATTTTATTGCAAATTGGTTATTTCATTTGCGTCATATATATATATATACGGTAGCTTACGTTGTCGTACTAAGTACTAATGTATCGGAACGCTTGTAAAAACCTTTTACGACTGTAGTGTGCGCATTATACGAAACATCTTGAAATTTCATTAACATCGTAATGAAAATGGTTGGTGCGACGCACACGACTGCAATTTTCTATTGTAATTGTTCGAATGCTTTCGTGAACCGCTGAATATGGTATGCCGATAGTCACGACCGACGACAGTTCACGTATTTTCTAATTTACCATAGACCGTGGATAGCAACGCGATAATTGCCGGGCGAGAAATAAAACGAATCCCAGAGAGACGTATAATATCGAGCGATACTCTCGCGTTTCGAACGGTTCGCGAGAATGTTCTGCGCTCATCCCTCGAAAGGTTGCAGCCAAATACGCGAAGAGAAAGCAACACGATTCTACCTGAATCGTCAAGCGTACAAACGTCGATGCGTTTCAAGTTGATATCGAAATACCATTAGATTCCCAGACAAAGTTCCGCGATACACGGACGTTAGGTGCGTATGTAGGTTCGCGATTTCGCGACAATTTCGCCACAATTTCGCGATCGGTCTGTTCCGGTTCGATGATAAATAAGACGAGCGAAACGTGCCCGTCGAACCAGTAGTTTCCGGTCCAACGAGCTTCCCTTAAATATCGCGAGGGAACGACGAATAACGGAAATCGTGTGTTTTGCAGTTACGAATGACGTACGCAGCTCGTTTAAACGCAAGTAATACTCGAAGGTTTGGAAGCAACAGGCTTAAACTCCACCTCGATGTTGCAAATTGTTGGTAATATTATATTTCATAGTATACTGGCACATAGGCGGTATCGATTTCCATATTGTTATCGTCGTTGGTTTTGTCATTTAGATATATCTGCGTAATAGTTTCGTAACGGCAACTGTACCGCACGGTATTGTTCACGCGTTTAATACGAATTAATCCGGCCTGATAAATCAAATTTGATTATATTACAGCTATCCGATTATATCGTAGCCCAAGCTACGTAGATATTCCCGAATACTTTCTCTCGCGACAATTCTCAAAATAACATCTCGACTGTTGTTACGTCGCCTCATTCGATTCGCATAGCCTTCGTCGATCGTATCGACGTTCGTTATTCGTTAAACACCTGAACCGTGCAGACAAAATGGAAACGAACGATCCCATAAAAGAAGCGTAAAAAATTGATAAACGTAAAATCCTTTTGAAAGGATGACAGGCGTAGCTGGGTTTATATATTATTTAAACGGAGCGATTTGATTTAGAAACGCAAATGTAATATTTAAAACGTCTATAAACCCATTTGCAGCTTAACGCCGATTAAAACGACTAGAAAATGGTAGGAATAAAAAATCTCGAAACGTAAACCATCCCTCGAAAGCATAGCATTTTATGGCCCTCCGGTAAAGCGGAGAGTTTTAGTTTCGACGTCCCGCGAGGCCCTCCGATTCCCGTCATTTCGCCTCGCATCGCTTTATTTTCTTCGTCTCGTCCTCCTTTTTCCTCGAGCGGATTTAAAACGCGACACGTATTCCGCCCGAGGAGGATGTCTCGCCTCCCAAGATTCCGGGTTTCTGGATTATTCGGCAAACCCTCTTGCTCGCTCGCGTGTTCGAGTATCTTTTCCCGCGGTACGGAAAATCGTTCCATCCAACCCTTAAGGATGTTTGTCCAGAATAAATTCGACTCGTTGCCGATTTCGTTTCCTTGTTTCGCCGTTCTCGCGTCCCAATTCCACCCGACTGCCGGCATCTACTTTCGCCGATCGGAAAACGATCCAGAATCACCGATGAAAATCGAGGATCGATCGAAGGAGGGAGAGAGGAAAGATCCAGCCAATCGATTTACATATCCCGCGTGCGTCGAGTTTCTTCGTCGCTCGCGGTTTTTGTGCTCCGCGAGGCAAAGAGGGAAGATTTTCGACGGCAATGGCAAGAAATTTCAATCGCAAATGACGCGGAACGGAAGACACGGCGGAGAAAATGAAAGAACTCTTCTTCGGGATCTTTTCGGTCCTCTTCCGAGGACTCGCCGACTTCAAAGTTTCCCACGAATCTAACAAGGTACACGCGTACCTTTTTTTCTTTCCTCGTCGTCTTTCGTTCGATCGAGAGGCGTATTCGTTCGTAGACTCGGCGCTCCGATCGGTAAGAGATAAAAGAACCGTGAAAACAGCGCAGCATTGCGAGACAGTTTGCAAGATCGTTTCACGTAGGTTCGTGATTCCGTCGCTTCCGAGTCAATTAATCCTGTCTGCGCGGCTTTCGCCCGTGGCTTTCGCCCGCGGCGCGTTTCGACGTCTCTGATTTACTCGCGAATGAAGCTCCAAGAGAATGCACGGTAACCGGTGTTTGCACGGAGTCGTGTTAAGGGTTAATTAATCGTGACGTCGTACAAGTCTTCGAGGATCCCAGTGCTGGAATTTATATCGCTTCGGTCGTGTCCTCGCCTTTATCGACGAGCGCGCGCGTAGATGCGATGTTATTGCAAAGTATCCTCTGCAAATGAATGGAATTCGTTTACACGTTAGACGTTTCCCGTTAGAAATGACCGAAAGTCGAGGCAAGTCGATCGGTGCAACAGGCTATCTTCGCCAGACTTCCGAGTAGTCGTTCGAAGAATCGATTTGTCGGATCTCGACCGATATCGAATATCGAGCCATTAAGGGCTAACGTTACCTTAATGCGACGTTTCATTTTCTATTTTTCTCCGTTTCTGCAGCAACGCGATTGCGAAGAGGAAAGTTAGGAATCGCGGGGTATTTTTTCTTTCGTCTAGATCGTACGATTCCATCGGGTTCCGTAAAAGTTGCAACGCTATGATTACTCGCATTACTGCGATAAACTGTTTCTCGTTGCGCCATAGAAATTCTCCTTGTACGTTTGATATACGCGAGATATCTACGTGGCTGAAATCGAATCGGACGGTTCTGTTCCAGCCATCGAGCGGACGAAAGCGAAAAAATTCGCTTTGGCGTAGCAACGAGAAAGAGAAGAATCGATCGTTCCGCGGTTCCCGATAACGTCGCTGTTACGATGCTGCGTACGATGCTGGAAATTTAGGAAAGGGAGCATCGTACTTCATACAGCGTTGACCGCGTCCGAAACCGCGTACGTCTGCGACCCGCCACACGATTCTCTCTCATATAATTCCGATGGAACGCAACTATCGCGATAAAACAAATAGTTGGAAAACGCGCCAGAGACACTTGCAACGAAGGTTTGTATGCGCGCGATATAATGGCGATCGGTGAACGTAATTCAATCAGCCGCGTGTTTCACGAGTACAGCGTAAACAGACGGCGGAACAAACGTGGATCGAGACGACTCCGAATTACATTCGATGTTGGAATCCGATTTAATTCGACGGTAACTCGATCGCCAGGCATTACCGCGTTCTATTTCAAGTATCAAGGATTGATATTATCCGTGGCCGACGGTCGATTCCACCGAACAACCAACGACGTTACGAGTCGCGAGTATCGATAATGTCGGCAAACGTTAAATCCCTGCCTACGAGATACAAGCGGCTAGCGAATGGATTATCATTATGCTAAATAGCTGCCGCTGTCGCTCTTCTGTCCCGCGTATTATACGCGGATGACGCGTACAATTCCACGTGCTAGATAAATACATTCATACATCGTTAGCGTAACGCGCTGCGACGAATTGCATTGACTTTGAGACAGTGCCTGTTCGCTTTCGATACGACGAAATGGGAAGCGGTTGGTGGTTTGATCATGTTTTCAGATTAGATCGCTTGGTTGCGCGTAAACGAAGCGGAAGACGGTGTTTATCGGGATGTTTGTCAGTCGTCCCACTGCCACGGCAAGTGATAAGACTGTTCGCGACCTGTCGCTCTTTATTGGAAGAACACCGATTCCAGATACGTGTCCGCATGTCGCGAGTTTCAGCGCGGTCGTCGTATTTGCCTCGAAATCGGACAAACAAAGATGGTAATAAGGTATAGACTGCGCGTTGATTTACGATTTACGACGCGCGTTAATTACGGAGGCTTTGTTAAGAACGAAACGCGATTTTTGATACGCGAGGATGCGTGACGCGCGGTCGATGGTGTGCTCGGATTAATTCACCGTGCACGAATAATCTCTTTCGTCGGATTAAAAGCGGAACTAGGTACGTTCTAAGCAGGAAAACATTGCGGTAGGCCGATCGATAATCCAACTGCGAACGTTTGCGCGTTTCTGAGAAATTTTTGTATACGCGAGCGGGTAAAAAATATTCGCAGCAAAGTATCCTCGATTCCATGCACATCGGCCAAATACGCCAACTTGAGAGATCCACGCGGTTATCGTGATTTAAATTTAATTAAACGGCCAGAGACTGGGTTAGGCCTCGTTAATTACCACGGTGGCCGACGTGTTTCATTTTCCCCGGTTAATTATCCAGAGCTTAAGCCGCGGATAGTCGCGTATTCCGCTTAGGATACTTTCGGTTCTCCCCTATCCGACAAGCTTTACACCCGCAAGAAAATAATTCGTATTTTCCGACGGATACGATGGTGTGTACGAGCGGAGAAAGTTTGATAACAAAAAGGGGGAAACATAGCGTCAGTGAAATGGCCAAAGAAACTGTCTAAACTAAAAGGAACTGCTGAAAATTTCTCCATCCCTTTACGAGCGCAATAAGAAAATTGTTTTCAGCATAGAAAAACGAGAACGGTTAATTGGGTTAAAACGTCTGTTGCTCGGCGTTACAACAAAAACCACGTGCTCTACGAGGCCCTTAATTGGCCGTGCACACACGGACACACGCGTATCACCAGCGTGCACACAGAACGAACCTCACAATTATTTTCTCGTTGGCGTTTCGGTCGGCTTATTGGCCTCCGCATCCCTGAACGCGAAACCGTGTCCGTCACGAAAACGATATTTACGTACGGCTTTATCAGTCTCGTTAGTCCACGTTGCCGGCACGCTATTCAATTTCCCTCGGTTTCCTGGCGGACCTTGATCGAACGTCCCGCCTACGAGCTAACGACGAAATCGAAATTTCGCCCGGAACCGTGAAAATCAAGCGAAAATACGCGAATATTAAGGAAAACGCGCGGACGGTGACAGAGGAGTAATCAACCGAGGGCGAGGCGTTATCGCCCCGATTGCTTTCTCCTATTCGCGCGCCTACGATCGAAAATATCCCGTCCGTGAATCTACCACGTGTCGAAATATAGAAAAAGCACTAAGCGTGAAAAGAGAACTAGGCGGAAAAAACGAGAAATTTGGGATTCGTCGAGCTGGGAAACACGAAAAGAAGATTCCGTTTGCTGCGAACGATGCTGGAAATACGACAACTTTGGCGTTCGAGAACAAGGTGGACAAAAATATGAGAATTTTAGGATTTCGAAACAAGGCGAGAGCTACGGCGTAAAAAACTGAGCGTTTCGGGACGACGTGGAAAACGCGAGAAAATGTTGCGCTTTTGAACAAAGTTGAAAACGCGAGTGATTCCGTAGCCGAGGACGACGTTGAAATTATACAAAATGCAGGACTTTGAAAGAAGGTGGGAAAATATGAAAAACGTAACGTTTGAAACTGTCAAATGCATGGAAAATGTAAAAAGCGTAGGATTTCGGGACAAAGGTAAGTATATAAAAATGTTAGCGCACCGGGAACAAGTGGAACCGAAAAGCGACGCTTGAAAAAATGTCGTAACTTTGTTGGATTCGGAGCTTCTCGTGGAATATCCTGTACAGTGTGCGAACTCGATAGTAACGTGGATAAAAAGATCGAACCAAACGCTGGACTTTTTGCGAAAACAAAATGTTTCGTACGAACGACGGCTGAAGAGAGCTACGTATCCTATATGGTAGAATTTTCGAAGAAGCAGATGGAAAAGCGTGGAAATAGAGGAAAATTAGTATCGGCGTAGCATCGGTAGCGGCTACGGCTGCAAAGGAAACGTAACGTAACAAGACCATCCTCGTTACTCGTCGTCTGTTACGAAGAGAAGCAGCACTCGTCTACGTTTGAGTGGCTCGTTTTCCGGCCTGGGAAAGGGTTTTCTTGAAGGGTGTTACGACGAACGGAAAGAACAAAACCCGCCGCGAAAGTCGTCAAATAACGTGGAAGATTTTAACGAAACAATACCGACCGAATTTTTACGCCCAAAAGGAAAAGCGAGAATAGAGAAGGAAAAACGGGGGAAAAAGAACAAAGATACCGTTAGATTTAATCAAGCAGTCAGCTTTTGTAATATTCCATGCCGAATAAACGTGTATTTGCCGTACGAGACGACGTCGATGTTCCTCTTTTTCCTTTCTTTCTCTTTCTTCTTTTTTTTTTTTTTTTTTTTTTTTTTTTTTTTTTTTTTTTTTTTTTTTTTTTTTTTTTTTTTTTTTTTTGTTCTACTCACTTGGAAGACGCCATTATATTATACACGGAGAAAATAAGCCACCTGAAAACACGAACCTCCGTCGACAGTTTTACTCCGTTGGAAAAACAAGCGAAGGAAAAGCAGCGGGGAGAATTTTCCGGTACAGTTAGAAATTAAAGTCGCCGCCAGAGCCAGGCATAAATCAAGCAGAAAAATGATGGATCGCTCGCCAACGCGATGTTACCGTAATTTCAACCAAGTTTCCACGATCGACTAATCCGGCATCCTACGGAAACCCGCAGCGCCCAGCGAATCGCCTTTCCGATCGTTACGCGACTGTCTCTCCACTGTCCACAAGCTATCCAGAAAGCAAAATTTCCAGCTTTTGCGAAACTCCGCGACGACTCTAGCCGAACTTGTATACAGCTGCGATCGGAGTTCGTGTAACAAGAGTTTGACAACATTTTTCCGCTACCCGTTGTTTTTCGTTCACGCGGTAGAAAAGCTCGCGTACAAACGAGTGGCACGAAAATTCGGCGAAAATTCATCGGATCGGGCAATGACCATTTCGTTTCGATAAGTGGAATTCCATGGCACGGACACGGTCGGTCGTTGATTCCGAGAAATATTTTATCCTCGCAGCAACGATTACACCTCGTCTCGATATATCTCGGTTTTCCCTCCGGATTCGAAGGGGTGGGCACACCTGAAATTCGACAATCTAAACACGGAGCTCGGCTTCCTTGTCGAGTGCGCACACGTAGCCGAGGTCGCGAGAGAGATCCGCGTCTCGGATGACTAATCCTGGCACGAGTCCAGCGCATGGATTCGCATGGCGCGCGAGAACACACGAAATCGCGTGCATGTCTGTTTTCCGTCCATCTACGTGTCGATCGACCAGCGAAACCGCTGGATTTCCACTCTGTCCCTGGTTTCACGCCGATTTACACCGGTGACAACGTTTTGAAAGGTTTCGGCTGTTTGTTTCGGACGCTGTTTGAGATTCTGCGATACTTTCGAGGACCTTCGAGGGGACACTCGAGTAAAAAGGTTTGCCAAGTTTGTTTGGACTGTTAAGGAGTCGACTCCGTCCTTCGGGGATTCTGGGCATGCAGCGCCGCTGGACGTTCGTACGAAGGTTTTATAAAATATACCTGGGACGTACCAAGTTCTGCAGAGAATTTCGTGTTTTTTCAAAATCGCTCCTTTCCCGGTGGGTAAGGCGAGTAAGGACTATATTTCGCTCGTATTGGTCGCAAGCAGTTACTAGATTCGTTAACCGTTTAGCGTTAAGATCAGCCGCGGTGTTTGAGCGTCGATGGTCGAATATCGGACAGAGGAGGTTCGCTTCGTTTCGTTAAGCGACGAATGCGACGAATGCTTCTTACGCTCTGAAAGATACGCGTTGTGGAAAACCCGATACTCGACGAGCTTTCAGAAACACGAAACTCGAAAAACTCCAACGCCGCCCCGATCTTACGCGACTATTAAAAGATTCATCGATACAAATCGATTTGTTTACATACGCTTTTCTATTGAACAGAGAACGACGCACAACTCGTGACATTACGGCGAAGTAACATTCGCAATTGACTCTGAAATTAGCCCTGTGACTGGCTTGTTGCACGCGAATTAAATCGCGCACAAGTTTAAGGAAGCGAAACGAGATCGCCGAGTGTACGACGGAATTACACAACAGCAGCGAGCAAAACAACATTAAAAGTTCGAATAAAGCGACTAGCAACCAACCGCGCTATTTCCAACTCGCACGATTTTCGTCTTCCTGCCCGATCATCTCGCGAGATTTCCACCGACTCGTGAAATTCCTTCAATTTCAAATAATATTCGAAACGATCCGAAGCACGTATAGGAGACTATTCGTGCCTATTTGCGTGTACGTACGCGAACTCTCCTCGAGTTATTTATACCGGAATCTACTCGAACTCCGGCCTGGGTTAGGTCGAACGAAAGCGAGCCTTGATACGCCTGCAGGCACCGCAGTTGCGCGTATTTTAACGCGGATCAATCTTTTTCTATGCGAACGATCCTTTCGTACCGCCATCCTGTCCACCAACCGAAGTGGCTCGCCAAGGTATTCGAATATCGTAGAAAACTTTTACGCGTGCGTTGCATAAAATATTTTGAAATTTCAGCGACGCCCTAACGAAACACTGCGTCGACGAAAGCAAGCGATCCGAAAGTTCATACGGGAAGACGCGCACGCGTATTTAGGGAAAGATTAACGTTAGTCGAAACGATCGTTTTGGTAACACGAGCGACAATGCGGGGCCCGCGGAATTTCAAAATTGCGCTTTCGTAAAAAGTAAAAAACACATGGATCATCCGAGGAACGATAGACGTTACAAAGACCGTAGGAAATCGTGAAATGATAATCTCCGCCGTCGCACGAACACGTACAAATCTCGCTGCAACGATATCGCTTGGTAAATATTTCATTTGCTTCTCGTTTCGTGACAATAATTCGAGCAGAATAAACTGTCGGCGCGGAGGCTCGTTTCAATTAACAAATTACGGCCAGCCGCGTTTCGTCGAACGTCATTACGCGCGGGCAACATGGATCCGCTGAAATAGCTGCCATTCCGAACGCAATTTCCCCTCAAACTCCAAGAATTCGCCACACGAAAAAAAGTCGATCGGAGAATCGAACGGTCAATGGCATAGAACGTGTGAAATTTACTTTCATTCATGGCGTATCCTGACCGTTACGGGAAATGTTACGGTGATTGTCGTCCGAAATGAGCAGCCCTGAACCAACCTGGAAATATAAATGGAAACTTCGAAAGAACAGGATGCTTGTACCGAATGCAAATCGATCACGCTTCCTGCGATCAGGTTTGTTATACCGTTGCCTGGTGTACTTAACGTCCTTTCATGATTTTGTTCGACACGGAAATTACTAATAACTCGAAGCCGCTTGGACGAAAGGAACACGCGCCATAGTGGATAGAAACGCGTAAAAGATACGTCCATCGATCGTTTCCATTCAGAACGAGTCGCACGATAAATTGAAACGTTTCACGCGACTATTTTTGGCCTCCGCTCGTTCTCGTCTAATTAAGATCCAATTCATCTCTATTTCTCCCCCATTACCGGCTCGCTATAACTCGATTGTTTCCAGCTTTTCAGACTATTCTCGGCTCGATGCCGCTGCCGTTGCCGCTGTAATTTCGATTATTTCCAGCAATTTCCACGGACTTGTAGACAGACAGAGTTTTACGAGAAAGACGTCTCGCCGGATGGACGACGAACCCTTTTAAACAATTCTATTCTGCTTGTCGACGACGAAGTTTTTAGCTTTATAGCGGCTTTCGTATGGAACATCGTTCCTGTGGAGTTTGAAATTTACGGATTTGCGCCATTCGTCGAATTCTATCTTATCAGTCGCGTTTCCAACGTCGCGTTGATCAATTCGTACGAATTTGTATTACTTTCGTTAGAAAATTTAGTGGAAAACGTTTTTCCACTCTAGAGTCGACGATTTCTGGGGATCCGCCAATCTGGATACGCGACTAGCTAACTTTATTCGTGAAATACGGTAGATGCGATAACGTAGAAATTATTTTCGCCAAGCGTACGACACCTCGAAGAAAGGATCGACGATCAGAGTTTCGTTCGAAGAAGCGACATTCCCTAACGTAATATCGTAGAATAAATCGCCGTCGATGCGTCGTTTGCACAATGTGAGCGCGCGCAATGTTCGAAATTATTCCCGAGGAATGTACCATCCAATTATTTCGAACGTTTCGAACGTTTCGAACGTTTCGATTATCCACGGCTAGGATGAATAATATCGCGGTGTCTCTTAATATAGAGAACAGCGCGAGCCACGGTGCAACCATACCGAATTCTAGACGCGACAAGCAGAAACGACCGAAATAGCTTACCGGTTACTTTCCGCTTTGATAAATTTCCGTTTTCAATTCTCCCTTCATCCTGACACTGCCCGCTGATTCACCCTGTGTATCCCCATGTGCAAACCATTTCCAAAACGTGTTCTCATTTTGTTCCAGAATATATAGCACGTTGTTTTCGATGTCTCTTTTAATATCGCGCCACCGATGAATAATGGAAACGTGTACATATACATATACATATTCACGGAGAACTACGCGCATCGGGATGCTCGGTTTGTACAGCGTGTTGCGTCACCGTAGTTTCCTGTTTCTTTCACCTGTTTGGTACACAGGTGGAGCAAGTTGCACACAGCCGCGGCAAACAGTGGCCGGGACAGTTCGCTTCGAGACATCTGTTTCTTGTAATCGGACACTTTCTCTCTCTCGGCACTTGCACAGCAGAATCGTCGCTATGTCGTTGTATCTCGGATTCAATTTGATATCCATCGACCACCCGACATTTTCAAATACAGCGAAACGGAGGATCGCTCGATCAAATTTACCCGCCATCGATTCCCATCCACTTTCTATCGCACGAGTTCGAACTTTGCGTCATAAGCCAATTTGCAACGTTTTGAATTTAGTTTCGTACCTATCTGGTTTTCCTTTCCGCCGATCGATTATTCGATATTCTCGAATACGGTTAAACGGAGAGTCGACTGGTCAAATTTAACTGCAAGCAATTAAACCGACTCTCTATTACGTAAGCTCCAAGTTTCTATCGTAAATCAATTCGTAACTTTGATTCAACTCGGTACCATCTCGATTATATAATATTTGCAAGTATAGGCGACCACCGAACTGCCTGATCAAATTCAACCGATAACAGTTGTATGGATCCTCTCTTACACAGACAACTTGCGAGCTAAGGGCGGTTTACGTTGTCCTTTTACATCTGAACGTTCTTCCGATCCTTGTAAGGAAAGCTTAAGATCCACGGCTCTCTGACTTGGAAATTTTACACAGCGATAGATTTCGTGATTCTCGCGTTATAAGATATACGATGGTTTTCGAATATTAACGATCGCTAAGGTTTGCTTACACAAGGCTAAAGCAGGATTGGATCGAGACGTTCAACAAGTAGATAATCGGACAACGTTGCTGCAGTATATGCCACGAAATACGACTATTTATGCATGTACAGATTATACGTCGAACCTGCTCAGACGTATTACGTTCCTGCGTACACGTATCTATCGGATTAATACCACGTTTAATTGCGTGTGCCGATCGTCACTGCGAGCAGAAATATTTCGCTCGGTACGACGAACAAAATTGTTCGACGGAAACGGAGTAGTACTGCCTTCGCGTTCGAAGTCGTTGCGCACCGACTAATAGTACAAAGAATCCAACTCGCTCTTCCATGTCTGATCAGATAATATAAATCAACCATTTCAAACGTCAAAGCAATCAAACAATCAAGATCCAAGCATTCCGTTTGCAACCATCGCTATCGTTCGTCCGCGACTACTCTCTAGCCGTCTTCCCTGCAACAACTTCACCCTGAAAACATTCACCCCCAGAGACAAAGTTTCTCTTTCCGTAAAAAACAAAAAAAGAAAAAGTTCAGCCCGACGTCGTTAAGACGGAGCATCGTCGAAACTGGACTCTTCTTCGAGTCAACGTCGACGCAGACGTCCGGCGTTAGGAACGATTCTATCAAAGAACTCTGTGAAACGCGAGCGACTGGGCGTTAGATCAGAAACGGCTCGCAAAATGGGAATTAACGAGCGCGCGATTAACCGGGTTAATGGACGAAGGCACGCGATACCGCGTCGCTTCCAAGGAGGCGGGTTGTTGACCGGTTGACTGACACTCTCGACGAGCTTCATCTAGGCCAAGCCCGGAGTTGCGCCGCTTCAGCCTCCACCCTCGCGATCGTCCTCCGCGATGTAACCGGCGAGATCGACCGGGCTACGAACCTCCTCGCTGGCCCAAGGAAAAGGGGGAACGAAAGCGTTAATTACCGAGCACCGAGCGAGCTATTAATTTCTCCAAGGGCGTCGCAAATTAGATTCATTCCGGACGATGTGCGCGAGACGAATCCCACTTCGCGATAAACCACCTCGATTTTTCCTTCCTTTCTGGATCGGTCGATCGACGTTTGGTCCTCGTTTTTGTAACAGCGAGCGAAGACGATAGGGGTCGACAGCGTCCTTCCCTTGGTATTGTCAGCGATAAGTAAGAGTTTCGATCCTCTTCGATGGGATACCTAAGTAACTAAGTAACTTTTGGAAGGACCGTCTATCGGTCCAGGTATTCTCGTTCGTTGTTTGAGGAAATAACCCATTGGGACGTACGAAGTTAATATTACGCGTTTACATATAGAAATAAACGTTACGACTAAAGCTAAAACTGAAAGAAAGAAAAAAAAAGAAAAGAAAAAGAGAAAAGCTACAACGAAGCACGATATAATGACTTTTTGATGGTAGAAGAAGATTCAAAGAATATATCAGTCGCGGAAAATACGATATTAATATTAATGGCCGTGCGATTTATGCAGCCGCTGTAAGCAAACTCAGTGTTGTGCGGTTGAACGTAGAAAATTTAATGGCGCCGCAGAATTCTCGCAGAAACATTCATTTTAAAACTCTCCACGGTATCGGGACAGTCTATGAGAGCATTAATCACTGTACGTACAAATAAGATGTCACGTAGCTCTTTTCTATTTTCCAATGTTGCGAGCTCCAATGTTCCAAATTATCGATAGTCGTGGCAGATGATCGAGATGGACTCGCCACGGTATCTCGCGTCTAGACGGAAGAATCTATGTTCTTCCGAGAGAAGTAATACGAATGTTGAAATATAGAAGAATCCAGACTATCGACCCACGCTTCAGCATTGGCCTCGTTAAGGCACGGTAGAGTCTTAGAGCGTTTGTATCGTGGAAAGATTTTGTAATTCTACGAATAAGGCTTAACGATCTATGACATTCTTACGACTATATCTTACGATGCAACGTTTATTTATACCGAGGAATAATCTGTTCGTTGTGCATCGGTCATCCAGTCTATCTGGGCGTTGCTGAATGAACACGGCGTAGGATGAATCATCGATGTCGTGAAAGATCTTTAACCAGTTAACCGCGGAATTTAATTTTAGAAATTTCTCGTGGGATCAGGTGGGGCAGTGCGTAAATAAATACAGGCGACGACATACGGTTAACCGCTTAAGCGATCGGCATAGAGGAAGTATTTGCGTAGAAAGAAGTCAGACTTTGGGTATATAATTTCTAAACGAGTTTTAAACAGAAGCGTCTCTACGTGGAAATCCCGAGGACCTTAGCCCTGATAATTGTAAAAACGTAGTTGTTCGATTCATAGTGATTATACGAGTATAGGTATTTATGTATTTATAGGAAATTTGAAAGCGCAACGTTACAAAGAACGCGGATAATACGAAAGAACGGATAAAATATGTAGATCGTACGAGAAGGTAGGCATTTCGAGGGATCGATAGATAGGTGCGGAACTTTGCCGATGACAGAAATAGTCCGTAAAACAGATTTGGTTGCGTAATTTACAGCGATGACTATTGTGTCGATCGTGCTTCACAAATTACGACTGGACGGAGCGTTGAAATTCATAAACGCGTTCCGCGAGTTGAATTCGAACACACAGTCGTAGATCTATTATTATCGCTTGCATTGTCACGTCGTCAAGCCTAGTTAATCCTATTCATACGCGTTTCGTAAACGGAATTTAGCCGCGAGGATGATACACCTGAACGAAACGAAAGCGCGACACGTACACGAATTACGATAAATTTCGTGAAATCTGTAAATCGCGAACGCAAGAGACCACCGTCGAAAGAAAGAAAGAGGCGAGATCGGTCTCGCGTGGAACGGACAAACGCGTAAACTGCGATAAAGTTCGTTAAACCTCAAAGTCGAGAACAGTCTCTGTACTTGAGAAAAGAAAGCGACCCCCCCGAAGAAAAGAAGAAAGGAGAATCGGTGTTGCGTTGAAAAGGGAACGATCCCAGCCAAAGGGGCGCGGTACAATAGGTAAATTTCGTTAAATTTCAAAATTAAGAACGATTCGTACTTGACAAAAGGGAACCACCCCGTAAGGAACGAAAAATTGAAATCGCACTCGTATTAATGAGAGAACGAGTCGTAGTCAAAGACGTAAATTACAAGGAGTTTCGCAAAGTCTACAAACGGCGGAGAGTTCGCAGTTGGCGGAAAAACACGGTAAAAGAAACGAGAAAGAAAGATTGGACTAGCGTCGAAAGGGAAAGACGAAGCGAAGGCGCGAATGGCAAAAGGTGAGAATCGTTCGATTCTCGCGTTACGTCATGCATATTCAAGCAAACGACAATGAACGCGTTTGAAGTTCTCGGGGCGCGGATGTTTCTTGTTGGATTTGTCGACGAAAGAACGCGGACGTACGCGTTTTCCAGATCCAGTGGGTCAAGTGGAGAGAAAGACCGTGGCTTATGCATAACGTGCATACGATTAAAAGGAGAGCGAGTCGATTGTTCCCTGCACGGTGTAGAAACGCTCGGTATAAAAGGGGTTGCGCCGAGCCGCATCCGTTTTCCCCGCGGTATTTCTTACTTTCGTTACTTTTCCATTTGGTAAAATTGCTCCGTTCGAATTTAAATTTTACCGCCGCCGAAGGAGGCCTGCAATTTACGTTTCTCAATTACGCTTCGAGGAAACATCGTTTACATCGTTCGCTCTCTATAATCGAATATAATCAGCTTGTTGGTCGAAGATTCGAGAAATCGACTGAGAACTTTTCATCCCCCGAGATACGAAATGGCGACGCCGAAGATCGATCGAGTGCAACTTAAAACTAACTTCGAAGTTGTATCGCGAGAATTTTCCCGTGTAAACTTTCGAAACGTAATGCTAAGAGTTGGACGAAAGTCGAAGATTCGAGCGAGGGAATTCGATGCGATGCTTAGAAATTTCGACGAGTTTGTCCTATATATTTGTCGGCTTGTTACAGGATTTACAATAAAAGTATGGTTTCTATATCTTCCAGTCGACGCACGTGATACGCGAACGTACAGATTTGCAGAGAAGGAACGACGTCGGAGGAAAGATATCCAAATTAGATAGTTTGTAGACCACGAGTCGCAAAATTACGAAAACGTACTTTCAAAGTTTCGTAAGTTCGAGCGATAAATTCAAGTAACTTTATCTACTCCTGCGACGTACTATTCTGAAACGGATTTTACAAATTCCTATATCCTCCTGATCGGATGTGCAGCGTAAAGAGCCTGGAAAACTAATTAATTACGACGCGTGTCTTCGTAAACGGTACAAAATATCGTTCGTGCGATTCTCCGGTTAAAAAGGAAAATGAAATTTTCCGATGTTCGAACGTATCGCGTCGTATCGACGAGCTGATATCTGGCGGTAATTTAGAAACGGAGAGGGTAGATTCCGTTTTCCGGAAGTACCGGATCGAGTCTCGAAAAGGAGGCACGCCCTCCGCATATAATTAAAAGGAGGCTGCACCTAGTTCCGATTGTTCGTCGTTCCGTTGGGGAAAAAAAGGAGCACAGAAACGAACGCGTTAACGAACAATCTACGGTATGGGCTATTGTTCTCTTAATAGCAGGGGAACAGAGGGGGTTCGTCCAGGATGTCAACGTCATTACGGATGCGCGAATCCGACGTACACGGCGTTAACCTACTTTTGTTTAATCACAAAGGCAATCTACGGTCCAGTCGGGTTCAACGTCTCGTTACACCTTTGGCGCCACCGGCGCTAATTGCCGGCAGCATTTTTTTTTCCTTTTTTCTTTCTAGCTTTAATTACTCTGACCGTGGACAGCCGGTATACGGCTCCGAGTCTAACAATACGCTAAAATGAATTGAACGCGCGATTTTACTATTTTTTCTGTGAAACTTCGAACAAATTAATACGCGAATTTGTACGAGATATCTCGTTAACGTAATATCGTAGAATTTAATCGGGTCTCTTACGAACAATATGCGCACACTTGTCGATCCCTTCGCGCAATCGCGTACGATGATTCGCTATAAACTCAAACAACTTTCTGCGTGAACATCTCTGTCCAAAGTTGCAAAATAATTCTCAAGGACGCGTGCCTCTGTCTTTCAACGTACAAGACGAATCAGACTACCGATCGCAAGATCTCGATCGTAGCTGCGCAAAGTCGTGAAATCGTAACAATTTGCAAACCATCGATCACCGAATTACCATTAATCGGACACTCTACCGCCTCTAGTTGCAACCGTCAGAAAATTTTACCAAACTGGCTCGATGCATCCGCCTACTTGTCTCGCCGCTTGATCGCCGGCTAATTAAACTTCCGTCACTTCGATATTCTCGAAAAGCGCGGCGAAACTATTCAGGAGAATCCCGCTGGTGAAATGGCGGGTGAATAGACGCGTGCACGTGACCCGAGCCAGCGTCGAACTAACCGAGAGCACGCAACAATTTGCATGTTAAATCGCGGAGTCTCCCGTTTGTCGCCGACACCGAGGCAACTACCTATTTCTATGCCGATTGTTTCCTTATAGCAATCTCGGTACGTCGGAGCTTGCCGAGTTTGATTCCTCCTGGTGATTCCGCTTGGAATCACGGCGCGGCGTCGCGAGGATTCTCCGCCACGAGCATCGACGAAATCTTGCCAAGCTACGGAAACATCGTGAATTATACGTCGAGCGCGAGATTCTCTTTCGAACGTGACGCAGAACGACGCGCGTCACGGGGTGCCTGATGTTGATCGCGTTCTCGAAATCTCGAGGGTGGATTGATTTTACGAGAACGGAGGAGCGGAGGATGGCGGTGATGGAGCGAAAATTTTCTTTCTGCAATTGCGACGCAGGTGGAGTTAACGCGACGAGTTTAGGGAAAAACGTTGCGACGCACACACCATGTTCGAGCAATTGCCTCGCGTAATAATATCGCCGTACAGGCGATATATTAGCGCGATGGTTTTACAGAATGATATCGTGCCAATTATGTTGGTAATTTCTTTTTCTTTTTTTTCTTTGGTAGATAATAATATGTACCGCGATATAAGTGAAATTAGAATGATGAGTTTAGATAAGAATACCGCGACGCAGGTGGAGTTAGCGTGACGGTAGATGGTGGATGGATTACGCGTATATAAACATTTTCCAGGAATTTTCAATTAACGTTATGTAGTCACACGTTCGCGCCAACGCCGTATTGGCTCGATGTCGGCTGACAAATAAAACGTTATACGTTTCACGATCAAGAATTTGATTTTACGTTGGAATATTCCACCGATAGGATGCGCGCAGCACTTTTGCACGAGGTCGAAGGCCGCCTCCTTCGGTGACCCGCATATTTATCGCTTTCGACCTAAGGACCTCGACAGGGAGCGCAAATCGAGTCAGCCCGGGGACAGCCTTCGGCTTATTCGATCACAGCTAAGGAAGTGCAGTTTCTCATAGGACAGTCGACGTTGTATCGCTTCGCGAAAGTAGTTCATCGTACCGCTATATCTTATCTGCACGGATCGATACGGATTTCGAATAACCATATAATAAAGAAACTAAACGTTTCATACAGTCTATCGTCCGCGCAGCGACCTTCTAACGACTCTCAACCGCGTTCTGCTTACTTCGCATCCTTGCTTCGCTGATTTAATAATCCTCCGTTCGAAACGGAATTCCGTTCTCGTATTCCTTCTCAACGAAAAGGAATACAAGCACAGCGAAAAGGGAAGGACAAAGTACGTTGTTGGAAAGAGCTACGAAAAGAGACATTTTCTCAGAATCTTAGATGCCGATCGGGTAAAACGAGGCATCCCCTTGTTCGCAATTCGAGCACGCGCAAACGGAGGACGAGGAGAAACCGCGTGAGTCACGAAGCCATCCCGGCTTCCTCGGCCGTTTTCAAGTGCGTTTACGAAATCAATTGCGTGTGTCGATACATCCGGTCTTCGAGCGTGGCCGTGTGCGCCTTAAACGTCGATGCTTTACAATCTTGTATACGTGTGTTGCTCGTTATTCTCGATCACGCGTGCACCCATGCCTAATAATTCACCGAGCGAGTCGCGCCCCGTGTTGACCTCGCTCGGACGATCGAAAAAAATGCTAATTTTCTTCAGAAGCGACGTAATTAGGTGAACAATCCACGTGCATACATATGTATGCGTATGCATATGGATATTTCATCGAGTGGACGATGATGTCACGAGTGGGCGTTCGACGATGGAAGCACAGACCAAGCGCGGAATGGACCTTACATGCGACGCTTCTTCGTGTTCCACGTTATGGGAGTCGCTTGATCGTCTTACCATTTTCGTGTCGCGTGCGACGCTATCGATCAAGTACGGCAGCGGTGCGAATAAAAGTTTCCTCTGTGAAATTACAAACAAGGTACGGAGTATCTTGCGATCGCGAGTCGATTGAAATTCGTGGCAAAAATTTGTGAACGAAAGCTGTCCTTTCCGCTTGCACCGCGTATCCTCTCGTACGTCTCTCGTTTCTATCTGCTCCGACAGAAAATTGTACTATTTATTCGCGTATAGTTTCGCCGTTAATAACTCTGTTCCTCTCTGCTTTATTTCCAGGACAGAGGAGAGAAAAACGTGCAATCGCGCAAACGAGACGCATACGTTGGAAAGAAATGAAAAATCCGAAAAGAGGTAACTCGAGGGAATTGCAAATAAAGGACGTTTCGTTTTTTCAGTCGAGCTGGCACGGAAGTATCACAGAGGACGTTTTATGGAAATTATCCGGCGCGGCGACGTATTTCTCGAACATTCGAGATAACCTGCTCTTTATCGTATCAAACGTCTGCCGTGTCGGTATTTATGCGCGCATCAAAGGGATCTAATCAGAGGCGAAGAAAGGACGAGATCAAAGACCAGCGATCGATCGCGCGAGCTGCCACGCGCGTTGGCGGATCCATTTTTATCAACGGCGTGATTTAAAAGAGCGAAAAATGTTAAAGACCTGTCGTCCATTAATGAGAAACGCGTGGTTCGTGCGGCAAACGGCAAATAGAAACAACGTTCGTTTGCGCAACTGCTCAAATCACAGATATGTATCGTAATCCGTCGTCGTACCTGAGAAACGATCATGTGGGACGATATTCGCCGTTGTGACACGAATATCGTGACGCGTTCGCGGATTGCAAAACTGTCGATTAACGTTTAGCTATCCGCAAATCGATTTTGCACGCGAAGAAACGTACACTGTCCCGCGGAAGGTATTCGAACGTTTGCCGTGGAAGATGTTTGTTACGAGCACGAAACCTCTTGAAATTAGTATCGTAACGAGATTATCGCGACTGTAGCGGTGGAATCTGAAACTAAATTTGGAAACGTATACGCGAACTACGAGCCGTTTGTTGCGAATATATGTTTAACGAAAGATTGGTACGCAGTACGAACGAACAGTTGGCTTAAGCGAGTAATTAATGTTGCAGGTTTAAATAATTTTCTAATTCCAACGAACTGTATGTTTGCAAAAAGCGTCTGCATTTCCGCCTTTGCTTTAAACACTGCCAACGTGATAATCGGATAGTGCGTCCGTAAGCGTTGCAACACCTTGGCAAGCCTGTGCACGACCTTCGAATGCAAATTCGACGTTTAATATACTCTCTTAAATATTCGGAAATCCACTCGAGAGGCAACAAATCCGTGATTTACGCGTATGTTTCTGTCCTTCTCTCGAGAAGTACGAATTAACGATCGAACACAAAGACGATGCGACGGTTTGGTCACGGCATACGGTAAATTTTGCTCGGCGTAATATTCACGGATATCCGAGCGTTCGTAGGAACCAAGCGCTTCGACGTGGCTTTAAGGTGGCTTCGAGAACCGGTGAGTTTGGCAAACCGTCTAAACGCTTACGCTTTAGAACCCGATCGCGATCCGAAGCCACTCGATCGACCGGACGATCCGTTTTCAAATCAATTCGATCGAAGCAACTGGAGAATCGCAAACTCCCCCCGTAAGACACGGCGGAACGATTGTTTGGAAATATTTGATTCGTGCAAGTCGACGATCACCGTTCGAGCGTGCGTTAAATGCATGCAAAGCGTGATATCGTTCACGGAAGCTCGGACAACGATAGCATCAAGTAGGTCGGCGTTTCAACTCTGTCGTCAGGTGTTTATAACGCGAGAATATCGATGCATACCTGGCTAGGCCAATGAAGCGTGCCGATGCACACGAAGCCGCGCTACCAGCATTCAGAGATGAAACGAGCACGTGGATTGCGAATCGATGTTCTTGCCCGTGCTTCCGCGTTCGTGACAATCGAATTATTCGAAGGAAATGGTCAAAGGGAATTCTAGCTCTTTCCAGATTAAAGGGACGACATTTTTTACAATTTTGTCCGGGTACTACCGGATCGTTGGCATCTTTCTATCGTCGCTCACGACGAGGTCCATCGTGACGCAGGACTCCGTTTAAAACGACGTAATATATTATAATTCTCAAATAGGATCGTTGGATCGGAGGTAACCACGGTAATGAAATTAGATCAGCCAAGTTCGTTTTACTCTGTTCACGGCAAAATTGATAACGGGACGGGATTAAATCAAAGATTTCATAGTTAAGTAACTTAACCGCAATCGTTTCGCTCCTCGACGGCGACGTGACGTTAGACGGGGACTAAAAATTATGCTTCGTTTTGTTATATCGTTGCGTTCAAACGGGGTTCAAACCAGCAAAATATTCGTTTTCGCTTCTACTAGGTCGAGTTTCTTTCGTTTTACAAGCAAACAATACCATTATTTCCTTATAAAACGAAAGAAAGTTTTCGGACGACCTAATACTTCCGACGGATGTAATCACATTTCTTCGCCCCTAGCAATGCCAAAGGCTATTATCTAAATTATACGACGTTCTCGTTAACCGCGAGGGTCGGCATGAAGGTTGTTAACGCGAGTACGACTATTCGACTAAAGTCCTTGCCAATTCGACCGACGGTGGTTTCGTTCCCGGAACTTTATCTCCCACTGTTTGCGCAAACATGGATATCCGCCGTGAATCACGCATCAAATCGTCATATACGTATTTTCATCGTCATTTTGATTACAAATTCCGATTGAATCACGACGAAACGGAAAACCACGCCGCGGTTGAGAAATTCGTACGACAATCGGTACGATCGGCTCGTTCGTACGAGCACGAAGCGAGCGATCCTTCACCTGCTCAAATCCTAATTTCCCATTAACGCTTCTACTTACCTATCTGTTCGCACGACTGTACTTAAGCAACGCTGTCGTTCAACGCTTAAAATATTTCGTTCTGAATCTACAAACTTGGTATTCTAATGGCCACGACTATTGTGCGCGAGGAAGTCAACGACTTTGTCAAGGAACGATCGATGTCGCGTTTTTCAGTGTTATCTCCGACATCGGCCGTGCGTCGTATCGTTTAAACGTAATCGTTAATAAACCATCGGCGTTACGCTTCTATCGGCGTTCCGTTAAAAGGCAGCGCATTAGCCGTGAAGCAGCGGCAGACGAGTCTAAAAGCAGTCGTGCCGTGACGCGACGTCAATTAACGCTCGGAACGAGTCTTTGAATGAACCGAAACATTCCTCAATGAGACGGTTCGCTGCTAACAATCGATCCGCTCGTCACCGTGGGAAGACGAACAAATTATGGCAAAGTGAAACTATGCTTGAACGCGGTCGATTTCAGTGGGATATTCGATCGTTGTTCCACCGTCGAAGGACCTTTTCTTCTCTGATTCAAAGAAACACGATCGATCTCTATGTCGTTTGATCGTTTACGGGTGTCGCTTGGTAGCCAAGGTCGATACTCGTCCAAAGTAGTTTAAAGAGTCTTCGAAACGTAGGTGACGAATCTGCGAATTTTTCAAGGATCTGTTCGATATTCCGACGATCGATGTATTTGAAGCGTTCGATCTTCGTTTCCCGATGCCGCGATCGAACGAGGAGGAGACAGCTTCGGTAACGCGGAATTGATCGACGCAGAATCGAGCGATATGCGATTGATCGAACTTCGAAATCGCTTATCCGCGCTCTTCCAGGATCTCTCAGTTTACCTACAGCCCGACACGATCGATTTCTCTCGAAATAGTCGATCCTTCGACTGTCCAAAGTTGTTTCCTTAAGGTGCAAAGAAAGTTTCGAGGTATAGTTGCACAGGGGTAGGTGAAGTTTTGATCGACGATCGCGAATCCCCTCTTCGTAGTTAGAGTTTCGCGCGGTTAGAGACGAGGGTCGATTATATCTCGACCGAATGCGTCGCGACGACGACGAGGGTTCGTTCGAGCATAATCACAAAGCGCGCGGAGAACTCGTTAATAAGGAATATATCTATCGTTCGTCCTATTTGCGTCGGACAAGCGTGCACGTGACGTTCCATTAGAAGTTCACTCTGGCCTCCCGTGGCTTCTTCCCGGTTAGACGAGGATTATCGCGGCCGAACGTCGCGATCGCGTTGTCTGCTTGATATTTTAGTACATCCCATGATTGACATCGATATCCGCTTGGAATTTTCGCTGACATCGGTACCAAAGCGGAATACCACGGATAAGACGAGCAGTAAGAATTCTCGAATCGGTTTCACACGGATACGTCATTGACTCGAACATAGAGTATCGAGCCTAGAAACAAGCGCGATTTGGAAAAATCTCGGACTGCTTCAAAGAGCCGGTAACCGATGTAACAGATTTCTACGAAACAATATGCACTAAGGAAACTGGCGTTGACAATCGTTGCCGATTACTTTGTCGCTGCTCTTCGCGCCATACGGTTACTCGAGTAGGAAAACGCGAGCTACGAAGATTTTCCTCGTAAAAGATTCCAAAAGCACAAGTTACGGAACTTTCTAGAATCCAATTACTTATTCGAGATTCGCCGACGTGGTTGGTCGATCGCGCTTGCTCGCGCTTCCGTCAAACGTAGCGTATATTTTAAGAATACGTCGGGCGCGTGACGTTGTACCTGTTCGAGTGACTTTTCGCGGCGAGGAAACAACGGTGATGGACGCGAACGCGGCCGACTGTAAAATTTACAAGTTCGTAGACGGCGCGTACGCGGCCACCGTGTACAGTTCGATAACCACGGATCGCTTAAATAATATGCAAATTTGATTCGCGCGAATCCGCGGTCGAGCATCTATTTCGAACGTGCGCACCGCGGCGCCGGACGCGGCGAATAATTTATCGGCGAACTCGAACGGAAATCGACTGAATTCGATAATCCGCCGGCGGTCTCTGTAATTTCGAACGGAGGATCGTGCTTTTTCATATTGATGAGCCGTTAATGAGCTTCGCTTAATGCGCCACGCCTCATGGATGAGCGATACGGAAGGAAACAGCCAAACTCTTGTTCGAATGTTAAATCAAATTCCCGTCTCGAAACCTCGCTTACGGGAGAGATATCTGGCTTTAACCAGCGGCGCGAACATCTACTCCGACACGATCATCGAAAATCAGCGATCGTTTGAACGACGATCCTCAGATCGATTATTCCACCGGCACAAATGTCAAATTATTTTCTTCTATTCGTACGTGACCAATGTTCGATGTATTAATTTCAACGATGGAATAAATCGAAGAAAATCGGATTCACAATGTGGAAAACGTGGGAAACATGGAAAACGTGGAAAACGTGGAAAACGCAAGGTTTCACGATATAAAGAATTTCGCTTAGGTTGCCATTTATTTATCGTACCTTAAATAATATAGATGGTATATCACATCGCGTTATAGCATCGCCTACCGATAAGAAACATCAACATCTCTATATGCAAATTGTCGTGATCTTAGTCGCTATCCATTCGCGGACGAACCATTTATCTTACCTATATCGTAACTTACGTCGTTCGAATCAACGGTTAGATTCCCGCGAGGAGCGTCTAATTTTCTTACTCTTAGTATACAAGGTTAATCGGATCAGAGCGTTGAAACGCCGGAACGTTGTAAAACTCGAAACGCCGCGTACTGCAGAGTTAGAAACTTGCGTCGAGTCGACTAATCGAATTCTAGAGACTCGAAGATGAGCAGTGCCAACGCGGCTTTAAATAACTTTCCACTTCTCGAATATCCAGAACCGAGCGGCGAATACTTAAAGCGGCAACGGACGCTCGTTCCAGGGAAAACCAGCGAAACCGCCCTGGCCGATCGAACTGCGACTCGATCCTGACCAAAAATTTGATTGAAATGCATTTCGGATGCGAAACGATACCGCCCGGACTCGTCCCCGTCCACGATGTCGGATGGAAGCGAATTTCTCGCGTTGCATCCGCGACAACCTCCCGGTAGCCAAACAATCTGCCGTGTTATTGCGACGATCGGCCACCGATCGTCTACGATATTTGATTTGAGCTTTCGCGAACACGCGGAGAGGCTGCTGCAACGTGTGCGCACGAGAACCTGGCCATTCACCCCGGCAGTCTCAGAATAACTGCATACCTATTTGCCCCGAGTAAGCGGACAGTGGTGCACACGCGAAATTATCCCTCGAGGAAGCTGCGCGATGTCGCAGGCACAAAGAACGACCGATCGAACAGCGGCACGTTCCTGGCTGAGAGGATGACTCTGTGACGCGAGCGAATGAGAATCGCTGACACCGACAACGAAAGGGTGCGAGGGATTATTTTTACTGTTGTTTTTCTTGCGAACTGCGTATCGAGGGACGTACCCCTTGTTCGCGACGCGATTTTCCTCGTCGGTGAAAAATTCGTTTCGAGGGACGAGGGAGAATACGGTAAAATATTGATTTTTGCCGTTTGGAAGCGAAAGGCGCTGGGATTCTCGAGTTTAATATATTCGGAAATACGAGCTAGGGAGTTTCACGACGGGGGCTAGTCTCTAATTGATGGAAACGGAGTAATTCTATATGGGAAAATGGGAAACTCACGAACGCCATAGACGAGAAGCGCGATAAATCAACGTTTCTTGTTTTCCGTGGAACAACAGCTTTAGCATTCCACGTCCGTTGTACGAAACCGTTTCCTTCTACGATACTCTCCTCGATTGGAACGTTTAAGGGACATTGGCAGTCTCTCTTATTAATTCAAGAATTAACTCTGTATCGTCGTTATCGTCGAGCGTCGGCGATTAGTTGGACGGAATCGTAGAGATTTTTATCGTTTCGGACAAATCCGAGAAAGTTCTCGGCGCTCCTTGTATCACGGAAAGATTCTTCTAGAGATTTCGCCCGGTTTCTCGAGCTATCCGTCTCTTCGCAAGAAATCGATATGCGTCGAAAAGTTAACGGGCATTGGCACGCGTTGCGGCCAGATGCGAGTATTCTCTTCGAGCGAAAACGACTTGGTTTCTTCTAGCGAAGGATAGAAGCGTGGAAGAATATACTTACTTGATATTATCGGTCATTTTCGAAAACTTATAATGAAAACATTTGAAATCGGCGATCGAAGCTGAACGAATAACGCGCGGATAGAATCAAGGGGGTGGAATCGTGTCGAAGTTCAAAGACGGCAGGGCCGGGGGGAACGATATCGAGTGGCGAAGGTAATGAAACGCGGTTTCCGGTAACGCGGTACGGGAAAACTTTTGTGTAATTTACTGTGCAAACTGGTCACGTGTTTGCCCGTGGAAAATTCACGGGATAGAATAACGCATTCCGCTCTAGAAATCAGCTCGACCGGGACTCGTCGTTATTTGCCCTAATGAAACAACCGGCACCGGTAATTAAATCTAATTCGAAGCGGCCCTGAATGCGTCCTGCGCGAAATGCTTTATCGTGTTTCGTACAGACCACGCGAACAGAAACGAATCCCTATGGATCCGTGAACAATTCGCGTTCCCAACAATGGGATCCTCTGTACACCCTCCGTGAAATAAAATTGTCTAGTTTACGTGGCATGAACCTATCGTACGTTACACGTGCCAGCCCCCTTACTTAAAGCGCCCTATCGTTTGAAAAACAATACGAGAGAATCAAAGTTAAAGTTAAGTTCTTGCTTGAAACGTCACACGCACAGGGGGTTGCGAATACTTTAATCGTATTTGGAAAATGAGCAAGAGTAGTCGATGGACTCCGATCGTTCAAACATCCGAAAGATAAGGGGAAACAGGAAAGCCGGAAGAAGTTTGCGGCAAGTACCTGTTGCGTAACTTGTAAAAATTGGCAAATATGGAACTGGGACGTGGAACTTTGTTACCATTACGGAAGATTCTTCGGTCAAGAATCTATCGATACGAAGAAGATTAACATTGGCAACCGTAATCTTGAAATTCTTATAAAAATCGATTGGTTGGATGCGACATTTAGTAACGAAAATCGGCACAAGATTTTCAGGTATCTCGATCGATCTTTCTTACCCACTGGGAAAGTGTTTCTAAATTTCTGATCGATGGTATACGCAGAGAATGACTGATATCGAAGGAGGAAGTGTCAGAAACATTTGGGAGGCCAGTCGGAACGACATCGAAATTATCGAGGCAGTGACAGACTGTAAATGAGAAAATAAGGGATGGAGAGATTCCGATGCGTGCCGAGAACCTCTAGGCACCAAAAAGACCACGTCAAACCTGTCACGGACATTGCTTGAGACGTATTCGAAATACAATACACCGATGGTCTTCGAAAAGCACCAACGTTGACACGTTCCGATAGAGGAAAAACGAGATTGTCAGAGGCATACGACGCGACTTGAAACTAATGTCGGAACGTTCTACTTGTCTGAGTCGTGCCACGGGAAAAAATTCTGTTCTAAGAAAACACGCCTAAAAACTATAAAACCAGAGTCTTGAGCGAGAATCGTAAAAAATCCTTGGACAAAATACGTTTCTTGGTATCAGCGAAGCTTTTGCTTACGATAAGGCCTTCTCTCCTACGGACAACGTCGTGTTAGATTACATATATATATATATATATATATATATATATATACACGTGTCATGTCTCAAATTATATCGCACCTTCAACATGGTAATTCTAGTGGGAAACGACAGTCGATCTCTTTCTTTCAATTTTCTGAAAATATGGGAGAACAGATATCTAAAGCTTGATCCTGGTCGCTAGATTCTAGACGTAAACTCTAGACACGAATCACGTTTGGTATTTTCCGTAACGTTGGACTTTCTGCCTTCCTCCGACCATTGTCTTTTAATTTATAAAATTTATAACGATCGACGATCGCGTTATAAATTTTACGCGAGACGAATCAAGATGAAAGGTGTAGGACAAAATAAATAACTCGAGGGAAAGGACGATCCGATTGCAAGGAACGTCCAATTGTTTGGAAATCTTGGAAAACGCACTTTTGTAAACGCGTAAGGGAAACGTAGGGAGCCGTTAATACGGTAAGTTTGGAAAGCGAACGAGCAAACCCGACAGAGCCATTAACGCAATGAATTTGGAAAGCGAACACGAGCCCAACGTAACAACGTTTCGCTATTTCTCGGTAGGAAAAGCGATTCGATCGAGTCGAAACGGGCTACCGCGAAAATCCTAAATTAGATTTCTCGGATGTTCGGTAATTTAGTAACAAAGACGGATAAAAATCCGCTAGAGGATCGTAGGCAGTCGCCTACGTTTTCTTCATTCGCCAAGACTGAGGCATCGGGACGCTCATTCGGGGCGAGACTCTTAACGGTTTGCCTACTCACTCGTGTTAAATACACGGGAACTTTCTTCTCCGGGCGAGAACTCAAACATTCGTTCTCCTAGGAAATTCGTAATTGAATTTTCGAGACGTCCGACCAACGCAAAAAGTCGTAAAATGTAAATCCACTGGCTCACCTAACGCGACGAAGGATACGTTTGCAAATGTTATTTCGCTGCTCTCTTATCAACGTGGCTTCAGAAGCAAAGTAGACGTATTCTTAAAAACGTCATCGTTGTTAGTATGTTATATCCTTGGATGCTTCAAAAACGGAACCGTATCGCGATCTTCGAACCAATTTTTATATCTCGTTCTCGCTTTCAACGAACAATAAGATCTTTTTAAGCTAGCCAACGGGCCGGTTGGTTAAACGTAAAGTTAAACGTAAAACGTACAAAGTGAACATTTGCTATCTAATAGAACGCGTGTTGCCGCGAACCTGGAAACTTGCGCGTAGCAGAACGCGCATCGCTGTACCAAAATGCAGAACCTCTTTCCTCGAATCGAGTTACAGCGACGCATACGTCCGGTAAACATCGGGAAACTCTGCAGTTAACTGATATTTAATGTAGAGGCAGGAACTAGAATTTAATCTAGTCCAGCGGAGACTGTACATTAGTACCGTCTCTAGCGACTAAACGCAGTTACGCAGTTGAGAATCGCTGGTGGCTGTGAAAATGAAATTACAGGCAGGACATTATGCGAAACGCGTTTAAAAGCATTACGAGAGACTGGCGACGCGACGGTCTAAAATAAGCCGCTTTGCCCGTGGCCGAGATCGTAAAGCTGCGAGTTGAAGACCGCTGCCGCTTCCGCGACGCGATATTACGCCGAGCGTATTTCAATCCTGGCCATAGTGCACGCGTTGCGTACACGCGCCCTCCGACGAATTTCCGGGGTGGTGTCGATAAACCTCACTCGAGCGTAGAACCGCTGAGAACCGCTGGCAGCATCCAAACGATGCGACGTAGCCGTCTGGGACTTTGGTACAAGTTCGAAGCTGTCTCGACGTATCGGTAGAGGAACAAATAATACGCAACCCTCTATCGACGAGTTGCCTAATGCTCGCACGAGGGACGGAAAAAAGGAAAAGAAAAGAAAAGAAAGATGTCGAGAGAGGCGACGACGAAACGGTGAAAGACACGGTGAAAGAGGGAAAGGTTACGTTATCGATGAGGTAGGGCGTTTGGTTTTAAGGTATTTAATGTTATGTAACGTCGTATGCTTTGAGTATAGAAGACCAAAGGAAACGGTACGTACGTTCGACAAATAAGTATCGTTCGATCGATACGAAAGAGGAGAGAACGAAAGAGGTTGTCGTGAAATTCTCGACAATGAAACGTCGGACGACTGTTGACGAATTCGACCGATATCGCTGGATATACGGCACTAGGATACTTGGTTTTCCGACATTTCGTATTATTCGATGTTCTACGTTCCAAGTGCAGGAAATTAAATGAAACAAAGTATTCCAAGTATTCGAACGAACGATCTCGTTCTGCATACTCCTTGCACGATAATTTACCAATCTGTTACACTTCTGCGAGTTTATCGATATACCGATAATTTCTAGCTTGTGACTTGCAAAATGTCACCAGCCGCGTCGGTTCGATCGTGCACAGGCCTTCGCGATATAATTATTAGGTTGTCCCGAAAGTTTCTTTCCTCGTGTAAGGAAATGCTATATTATTTTATTCGATCGTGCACGACCCATTTTGTTCTATTTCTACTATTACGATCGTACACGATCCGACGAAAATAATATAAAACGGAGAATGCGGTGCATCCATTATTTCCTTACAAGGCGAAAGAAACTTTTGGAGCAACCTGATACATATAATCATACGGAATCGCGTCGAGCGTATCGTGTCTCGGCAAGTCAATCTTTAATCAACAACGCGAGAACCAGGGCGATGAACATCGCCCAGAAAACGCTCGCGATATTATTCGCGGCGAGTACGAAGAAACTGCGAAGACGTATCGGCGATCCGTGAAACGATGAAAAATCGGGAATCGGGGCACGTGCAGTTTTCACCCCTCGTATCCTTAGGCTTGGAGAATGGTGGCTCGCTCGAGTGTTACACACGAGCGTTAACAAGGGGAACTCGGACCAACTTGTTCGAAATTAATGAAACTTGGAAGGTTCGCGCACGTCCGTGCTTACAGTCGGGCGATCGATATAATCGTTCCGTTTCTGGATTATTTTTACGAGCTATATATTATCTATATAAAACGGCCTTTCCTTTTCCGTTCGATTTAACGCTTCGTTCAACATTGCGTGACACGAAAAAATTACGCCTGTTCATAGAATTGATTACGATAGGCGTTACGTGGATACAGGCGTAATAAGAGCGGAGGAAGGGTAACAATTTCTCTGGCAATGACATCAGCGGCGAGGAAATAGGCATGCCTTCTGGCCTAGTCGGGAATAACTCATCCCTAATTACGTCATTAGACATGGGACGGCAGGGCTGTGGAACGTCTTTCGGTTCGTGATTACGCGATCGATTTTGCTCGACGCTCAAACGCACATCCCGACCGTCTACCGTTTTACGATTTTTCACGTTGCCTCGTTTCGCTTTACTTTCGCGTAATTCGTCGATGTTTGATATTTCCAACTTTGGGAAACTTTGTACATCGTGTCGATGCTATCGAGCCTCGTTCGGACTAGTCGAGCTACCTAAATTCTTAACTCGACGTCGAGCCACTCGACTCGTGCGAACGCAAAGTCAAAGTCGAGTTACTTGACGCGTACGAGCGCAAACTTGAAGATCGAGGCTCGAGTTCGACCGACTAATCCGAACCTGGCACCACGTTCCTCTATTTGCTCGGATTATTAAACCTTTGCGCGGTGCTGTTACGTAACGGCATTTTACGCAATCCAGCGTTTATACGACGTCATTGTCGTTTAAAAAGGACGACGAAATTTCATTTGCAAAATTTTACTTCAAACTGTCTCTGTGCGAGAATACCGGAAAGATGCTTGCTTTCGATTGTAAATATCAAATCAGTTTTCCCTTTGTTCGACAAACCGCGCGTATAAACGGTTTCTATGTGGAAAAATTCAAACGCCGAAGCAACCACGAATTCGAACAAGCGAAACGAAAAAGAGACGCGAAGAGAAACATCGATTCGGAGATCACACTGTAGACGACTGCGATGAAAAGTCAGCGGGCTGTTGCACGCTCGTCTCTCGTTTGCCGCGGGATTCTTAAACGTTTGCGTCGGTCGCGCTGAATACTAAAGATTGCCGCATCCGCCGCACTTCCCTTTAAATTCTCGCGTATTCATTCGGGGGAGCTTTGTTTAGTGTCTGCGCAGTGCCGTCTACGCAGAGGCCTGTATCCCTCGCAAATCTCGTGGACCGTGAATACCGCGATTCCTTTTCACCGTGGAAGCCGCGCCGGCAAACCGCGGGACGCGTGCACGCGTTTCTAAAGTCGAAATACGCTTTTCCACCGGCGTTACGGTTCGCAACTTCGTCTTTCGTTGCACGACACGTTCTACTTTTGCCGCAGACTCTATTCATCCCGCCAGTTCTAAGAAACGGAGCCCGACTTTGGCACACCATTTATGAGTTTCGCAAAGTTTTCCACTTCAAAGGTCGTTCCTATGCTCCGCGGAGTTGCTTTGTTTCCTAACCACAGTTGAAACAGTCGAGATATTTGTACCTTGGAGAAAATTCAAATTTTCTACCGTGTTTAGGTATCATTTATATCGAAAACTTTGAAGCTTCGCATACGTTGGCCGGTTAGAGAGGCAGAGAGCAGTTTGTCGGTTAACCGGTTAAGGAGTTACCAAGCAGTAAAGTAACGTGTAAATATTGGGCAACGGCTAGGGCAGAATTTCGTTTCGTCGAGAAACGTATTAGAACGATAGATACGTTGCAGAGACTCGTTACGCGGATCAGGGGCATAAAAAGAATTTCTCTAATTTGACGAAAGATTCGATCGCACGAAATCGAGCTTCGTATAATTGTACAGCCAGATGGAAGAAGAAACGGTAATGGAAAAAGAAATATAGTGGTGAAATACTCTAAATTCCTTTTCGTAATTGCTAAGTGGACTAAATAGAATCTAATTGTGTGCACTGTACATTTGACCGAATACGAACGGAACGTTGCGTTAATGGAACTTGGGTCCTTAATGGGTTAAACAAATTAAGCGGAAGGCCCGATGTGTGGGCACCTTAATTATTTTGCGTACACGTTGGTATATGTACTACGTGACTCAAGACCAGCTCCGTTATGTGCAGTTTACTTGATGCGCACGGTGATTCATAACGAGCGAACCGTGATACTTTTAGATTCCATAGCGCGGGGTTATATTTGAAGCTCGCGAACAACGAGATCAGCGCGCGTATAAAGCACGAGAGATAGACGAGGACAGGCGAAACAACCTCGACTTTCAACCAGAACCGTGGACAATAGCAACACTGGCGAAATAACACCTCCTCTTTATCCCCTTTCACGAAGTTTCTCGCGAAAGTGTTTGCACGATCATCGTCGTCCAAAAACGATGCAAAGTCCACTAGGGGGACCTCGATTCGTCTATTTACGCGCAAGAGGCTCGAATAGAGGGCAAACCTACCGCGATGTCGCGAAACGACCGCGAGTTAAAACACTCGCAACGTTCTAGCGCCGAATAATAAACGACGCGACGAGTTTAATCTCGATGCGTTTTCCCGGCCGTTTTCGATCGAATTACGCTGTTAAAAAGTGCTTGGAAAAGTTAAGGAATATCTCAAGTTTGAGCGGACTCGCTTGTTCCAACTGCATCGAAAAGTGAAATATTAAAACATCGAGATGTAAAGAGTCGTAGATCGTAGCAGGGTTAAACGCGTAGCCTGTCTAAGCGTGGCTCGAAATATACGCAGTTAATAACGCTTTAGCGGGGATTGAACAATCGATAAATTAGTCAAACAAGGTTCGTCGATTTCCAAAGTCGTCGAAGTAATCACGAACGGTGGTGCGCGTGATTTGTGGCGAATAAATTAAACGACCGTCTGAAAACGAGAGAAATAACTTGTTCCCAACGGTCGGTCGATGTTTCCTCCAAACTTCAAAGAGGCCAGACCTCCCTACGAAATCCTACGAGTTTACACCACCGACTCTGTTATTTCGCCACGTCCGCGCGATACAATAGCGTCTCGAGCAAAGGCACAGTGCGAACACTCGACGACGCTTTTCCTCGGCGAACTTCTTGCTCGAGACGCGTCTGGCCAGAGTGCGCGTATTATTTATGGTTTCTATAAATGTTGGCTGATTCATTAGGCGGTTCAGAGTTCACGGGAACGATCACGTCACTGGGTGAGAATTGGTTCAACTCGAGTCGCTCATCTCGAGCGTTAAGTGCCACTGTACCTCTCTTATCCGCCCCTCTCGTTTTCCAACCGAGTCTCCCTTTTCCTCGGTGAAACCTGTCTATCGTTCCTCGTTCCTCCTTCTCCCTATCCCGTCCCTTTTTCTTTCTATTCGTTCTACGCTTTACTCCCCCTCGTTTTCACACTGAACTCCCGCCGACACCTACGCGTCCTTTCTTTTCCTCTTTCCCTCTCCCTATCTGTTCGTACTTTTTCTCCGGTCTCTCTCCCTTTTCCTCTCCTTCTCCGTACAGCGAGCTCGCTACTGGTCGAGTCCTCCGTCACGGTTTCAGCGGTTTCACGCAGCAAGAATGTTTATGACGATGCCAGATGTCCCAGTCTGGCATTGACGCATCGTCGTTTTTCTGATCCACGATTCGGTTTCCGTTCGAAAAAATCGGTCCGACGACTACGCGACGCGTACGTATACACCCTCGATCATAAGTACGTATTTGGACACGCGACGGCCGCGTTACGCTCGGTCGCTAGCGTCGAACACAGAGACCGTTCAAATCCGTAGGATCATCGACGTTGATAATTCGTGGGTTACGACCCGTGAAATTTCACCGACGACGTTGGCCGCATTATGCAAGAGAGGCGTAAGCGAGCGTCCTGATATTTATGAACGAGAGTGTACGCGTCGCTCGTCGACGAAGGACGACACCGAAGACCGTCGTACGCGACGAAGGGGGACGCGGACAGGCGGAAACAGAGGCGAACGTTGTAGAACCGGACGAAAAACGAGTGGAGGCGTCGAATGAAGATAGATGAAAGGCAACGGATGGTGTAACGCGTCTCGCAAACGTCGTTGCTGTTTTTGTTGTCGCCGCCGATTAATCGTACAACCACGATCAACGCGAAGATGTTTCGCGATACTCATTGGTCGTTTCAGAACGCGACGAAAATCGAGGCTTGTTATTTATCGCGATACGAGGTACCGAATGACGGAGAGAACGACGCGACGCGACCGTAAGGTAACGAGCTAAGAGCGGAAACGAGGTACCAAGGGCGGAATCAATTAGCGGGTATTAGAGAGATAGAATCTTCGTAAGCGAATCGCGATAAGCGATCAGGGTGAAGTGGACAGCGACCTAATTGCAATAGCCATTCGAGATTTTATTTTATTTTATTTTATTTTATTTTTCACCGAGTAACCAGTGCTCGCGATAGTTCTTACGGCGATGGCAAGCGGAGCGATAAGCGTTTTTTGGTTAGATTTGCAATTAATGGAAGTGCACGGTTCTTGCCGCGAGAAGCTTATATCGAGTATAGATCGTTTATGGAGCTAAAAGCGTCGATTGAGTTATGGTAAAAAGAATTTAGTGTCCAAGCGAAGGATTCGGAATCGAGATTTCGAGTTAAGTGGGGAAAATAAAGCATATAAAGTACGTGAAGCGTATACTATCTACGATCGTACTTCTTTTCTCGCCACTTGCTTCTCTTTCGCGTACGAGCAAATTTCCTCTTGCAAGCGTTATTCGTTCGACGATAAATATTAATTAAATAGTAAATAATTATTGTTTAAAATCATTGCAAACGTCGTACCGTTTACGCGCATCGTACGTACACTCGCATCGTGCGCGCATTGTACGAAATAAATTGGAATTTACTGTACGCGATATAGGAATTCGTGGCCAATATGAAATTTAATTTCAACGTATCGTGTCGAGCGAATGAGAGACATTTCCGATGAAAATATTTTCCCATTGCACGACAAAGATGGAGAATAAAAGGCGAGACGCGTTCTGCGAATACGCGCGCTAACGGTAATTAATTCACGACGGACGCGCGTTCGTATTGAAAACGCGAGCAATGCGAGCAGATGCCAAAAGGGAAAGACCGACAGCCAACTCTATTGCTTCATTATGCCTGGAATTTGATTCGAGTCCGCGCGCAACGGGCTTGCAATAACATTCCATCCAGTCGATATAAACATTCGCGGGCTTAGCAACGGCGTAAAACACAACCGTTATGGCCGTTGCAAAATAAAATCTCACGATCGAATCAGGGAGCTGGACGAACCTTTCTACCGGCTTTCGAAACTCGATAAGGCAGCCTCTCTCGGCTGCTCGTAACGAGATCATCGGCAACGAGTTATTATATCGATGCTTCTAACGTCGTGTTTGACCCCGTAACAAGTATCGTTGTCGGCCACGAACAACGGACAATTTTATCATCGTCCACTTTCATCCGAACTGGCGTAACGAGCACCGTAAACTAATAAAGAATTTTATTAGCCAACGATAAGGGGCGAATTTTATGGGAATGTTAATTATTTGAGAAACCAGACACGAAACGCGCCATGTCGTGACGCGACGCGATGAAGCATCGCCGTGGGAAATAACGTCGTCCAAAGTTAATCCATCATCCGGAATGGCCATGTCGAGGAACGTAGCGAAAATACGAACGCTTTAGAAAAGAGTAACCTAGAGCCACATGTACGATTCTGTGTGTATACACCTGGAAGATTGAATTCAACCTTCGGCTCGCTTCGGGAGCGACGCCTACTTTCTACGTGCAAGAAGAAAAGGAGAAGCGTCTATCGTGATCCGAGGAGTCCTCGAGGATTCTAAGACTTGAATTGTCAAGCGGTTTCGAGAAACCAAAGTACTTTTCGCCGACGGAGACAAGAAAGCCGTCTCCGCCTACGCGAACGTCATGGAAACGTCGTGGTGCGCGAATAGCGACTCCCTTCTTTCGTGGAAAGTAGGCGACAGTCGTGCCACGATGCGCGATGAATTATACTTTTCAAACAGGCGTTAACGTCGTCGAAAAAACGTACTTCGTCGTCTTAGTTTGGGTAACGGTACGTTCGACGCGGTAGGTTCGTCGCTTGTGTCCAAAGTTTCTGATAAATAGACCGCGAATGCTTATACGTTACCGACGTAAGATTCGAAGCCACTGCGCGTCTCGCAAAGTTAAAGCGTTTGAGAAGAAGTCACTTTGGGAACTGTTTCGTTCCATTTCGATCAATTCCACGCCGGTATGACTTTTGGCCGTTTCCTGCTTCTATCGAAAATAACGGACCTATTACAGCACGAAATACAGTACGGTACTATCGTTCTTCTATCGAAGCTGGCGTTCCAAAACGTTACTCACAGAACGACCTAATGCTTCGACTCTTGGTAATCGCGAATGCAAAAGTATTGAAATTAAAACGAGTCCGAACTGGGTCAGCTATTCGGTCCATTCGATGTTCGATCGCCAGGTATAATGAATGCAAGCGTGTCACGATGGGTCGGGTAAACGACTCGTGGAACAGGCAACGACTTACGCGCCGAGGATGATAATAATGGAGGTCTTCAGGGACAATGGACTCATAAATTTGGGAATTTTAATAAATCACGTTCTGCATAACTTTCGACGTTTCCAGCAACTTTTTGTACTAAAGGAAACGTCAAGATATCGTATCTATGGAAACCGTAACTTTCGGGCTCTTATACATACATAATTCTAGACTACTTTTCTTGCCAGGAAAACCAACAACGAAGAAGACGCAGTAAAGCTGGACCAGAGTTTTATGCTTGTTCCGCATATTACTTTTTACGAATGCACATATCGCAAGATGGGAGCTGAGCAACGCTTCTAACAGAGGCAGTATTCATCCGCGACTCTGCCTCGATCCTACCTTCGTTATAACAACCTATCGCTTCACCACGTTCACGGCTGTGAATAGTTAATTGTCGAGCTACTTTGCGACTCGCGTAGCTCCCCATTTATCTGTATTCGAGGAACAGATCGTCCAGCGAATCTCTCACGACTGTTCAAGCTCTGCACCTTGTAAATCGAACGATGGAAGAACGATTCGCTTCGAGTACGGATTGCGATAACGGAATAGAATTCGGCTTTTCCAGTTATCCCTGATTCTCTGCGTTTTCGTCCAATTACCTGAATCGCAGATCCTCGCAGTTACAGGTAAGTTACAATTTAGGACTTTGGCAAATACTTTCGGCAGATTGCGAATTTCGTTCGAAAAGTTTGCGTCCTCTCAGATTTTGATTGTACCGTGAGACGGAAAGGTATCGAGTATAGGAATCTGAAAATCTCCAAAGGCTTCGCGCTCTGAACGTCAGCAACGCTATACACGCGCTACGGAAACGAAGAGAACCTTCGACGAAACGCAAGCGCCCGATCGTGCAGATCGCGAAAGAATCAAAAGCGCAGGCAAAGACGAAGGTTTATCCATTTTCTCGCGTCAGGTTTATTTTCGAAGGAAACAAATAGGTGGAGCGTCAAGCGGTGGAGAAACAAATCGTACGTCTTCGTTTCTTCTCGAGTAACGTTAAGCGGAATACTAAAAAGTATGCAAGTGGAAGTTGACGCGCAACGACGTAACTTCTACTTTGGCACTTCCAGAAGATAACGGACCTTCTAATCGAATTCAACGCTTCATGGTGCATACGTCGAGCATACAACTACTTCACCCGAAGGATTGAACGTGGTTCGTAAACTACGGCAAAAGTTGTAATCTCCTTATCGAAATTAATTACCCGATACTAATTATCTCGGCGGAAAACCGATTTACGATTTGCAAAGTGGAACGCCGGAGGTAAACGATGCTTTTGTTCGAGAACGCCACTGACTGTTTTAGAATCGCTGTTCGTCTATGAAAAGATCATCGGATACCGTGTAGACTAACAATCTCGCTTGACTATTCGAATCGGTACACGTGTTCGTTCGTCGTACGATACTCGGCGAACTTCAAAATCGCAAAAGTACAATGTGTGTGTAACATTCGAGTTCCACGAGAACCGAATCCGAACTATAAGATGGCAGTGAAACATCGATCGATTCAAACCAACTCGCACAGTTTTATTTAAGACCACAAACCGATCTTCTCCCCGTAAGGACACAAAATTCAAGCAATTACTCGAGGCGAAGAATATTCCAATTAACGTTGCTTACGAACGTAAAAGCTCGAAGAAACTAAGAATCAAGCAACAGAAAATGATCAAAATTACGATTCCGTTCAGTCAGACGACGAAACGTCTGTTCCTAAGCCCTGTTCGCCATAGCGTACCTCGTACGAACTTTCTCGCCCTCCTTCCATATTCTCTCTATTGAGACACGAAATTTAAGCAGTTCGATGCTACCGTTGAATATCCACGGAATATTTAAACGATTCGACGTTAGCCCCGGCGTTACGAACGGATCTCCGCATTCGTGTCACGCGCCACCGAACATCCGGTCATAGTTTCCTGCCGGTGTACATCTCAGCCACGATTGCCGCCTATTTTTGTATTTCGCTCGGCGACGGTCTCGCGCAGCAGCCTCGAAGGGCGATTCTCAATTGTCGCGAGCAACCGCTCGGCGTGCATTTTAACGATGGCGATTTCTTCGTGGAAGAAATGGAAGAACCGGACGAGAGCGTGTGCTCGCACGGTGAAAAACAAGAAAACCACCAGACCGCTACATCAGTCGATTTTATCGCTCGAAACGAGCGTCCCCGTTTCCTCGAGCGAGCCTTTAAAGAGGAAGAGACTGCCAGAGGAGAAGCCGCAGGAAACGATTCCTCTCTGTTCGAGGTGGTTAATTGTTTCGGACAGAAATTCACGACTGCGCCGATTCCGCCGACTTCTCCACCCGATTCGGGTATTTAGGTCGCGGATGAAGGGCTGTGAGAGCGTTTCTTTCGAGGTGAAATCAGGAGAGACGCGCGCCTATCTACCGGTAAAAAATTTGTGTGCCGCGATAGGGGATATCCATCTTCGGCGAGAAACGATGTTCCATGCACGGTGTAGGCTCGAACGCGCAATTTATGGATACGTAAGAACGATTACTTCTCGCGTTCCATAGAAGACCATGAGCTCGAGCGGAGATCGAAATCAATGTAAGAAATTGCGGAGAATCTAAGTACATACTCCTCGAATTTTAATCCACGGTACTTGATAATTGTTGAAGTACAAATGAATATCTATTATGTCTTTAAAAAACCTGTACAAACATATTGACATTTGCTTTCGATTTGTCCTAAACTATAGCTGTGACTAAATCGACGTGTAAACGAAATTCTATATACGTCTTATCGGTGGAGCCTCTCAACTATCTTTCTATCGTCCTTTAACCATAATTACAGTCATCTGATGTTACTTAATTAATAATATGGACAGCCAATATCAGTTTACTATTTACATACGTAGCGAAATTTTTGTACCTGCTACCGATATAATTTCCCTACGTCAATCGACAACGACTGTACGCAACGATCGTTGAAAAAGTGCCCGGGCAAACCAGCTGGAGTTCATCCCACTAAAAAATCTTGCAAACAAAAGAGGCATTTTGAAACTCGGGGCACGCATTCAGACGCGTGGCCTCGCGTGCGAAATAACGCGGGCCACCTTTGTACAGAAGCGTTTCGCGGAATCGTTAGGAAGATGGTCGAAAAAGACACGCGATTAAGGTCAATTCCGGTCGCGCGGTTTTAATAAACGAGACCTTGTGCCGGCACAGGTTTTAACGCACCCCAGAAACGCGCGCACTTAATCGGAATGACCTGTATTTCAACGTCGTTTCTTTCTGTTGTTTCTCTCTCTCGCTCTCTCTCTCTCTCTCTCTCTCCCCCTTTGCGTTTGTTCGAGCAGCACAGCTACGGTTTTTATTAAAGTCTCTTTCCGATTCGCGGGAATATAGCCGTGCCGTGTAAATAGCGTCGATAAGAGGCAGGCACTCGCGACGAGAACGCGAAGTAACCCTTTGCGTCTTCGTACGAGCGTATTCCGGCTCACGGATCGAGAGGGAGACGCATCAGCGAGAAACGAGTACGACCGATGAACGTTCAGCTCGCAAATTAATTATACTTTTGTAAGGAGTTTCTTTTTCTTTCTACGACAATCGTTCGTTTGTAAATTGTGACACAATTCCGTCGTTGATGATTTACTAATTCGTTATGTTGCACTCAAACGAGAGGAATTTCGATAACACAGATTCCCCTCCCCCGCCCCTCCGTTTATTAACAAGTTTGACCCGTTGCCTCGTCGATGATCGATATCGAACTTGGCGTTCCAGCCGCGTGCGTGACCGATATCGGACGGTTTAATTAAAAAATTTTGCGGCACGGATGATTTCACCCACGAGAGCTGCCAGCGATAATAAAAAGATGCATCAGATGTAAAATGTTTTATATAGGATATAGGATGCCTCGGTTTTCGGAAAATTAAAATGCTTTTTCTCGTAAATATGTATTTTCCAAACTGAAGCAAAATTTCGTATATTAAGACTTCGTTCCATGCCGAAATATTATTTTTCGACAGAGGTTATATATTCTGGACTGCCCTCTGTAGGCGCGTAACTGACTGGTTTCTCGAATATCGATAACGTTCGATAATCGAAATAATGAAGTAAGTGATACGTGAAATCGAGATCTCTAATAAGAAAGAATTGGCGCCAAACGTGTTAATGGCGATTTTATATACATTCTACATGTACACACACACACACACACACACACACACACACACACACACACACACACACATATATATATATATATATATATATATATAACTAATGTCATATTCACGCAAGCTTTCAGAAAGAGAAACTTTAACAATTAATCGAACGAAGCTGTTTGTAATATTCATTTGGCGCCATATTATGATCTTAAGGGTCGATTAAGCGCATACGAATCGCGTACGAATTGCATACGATTGTGTACCCATTGTATTGATGTCACGTATTTTGAAATAAACCTCACGACCGATATGCATGTCCAAACATAGTAAAGAATCGGCAATCGTGTGCTACGTTGAATTATCCGATACTTACATATACGGATATGGAGAACGAATTATTCTTACTTACTTGGCTTTCAAATTGCCTCCCAGCACATCGGCGCCTTCGCCTGTCCCTGTGGTCGAGAAATTCTATCATGGAAACTTGCGACCATACGTGCCTGAAAACTTGTCACTTGCATTTCATTCTGAATTCGATACCGCCCACATAACGACAATAAAACTGCACCTCGCTCGAGTTTTAACGGACGCATATCGCCATTTCGGAACGCACTTGAATGTACTATATCGCCATCTCTCGCATCGAGTGAAATTACAGTCGATAGATCGTCTATAATCGATACGGTTTCATTTCACGGAGCTTCTCTTGAGACGCCATCTTCCAAAAATTTGAATTTACTATACATTCGCGGGAATATCGTGTTCGGCAACGGTTCGTGACTCGACAAAGTGGATGCTATTAAAATCGTAATAGAAACGTGACGACGGTGCTGAATTGAAATGTGTTGGCGTTTGTGTTTGCAGTCGCAATTGGGTTCAAGTGGTAAAGGTAATTTAATGAAATACTTAATTCAAGAAACGTGAATACAGCTTCTTTTATACTTATGAAAAGTTCTCGAACGTCTCGTTTTCTTGTATACGTATGTATACCGACATTATATGTTCTTCATATAGTATTACCTGGTATTACATTTATTCCTTTTAAGTTAGACGAGAACGTATATTTTGAACTGTTTGAGTCAAAGGTTATTATAAGACTGACTAACTAAAAACTCTTGGTAGACGTCCTTTCTTCCTTGGCACTTGGGCCCTACTCTGGGTCCTGTCCAAAGGCGTTTTTCCTACCAATTCCTACCTACCTACCAATTCCTACCTACCTACCAATTCCTACCTACCTACCAATTACTACCTATTCCTACCAATCTTGTGATTGCTGAGCTTCGTGGATGTATCTCTTTTGGTATTATATATGGATGATAGATGTTCCTCTTAGAACGGACCCGTCGAGCAATTAGGGAGTTAGGTAGCCTCTTTACGGGGTTCGTGTTATAAAGTATACGACTTTACAATGTTACAATGCGGAGGTAGAAAATACCGACGCCCCTGGACAAAAGGCAATGTGCTGTTCGGGTCGTAAAGAACGACAGATTCGAATCTCGAACATGTTTATTCATCAGTTTTAGTGTTCGAAGAAATGAAAATGAAAAATGAGAAAGATTCGATTCTTTAATTTTCAATGGTATTCGGTTGAAATATGAAAATTTGTAAATTGTAAATCTTTATCTCTTAATCTTTATTGAATTGCGAGTATTCGATGAATCATACCATTGTAGGATTTTATTTCTTTCGAGTTTAGAGGTCGCCATGTTCCACGCGCACAGCGCCATCTATCGTTCAAGGCGAAATATCGTTAAGAATTTATTCAAGTTGCGCGCGTTCTCTCCATTTGACAAGTGTTTCGTGTCCGGTGAATGCTAGTGTAGAACAGTTCAAAAAAGAAAAAAAAAGAAAGAAATGGGCGTTACAGTGTAGGTAGATTTGCAACTAAAAATACTTCTTCTATTTACCGTTATTTACCATTTGTACGATCGTGGACACGTAATTTAATGTACTATACGTATTCGCTTTAACTCCTGACATTTAGAGGTTATGTCGAAATAGCACATGTCAGAATAGAACAAGCGTTCTAGAATGTTTTATCTCTATTGTTATGATATTCTCTTAACACTGCGATCGTCACAAGTATTTTTATTTGCCTAAATACAAAACTAACGATCTTCAGTGGCTCGTTCGTAACCGGCGTTTTGTGTTTATCAGTTTGCAGCAATATCCGATGACAGAAAACAAAACCGGACCGCAAACGATCGAGTTCCTGACAAAACGAGTCGTCGCTCTTGGTGCAGTGCAAACCGGCCAATTTTTAGTAGACTGTGAGACGTACGTTTCGGTGCCGCAATTGGGTGAGTGTTTTCACATTTTGAAATTCAACTTTCGTCACGTTAGATGCTCAAACGCAGCGTAGTACGTTCTCTTGAGCACAGATGGCTATAATTGTACGTCCGCGAAAGAAGCTTCACAAAATGGACAAAATTTGTCATCTTTTATTGTGATATATCGCGATATATGTGGGCAAAGTAACAAGGGCAAAAAGATTATATCTCTTAATCCGTGAAAGTATTGCACGTCTATGAAGATATTATAGGATCGTTTAGAATACTAAATGTAGGGAACGTTTGGTAAGAAGAGAATAAGAAAAACGATCGTTTGACGATTATATCTGCTTTTTCTTTTGGCATTTTATGTAGGTGTATATGGATTTCTATACAAACACGCAAGTAGTTGGTTCCGCCGAAGGTCATTTAGCGCTTGGATCGTTCGTTATTTCTAGAGAGGTACAAATGCAGACGCTAACGAATTACGATTTTTAAGTACATACATATTCGTAGCATAAATACAGGGTATACTCGTTCGATACGTGCACGTCTCTTTGAACGCAAATTCTCATACCACCGTGTCGGCAGGATTGTTTTGTGCTTTTATTCGTATCTGTTCGATCTTTGCCCCATTCATGAAATATCCACAGATATCGGTGATTACTTCCGTCTATTTTTAGAATCGTCCCACTTGTAACTAAATTAGCATGGTTATATGTATATATGATGTAATCAAAGAAATCTGTAATAGAAACGTGGTAAGCGTAAGTCGAAGTTCGATCGAAGAACCACGAACGCTCACAGCAGCGTATTTTATATTACAGTTTGCGCATCGTTCGATCGTGAATCGCAATTCTTTGTTTACGATGTTCGTAACGCGAATTCATCGTCCCGCTTCGATTCGAATTTCGCGCATCATTGATCGACTGAAAAGATGACGCGCGAACATATAAACGCGTTTCTTAGTTCGCGAAGGTACAAACGAGCTACGTCTAAGCGTCATTACAAAAATATTAAATCTAGCAAGCGAAGCTAGGCGCGGACCTTCCAGGCTAGGTCAGGTATATGTTTATATATATATTATATATATATGCTATATATATTATATATATATATATATATATAATATAATATAATATATATATATATATATATATATATATATATATATATATATATGATCATATTACTCTATATATATCCTTAATGTATGCAGCTTTTGAAAAATACGTTCTGTCGGAATATTCTCTTCCCTGATTAGCTTTATCTACATACAAACGTTCGAACATCCCATTCGGTGACGGCCAGCGCTTCCTTCGAATGTCCTTTCTTCTTTTATTGTCGATTACTTGTAAATAGTTGGCGTTTAATTTATTGTCGATAAATAGAAGACGTAATTATGTATAATGTATATAGAGGCTACTTAACAGACCGTGGCGTTCTCAATGCCCGGATGCACTACCACTTTTGCTTTGCAAATTTTTCGTTCTTTGACATATTTCATTAAATGTTTCTACTTCTTTTGTCGTGTCATAGTAACAGACTTTCCAAACTTGGGCAATTTGTATTATCCTTATATCAATTTCAAGCCACGCATTTACAAGCAACTTTCGTTATCCTTGTTCTGATACATATATATACAGCGTATACGTACATACACACTCACGCACGATATACATACACAAATATGTATACGAACGCGCGTTTGATGCGGGCCAGGGGATTTTTTGAAATAAATATTTTTATCCGAACCGTGACGAAAAAGATGATTCGATCGGCCATTTGACCAATTCGATCGACGCGTTAATAAGTTTTTTGATCGCATTTCGCACAATGTGCACCGTAAACCCAACGTTTCTCCTTGAATGTTTGCCCTTCTACCGCTTTTTTTTTCTCTTAATGAACAAATCATTTCCGTTAAATGTTAGTATCACACCACGGCCTGCGTCATCAAACTCACGGTCTTTCGAGTAATAATTGCATAGCTACACGTGCATTATGTAATACGAATTCTAATCTGACTTTCGACTCGCAGTTTACTACATCTAAGGATTACGATAATACCTTCAATTCACGAAAGTGCACAGTGCAGATTTTTATTTTTTACTCTTTTTTTTTTTTCTTGTTTCCTTTACGTTATTTCGCTCGCTGCGTGTCTGTGTATTTTATTTTACTTAATGGTTAACTAGCCGAAAGAGAGAGGTGTTCCGATTAATTAGGAAAGATGTGAGGTTGTTTAATCGCTATTGTTTGCATAGTTGTTCCGAAGAATTTATCCGCTACACCTATCCAGCCTTTCTAGACCACATTCTTGAAACATTTATATACTTATCGTTCGGCGCAGTACACTAAGGAAAAAGGAGATAGTCTCACGATGGTCGAAGAATTATTCTGTACAATTTATAATGTGTATATATTTATATATTCATATATAGAATTCCGGAGCATCTTTTCTTCTTTTTTTTTCCATTTATTTGTATTCTTACTCTACGTGCACTCGTTTCACGAGTACTGCACCTGCGTTAACTTAATCGTAAAGTTTCATTTATTCAATACTGCGTCCAAGCCCTTGAGCATTATAAGATTGATTTAGGTGGTAGGTCTGAGATTCGAAGATGCTGCGCTCTCGTTTCTATTTGTAGACAGTTTTATGAAACTCTGAAAAACCGAATGAAATTTTATGAAACTCTACGTCGACTTTTTAAGAAAGGTATCTATAATGTTAGTGTCGTCGGTATCTAACGGAAACATGGCAAGTGGAAGTAATCAGAGTTACGTTTAAAGCGATAGGGAGAGACATCGATCACCGTCCACAAAAGTAACCGATCCGTTCTTTTCTTCCCTTTTTCCTCTGAACGTTTTAAGTACAAGTTTCTCTACTTTTATCGCACGTCGGAGGGCCCAGCACTCTTCGTTAGAATATTGGATATGGCAGGGATATGACTCACGGGGTTATAAACGATTACAGATATAAGAAATCCTGCCGATAGACTGCACGGAAAAAAATATCGTTCGACTCGATTATTTTATTAACCAACGAATCAAGCATTTGTTCAAATGAAATTCGTAATTAATTTCGTGAAAACTAGACGTTCCTGATATGTCGATAGTTTAATGGCATAGTCCCTGATGTCGGGCGCTTAATTAATTGGAATTCGTTAAATCTATCGTTAAACGGCGATATTTTTTAGAAAAATATCAGACTCAACGTAAACTCTTAACGAACGAAACTTCTTCGTTCTATAGATACATAGAATCTCTTTTTTTCTCGCGTAAAACGATGATAACGCGGAGAGTATTTTCATCCGTGGAGACCAGGCGTTCGATCACAGAGCGCAGAAATCAGTTCTGCAAAGTCGACGCTGACGAGTTCTACAAACTATATAAAAATACAAAATACAAATGCCGTTTCCTCGAATACCTTCCCTCGAAAGACTCCTCCTCTCTCAGGTTCGAGATTGGATGATATCATTGCACGAATCTTATCCTATACAGCGAACGCTTATCTCGTGGAAAATTGTAAAAAAATTCATCGTCGATCACAGTCGTATCCTCGATCGAACTCGCGTGTACTGCTCGAAAGGGACACGACCGTCGTCGACGTTACAATAGGATAAGCTTTTCAAGTTTCGATCTACGCACGCGTGTCTCGTGATTTTGGCAATGGTTAGTTACAGTATTGTCGCAAAAATTTTGTTCGCCGCGTCCGAACAGTTGCACGATCGGTATTATAACAAGTGTTCGTAGTGATAATATGTATATAATGTACAATAATAGTCGATTTATACAATAGGTACTTAAGTATGAAAGATAGTACGCGTAATATGTATAATATATCTACAGTTAATAATATTGTCATCGTTAAGTCAATGGTGGCCATTGTTAGAAACGTAGAACGAGCCCCCCTCCCCCGAGTATTTATATTTATAGTCGCGACAAGTAAAATATTCTCTGCTCTGTCGTGCCTAAATTATTTTCTCTCTGTTCTACATTCTTTCCTCGGCGATAGAGTTTACGTCACGATTTACGTTCGCGGTCTACATAATACACTGTATATCACGCTCGTGCGAACAGCGTTAAATTGGCGGGAAAGCAACGAACACTTCCTCGGCCACGCTCAGTCGATCACATCACGGTTACGTTCCAGTCGTTTCGTTTTATACGATCGTCGTATCGAATAAAAAATACATATATTCTTCGTTCGCTGGTGCACGTTCATCACGGGAGTAGAAATTTCCATTATTTTCCCATCGATTTAACGCGAACGCGTGTACCGTATTTCAATGGAGAAACAACTTGTTCCACGTTCTTCTTGGCGTTCTTACTTGGCCAACGAAACTACTAAAACCACTAGCTTTGAACATCAGTCGGTCATACGCGCTTTCGAAACAACAAGAGCTTGCTTTCTGGAAGAAAAGTGGAATTTTGCATCTGTTATACTATCACGTTCTATTTAATCGATTAGCTTTTCACGCGTTGGCCGCGATTCGAAACTCGAACACGTAAGTTGAAAATATCACGGTGAATGTTGAAATGTTTAGAGAAACGTCGACGACAATCGACGGACCAGTCTATCGATTCTATTCTAAACAATTCGTATTAATATATATATATATCGTATATATATATATCGTATATATATACGACTATTACTTTTTCCTGCTTGTTTCTTCTTTTGTTTATATATATTTACACATGTACGTACGTATTCTGCGCTATCATCTGTACGTCTATATTTGCGTGCTCTCAGAAAAGGCACGTTGCACGGAAGAGCGTTCTTTATCTTTTTTTCTTTTTCTTCTTTTTTCTTTTTTTTTTTTTCTTTTTTGTATCGTTTCGACGGGATCCGTCTTTTTCTTTTCGGGTGCGTGTAATCCGCAAGTATTCGTCCTACGTAGTTTCGAGAGTTACGGAAAATAACGTATGCTAATTTAACGCGCTTCTTGGTCAAAATATCGTTCAACGTTTCACAAGGCAAATCACGAAGATGGTTTCTAGTACGAATTTACGTAGTTCAGTCGTGTCGTTTGAAAAGAGATCTTATTCCTTCATTTTACGATTTATAATATCGAAAGTGAGCATAAAACTGGTCAGAGGGAGGAGAAATTAACGCTCGAACGTCTCGCTGCGTTCTTAAATCTCTAACAAGTTACCCGCTATTAATCGTTAACCTCTATTCTACGTTCGTATAAATTGTACCTTTTTTGATTACTCGATACAAGTCTTTTAGAATGTTACACGTCAAGTATTCGAAGATGATTAGAAAGGGAGACTCGTCGCGTTCGTTCGATCGAACGCACGCGTTTCTGACCAATCTTATACGCCAACCGACGAATCATGAAATATTACGTTCATATTCATTTCTATCGTCTCGTCAACTGAAAAAAGCTCGTATCAAATCGATCAAGGAACTGAATAATCTAACGTCGGCGCTAATGAGATCTTGCTGTGACAAAAATCAAATGGTTTCAATACCCTTCGATATCGCAAATAAACAATTATCTCCGTTACGAGAGACTCTTGACTCTTCTCGGTGGTTCATCGTGGAAAGGAAATCTTCTAATACTTAAATATATCCGGAACGTCGCGAAAACATCGCGATTCCTATTCGCGTCAATCGAAAACTTTATCGGAAATATACATGGGAAGAGCGAGCGTGGTGGAAATCGGGTCACCGAGTTTCCTCGTTATCAACGAATCGTTAAGCATATCGGCTAGACGACGATCCATCGATCAACTATTATCGTCGAACCTATCGCGTTTTTTCGTGCATCACAAGTAGCACGTTTTGTAATAAATGAAAGCGACCGTGTCCTTGCCGAACGTCCTGCATTCCCTCTCGTAGTGTACCTGGCCGGGCTCGTACTTGCCACCCTGGGGATATCTGTTCAGCCTGGACAAACTTCTGTAGAGTCTCAAATAATCATCTTCGAGTTGGTCCTGCCGATATCTTCGACGTCTGTAACCGTCGTCCAGCAGCCTGTCGTTCCTCCATCCCCTGTTCGCCGATAGAAGAGACGAATCGCCCGAGTCTCGTATTCTATCGTCCAGCTCGAGGTCCGAGAGGTCCTGCAAGCTTCTCGGGTAGCCGAGCCGCGATTCGAGGGAATTGGTCGGCTGATCTCTGAAATTGATGGTTCTGCTTCGTCTGGGCAAAGTCGAGCTGTAAAGCCTCTCGCCCCTTCCGTGACTAATGCCGTTCCTCGGCATCGGCTTAGACCCGTTTAAATCACTCGAGACGTCCGTCCAGCTGCTGTCCCCGTACGCAGCCGTGTAATCGCGGCGCCTGATTCGTCGAGGCTGCATCTCCATGTCGCCATTTACGTAATTCGAATCGACGCTTCTTTCTTCTGGATACGACGCGTCCTTTGGGTATACGTCCTTTGGGTAGGCAGACCTATCTCGGCGAGTTCGTCCGTTCCGACCGTAGCGATACCGATTCTCGTCGCGTACTTCGGGTCGTTGGTTCAGCCGATCGGAGAATCGATAGTCGTTTCGGATCACGTCTCCGTTGCTTCTATGCGTTATGGTCGCGTTGCTGCGCAAACTTTCGTCGGTGGAACGACGCGCCGCGAACAATCCACGGGACTGCATGAAACTCTCCACGTTTCTACCGATTCTGTTGGTTTTCTCGGCGAAGATGTTGCAATAGTCGGATAATTTGCGATGACTGCTCCTGTAGTTGGGCGTCTGACGAGACGTCGTTGGAATATCCGTGGCTGGATTCGCATTATACAGCTCTCTCGGATCGTGTTGATTCGGATAAGCTCCTCCTGGCAGGGGTTTGTTGGATTTCTCCAGGTTCGACAAACCCCCTGTTAACGAGGCCTTATACTACCGTGCCTGTGCGTAGTCTGGATTCATCTCGTCCAGTTGTTTCCCTTTGGTCTCTGGCACGCAGCATACTACGAAACATAGTCCGCATACCGCGACTGCTGCGTAGAACCAGAATGCTCCGTGTAGACCGAACGTCTGCAACGTGGTTTAGAAATGTTTAACGTCGTGCGGTATGAACGGGACGTACGATGCGATATATAGGGACGATATTACCTGATCGCGCAAGATCGAGCACGACGAACCGCCGACCGATTTCGCGATATCGGTTTCGAGAATCAGCCAATGAGAGTAACGACGATCGGTTAAAGGAACGTAATCTCCGTCGGTTAGCTAGTTGTTTAGTTAGCTAGTCGGATGATAAACTACTTCGTTAACGATATTTTAGCGGCTTACGCCCATTTGTATACCGCGCCAGATAAATACCGAGGTATTTCAATTACGCACCGAAGCACGATCAGATACTGCGCTCGATTGTAGTTTATCGATCGAGCATCTAATTAAATACCATATAGCTCGAATACCCAGACACTCGATACGCGTTAACCCGAAAGTGGTCGACGTTGCGCGCGACGTTGCGATCATACGTGATTGCGGTGTCTCACCTGCTGAAAATCCATGAAGAGTTTAATGCCGACGAACGCGCAGAAGTAGCTGAAGCTCGTGCTGATGCTCGAGCCGAGGCCGCGATACTGCAGGGGAAAGAGCTCGCCAATCAATAACCACGAAATTGGCGATATGCCCAAAGCTAGAGCGGTCGTGAAGACGAGCACGCAGAGCAACGGTATCCAGTCGTGCTGGCCGACCATCGCCGAGTCCGGATAGCCCAGATTTTGCGTCTGCGACATGTAGTAGGCATAACTGCCGAAACCCGCTAACGCCAACGACATAAACACGGTACTGGCGATCAGCAACGGTAGCCTACCCACGATGTCGATCAGGAATCCTGTAAAACGCAACGAAAGGATGAACCAAACGTTGGAAAGTCGATTCGTTTCGTTTCGTTTCGTTCCGTTCCGTTCCGTTCCGTTCCGTTCACCGCGAACGTATTTTACGGCCACGAGACATTTCCCTCGAATATTTTCTTTTATTCTCGTCGTTCGACGAATGCCACGCGACGACAACGAGAGGCTCGGGTTACCGTACCTGATAACAGAGAAGCCAATAATTGCACGAAGCCAATTGCAATGGTCGCGCCGTGAGGATTCATGCCGCCCAGAGTCTGGCGGAATATAATGACCGCGTAATAATTGAACGCGTTCGCCCCAGAAAATCGCTGGAAGAACATTAAACCGCACGTGATGGCGATTGGCTTGTACAACTCAGGTGTGAACACGCTGTTCTTGAGCGTCTGCTCGTACTGCTTCGCTCGCGAGGCGAGGATATTCGTTTTGATCACCTGGAACAATCGTACGATCGAAGTCTGTAGTACCGTGATGAATCGCTGGAAAGTAGAGAAGACGTACGAGCCAAGATGTACGTTGAATCGTCGTTTGATTACGATGTAATACAATTTGTTGTACGACGGAGGAGGTAAGGCGATCGCATAAAAGAGGTATTCATAAGGCGAAGTATCTTTGAAATTACCTGCAGTTCGTGACGTATGTCGACGTGATCGCCGCGCAGCCATTGCAAGCTCTTGGCAGCTTCGTCGTCTTTGCCATTCAGAACGAGGTACGATGGCGTCTCGGGTATAAAGAAAGTACCTAGAAAGAGCACCGACGGCGCTATGGCTACCAACAGTGCGCTCTGTCGCCAGTTCAGGTACGTGCCCGCGATGTACGACAATAACACGCCAACGTTACCGAGCACCTTCAGCATCGCCGATAGACAGCCCCTGATTCCCGGCACCGAGATTTCTGATATGTATACCTGAACGAAACGATTATTTGTTAGAGGCCACGTTTACAAAGTACGAACGATCGCAGCCATGAACGCAGGGGTAAAACCGCCAAAGAATACGCAAGCGCCAGAGGCGAAGATTTCTAACGAAGAGAGAGAAAACGTATCTCCGTTAACATCGCTGTTTAAATCGTTTATCATACGTTGAACTACTTGTCGGCTCTGCGTACATCGAGCAGGTTAACGGATTTAGAAAAAAATAAATAAATATCGTAAAACGTGTCTAATTGGCACTTACGATTATACCTCTATGTTATACCAGCGCTAACAGATAATAAATTATAGTCTAACGTCGTTTATACGATCCGCGTTTATTGGGACGAGACTTTAGTGTCCCATTAAACGAACTCCTGCCGATTACATCCACTTGTTCGAACGCGAACTCGTATTATATGGACGAAAAGTCACAGATAATGGGCAAATTCAGCGAACTCTTGCCGCGTGTATGCACTCTAACTGTACGAATCGTTTGTCCGCTTATATCAAGTTTCTATAGGCATAGTTACGAGTACCACGTCGATCAGCTACGTAAATTCAAAAATACGGAAAAGTAAATGACAAACTCTTAAATTTTAAACATATCGTTGCTCGTTTCTGGTCTTCGTATCGTGCAGAAAGATAAAAGACGGTATACCTGGGCTACCATGACGATCATGCAGCAGCAAAGGCCTCCGATGAAGCTCGTTACGTATACCAATTCCAAGCAGGGTGCGATGCCCGTAAGGATCCATACGGCGGCCAGAGGCAAAGACGTGACACGGAGCGCCAATCTACGACCCCTCCTCATTATCCAATCGCCGATCATAGCGCCGAACCATGCGCCCAGCATCGACAACGACGCTACCCACGAGGCTTCTTGTTGCGTCACCGAGAAAGCCGACCTGCGACAAATGGCAATACGGTTACAGACGACAGGAATTAACGTTATGCGAGGACCTAATCGTTCCCTAATACCAGGCCGCCTACTTCTCCCCCCCCTCTTCTCTCTCTCTCTCTCTCTCCTTCTCTCGTGTGCTTTTGATTAAGTCGCTGGACACGATCGATCGTTAGATCGGTCCTTGTAACGCATCGATCTTCGTAACCGGTTCAAGGATAGCTAACCAGTTGGTGTGCTCTATTCCGACCAATACGTCGCTCTTGTTCGATAGAGAATTTCGAATCGATACGTCGCCTTGTTCGTCGGTTAATTCGAGCCAATTATGCGTCGTTCGTGCGTTACAACCTATTTTATATGGTAAAAGAAAACCGTGTAAGGTTATTAACCGAAGGACTCGATACGATACGATAATGATAACGAGCGATCGCTTTTGGAGCGGAGACCCGTGTATCGTTCTTGGATATATCATTTTAGGCTCGGTGCAAATTAGTCGCGCCGGTATTTTGTTGCGATCGAAGATTCGACTTGAAGATCTCTCGAGTATATTCGCTGAACATATAGATCTCGATTACTGCGACGAACGAAACACGCGACAACCGAAATGCGTATATCGATAAGAAGCCATACATTTGGTCGCCCTGACATTTTCATTATAGCCTTATAATCGATTTTGCAGCGTTTAGTCGCGATTAAAAACACGAATCGTCCGTCGTAAATTTCGAGGTTACGTAAAGAACGTAAACAGACGAATATTATCGAAGGCATATAGCTAATGAACACGGTATTCTCGCCGCTTTATGCGGCGTGCTTCGTTTATAACGCAACGTGATAAAACGGAGGCACTATCGCGGAGAAAGTGTGCGACAGCCAGCTCAAAACGGAACAGAGTGACGTTAATGCATTTGTTAAGTGAATTATCTAAGACTCGAGATATTCGCCCGCGCTTTATTACGGCCCCGGCAAAATATCTCGTCGGGTTTATTTAATTTGCTTATCTACCGACCGACGCTAATCGTTACCGGACACGACACATCTAACTTACAATTACTTATGAAGTTTCACTTTTCCTGTTTGCACTTTAACGCCCGTGTTACGCTGCTCTACGTCTACGTCGTAGTCTCGATCTTGGACGCAACTTGCACGCTGCTCGCTATCGTCCGAATCGCGTGGAACTTTTGCGCGTGAAAAGATTACTCACCCAGTGTCGTTGGATGTTTGATAGAGGTGAGGTGGTTGGTTGTCTAGAATGGAGTCCAAGGCTGGTGAGGTGTAACCCTTTGCCAGGCCTGAGGACAGTGTTCCCATAGACAGCGCTAGGGTGGCCAACACCTACGAAGATGCGCAAATTTGTTACGTTAATTCGTTCTCTACCAAATCGGTTTAAAGCGTCCGTGGTGTTGAGATTACGCGTGAAGTATGTACCGTTGCGTTTTAGGTTTTCAAGCTAATTTCCTAATCTTTGCTATTTTTAATACATCTCGCAAACTGTGACAAGTACGTAAAAATTATTTGTTTTCAGCTTTCGTTATAGAATGGCGATCTATTTAGCGGTAGGGCGTGTAAAATATATAGTAGAAGGTAAATTTAATTCAAATTGGAAATACGGAAGAACGAAAAACAGTTAGGCAAATAGACATTATTCTCCCTGATAGAACCCATAGAAAATATTGTTGGTTACGATAGAAAAGTCAATGCGCATTTTCCACGATAATATTCTTCGTCTGTTTGCTAAATTTTTCATTCCCTCTCGTTGTTTCCACACCTGTTAATAACAAGAACGTGGCTCGGCCCGAACCGAGAAAGATCGTAAGATACGTAAGCGAAAACTGCGAAAAAGATCCTGGGGGCTGGAAATCGATCCAGACACAAATCCCAATAAAAGAACACGACGAAATGTAGGCGTAAAAACGCTCGTGCGGTATCATCCGCGCGATTTATCGGGAGTTTAGGAATCAAGAAGGATTTGTCTGGTCTATGAAGATCGTAGGTTTCGTAAGTTAAGGGTAGTCGGAGGGTTGGGAATTCCTTCATCGGCAAATATAGGAATGTCAGCGATGTATATCACGGAGGCTGCATATCGCAGGTTGCAATCGTCGGACAAATTGTTGGCCGCAAACTGAAAGCAGATCTCTACCCTCGCAAGGAATACTGAACATTTCGCACTGGGCCAGGCTCGCGCACACGCATCCTCGGCAACGATCGAGCCGCGCGCGTATTCCGTCCGCGTGACAATGCTCGAGGACGCTCGAGTTTCTCGTGTGTAGAAACCAGCGATTTTACGGTGCACGGAGCCGAAATTACGGCGCGATGGAATCTCGCGCGAAGGAATGCGAAACGTTGTTGCAACCAATCTCTCCACCTGTCTCGCTCGCTCGTTCGCTCATTCGCTCGTTCCCCTTCTCGCGAATCCTCGAGCCTTTCCGACGAAAGACAAGCATTCGCGCGTTTCGACGAACCGCAGAGAACGGATTTCCTCTCCTGCCCGATCTCGTTTCCGCGTGCAAGCCGGTCGTAAAATCGTTGAAAAAACAAACCTGCGTGGTTGTTGATTGATCGTAGAAACTTAGTTACTTAGGAACGATGGATTTGCGACACGATCGTTTATAAACGTTGCAAATTATTCAGCCTATGCGCGCAGAGATCTAGGCGCCACGACCGCTTTTCGCAATATCTCTTCCTTGGTTGCGTCACCGCGCGTGCCTCGTTTGTGTTACTGCAAAGTAAAATACACAAACATGGTTGGCAGTAAAATACACTCGTGGATAGTCGCCGCTCCCGCTCGAGCTTCTGGAACCATTAAGTTGTCGAAACTTCCGGGAATCTCGAGATTCGGTGCCCTTCATACCTACGTGCGGAATACCGAAAATCCTCGATATCCAAGGGGACTCTGTACGTACAGTTCTATAGAATTCTCAGTTATATACATAATACGCGTGTCCAGTGTTTAGCATCGTCGATTGCAGCACCAAAGTCGTAGTTTCTATTTTCTTTTCCGAACTGAACTTTTCGACGCGTACAGTTTCAAAGTGTTTACACTCGAACGATTACTGTAGCGTGGCGTAGTGCGTTCGCCCTTTGATTTTACGATTTGTCGAATGACATCGGAAACTCACTCGACCGTGTAAATCTTTCCCGTGCTACTCGAATCAACACGTTTTACGCGGGAAATCTAATTTTATTGACAATATCTGTTCCGGCACGTCGATCTTCCAGATAGTAGAACTACTTATTCGCGTGAATAAGAAATAGAAATGACATGGATCGCTCGAGTCAGAAAGCACGCGAAAAATATTCGTGTCGAGCTATTCGATATTCTTTTTCAAGCGAATTTTTCCGGTCTTATGTCGGTCAGCTCAGCGAGAATATAATTATTTATGAGCTATAATTGTAGGTAATGCAGGGTGTGCCTGCAATTATTGTGCAATTGCGTGATCTCGACGAGGTTGCTTCGCGTAAAATAAATTGCCACGTTTAAAGATCGCGAGATAAATGCATTAATTCATCGTGAAAGAGGGCAAAATTGTCCGCTTATTGAATTATGGCCAGGAGATAATTCAATTGCCGCGTAATGCGGCATCGACCGGCGGCTGTCAAAAATAACGATCGCTGCCCGATTCGATTCTCATCTCCGATTGCGGATAGAGACGTCCGCGCTTAATTAGTCGTTCGGATAGTTGCTATGCTTTTAAATACGATAATAGATCATTTCGTGGCGTATTCGGCGAGATCGAGAGAGGATTAGTCGTTGTAAACTTTCGTCGAACAATACAAAATCGAGATACTTCCACGCATGTGCATAGTTGAATGTGTTACGCGTAGCGATCGAAATGAATTCCCACCAGGCAAATGCTCGCGTCTATGTCTGATTATAAGTAAAACGTTAAATGGTCACAAATGTTAAATAATTCGAATAAACCAGACTTAACGCTAAATGAAATACTTTCGTATACCGTTCCTCGACCGTTGTCTTCGTCAACTTATCGACTGCCTTTAACGAACTTTTACAAAGCGATACCGATGTCAGGAAAGCAACAAAAAGATTTGAAAATCTCGCCAATCTCTAAAATTTTAATCCGCGACTTCCTCTCGCGATAAATCTCCCAAACGAAATAACGAACGCGTCGGAAGCAACCGGAAGGCGTGGCGGAAAAATTGCAAATGCGATGGTCGCGAACGCGTTTACCGTACGCGGTGTCGCGGTACAGCTTTGCCGCGGAATCCGTAAAGCCGTGTCACTCGCACCTGTTCTAAAATTCTGTCGATATTTTATATTAAACTACAGCGGGCACACACGTGTCGTGCGTTGTGTTTCGTTCACACACACACACGCGCGCGCGCGCGTACACACACGTGTTTCGTCGCTGTTTCGACGTTGAATCTCTGTTACAGTTCGCAGCATTATTTAGGAATTTTCCGTCGCGCGTATTTTATCCGTGAACACGTGCAAAAATCACACGCACACTGCGTGTTCCATTGCTGGTCCGACGTTAAAGTTTTCTTATATTTGCCACCGTTGTTCGAGGGGAATTTTGTACATCTCGTCGTCGTTTCGGTGAATTTCGTTGAGATCGTTGCAGCCTCCAGCGTCGCTTGGAAGGAATTTTAAAAGACACGCGTCCGATGCCGATCCCACATAAATTTGCATAAACTTTCGATATTCCGCCGGCGTATTAGAGGCTATTAAACGCGACACAGCGATAACCTTTCCGCCAGAGACGTCGATATCCTGGCTCTGCGAACAATGATGCGTGGGTCGCGAACCGCTTTTCAAAGCTTTTTATTGCAGCGACACGGATCGTGCGAAAATCGTGTAGCTACTTAAATACGATCTTGATTAAACGAGCGATCGTTCCGATGTGAGTCACTGGACTCGCGGAGTCTCGCTGGTCGATATTTCCGATACTCGTTATCAGTCGGGATCCGAGCTTTGGTCAGAGTCGCTGATCGAAAAATCCTAATTGATCGGCTTGATCTATAATTGAGTCGCTCAGAGGCTGTACCGGTGGCCATTCTACGTTGAGAAATAGAAGAAAGTGATACGATACGTGTTATCGATATTTATCTCGGAGTTTACGATTATTCGCGCCGCTCGCTGGCGAAAAATCGCGATCGATAATAATTTGGAAATTTTTCGGAAAGTTGAATATCAACGAGACAGCGGTAGCCTTAACAATGAGATTGCGACGGTAAAAGCGAGGCTGAGCAATTCCGCTTCAATAGGGATCAGTTACCTTAAAGGAACGCGATAAACTGTTGCTGTTTTATCGTTATATCTCGCATTAGCTCGATCCGCGCAATTATTTTGGAAATGATCGATCGCAATTTATGCCCGATACTCGCGACGTTAACCCGAACGAACGTTAAAAGTATGGCAAATGGCAAAGAATTGTCCGTTGACACGATCGAGCGCGTTCATCCAGGCTGGCAATTGCTCGGAAAGAGTGACACACGATGAACGCAGCGCGTCGAGCGGATCCCGGTAGTAGCCAGTTTCTCTTGTCGACGCGTTAGTCTCGTGCAATTACTCGAATACGAAATCGAGCATCAGCATAAAGGAGAAGCAACGACGCTACGTGACTCACCAGCGGTTTACGACGTCCGACAGTACACGATGCTGCTGTAAACCAGCCGATGGCTCGCGTCGCTCTCCGCTAGTATCGCGTCCAGCTGGTGACCCAGCCTGGACGCGTTTAACCCTTTAGATGCTGACTTTCAATCTAACACGTTGACCGTTTATAGTCACAGCACGTTAAACTCGTCTGTCAAACGTTCGTCTACGTACGTTGAAACGCTACTTGAGGGAACGCGATCGAACAATCCGGATCGACGTTGAACTCACGCTCGAAACTCCGAGTAACCGAATCATCCGATCTGTTAGGTTCGACAGGAGAGCAACGGTATAGATCGTGTTTGTTGTTACTAACTGTAATATTGGATTTCGCAGTTCCGTTATAACGTTGGATGTAGACTAATTTACATACGACCTCGTGGGCTTTATACGACGTACGTGGCGTGTGCAACGAGGAAGATGTCGCGAAATTAGAGCGAGACGCGCTGTCGTTAATCGAGGAACTCGCAGGCAATGCGATATAAACGATAGAATCTCCGATTCGGCAAAATTCTACGTATATTTAGACTTTGATGATTTAATTTCGTGGTCGCGGACGCGCACGGTGTGTCATTTCGATTAAACGAGTAACGCTGCGACCGCTTGTACGACTTGCGACCAGGAAAGCGCGTAGACGCTGCGTCCAGGGAGACGAAAATTTGCGAGAAAATTCTCTAGATAAATACGGATCTTGTGTTTGAAAAGATACGATCGGTTTTTCTTATAACGATAGACGTAGAAAAAGTATTTTAGGAAAAGTAACGTAACAAGTTTTGCGAACTGAACGACACCATCGTGATTGTCAGCCAGTCGGTACGATTATACGAGGCTCGTGCGTCGATAATCGAATGGAAAGCTGCAAGACACAACGAAACGAGATTCGCTTTCTACTCGAAATCCAATAACACGGATACCTAGTTACTATGCCGGATGCGATTATCCTCGCCGACTAATTGGTGTATAATGGACAGCGTCAAAGTTAGAAACAGCGTGAACGAATCCGGGTAATATCAGTTCGGCCGTACCGTGGGAACAGCGGTTGGGCCACGGAGACCCGGCTGCGCGATTCCGTTTTGATGCACGACCTGCATTCGATAATCCTGAAATCTAATTGTCGTTCGCGCGGAGAGCAAGGATGGTAAACGGATTTGTATCGCAGCGCGTACGTTCGGTTTGTTTTGGGTGTGCAAATATTGATGGCGCCGTTCGAACCACGAACGATAATAAAATGGCGTTATACCGAGCGCGAGCCTTTTATCGGCCGCAATATCTGGCCGACCGTTGATCGCGGCAAGATGCGGCCCGATGGAAATCGCTTTAGCACCGACCCACCGCTTCCATAATCTGGCCAATCGATTCCACGAATTCTCCGCCACCTTCTGCTTCTTTTCTTTTTAATCGTACAGCCCGAATACGATAGGAAAGAGGCAATTGAAAACACGCAAAAAGTTGGGTATAACGGGATAGGGCCGTTCGAGTCGTCTAAGCTTCGACGTTCTAAAGTTGGATGTTGAACTTTGCAGAGAATATACTTATCGTACAGTGCGTACCCTACGCCGTTAGTCTCTGATATAATACAGTAGAGAGTAGTAAGGGGAAATTCTTGATCGCGAGCGAGCAAACGACGCGAATGACTTTAACGGTAGGATCAACTCGCGCGAATAAAGCAACGTGTACACGCTGCTAGCGACCGATCTTTGAAAAATCGACAGGGACTGGAAAACTCGTATCCGCAGGAAACTGTTGGCAAACATTTCAGAAATTGTCAACGTCGCGATCCGATACGAGTTTGCAAAGTAATTTGTCAAAAGAGAGATACAGAGGGGATTCGAACGAAAACGCTAGCCTCTCGGGATCACCGCCGAGTCTCGTAAAGCTTTCGCGGTCACCGCGGTTAGTCGAAGCGAAATGCCCCGGTGCGGAAGCAACTTGGACCCGCCGTCGGAGCTCCATTTCACGCTGAAAGTTCGGACGAACAGTCTCCGCTAGTGGTACGAATATCCCTGTTACGTGGAAGCTTCCTCCGTGCGTTTCTTCTGCTACGACGTTAAAAGCTCGTTTACGCGGCCCAAGGATGTGCCTCGAGTTAGGTCAGAGTTAACTAGGAGAGCCATTAGCTTGAAACTATTAGACGATGCTGCTCGAGCGAAGGAAGGGAAAAAAGGAAAGAAGGAGGGGAAAGAGAGCTTTGAAAGTCTTTAGAGTGGCGGTATTATGAAAATGGCTGGTCAGTCCGGGATAGCGAAGTGCGCGCCATTGTATACAGGCGAGGAAGAAAAAGGAAGAGGGCGAGAAAGAAGAGAGCTCCGGCCGAAAGAGCTCGCTCGATATGCGTTTTAAGCTCGGGACACTCGATTAAGCTAGCGGGTGTCTTTGGTATTTGCATATCAATATGGACCTATGCCAAGAAGCAGATATTCGCTACGCTTACTGGATTTGGATTATTCGGCAACCGGAGTGCACGGCAACATGGGTACGAGATAAAGTCCATCTTGATTCGCTAATAATCGCGCTTGCAGCAAATTTCGGCTCGCCGTTTGGCAACTGTTCGTTTACGATTCTCACGCAAACGAGGTCGGAAGGTATTTTCAAGCGTAGTAAATTTAAAAAGATAGAATTTGTGATGCATTCGCGATAGAATACGATCCACAGGCAGAGAGAGAGAGAGAGAGAGAGAGAGAGAGAGAGAGAGGGAGAGCTATTGTAAATTGCGGAATTTAGATCTGTGTCTTGTACATTTTCTACAGGCTCAGAGCTACTACGCGAGAAAGAAGAAAAACAGTTCGATGCGTGTCCATCGAATCGTTGCGTAATATCGCGTCCTGACTCGATAAACAATAAAATCTGACAATTCGGATGATCGCAAGCTGATAAGAAATAAAAGGATCGTTACCTGCGACATGTGCTGCGGTCTCGTCGCCGTCGAAGTCATGTGTACCACAGAAGCCCTGGGCATTTTAAAATTGTTCTCGCCCTCGTCCGGCACAGTCGTTACCTGCGACACAAAAATGATACCGATGATAATGCAGCCGATACGAAGCTTGCACGATGGTATTTCTTACGCGGCATCCCGCATCGAAACACCAAGGATGGCCAAAAAGGTTTCCTTCTGCTGACCCCGTGTTTCCACTCGAGTCTTCCTCAAACGAACGCGCTCTTATCGCGAGAATTTGATTTTCCACTTTCGACCAACTATAGATCTTACTCGACGGCGTAAGATTAGTCACGGGTTCCCCCGAATACCATTAGTCCAGCTCCGAGTTATCTCGTGCCCTCTTCCAAAGAACGCGTCCACGTATACCGTCCGGGTATACATTGTTTTCGCTATTTGTACACAAATATTGACACGATACCTTATTGTCGACCGAGATCCGTCGTTCTCAAGTCGCTCGTAAATTTCCGTTTAGTTGGCCAGCCTATGCGAATAACCTTAGTAATCGAATGGCATTCGACGGGAAAAACGACGACTCGAACTTTACGAGCTTCCAGAAACTACAAAGGGGAACATTGAACGTGTCGCGAGTAACGCAACCAGCCCACGATAAGGCTTTCCGTGACTACCATTGTCTAGGGGAGCCGGACAGATAATTGTCCTCGGGTTCTACGTTCAATTGTATCGCCTACGCGGCGTTCCTGGCCACGGAAAACGCGCACAATCTTTTTTGCCGTGTCCGACAGGCCGTCAAGTTAGTCGACCGAGGACCATGTTACGTCTAAATCCTCCGGCGGTGTCCACTCTGGGCCGCTCGAACGCGAATTATTGCACGCCTGCCGGCCTGTTTATTTACATCCACCTGACCAGCAAACCATAGTCGGGACTGGTCTCGTTTTGCGACTACGCGCGTCCACCCCGGTTCCTGCACGAGTTACGTTCAAATCCGTGACACCGGCGACGCGCGAGTTTCAGACGATATTGGACGAGAATGGTAAGACCCCTGCTGCGATTCTTTGGTCCTCTTAGATATCGAACGAACGATGGTAACGGTTGTCCGACCTGTCCGTTCCATTCACGCCTTTCGTGATTTACTGCGAACTGGTTTCGTCGATCGACAAAATTTTGCACCCGTCGTAAGCCAGTACCCGCATGCTCGGCAAGCTACCGTAGAATAGTATACATAATACTTTAGAATTCTCTTTTTCGCTCCGGACCGTACATACAGAGCGGTTGGTAAAAGCGTCGAGACAAACCAGATTTTCTTGTAAGCCGACGCTTGCGTATCTGTAAGACGTACGATTCTTTATCTAGATTTTTCTCGAGTATAATATTCGTCATTCGTTATCGCGAAGCAGCCGTACGAAACAAACGCCGAAGATAAATAATGGAAAATACAAAACGGACGCAACGCTGAAGCTTCTTCGTTCCTTCTTTACGTTCCTTCCTTATTTATTTAATAACAAAGTGTTTCCAAATAGATATCGCGGCCGTCTCCAACCTTTGTTCTCGGCGTACGTAAATTTTAAACTCGAACGTTGCGTGTTTCGCCTAAAAGTTCCATAAGAAAAATCACGCTCTTTGTCCCGATCGAAACGGAACAGCTGATCCGTAGCGATACTTTCGTCGGCCGCTGCACACGGATACAGTTGTTTCGCCACGTTCGCTTCTATCGATCTTCGTATGATTTATGTTAGAACGGTTCGCCAACTCGTGTATCGTTCCCTGCTTTAAGCGCGTGGGCTCTGATAAGGAAATTTAGGAGGCGTGTACTCGCACGCCGACGGGAGTAGTAGTACGTCTGCGATATTCCCTTTCCAGCTATCTCGCGTCTCTCGCGTCGCGAGAGGAACGCGCCGCGCCGTCTTTTTATAACCGTTGTTTATTGCGATAGGTTCAAGTTCTTCGACTTCCCCCGAGATACTCGACGAGGTCGGATAATTATAGGCGAACGTTCAAGACGAGGCTAGATACCTCTTATAATTGAGATACCGCTAGAACTACGGATATTCCTTAGTCCTGCGCACAATGGACGGTTTAAATCACTCGCCCGTACCGTCTACCACCCACTCGTGCCCGCCTTCCTCCCAAGTTGAACACTTTCCGATGGTCGAACGATTCAGACCTCCTTCGCTCCCGATTCCGAAATCCGCGAACGAAAATCGTTGCGAAGAAACGACGACGACAAACGATCCAACGTACTCGAGCCTAAGCCCACGAGAATCGTAAACACCTACAGGCGCCACCTTTTAGGTATTCCATTATGCGAGTAAATTGATAGTTTATGGTTTCTAACTCTAACTCGGAGACTATTCTGACTCGGATGATCAGTGGAATATTCATCTTAACGCGTTGGTTCGCGATATCGCAGGCACAACGCGTTCGTTTCGTTCGTTCGGTTGTTCGATCGTTTTTAGCAACGTTTTTCTATGAAAAAGCCTTTTGTTTGACTAATCTTGTCGTTAAAATGGTAAGAGGAAGTAGATTGGATCGTTACGTATATATGGTAATACTACATTACGCACACGGTAATTGGCGAATATTAATTAAACCGTGAACATTCATGCATACTCGCGTTTTCACGAACGCGACCAAAAGATTAACACCCAGGTAGAAATTTGTTCACCTGTTAAACGCACGTGCAATCAACAAGAATTCGTTTAATCACCGACTAAAATTTCGCTCGGAAAAACAAAGTCCGGATAAGCGGGATTCTCCTATGTAACAAAATTTCCTACGTTGCATTAAAATCCATTGCATTAAAATAAAATTGCAGGGCTAACGCCGTTACTCGATTATTTCCTCGCGAGTAATCTCCCTTTCGATTTTTCCCCCTCTTTTTCCGCGCTCCTGCTCGATGCTCGCATATTGTCCCGCTATCTCCGGTCCGATTCGACGACACTTTGTTCCCGGTTGCCGGTCGGACTAGCAGAGACGAGCAACCCGATTTTCAATAATCGACAAGATAGCTACCCTCGCTTGCGATTTCTCACGTTTTCTCCCTTCGAGCCGCGCTCTCCCGAGGGATTTATCCCTCGAACGTTCGCCTCCAGGTTCGTGGAGCACCGTGGCTCCGAATCGCGGCCGAAATCAATATCTTCGAAACGCCTGGCGAGTTCCGAGCGACCCTGTTGAAAACGATTTCGCTGTCTAATCGAACGCGCCTCGCTCCCTCGCGACCGAGGGTTTGTTGCTCGTTGTTATCGTCGACGCTGGTGCGCGAGGAACGTTAAATGAAAAGCTTCGCGATTCCGCTGCGAATTTTTATTCGCCACGACGAAATAAATTATGGCTTTTGCGACAAAGGGAGGTATGCTGCGAATTTATTTACGATACGAACGCGAGCTTTTGCTCTTCCGTGGATTTTTGTACAAAGCCGAAAGTACACGGAGATCGCAGGCATTCTCGATACTCTGATTTTAATGTTACTTTATGGCTCGATAGGAGGATTTTAATACGACGTAATCGAATACAACCCCTAAGCTCCGAAGACGCGGGTCTCTTGGATACGGTCGATGAATTATTTACACGATCTTTTGACACGACGTGCAACTGTTTGACAGTGCAGAGTGCCGTGGACTTGTCGCCTAATTATCGCTAAAAAGATATATATTAGGTTGTAATAAAATAATATGAAACAAAAAATGTGGCGCATCTATCATTTTCTTATGATACGACCGAAACTTTTTGCACAACCTGATATATAGAATTAGATGTATACATATAATTTGTACTGTTAGATATACGAGAGGACATGCGTGTTTGGGATGGGAGTGTGAGTGGGTGTGGATGTTTGGAGGTGATGGATGCTCTAAGAGTTGCGTTTGAGATAGTGGAATGAGTGGGAGTCAGAAATATATAGGCAAGCCAAGTTCTTTCTTCGCACCGCGAGGCCGAAAATAAATACATATATATATTTCTAAAAGGATTACATATATCTTTAGACCGAATGGATCGTCGTTTCCTCTAACCCTGTTATATTATAGTACGTCCTTTTAATCGCTAACCAACATAAAACTAAAACAATCAACGGAACCGTACTCGTCGTGTTTTTCTCCCGTAATCTTCGTAGAAGTACGTGTCGGTGTCCAACGTGGATACAAAAAATCGTTACCTATCGGCAGATAAAGGATAAGAACGTAACGCGTGCAACGTGATAAAAAATGCATCTGGGAGGGGAAAGTTTACGTAAGGTTAATCGTATCGGGGAAGATTGCGGAAAATGAAAAGGGCAGGGTCGGAATTTATATCCGCGGAGGGAGCAGGGGGATTAATCTGAATAGATGAATCTGAATTCGAGGGAGTATTCCAGGGCACGGCGCGCGTGCATACAGAGCACCGAGTTGGATAATATTTTCCCTAGACGTTAGCCCCGAATAAAGGCGAAGCATGTGCCTGGAAGGATCACCGACGCCACGATAGTGCACGCTTAATAATAATTTCATGCCGAGATTTAATAAGAGATGCCTCGGAGAACGACTGCCGCGAGCCAACCGGGGGTTGGGCCTCGCGTTGTCTTCGAATCGTTCCATCGGCCCCTATAAAAGGGGAAACGCAACCTAATTACCGATATTCCTGATAAACATAAACGCTTTCGTGCTCTACAGGCACAAGGGGTTAAGTATCTGCCAAGAAATCGCAACCTTTCCCCAGAAAAGTAAATTGCCATCCACGATTCTGTATCTAGAATCAATTTATTCAACTTCTTTCGAATAAAATTTGATAAAAACGTAGCTAATAGAGGGCATCGAATATACGAATATCAGAACAATTGCGACATAATCGAATGTATTTTTCCAACGATTAATTAATTTCGTTATTCGAGACGATCAAGATTATCGGTTCTAGAATTCAAGAGCTATTGCTATTCCTTTTCCACTTTCTTTCATAGATTCCGTGTGATTTGCTGTATGGGTAAATTGCAAACGTTATTAAACCTCTGATCGAAACGATTCAGGATGCGCCAATACCGATGGAACGAAACGTATCAAATTATCGAGCATAATAACGATACTTAGGAAATGTGATGTGCGGATTAGGAAATCGAACGACCAATTTGCACATACCGATGTTCTTTCAGACCGTCGCATCGCTCAAGCAGGCTGCTCTCGCGATAGTTGTGCGAGCCTTGCGCGAACTTTTTGTCCTTCGACATAGATTTAGCCTATATTGACTACACCGGCGCTACTTCAAATACTCATTTATAATCGTCAATGTAGCTCTCGCTATATAATATTAGCATCTAACGCCGCTTTTGTCTGCGTTAAAATACTATCTCGACAATAAAACGTCACTCGTCGATTCGACAATTCCCTGCTGGCTTTCTCATTTTCGATTTCGACACGGCGCGAAAATCCACGCAGCAATTATCCATCCATCTGTCTGTCTCTATTCCTCTAGTACGTCTATCGTTGCTACGAACGGGTTGCTCAATAACGAGCGTTAACGCGAATGCGTCGAGCAATCGACAACGATTCGAGGCGCCATTAATTATATCGAGTCTCGACGAACGAAATAATCCGTTCTCCGCATCGTAGGCGGTGTCCGGTACCAGTCGCCGCGTAATTTCTTATAATTGTAGCGTGTAAATTGGTTTGTCGCCATGAATCAGTGCTCAATAAGGGCAGACAGAAGCGTTCGATTAATATACAAAGTCTGTCAGGAGCCAAAATAATTGACTCGTTGTCTCTTGTATACATTTCTCAATTTCCTTGCCCAGGTACTCTGTTAATCTTTAATTTTCAAAGACTTCCGTCGGTTTATCGTTTATATCCAGCCTCTTGGGACGGCCTATAAAACCCTCTAAAGCACTAGCTTTACTACAGGGCCGTATAAATTTCGAGATAAATTTTGAAAAATAATACCTACAAATTTCCCCTGTTTTCCAGTTTCGCAGTTGGTCGATATCGCTCGTACATGTACACCGTCACCGACGAGTTTTAGGGCAGTTCTCGTTTTCAATAAAACTTGGGTAAAGCTTGCCTGTGGATTGCGAGTGTCAAAGTGGCCGTATCTTTCAATAGAATCGTTGATACATTTAGCAACGTATACTCTCTTCGTTACATAAAGCATGTACAGTCGAACGCGTTATCTATCGCCGGATAATCCATCGATCATTTTTTCCAATTTTCGTGCGAGTAGGAGACACTTTCGATCCGACTTGATCGATGGACTACGAGACTAACACTTTCGAACGAGCGTGTACACGAAGTAAGAAAGTCGTTTCGCAGAAGGAAACATAGTAGCGCGATGCTGGCGTTGATTCCGCCACGAACTTCTCTCTCATCGCGACCACTTGGCGTAAATTAATCGCGAGTCCATTCCATGTGTTTACATGGAAGAATCGATCGTTACGTTTGCCGAAGCCATCCATCCCTGGGCTAGCCGTATGCAAAACGCGAGTTCTGCATACGAAGCGCTGGCCGCTTTACGGAAGCGGTCGTTCTCTTGTTAGTTAAAGTACCGGGCTTGAATATTCGATCGATCCGTGAAGCAGGAAGCGCGAGGCTGGGTGTCAGGGTACTTCTGAAATGCCGTTGAAAAACACGGACACTGTTTTTTCACCGAGCGCCGTGACTCGTTTTCATTCACTTTGCCTTCGCACCTGTTCTCTAAGCTCGCACGTTCGCGCCTTGTTCGCTCGTGCTTGTCAATCGCTCAATCAGGTCGGAAAAACCACGCGTAGCCACGGTCCGCGGTTTGCTGCATACGTGAGTGATTTTGAATTAGCGTCTTTGATAACGTTTGCTTTGCCTCGCTTATAGTCTTTCAAGCCTGCGTGCACGCGAGACAGCCTTTCGTTTCTCTAAAGCTCCATTCTCATCGCTCACTGTCCGGCTCCTAAGAGCACGTCGTCGATTCACGTTCAAGAGAACCTACTACGTCTCTCTCTCTCTCTCTCTCTCTCTCTCTCTTGTCAGCGACTACCGTGTGCACGCGTGCATTCTCTCGTCCCTGACTTTCCATATAAAACAGCTAAAGTTAGCCGGTCTTCTTTCTTCCTCGAAGAAACTTTGTTCTTCCTTGTCCGCAAGGATGAGGCGCGATAATACGATAACTTGCTACAATATATTTATAACGTATCGTGTGCGCGTAGATTTGAGCGTGTACGATCGGTGAAACTGCTCGATCGATTAACGCAGAAGCGGCTCGCGGTTGCTGGACCGCAACTTTTAATTCCCAGGTCTCGTCTTTATACGTCGTAGGCATTTCTTGCGTCGCAACGTCGGGTCGCGCGGTGGCTCGACGGAGAGACGGAACACGGGACAGGGAACGGATTTCATTAGAGCGGCCTTTGCGTCTTTAGCGAAAACGCGAGTCAAGGGAACGCCGGATGGTTCGCCGGAGCTCTTTATGAAATTACAGCCGCGTTTCGAGAAAGAGAAAGAGACTACCGCCGTCCAAGGACGCTCGTTTAATTTCTTTCGAACGAGCGGCGCTCGGCCACCGAATTTTTCCCTTACACGGACGATGCGAGGGCAGACTAAAGGGTAGAAGACGGAAAAAATGATAAAATTAATATTCACGGTCGAACTGGCACGAAACGTATCGAAGTGGCCGAGTCACCGCCACGTTAATTAAATACCGTGCATATTATCAGCCGTTGCGGTGCTATAATTCTTCGCTACAAGATAATATCGCGTTTACTTAATCGCAGCTCGCCTTTAAACTCGTACCAATTAATTACCTATGCGGCCTCTTTCTCTCCCTCCCTCTCTCTCTCTCTCTCTCTCTCTCTCTCTCTGTCTGTCTGTCTGTCTGTCTCTCTTTCCCTTTCGGTTGTACGTTCGATTAAACCCGCCCGTGATCGCCGCTGATTTATTCGAAAGTTTCGTCCGTGCTCGCGCGCCAGTTTCCACTCCTACCTTCCCCTTTCACGGTTACTAACGATCGTTCTTTCCTCGACGAAGAGGAAACAACGTCGTACATTTCCTCCGCAACGTTGAAATTCGCCCCCGTGGCCAATCGATCGAGCCGAAACCTCCGCCGGCCCCTACCTCGCGATCGTTTCTCAAGTTTTTCTCGTGCAATCTGGACCGGTCCCGTTCTTCGTCTCGCAACTCGGCTAAAAAGAGACGTAGATGTCAGGCCGTGGTTTTGCAACTGTGTAACGAAGCGTAGAAAATTTCGGCTGACTCGTTACTCGTAACTAAGAGGTTTTTATGGAACGGACATCGTCTCTTTTATAAATTTCATGGAATTTCGGTGTTCTTGTTTGACGCTGGAACTACCGAACCCGTATGCTACGATAAACGTTACTACCTATGGGTGATTACAATGGAAATCGCGCGACGATGATAATCACGCTTCGATGGGAACAGGATCGACGTTAATTTCGTCGAAAGCACCTGTATGTTTTAGCTAACTGCAAAGACGAAATACCTAAGAGGGTAGTTTCGGCATCAGCTCTGCAGCTGCACGATTTTCTACGCGATCTTCTCAAACCTACACCGTAGGGGAACTGTACGCTCGGGTCGTAATTTCTCCGCATCAAAAATTAAAGAGCAAAAAGCTACGATATTTTAGAAAGAGGTAATAACTAAACCGAACTAAAACAAAACCGAGCAGAGTATACGGTGTACTCTACACGCTGTGGTTGAAAGAAACTGTGTGCTCGCCATAAAATGCATCCTTACTTAACCGTTCCACTTTTCATCCGTGTGAAAAAAAAAGAAAGAAAAAAGAAAAAGAGAAAGAAATGACGCGAAAGTAAAGAACGGCCACGATGAATATCTGTCTGGTCGTGTTTCGAGTTGCAACGCGATCACGATCGAACTAGTGGACGAGAAAGGGAAAAAGGAAACGGTCGATAGAGAGGAACGATGTGCGCGAAGGAAGACGTATCAATTCGAACCGGGAGAAAATGCACCCCCGTGCAGTCGGCTCGTAGTAATGAAATGCAGCTTACACCCCGTATTTTATGTTTTATTAGGCTTCTCCCTCCCCCGCTTGGCTGCTTTTGCCCGAGCATTCGGGTCAAGTGGCTATGAATATCTGTATCCAACTGTGGCCGTCTAAAGCAACCAACCAATTTGTCTGTCATATTTCACCGCCTTCCCGCCACCGTATTTTTTCCCTATGGTCCTTTTTTTTACCTTCTCCGAAGGGTCCTTTTATCGCGTTCTTTCGCGAGACGTTCGTCGTCGTCGTCGTCGTCGTCGCGGCAAGTGGGAAAACAACCAGCGGACAGAGAATCCTGGAATAAGCTATTTCCGGTAGTGTAAGCGAGTTTCGCTGGAAAACGGTCCGTTAAACGGTGGAGATGAAAATTGTTCGACTCGAAGGATAAACATTTGGTCGGAAGGAAAAGTAAAGATACAGAATTAATCGATCGTTCTCGTTCCGTCGCTCTTTAAACGAAATCGTTCTAATCGGTATATCGTTCATCTCTGCGTTTCTATCATTCTTTGCCATCGATTTCTACGTTTCGTACAATCCTTGTACACGTCAAAGAATTACCGAATAGTTTTACTTGGGAATCGTGTACTCCTTACAATGAGAATTAAGTACCGAACTAGCTTTGCTTGACCAAAAATCTCTACGATTACAGGATTAAAAGAAAGTAAAAATTGAATGGAAGATAAAAAGTTTCGTTTCAATCCTATCAGACTCGTTCGGAAATTTGCGCGCGATGGTATCGTTGCTAGAATGGCTCATCCATCGCAGCCAGGGCTTAATTGGCCGCGATAAACTTTTATTCGCCACTCGAACACGTCTTCGAGGAACAATTAGCTCCCACCACCTCTGTGCACCGATTTTGCTCCGACTTCCGCCCTCGACCGAGAAAGGCGATCGAGAGAGGCGGACGAAGAGTAAAATGGAAAGAGAAGAAACGTTTCAAAGTTAGAAGGAGGATATATCTCGGTGTACGGGCTGGTAATAAATTCTCGTAGAATTATGAATCGACGCACTGAGGATGATTCGATATACCGAGAGGTACGTTTACCCGGTAATCCCCGAGTGGCGCGATGCATTTCGACTGGAACTCGAAGGGTAATGACCAGAACTCGATTGAAGTCACGATCCAGGGTTACGAGCCTTACCTTAGGCTCTTTCAGTCTGAATCTTGCGGCCTCTGTTGTTGTAGCGCCCCTTCGTATTTTTCCTGGACGTTTAAGAACCCATACGACGTTCGAAAGAAGCGAGCAGCGCTTGAAAAAAAAAAAAAAAAAAAGAAGAAAAATATAAAAACGGTCTCGTCCCTGTTTGATCTCCTCTAATCGCCTTGACTATTTTTCATATTTTCTGCGCCATCTTCAAATACTTGTTTGTTGAGAAATTATTACGAAATTATCGGACGAGTCATTGGCAAAAATTATAGTTCGTAGTTTTCGAGCGTAAAGAAAACATATATTCGATATCGCGATGAAAGTCACACGCGATTCGTATCATTCGTATTCTTCTCCACTCAACGCGTTTCAGATTTTTAACGCTTTGGTCACTGTGACCACTCCGATTAATTTTAAAAGATTTTCGTGTTTCGAACGATACGAGATCGTCAAAATTCCCCCGATAATAAGGTCTGAATTTATCATCGTCCACAATTTCTGCAAATATCTTTCGTCGTACGTTTATATCTTTATCGATATAATCTTTCTACTGAGATTCGATACTTATCGATATATAAGTGCAAAATTCTACTCGATCAATAACCTTCGTGACAATGTGGGTTAATCGTCAGGTTTCGGACGGGACTAAACCGTCGTAATTCTCGTACACAGGGTTGTAGGTGTCGTTTAAGAACAGTTTTAGTCACGGTCGTTTATCAAGCGTCCGAACATTTGCTAGGGTAATCGATCCAAGAAGAGAAACGACCGCTAAAATGTTGGTCATTTCGCGCGACCGCGCAATTTAACGGCCGCAGCCAATTTCTGTCTTGGATTATTCTCGACACACCTTTTGCGTGCGCGACAAGCTCCAGAATACAATCTCACTGTTTGGTGCACCTCTCTCGCCTCAGCCCCGATACAATCGCCGGTTCGCATAATCCCTCGATCTCGCTGCCATACGGTTAATTTCAACCTTTGGCCTTGAACAGTCGCGACCAGACGATCGTCTATGAATAATACAAGCTACGTGTCCGGTATTCCTATGCTTCGAACCGGGTACAGGGTATAAATCATCCTCTGTAACTCTACCCTTTTCATCGCTTCTATTTCGGTGTATTTCGGTGCACTCTTGGCCAAACATCATCGAGACTCACGGACCATTCATCGATTTACACGAAAATATACTCCGAGAAAGTCTTTGCCACAGCCGATCAAATTTCATTTTTTAACCAATTCTTAATTTGACATTTTCTCAGTCCCCGAATTTGATCGTTTTCGCGTCGATTACAAACAGCCTTTGGACGTAGTTTCAACTTGCATATACGTATTAGGTTGTTGGAGAAATTAACGATGCGATCGGAGAACAATTTAGCGCTTTATCAAATGGTAGGTTCTTCTCGACCGTCGCTTTCGCAACGAGAGAGATATTTCGTGAAATCTGTAACATCGTGTCGTTGGCAAATTCCCTTCTCGTAAAGTGTGTACAGGGTGTGAATAAACACGCGAGGCGCGCGATGAGAGAATCGATTCCATACGGACACCGTAGCAAAGAGGAAAGCTGATGCGTAAAAGTATCGGCGGCGACTTGCTTTCGAAGTTGGAAGAATAATTAAATTTTCGTTAGAAATCGCAGCGCGCGCTTCGGTCGTCGCTACTCTGACTAAAAAGTAAATAGGCTTTGTACGCGGCTAGAAAGATCGTTTTCTTAGCGACGATATAGAACTTGGTTGCGCTTGGTCCGCGTGGTCACCGGCAGCCAGCCTTTTGTTCCTCTACCAAAAAGAAGCTGCGCTGCAGAAATCCGAGCCAAGAATAGCTTACGTTGCGGGTGCCACGTGCCGTGTTACCCTTCTACTAGTCGTCTCTAGACAGCTGAAACTTGTACTCGCGCCGTTACCGCCGCGCACCGCCACGATTTCCCGCTCTATTATTACGAGTTTCGCGAGACTGGCTCTCGAGTGTCTAACAGCCTCTTCCTCTCCTTCTTTTTCATTCTCGATCGTGTTTGACTCTTTGATTATCGCGTATCGTATTTCCATAATTTCCCGCCATCAATTTCACCCGTCTGGAACGTTCGGATCGTTCCAAGACTAGCGAGGACGCGACTCAGGCTGCAATTAAACCGCGAGATGGTATCGTTACTACGATATCGACTAAGTATAATCTTCTGCTACGAATAGACATAATGCTATGTTCACACTGGTGCGGGTAATCCGCTAACAGATCGTGGTCGTTGGCAGTGTGGACACTTGGACACTTTCGTGAGCAATGAGCAGCGAATACTGGCCAGGAAACGATACATCAAACGGTCTGCTTGCGACTGTGTTCTTGCCTCGTTGTATACTATTGTCTACTTGTGATCTGCTCGCGAGCTATTTGTAAGCATCAGCCTGGATAAACGAGAACAATTATGAGAGTAGCGTGAGAGCAGTATTAGAGGAATTTAGTACGAGAGAATTGATGAATTTAATGGATTGACTCTACGTTGTTAACGCGTTCGGTGCGCAAAGCGTTGCACTCGCTCGTCATATAAATATAAGACGTGTATCGATCGCACTCGAAAGTGCGTTCGGTAACTTCGTTATTCGTATCATTTGGATACCACGGACGTTGAAGATGCGAAATTTTAGTCTTTCCGTTTACAAAATTAATAATCTTCCGAAGGTAAATTCGATAAATCGCACGTTCGTCGAATACGGAATACAAACTGCCATAAGTCTTTTATCGCGTCTCTAAACGCAAGACCAAATAAAAATAATACTGGATGCATAGGTGGGTGTGCACAGCGCGTGGTAAACAATTTTTCGAAATTCATATATGGATTCATCGTGACGAAAGACTATTCAAGGCTTCCGGGTATAAGCCGTGACCAGAAGGAATTATAAGCATCGTAGGTAGCTTCTTCGGGAGGTCGACTAACACATCGAGACTTCCCTGCGTCCAGTAGTGCATATACAATAATACGTATATTGTGTGTGTGTATATATATATATATATATACACACACAATATTACACGCATACACGAACTCGTATTCGTCTCACGAATCGTTGATCGATCAGCCGACGTCTCGCTTAATTACTCACACGAGTAATTAAGAAACGTTCGGGAACAATTCTGGTCACGGTGAAGCAGGCATAACGATGCAAAGCATCGCGAGTCGTATACTGGAAACGTTTCCACGACAGAGAATTCATCAACACGTACGTTTAACGGACTCGCGACGGGTTCGCGTGCAATATTTAACTCAATCCGCTTGGCGTGCACACGAGACTGGTTTCAAGGCAAGACACGAGAGCAGCGAACAAGTCACACGTCGGAGTCTCGAGCTGACCGTAGCGACGAATTATCCGTCCACGTGGCTCGTGATCCATGAATAAACGGCCCGGTCTACCGTCGTGGACGTCGCCTTAGGTACCCGGTGTCTCTTCTGTCGATAAGTAATCGTCGGTCCGACCGCGTGAACCACCACGATAGAGAGAAAAAGCTCGTAAAACGAGCGTTCTCTCGTTTGTCCCGTTGATACATCGACGACTCTGCTGCTCCGTTCGGTTGCTCGCTCGGAAAAACGAGTCGCGTGCTGATAGCAACACCGATCGGTTAATTAATTATCCGCGCGAGACAGCCGACTTCGTTCGAACCTTCGTTGTTTTTAGCGTACTTTTTGGATTCGAAGTTATCCTCGAACTGGAGGCCCGCGGCACGCCCAAGGGTATCGAGTTTGCCATGCTAATTGTCAGCTTGATATTACGATCCTGTCCTCCTCGTGTCAGTCTCGTTCGAATTCGTTGAAAGAACGTTTACTCGTTCTTTTGAGAAGCCTGCTTTGAGGATGACTTGCGTCGCTTGACGATCAATTTGTTAGCGACGTCGTCGAGGCGCTTCAACTTACTTGTCGCCAAGTTTTAACTCCGACACGAGAGAAATTAATAGGCGGTTGTTTCCGTTGATTCCGAAGTAAGAAACAGTCTTTGCTTTTCTGTAGAAACTGCTCGTTTCCGTACGTGGTCAGACGAAACAGTTTACGCGAACTTGGTCGTCGAACCTTTCTGGCTTCGGGTCTCGCGTCTTCGCTCGCCGACGTCGCTCACGTCGCTCATTTTTCCGAGCAAAGGGTCAAAGAAGGAAGAACGTTTCCTGCCTTGGAATTCCGACTCGTTAGAATCCTACGTCCTCCAATTATACCACGCCCCTGTCTAAGCAGTCAAATCGCTTCGATGAAATCCATCGTAGACCGAACCACGTTAATTACCTCGAGTAAAAATCTTTTTGGTCGAGCAACCCATCCGAAATTCTCCAGCGACTAGCGCGCCGATAATCGATCGTTCCCATTGTCGTAATTGATTTTCGCCGCGAAACGAAAACGAATCGTCAGAAGGTAGAAAAAGGGCGCGAACGAAGAAACTACCAAGCCTAACGGATAATCCGAAAGCGACGAGTTAACGCATCTTCCCCCGGTTAACAGTTTAATCGCGCTACGTGAGCTCGAGTCGTCGATCGTTGAATCGACGAGTGTTTCTCGTTTCTGAGGGCCCGTTAGACGATCGCGGCACGGTTCCACGCTTGTTTCGCATTCTACCGGCGCGGCACAGCACGAGAGTATCGCTTACAGCGCACGTAACACCACGTAGCCATGTAATTTCTCTGTCAGCCAGGGACACGCGGCTCCGCGTTGTCGTCGTGGTCGTCGCGACGCCCTTTCGTTCCTCTTTCTCCGGCTGCATTTCTAGGGTTATACCGATGGTCGTCGACGCCGTCGTGTACGTACGGATTCGGCACGTTCCTCGAACGGCGCGTCGACCTCTCGCACCCACGTCCGGATCGGTGTTCCATTTCGACGTCTCTCGTGACGTTCGCTGTCCAAACGAACGTACAACCAAGCCATTCGTCCTCTCTAGTTCGAATTACGTCGCCGGTCCGCGAAATTGGACGGATATCTCGCGGTCGGATCGCTGGAAATCGACGGCTGCGACGCCTCTTCGATCACCACCCACCCTGGAATTCGAACGCTTCCCGGTGTTTCGACCGAAATTAGAACGAGAACGTTTAGAGAGGTTCGACCGTGGATGCTTTCGAATCGCTCGTGAAATCTTTTCTTTCGCGAGAATCAAACACGCGCCGGTTTGCGGGTTTCCATGGAATATCTTGGACGTTCCATTTGCGAGCGGAGAGATATCGACTTGGCTTGAATCAGGCGACCCGTTTTGCGTGTAAATCTAAGCTTCTGCTAAGACGCACCGCTTTCCGTCAAATCGACAAACGTATTTTTAATCGCGATTTACGTATCCATTGGTATCCTATCGCTTGTCTCGTAAATGTTCGTTCCATTCGCCAGAGAGGATGATTAAATTCGCCTATGATAATAAATACCATCAGCGATAGAAGCGTGCGCACGATACACGAACTAATCGGGAGTCTAGTGGACTCTATCGTTCGAAAATTTCTTCGTTTGAACAGCACCGACGTTCGAGCGTTCGAGAATCGAATAACTCGCCACGATGGAAATTATCGGCTGGATTTTCAAACGGTTCGTCTTTCTTGTAAGATACGTAGCCGATGTTAGCTCGAATCCACAAGGATCAATGGATAAAACGATCGAGTAAATCAAAGACGATCTACGCTGCTATATATCACAGTGGTGCGCTTCGAGCGGTTAGGAGAGTATCTGAATCAGAGCACGCATTCTTCGAATAGCGACACAATTCTGTCCCCGTCTTCTCTCTCGTAAATTCTCCTTCCATTTATGAAAATTCCCACTTTCAGCGAGACGTAAGTAAGCGATACGTCGAGGGGCGACGTTAATCGCTTCAAACGAGAACAGTCGGCCTGGAATTGTGACGAGCAATTCGGTCGTGCGTTGGGCGCCTATAGGCGAAGTCGTTTAAAAATAAATCCTAGTAGCATCTCAGCAGCACATCACAGATACGAAAGCGACGGAACGTCGAGTTGCTCCAAATTAGATCGCGACTTATCTAAAAGCGCGGTTTAACCCATTTAACGTTAATTCGATGTGTGCACCTTTGCGCAAGAGGCAAGAGATCCCCGGGATCCTGTTAGAGGTATTAAAAATCCGCGGATTTTTCCACAGCTTCAGCGCGGAAACGCGATCGCGTTCTCTCCGCCGAGGCACTTTGTCAGCAGAAATACGTCGAACAGCTACTTTACCGAAACGCCACTCTTCGCAAGAAATCGGTAGAAATATAACGCTCCTGTGTGTAAGATTAAATCGAAGCTTTCGGTTTCGTCGTTCGCTTCTCCTGGACGCTTGGTTTGAAAGAAAAAGCAAATAATAAACGCAATAAAATATCGTACTTGAACGCGTAATGGACAGACGGTGATTTCGCGTGTCATATTCCGCTCGTTCGCTCGTACAAAAATTGACGAGCAATAACAAGTCAATTATCGAGCGACAACAGGTGAAAATATACTTGATGTTTAAAACATGTGCAAAAACACGACTGGCTAATGGATATGGTTAGCTATAAAATGCCTGGTTCGTAGTGTCTTAACTTTCTCATCTTGCGCGATAGAAAAGCTTTAGGCAGCCGCTGTTTTCGCGTTTGATGCCTCATTAACGCGTAGTTTGCGAAATACGAGAATATATAAAACGAAATAAGATACTTCCTTATCGTCGTGTGTCATCCAAATCCACTTCATAGAAAAGTAGTAGAGAAACTCGTATACCACGCGTCTATGTCTCTCAACTTTGCGTTTCCAAGAGGGAAAGCAGCAAAAAATGCGTGAAACGTAATAGAACGTTCCACCTGCAACTCCGTTTAATAGAAGCGTAATAAAAGAATTTCTATTACCCGCGTTCAAAAATAGAACATTCTGACAAAAATTTCGCAGAAAGCCAGAAAATTTGTTCAATCCCAATCCCACTGTATCTTGTAAAAAAAAAAAAAAAAAATAATAATAACCAGAAGCTTCTAGTATTACGTTCGATATTTCCTAACCGCAAATTCCGAGAGAGAGATATTGAAAATATATAATAAAAAAAATATTGAAAATAACGATCAAGAGAAAATATTGCACCGGTGTGTTACGAAAAATTTCACGGAAACTGCGAAAATATCGTCCAATTCCAACTTCCGATTCCACTTTGTAAAAGGATGATAAAAAGCTTCTACCATCGTTGTCTCTTATCTGAAAATTTCTTAAGAATCCGAGAAATATCCCAATATCCGCAACGATCGTTTCACCGATCGTTTGGAGCAGGTCGACATGGAAAAATCCTGCAAGGCAGTGTTCGTACGTTTTCCTGGCGGCGGGCAAATATTTGCGGCTTCCGTAACCAAGATGGTTTCCTCGTGTTTCCCAAAGAAACACGGAAATCTCGGTGGCAAACAGCGGCTGCTTTCCCTTTGGAGACGATCGAGTCGTTCGCGGTTTTTCGCGAGTCTCGTCGATCATCCTAAAATTTGTTAGAGAACGCCCACGAGGTCCAAGCGCTTCCGCCTCGCGTGTCTTGGATATTTACACACGAAATTAGACCCGAGTTCCGCGGGCATCGCTCGCAGACGCGTCTTCTTCCTCTTTCGCTTCTTCTTCTTCTTCTTCTTCTTCTTCCTCTTCTTCTTGTTTGTCTCTCGTGTTTCCGCGCGAGTTCGTTAAATTTTCATTAGACCGGACCACAATACGCAATTTGTCAGCTTTATAAATATGGAGCGACGCAACGGCAGAACGTTTCTAGATGGCTCAAAGAGTGGTAATGAATATGTGATTCGTACGTGTTTGAATCAGTCGACGACGCTGGCACGTGGGTGTTGCAGTTATTTATTCCACATTCTTGCATTGATTCATTGGTATAAGTTGATTAGAAGTTTGTTAAAGCCCACGTGCCGTCTCTTGCGTTCGAAATAAGAAGCACAATTAACAAAAGTTTATCGCTTTGCGTCGAGTCACCTCGTAAATAACGTGATTTTTCTCGGTGTTTGTCGTAAGTTGTCGCCGTAGACTGTAGCTTTATGAAATTTGTATAAATTTGTATATGAAATTTATTTGTTACGTCGCGTAACACAACCGTAGACCGTCCCGCGATCCAGACGGTCACCAGGTGCAAAGATCCTTCTTGGGACGCTCGATAAACCTAAGGACACGTCATAAATAATCGTATTTTTAACACTCGGGACTATCCAGTCTTCCGAGTATCTGTTTTAACAGGCGTGTTGTAAAACGGTCTCTAGATTTATTGTTCGCTCCGGAGGAAAATTGATATAGCGTGTTTTTCCCAAAAGTTAGTCCCCCCACGACCAACGTTTGATCGGGAGCGGCCATCCTCTATCCACATCCCAGAACCTTTTCCGTCTGTCCAATAAGCATCAACTCGCTTATTTACGAAAAGCGACATCAACGAATCCGCTTTCCTCGTGTCGTAGACACGCCCAGTACGAATTTTCCTCCGCAACGACGCCACAGCGAAAATTCTTTTTCGAGTCGGACTTCGTGCGAGCAACTTCCGACCAGTCATTCTCCTGCACACGAATCACGTTTACTTGCTTCGTACGAGACGCAATAACATCGTTTTCAAGTCAACCGTCTTACGAGTCACGTTACCTTATACTCGTTCGATCGGAACTTATCGTTAGTTCATTAGCGATTACGCTATTCGATAGCGTAGCTTGTAACGCCAAGTCTCTGAATGTTTGTATTCTCAGCGAGAAAAAGTTGTTGGAAATATAGTGTACATTAACCCTGTTGAATCAGTGTTATAATCGATTAAGCACCCCCATTGTCCCAACGGAAATAGGGGATCGACTGTTTCGTTGCGTCGACTATCAAATCGTAGCGAGAATTTACGACTCTCGCTGGCGAGTTTCTTCGCGAACGGTTCAACGACGTTCGCAGAGGAACGTAGAGTGGCATAAGAAACGCCGATAGCTAATTTTCTGTTGCCGCTCGTAAATATTTACGAAGCGCGTGAACTTGAAAAGCGCCTGTGCCGTTGCGAAACTTTTATTTATGTACGATTAAACCGCGATAAACCGAACGATCTATTCGCCAACAAGAAAAGCGGCATATGTACGTAAACGTACGTAAAGGAGCTAACGAGTCGTATTTTCGAGTCGTGCAGAGTCCATTTTTGGGTAAGTGAAAGTATCTGTAGCGTTTTTACGACGCACGAGAGACGAGGAATTATGCAACAGCAGATATTACGTTCGTAAATCAAATTCGAGACATTTGTTATGCAAATATGCGCGACGTGTAATTTTGGAGTAGACCGACGTGTTCTTGGGCGTCGAGAGATCGAAACCGATGCGCCGATGTCGGGTGTCACGCAGATTAAAGTGAAATGCCGTTCACACAGCAACGGAAGTCATTCACTAGCTGCGCAGACGGGATACACTAAATGTGGAACGTCGAGTGGCCGTCGACTTGAATAAATAATCGGCTTTTACGAGCGGAGAATTGTTCGCAGCCGTTTCTCGTCGATGACCGTCCATCGAATTTTCCAAAAAAAGTAACATTGACGACCGTCCCGTCACGATCTACCAGCGAGATAGCCGATAAGCTTTTTCGTTTGTTTAAAGCGTCAATGTGAAATCTCACGATCGATTGTTACGGCGAATAATCAGAATGTTCGTACGATTTTCCTGCGCGAACTTACGTTTAAAAAAGTGACATCTTGTTGCGAAATATAAATGAAACGTTCGGGGAATCTCAGAAATATCTTCCATCCCGTCTAGATCCAAACAAGTTGCGACAACTGCGTTGTCTTCTGGAGTTCTTTCTAATTCTTGAAAATGAACGAATCGCGTGAAAATCTCTGCGACGGAATACAAAACGTTCGAAGGAAAGAGCAATCGAATTTTCGTTTGCAAAAGGAAACGACGTTCCACTTGCGCCGATCTAATATCTTCGAGAGAGGACAGCATCGTGTTTTTAATTTCGCCAAAATTCAGCAACAACAGCGGCAACGGCGGCGGCGGCGGCGGCGTGCAAGTTGGAAAAATCGATGGGACTTTGGTTGCGAGCGTCATCGGGCCATCGTCGCGCCGACAGATAACTGCTGAGAATAACGTTTTCCGTGTCCTCGTTTGAATGGTAATCGCACTTTTGGTTTCTTCTATTCAGCATTGTGCAGGGCCGAGCTATCGCGCGCATAGGAACGCCACGCCGCATACATACACCATGCTCGTACAATCGGGAACTTGCAAATGGCAGTGGCACTTTTACTCGAGACCTGGACGCAGCCCCTATTGTTCTAGCCGAGTTTTAAAGTGCGCCGTTCGAACTCTGACATTGGCCTCCGCTCGACTCGGTTTTAGTAGCCAACTATGCGGTTATAAGCGAGGGTGCTCATATCGCCTGTCGAACTTGTCTCGCGGACCCCTGCCGTACCAGAACCCTTCCTCGCCGTTTCAATGCAATTTGCTTCCCAGGCAATTACAACTGTTTCCTTTCGGGGTGACAGCGCGTGAAAAATTGCTGGAAATATTCTTTGCCGTTACTCGTTTATCCTGTTCTTGTCGTCGGAGATAAAGATTGGAAAATATTAGCAAAGTTTTTACTACCGGTGATTCACCGTCTTGTCCGTGGACCGTAATAGAAATAGAAAGTAGCGCAGCTATGGGAAGAGAAACGAACGAAAGAGGAAAACGCCAAAGATAAGGAAACTACCGTCTCTATTTAACAGTTTCCACGACGAACGAGCATAATCGATCGCGTCGAGTTGCCAGTGTTGCTCGCACCGAGCCGAAAATCCATCTCGACGAGCTACGCGTCCCGTGGTATAGAACGTACGAGCAACACAGCCGGGATATTATTTTCACGCAAAACGATACAGTTGGACGTATCCTAGACACGTCTGAGCACCGCTGAACCCTAGATAGGTCCCGTATATACGCGTTCGATGTATTCAAAGGTGCTGCAACCCTTTCATTAGCGTGTGGGCCACGCGCTCTATTATCCCCAACAAAACATCCGATTCCATTGTCAGCCGTCGAACAATGCCGCGCCGCGGTCACGTGTTCTACTTTCGATCATTATTCGCGAAGTGTGCATAAAATTGGCAAATTGCGCGTGGATCCTCTCCTCGCGCGTGGCTTGTCGTTCGAGGAAATTTTTCCATCGATACTCCGCCGCTTCTTCTTCTCCCTCGGCCGATGACAGCTGTCGCGCCTTCGTCGAGATCCTACTCCAGAAAGACAAAAAGATCCAAAGACAAAGATCGAGGAGAAAACGATCCTCTCTCTACGCTCTACACACGCCTCTTCCCCTGTCCGCGTCTCGTTTCTCCCTGTCGACTCGGATCGATTCGAGTGCTAGCGCTCTTCTGGGTTGCCGCCCCTTCTGTCCGCCGATACAATGGGCCGTGTATCGAGAATTAAAGGTCGATTAAATGGAAAAATCGTCGCTGCCACCGCCGCTGCAATCGCCGCGCGGGGTACAATTTGCCCGAATAAATTGGACAAAGTGTTTGATCGATCCGATTTTATTGGTGCGCATTACCGCGCCTCTCGCCCCGGCGAATCCACCCTCGACTTCTCCTGACAGTTTTGACAGCTGTCGCGGTGCAGTCGTGTCTCCTGGTTAGATAAAAGCCTTACGAAACGATCATTTCCTCTGTTTCGATCGGCAAACGCGTCGCGTTTCAATCGAACGCGTTCAACAGCCTCGTGAGATCCATCGTCGAGGCCGCGTTTTCCAATCGACCTGTCGCCGTCCATTGAAATTCAAACGGCGACCAAATCTCCGGGGGGTGTAAAATTATTTGTCCACCATGTTTTCTCGATAAACGTTTTATCGGTCTTGTGTGGCGTGATCTTGTATACGATCTTCTACACGATGCATGCACCGTCCAAGGGTTCGACCGGTTCGAGATCTCTCTGCCCCTCGATTTCGAATAAAAGGGACCCGGAGAAGAGGGTGGGCGCGCGAGCGTCATCGACGCGATGAATATGCAGAAATTTCGTAGCTTTGTCCCAGTAATAGGAGTGGCCAAAAAAAAAAAAAAAAAAAAAAAAAAAAAAAAAAAAAAAAAAAAAAAAAAAAAAACAGAAAAATGGAAAAAAAAAGAAGAGGAGGAACGAGAAAGGATTGGAAAAAAAAAGAAAGAGGCAGAACGAGGAGGACGCTTCCTAGAAAAGCTTGGCACGTGCTTCGTTTCGGACAAGAGGCAAATTACGAGGAGGCGACCAGTTTGCAAACATCCTTCTGTCGTAATAATTAGAGACAATGAAATCTCCAAAGGGAGGAGGAACAACGAAAATATTAGGCCACAATACGAGCGCATTCTTCGAGGGATTACCTGTTTGCCTCTCGCTTCCATTCCGCTCTGTCCTTTCTACGGTTTTGGCCTTCGAACGAATTCACCGCCACTTCAGCATCGATTGTTCCACTGTTATGCAAATTTCACTGGCGCGCGCTGTCGCCACTGATTAACCAAGCGAATTCTATTTCCCCGTAGGCAGTTTTAGCCAATTGTCTTCCATCGATGGTATTTCTTTTTTTGTTTTTCTCTTTTTTTTTTTTAATTCCTCGAAAATTAAACGAGACTCTGACGCTATGAACGTCGATCCACGTATTAGTCAACTTTTATAAGCGTGTCCTAGATTCGTTAAGAACGTTTAAAGTCAAACTCCACGCGCAAAATCGGAACAAACTCGCCGCGACAATTTACCAGATGGAATCGTTTCGCAACTTTGCCACCCTCCTCGTTCGTTAACGACTACCGTTTCACCGATTTATTCACGGTTTCCGTCAGCATCGGTCTCGAGGCAACGTTTCACAGCACGTAACGTAACGGTGCGAGGCTCGAGCGATACGAATCCACGGACACGGTTCCATCACAATAGGAAGCGGTGTCGTCGAGTGATACTTCCGACAAGGCAATCCACTGAAATAGATGAAGATACTCGTCGCAGCGCGCGTCGCTCCTCGCCGTACGCACGTGCGGAAAGCGATCTCTCCTCTTCCTGATCGCCTCCACGGACTCTCTGTTGCGAGCGTCGTTATCGCGTAATCTACTCTTCGCGAGCCTAACACCGAGCGTCGTTTACCGATAAACGAAAGATTCTTCTACCTACGTACATCTGAAATTTCTCACTCGTCGCGCCGTGATCGTCGCCTGGCTCCTTCAATTATTAAAATCTTGACGTAACATTTCCAACGTTACACTTTTCTCACACTCGCGGCGTAGATGGGAACAACACGCCCAACGCGATCAAGCCAAAATTATCAAAGCTATCCATTTCGATGGAGAAAATGGCAAACGATTTAAACGTCGTCAACGTCCACGAAAAAGACAACATCGAGACAACTTTTGTCTTCTCCGGTCGCTGATCCGGCAGCCTCGATCTCGGTAATTTTACGATACGGCTTCGAACGTCGGATCCTTCGTTTTCCATACGATGCTCGCATTTCGCGATCGAAGTAAATTCGTCCAACGTTCGACGCAACGACCAAGTCGCATTACGTGGCTCGTTCATTCACTGGTTTCATTGAGCGGCGTGTTTCACTGGCCGAGCCAGAGCGTGTCGACGTTGAATGAAAACGCGTGGAATTGATCTGGTTGATTTATTCGCTCGGTGGGAAGTCTGGTATTAGAAATACTCCGTGAATTGTTCTTGTCCGTGATGTTTCGCCGCGAAGATTTATAGTAGCCATCCTTCCTGTACGTTTCTCCGATTATCAATAACGGAAAAAGAGGAAGGAGGAAGAGCACGAGTATCGAGAGTAGATGAAATTGATCGGCTATAGAGGTTTTCTTGTCGTCGCAGGAACGTATGAAATTAATCTGCTTTAATATATACCGGCGCGAGCAAGTCAGATATCGGAGGATTTATGGAGTTGTCATTAAGGGAAGGGACGAACGGGAATCGGCGAGTTTGTTTTTGTCGAACGAACGAACAGATACGGCAAAGTGCAAGGAATCGAATCGGTTTGTTTGTGTTTTCTCGTTCGCCGTGGCTCCGAAGATTTATGAAATCGATCTTGTCGAACGAAAGTTAAGATACCGGAGAATTTACGACGATGGCGCGTTAAATATCTCTGGCCACAGATAATTTTGGAAAACTTGGTTACGAAGAATCGATTCATCGCGGCCAAGTTTGCTTAGAGAAAAGATCAACAACGGCATTCTCGTTGCGCCGTGTTTTTTACGAGGCTCTTGGGGGAAGGAGGAAACGGCGCTCGTTGGTTTCCAGCACAGAAGCGTCTTCGACTGCGGTACATGTGTCTTGGGGAAAAAGTTGGCCGACCAAGCGGCAACCGCGACATCCCTCTTTTTTCACGGATCGTGTGTTTTCGGTAACTTGTCGGAATAAAAAAATGTAAACTCTAGCGAGAAATTGCGTCCGCCTCGGTTGTTGATATTTTTTTCTTTCTAGTCGAGAGCGGGGCTCGATCTTTCTTTTCAACGTATTTTCTTTGCAACGTGTTTTATCCTTCCAACTACCAACTAACTAGCAAAGTAGGAAAAACCTGTATCGAACGAAAACGAGCTTTGTACGAAAATAACGCGCAATTCAAAGGAGAGGGTGATGCTTTATCTATGCGTAGACTTTACGGATAATTGTTCAAATTATCAAGAATGTTGTAAATTCGTGAAATTTCTAGGAAAATTTATGAATTGGTCGTGTTGACACTGTGATAATTTTGGCGTTAACGAGACGCGAGAGCTTTCTATACGACTAAACCGTCTCGACACTTTTTTTTCGGTAAACACGAGGCGACAGTGTTTTCTGTTAAATTAACAGATTTGCAGCTTTGAAGATAGCTTCGTTTGATCTACTCTTTAGCGTGGCGTTCGCGAGATTAGCGAGAAGTAGGTTACGACATTTTTCCTCAAACGATTTAGATACCACCACCTTGTATCTCGAACCAAAAGCAATTGCAGAGAATCGATAAATATGCAACAACTCTCGATTCGATTTCGGCAAGTATCGACGGACAACAAAATTTTTTACGTATTCCCGAGTTTAGGACGTTCGTAAGAACGCAGGCAAAAAAAATTGTCTAAGAGTTGGAAGAAAAATGGTACGATCTCGATTCTGATTCGATCTTTGAAAGCGGAGATAAATATCGAGATAAATTATATCGGGTGCTTTCGTACGATTGTTCTAAAAATGTGTGCTCGAACGTCCCCGAGGAAGCTGACTCACGAAACCCTCTCATATCGCATTCCAAAGGAAAACAAGTCGAATTCAGAAGCCCGACACCCTTGCCTCTTCAAAGCTTCCCACAGTCCTTAATCTCCCTCGCTTACTCGATAAATTACGTACAATATTGTACAAAAGGCTTAGACCATCCGTGATACTAATCTTGTAATAACGACTAGAGATACCATCAGGAAATATCTCGCGAATTAGACATTTCTATCTAGTTTGTACGGGATTACTCGAAAAAGATATTCTCGCCGATTTCGTTGCTTAAAATAACATAACCGAATAGCTTTCTATGTACGTGTAATAGTAGAAAATTCCTATTCGTCGCTTGGTCTAAAACTATCCCGCGACATCGTGTCGTATATTCCTTTCGCAGGATTACTCGAAAAAGGAAATATTCGTTCAAATAGCCTGTCCAGTTTCGTCGCTTTTGTTCGCTCGAGCGATAGGCAATTGCTTTTAATCGTCGATCGGAAACGGGCATCGTCGATTGTGCGTGGCGTTCGCTAATTTCCGCCGTGGAACGATATAATATATACCGGGCGACAATTAAAAACGAAAGCACCCTGTTGGCGCGTAAACAGCCACGGAAACGAACTTATCGCGCGACGTAAGTGGGAGTGCGTTAAATTACGTTCGGTCCAGAAATTATACGACCGAGTGGACTGCTAACTAACGCAGGCCTCGGAACAGGCCATTCACACCGAGACAGCCGTTCCTTCTCTCGTATGTAGATCGTACCGTTTTAAAAGCTTGCCCGCGGCTTTTTCAACGACACGATCAACCGAATCGATCGCCACTCGTTTCAAAGCCCCGATCCGGCCTATGACACACACACACACACACACACATACACACACCGTCTGCAAGACAGTTTGTCTTCTCCTTCTCCTCTCTCTCTCTCTCTCCCTCCCTCTCTTTGGCTCTCTTTCGAGCTTCCTCCTTTTTCTTCTTCTTCCTTCTCTTCTTCTTCTTCTTCTTCTTCTTCTTCTTCTTCTATCTAGCACCGCTTCACCGTGACGTTTTAAGGTCGAGTCAGAGTCTAGCTTCTGTAACTTACTCGTTCGAACCAGATCGATCAGAGTCGAACGGTTGATTTTGGAATTAATACAAAGAATTATCGTTGCTGTGTGTCGCGAGATACGCGGCATTTGTTGAGGGGCACCGTAGACGTCGAAACGACGAGGAAAGTTAACTTTGTTTAATTAAGAACGTTTCGATCGAGACTCGGCTTTCCCGGTTGTAAACGATTTCATTTAACGAGTGACAGTGAATCGGTTGGCGAACGTTTCCCCTTATCTCATCACGCTTCGTGGTTCTCGCTCGTAACTGCGTAAAAAATGGAGTTGCATGGTCCAGCAATGATTTCCAAGAGGCTCGAATGTCCAGCACGTATTTCGTCGCGCCCTATTTACTTTGATAGAACGATGACACACGAGTGTAACTTACAATTAATAATAAGTAATATGCGCGACACGATGGTACACGATGGTGTCAAAGTTGAAGCAGCCTCCGCTGTGCGAGGGTTAAGGGCGCCAAGGAAGGGTCATAATGGTGGAAGAAAGGGAAAATATTCGTGTCACCGTGGAAAAATTATTTTTCTCGATTATCGCGTTATCGCCAGGCCAGTCGAGTTGCTCTGTTTCGCGATAACGCTGTATCTTAATACGTCTCGAGTACGTAATTATTCATGCCGCTCTTAAATAATAAGATTACGTATCGAGACGCCGCCGCGCCGCTCTATCGCGAGACGACGCTTCTGGAGAATAGGGTATGGATCGACCGTTCGTATACCCTCGGTTTTATACCAGTCGCAGTTGTTGATACGTTTATATGTTGCGCGGTGTATCTTTGATCCAGCCAACTACGGTGTCAGAAAAACAAGACTACGACGCAACGCGCGACGATGTTCTCAAATACGCAGATACACGTAAACGTACGCGTAAAAATACGTTTAATACGTTTCACAAAAAAAAGAGTTGTCAATTTGTTGAAATTATATCGTATCGTCGTCGGAAACGAGCGCGCGTTCCGAGTATCGGCTTTCTAGTTGGTCGGGAAGTGGGTGAAATTTCGCTTATAAAATTCAAACCGTTCGGACAGACAGACAGACGGACGGACGGACGGACAGAAACTAAGCCAGAAAAGAGAAAACACTCGTAGAAACGAAACGCATTTCGTATAAACAACTTACGATGAAAAGCAGTGCCGCTGTCACGAGCCACGTGGTTTACGCCGGAATACGCCGCAAGCACGTGTTACTTTCCCGCTGGTGCCCAGCCTGTTCGGTCTCGCTCACGATCTTCGACCCTTTCCGGTCTTTTATCCCGATCTATCTCCAATTACCCGATCCTTCCATCGAACACCCAGTTTCCCGCCTTTCTGTCTACGCACTCTCAAAAGCGAAACTCTTACCTTCGCCTCTATCCTTTGCCAAATTCGATTCGATTCGATTCGATTCGATTCGGCACCGCGACCGTGCGACGAACGATTCTCCCGCTGTTCCTCGCGGCTCACTGTTTTCCCCCGTTAATCAATCCCGCGGCGACGAAAATAAATTCGTATATCAACCGTGACACAATTACCCGGCATTCTGCCGGAGGGAAGCACGATGATTTACGAGCCACGAACCGCAGACGGTCAATGACAGTGCATGTGCGCGGCCACGGCAGACGGCGAATCGTCTTAATTAGGCGCGATTAAGCGAGACACGCGTTTCCCTCCCGCTGTATCGTGCACGCGGCTGCCTTCTTTCGTATTCCTCCGTGTCTGTCCCCGTGCCAGACGACCGACGGATGGACCGAAGCGCGACAGAAACGATGGAGCCTCGTTGCACCGCGCGACTTGTCCGCCTGCTGACCATCGTAACACTGAGCTCTCTTTCCGAGCGACGAGCATAGGGCTTCGAGCAACGACAGCCTCACCGTCCCGCGCTGCCACCGATCCGCCGCCGTCTTGCTCGCTCGCGAACGCTTAACACGCCCGTCTTCTCTCTTACTCTATGCCGGTATTTCTGCCCCACGTGTGTACGCACGTGGCCGCGCGCACACCAGCCAATGCTCCGTGAATCGACGGTCGTGAATCCTTCGGGACGCGATCAACTCGGTCGACGAGCACTCTTCCGGGACGACAGCAGTGGAGTTCGAGGGAGAGGACCTTCCGAACAAGGCGACTCGAGAGGGATTCTACCGAGACGTATTTGTCCGCATGGTTACGGGGCAGATCGATCGTAGGTGCAACGATGGTCTCGCGGTGGACGACGGGGCTTATCATCGTGGGATTTGCGGGCTGAATTTTTGATCGCGTCGCTTTCAGCGGGCAGAAGTTAAATTCCTCGGATAGATACTCCGTTGTTTTGGCTTGCCAGATGCGTGGAAAGTTCTTTGCGGTCGCGCGATGTTGAGTTGCGACCATTTGCAGATATTTATCGCAGGTTGTGGTAGACTTTCGAGTAGCTTTAGGTATTCTCTCGCCTCGGAGAGTCGTGGAATGTCGAGCGATCTGTTGCACGGAAAGATATTTTGCCATTATGCGTAAGCTTTAGGACGAGTTTAAATATTCTACTGTCTCGGAGTTAGAAGCATCGTCTCGTACGTACGCTCCGGCGACGTCAAACGTGAAACAACGCGCGGCCACTTTTGCGAACAATTTGCTAGACAAAGAAACACGATGTCAGGTATCTTCTCGATTTCGTCGAGGGATCCGACCCGTTTAATCCGAATATATCTTCGTTTCGGAAGATCGACGCCTCTTCCGAAACAAAGAAAACCTCTCTTCTGGATCGACCAAAGTTTTACCAACCGCTTTTGACCCTGCTTGCTTCGATAGGCATGTCGATTTTGATATTTCAAGAAAAACATTCTCAAGATTATTTAATATCGAGAAAGACAACGCGCATCGGTAACGATTCTTTCATTTTCAACTAAGGAAAATGCATTATTGCGGGTAATAAATTACCCGAAAAAGGTTCGAGGTACTAGTTGTCGTACGTCACACTTTGAATGCGCATCTCACGTACGAAACCCGGCGTGATCGAATCGCGTGAAATTGTTGGAAAGTGTGCGACGCAAATTTCTATGATACGTCGCTTTCGTTTTGTTCGTTATAAAAATATTCTTAACGCTATAAATATGCTCGATCTTGAACAGCGTAGGAGCAGACCCGACCTTTTTTTCCTTTTTCTTTTTTTCCTTAAAATCTTCAGCAAGTTGAACGACTGTCTAGAAATTCTTGAACTTTTTAAATTATACGCTCCCGTTTGGGGGCAACTTTTTCGCGTCGCCCCGCATCGAACTGACTTAGGTAACTCCGATTGTATCGCTGGACTTTGCTCAACCGCGAACGAGACTCGCACCACGAGCGAAATTATAGAAACCGTTGCGTAAATCGTTGGTGCGCGTTCTTATTTACTTCGGTTCGTGTACTCGTGTGTCCGACACCAAAGGACCTAGAAACGGAAAGATAATAATAAATAATCCAATAGAACGTGGCTTAAAAATTTCAAAGATCTCGAGAAGGTTTGGATGTTTCGCTTTGGTCGTAAATAAGCATCGGGTTCTGGAGGAAGCAACCTCCGCCCGAGAAAGGTATCGGCACAAACGGTGCAAAGTTCGAGGACACAGAACGTAATTTCCCGTGCAAGCTATCATTACACAAGAACTCGCTTTTTCGTGGAAAGTTCCAAGCGAGTCGCGGCAGAATCGTCCGTTTCTGAAAGTTTGTCGACAGCTTCGCCGGCGAATCGATAGTCGAAGCGTGCAAAGTCGAATCGAAAGGTTCCGAGAAACCCCTCCGAGCCGGTGGCTATTCCTCGAACGAATATACGTTTCATTAAAGCGACCGGCCGCCCCCTTTTTTCGCAAACTTTCAATTACTCCGATGATTAAGAGCTTCGAACGCGAAATTATCAGCTATCGTAACTCTCGCGCGATCGAAGACGCGTTAAGAGCTTCCTGAAACTAATAGCTTCATTTTTAACCGTAAGACACGAACGTTCGTAATTTTCGCGACTGTTGAAATTCTCGTTCGCCGCGAATACCATCGATCGGTTCGTTTTATTTCGCGAATTAGGATTACCTACGTCGTTCGACGTTCTTTGAACAGGATGGCTATTGTTTCGTCAAAGTCGGTTCTAATATCTAATCTAATAAATAAAAATAAAATAAAATAAAAACGAACGATATTGATCGAAGAAACGCGAGAAGAGGATTCGAAGATAGCCGAGCGGAGCGAAGATAGAATGTGAAATGTCGTGTCAGAGAAATAAAAATCTGGTGACAATCGTAATTTAACGAACGTTTGCGTTGAGAGGGTATTGAACGGTATTCGTCGTGCTCGTCTCGTAATGGAAAGCGGAACGAAGCAAATTTTATTAATCGCTCGTAAATCGACGATATAATATCAAAGGTCGATCGCGCAATACTGTTATTTTATTCGGTCCAGCCTGTAATCGTCTAATAAAGACCGTACAGCTTCATTTTCGCAAATCATTCGACGAGCTATTACGATCGTGCGCTCGACGATGCGCTCGTATAAGCGGGTACCTGTTCGTTAATTATTCGTGCCTCACAAAGGAGCTTCGAGATCGCAACAGTTTTCATTCGTTTCACTCGCTCGACTCTACGCGATCGTGTAATTGCGATTACATCAAAGCTCGTCGAACGGTAAAGAGTCTCGTTTCTGCGTATCACTCGACGATTCGTCGAAGCTCGGCCGTGACTACCTTTATTAATTGTTGGAATAAACGTTATATACGAAGATGAACAACTCGATTCTCGCGAATCACGCTATAATTTGTTTCCTGCGTTTTACCGTACTCTCGCGATCAAACGCGTTTATCGTCCGCTTGTACAGCGTGTCGAGAAGCGTTTAAATACCTGCTACAAAAGTAAACCCTCGCGGACGTGTCACGTTCTTTATGGAAAACACGTTGAAATGTCGCGTCGTTAGCGCCAGTTTCGAGCAAATCCGAACACGCGTGGCTGAGAGTTGGAAAAGATTTGTCGCGACCTCTTCGCCAAACAATTGCAATCGTGTCTTCTCGGTCTTTCCCTCGAAAGCTAAGGCTTTCCTCGCGGTTGGCGCGCGCTAAAGAATTCCTCAAAACGTTAAAAGTCATTTCGTTCGTGAAATATCGCGGACGTTTGCGAAGCGTCGAGCAACGAGAACGACGGCATTGGCGGATCAAAATTCGCAGGCCGCAGGCAAGGTTAACCAGAGGTTGAGTACTGTTCGTTTTTGTCCATTTCCTGCGTCATCGAGCCTCGCGGAGATCGATAAGAAACTCTGAAAGGGAGAATCAATGGTTCGTCGCTCGTTCCATCGATCGAAACCAGCGAGTGAGTACGTTTAAGAAGCATCGAGGGAGAACGGGACGACGCGACGCGACCAATGAATCATTCGCTCGATATGCGCGCGAAAAGGCGGAGGATTCTCGGCCGAGACGTCGTAGAGCGGAGATTCCTTCTTGGCGAATTTTTGCGCGAGAACTTTGATCCGTCTGGTATCCCGACGTTTCCACCCCAGAAGGATTAAAAATATTCGGTGAAACGGCGCGTGAAACTCGAATCGCGCGGCGTGGCCCGACCGCGGTGATTATGCGACGCGGACGCGCGACAACCGCTCACAATGGGTCGACGCATCGTGACGGGACAAATCTAAATGCAAATCGATAAATACTCGCATAATCTCGAAAGGCGGCGAGACGTTATGGATGCGGCAACGAGTTCTGCAGACAGACGTCGCAATACGTCCAATCGAATTTCAAGGAGAACAAGAGGGTAAAGGGAATCGCCGAGCGAAAGATCGGCGAGACTTTATTTATGAGAGATATTTCTTTAACGATCAACGGACGTTAGATTAGCGCCATGGCAATGAATAGCATTAACAACGATAGGAAAGTTGTCGCGAAACGCGTGAAGCTTTTGAAACGAAGAGAGCGGCGTCGGTCAGTTTGGATACCGAGAGATTCGATTGCATGTTCGCGAGTGACGTAGCTCGATTACCATTACCGTCGATCGACCGTAGAAAATAATCAAGATATCTTATCGATAAATAAATCGGAATGGGATATAAAAAATTAACCGTTGGAACTAGACACGGAAATACGATAAGAGAAAAATCGTTATCGAGACGCGATTAAAAGATAGGGGTTAAATCGAATGGAGAAAGACCGCGTGTCCATCTATGACTATCGATCGTTTCAAAATCGATTTGACACGGAGCGTGAAGGAGAAGTTGTCTGAAATGAAATTCCATTAACGACGGTAACTCGACGAACGTTCGTCGACTGACTGATGGTCAACCTGCTGGCTGATATGTATGCGCACCTGTGCCCTTTTACTTATGCGCGTTGCGCTCTCCGCGTTAAACGCCTCGCGACGAAACAGACACGCGATTTCCGACCGACGCGCGACGTCTCAACGTCAGGATGCCGTAAAAACGGATTTCACCTCGGAGACGGCTTTTTTCGCCGCTACGTCGGATGCTTGTTTTCCTTACTCCTTTTCTCTTGCCATTTCCTCCCTTTTACGCGCTCTATATTTGACCAAATATTCGCACAGTCGATTCGGAATTTCTCGAAGCGCCGTTCGTGCGTTTTTCGATAAACGTTCGTCCGATGGTTTTGCGACGGAACTCGCGACGAAATTCCATTAGAAAGTAGGAAGAGAAAATATCGTTTAATCTTCAAATGAAAAGCAATTGCACTTTTCGTTCGCGCGTCTTGTATTTTTCGATTATATTTACCATTCGTCCGACGAACATTTCTTCCTACGATCCAACTTTCTGTTCGCGGCGAAGCTCTTCAGAGAGCAGAGATTACGCTTCGTCGATAAAGAGATTACAAGCGTCTGCGAATTTTCATTTATACGCGGTAGGCCGCTTCTCGATCTCGTTTCTTACCGATAAAGAGGAAACCCGGTGAATAATTCGCGCGTTATTAACGTCGCGAAGATGTCGATAATTGGAGTGTAAAGGGTCAATCGTGGGCGTTTCAGAAATAAACGGATCATAAAGCGAGCTGTTGCGAAAACACGCGCGTGAATGGCTCTAGTTAGATTAATCGAAACGTTTGTTCAAGCCGTAACAATGAAACAAACGCAAACGCGATTACTTCTCCCTTTTGTGCCCTCGCGAACGGTTCTACAGTCTCGTTTTGCATTCGATGTTCGCCCTTAAGTTTCGCCCCCGAGTACTCGTAGCCGCCACTCGAACCACTCTGTTACACCCTTGCCGAATCTCTCTCCTCTGAGCGTGGCGTTGGCGCTCGGTTCTTAAAGAGAATGGCGTAATTATCCGCAGACTCGTGTTATCGATCCGCCAACGAGTTTTCTCTTTCACCTAAAACAGCAAGGCGTCGGAGACTTTTCAAACAAGCGGCACGGCCGTTATTCGACTATTCCTGAACATTCGAAATATCCTCACGTCTAACCGTGACGAAAAATCTTGACAACCGTGATACGGTTCACGCGGCACTGACTTTCGATTTCTCGCGTAAAGAAAAAATAAACGAGTCGCGGTTGTCAGCGGCGATAAAACATTTGGCATGTTCGAGAACGGCAGTAGGTTTGTCGAGCGAATGCCACGTGGCTGGCAGCTGCAAAACCGTTGCTCGTCCCGAAGTTAATTGCTTCCAAATCGTCCCGCAAAAAAGAATCCCATGCAGAATAAACAGAAAAATTCGCGGAACCTCCGGTTTCCACCTTTGATTCGCACTGCGAGAAAGTAACGCGTCAACCTCTCGTGGCTTTGATGGTATTTCGTCGGCGCGCGATTCGTCCAAGTACGCGTTGCTGAGAGATCGTGAAATATTATTAAAAATTGTAAATCGAGAAAAGCCTGGAGCGAGCGAGTAAAAAGATTACGTCGTAAATAAGCGGGCAGAAATTGATACGATTTTTAATTTGATTCTGAATCGCTCGACGGTCGAGACGAGAGAAAGCACGTAATAAGAGAGTTATATATAACGACGATCCCCGGTAGTTATGGCATAAAACATAACAGCGTTTCGCTTATCGCAACAACAGGTGCGGCGATTATATCAATTTCGCGACTGCGCTAACGGATTCGTTTCTACGTACGTACCCGCTATGATATTTCCTACAAAGAAAAAAAAGAAGAAAAAAGAGAAAAAGCGATTAATTACCAAGACCCCGTCGTATCTGATCCGTCGCCTCTTCGCGAATACCGCGTTAAACCTACGTCGAACTTATTTTAAGAAGCATACCGCGCCTCGAAATTATCGAGAAACGCGCGAAAGAAAAATAGCCCGGCCAACGAGCTTCCGCGAAAATGTATACAAGTCGCTCGATCGCGATCCGAGGACGCTTTCGAAAAAGTTCTTTGTAAGACGGCGTGGCTTCGTCGTCCGACGGAATAATTGGAATGTTTCGAGAAAAGCTTGGGCTGTACGTTAGATTCGTAGGGTGTCGGTGCTTCCGTTTTCGATATTTCCTGCCTAACGACGGGATATGGCGCGAGTATCGACAGAACGCGACAAGGAGTACGAAAACCGATCGAGAAATAAACCGCTCTCGAGTTGGCGAATAATCGCGAATAATCGCGAGTAATCAGCGTACACAGAGAGGAAAAGAACGAGTCGCGCGGGTTATTACGAGTTAACCTTTAGCTAAAGCTCGAAGCATTCGATTAATCTTACCAGCAACGGTTTCTTATTTACCGGGTGTCGCCTTTTCTATTTTAATCCCGTAAGCAGAGTGGGTCGGCGCGGCTCGATCCATAGATAAGGATTAACCGCGCGTGCCACACGCGGATTAAAGGTAATTGATCAAGATGATCGATGCTGTACGCGTATATACCACCGTCCTTTCTCTCGCTCCGTTAAAGAAAAACCTTCCTCTCCTTTTCGCCGCGAATGACGACTGATTTACTGGTTCAACGAAATCACTCGCTTGGCCTGGTTAAATATATCCCTGGAAAGAAAATAAAGAGCGGCCCGGGGCCAGAAGGTGAGAGAATCCGTGGGCCACGTTCGAGGAATCGAATCGCGCTTTTTCGGTCCACCGAGGGTTTACTCGAGTTCACCGAAGCTCGTTCTTTCGAGCGTGGCCTTCTCGCGCGTCCAAGATCGTTCGACGTCTCCTTGAAATTTCGCCGACTCTCAAAACCGCTCGATATTCGATATTCTGTATCCTGTTTTCTCTGTTGCCGCGAGGCCGGGCTCAGCGTGTCGGGGATCGTAATCAGCCGGCCATTTCTACGATCCTCGTCGATACCGCGCTTCTTCCATCTACGCGTCTCGACGAACGTAAATTTCCTCCGAATGGATCTTCTTATCCGGCATTCTCTTGCGACGGACATCGAGATCGAGGCTCGATCAAGGATGGAAACGATAAAAGTCGGTCAAAGGGGATCCTGGTTGTTGGCGGCGTGACGAAGGCGCGTAGATACGAGTTGGAACGTCCCAAAGATAATATTTGTCGTAATAACATCTGACGACCTGTACGCGTTTGAAGAAGCTCGAGGAGCCTCTTCGAGAACCGCCCTTCCGGAACGCTTTCAACGCTTGCAACACGCGGCTCGAGCCGCTGTTTGATTTGATTTTCTGTCTCGAGACGAACGTTGACGAGGGTCCTATCGCGGCAGTCGAATTACACGAGCCCCGTTGCCCCGTTTTCTTCGGCGTCGTGTCGAAAACGGAAGTCTCGAGACCAGCCTTGGACCGAAGAATCCTTCGCTTCGCTCTATCCGGTTCCCAGACCGCGAGGTTTCAAGTAGTATGGTGAAACTGCCGTGTTCACGATGCAGCGCGACGTATGACGAGCCGGAGAGACGCGAAGAGCAGCTTGCGACACTTGTGTGCTTTCTCCCGTGACTAGCGGCAATTCGATTCACGGTCCTCGAATAGGGAAATTAGCCTCTCAGCTTGGCGGAAGTTCGTGTCACTCGCTGATTATCGCGTGCGCTCGTTTGACGTATCATCGTCTGTTCGCGGGAATTCTTCCGAGGAGAAAGTTGGGCTGTTGAGAAACGACGAGGAAACGAAATTTATAGGGTTAGTTTTCGACCTATCCGACGTTCAAAGTCGAGAAAAACGAGACGAGAATACGGCGTTTCGTGCCACTCGCCGATCGTTCGATCAAACTTAGGAGGAGATTCCTCGGAGGGAAAAGGAAATTCGACAAAGCCGTTCGATCGATCGCGAATGCTTCTCCTCGTTAAAATTGGACAAACTATTCGCAGAGAGATCGCTGATTTCGCGGAGTTGCGATTTCCTGGCTCTTTTGTACGAACGTTCGGCGCGATATCGTTTAGGAAGGAAATTCTTCGGAACAAAATCGGAACATTTAGTAGAAAAACGGCGAAATCGAACTAAGAAATTCACCGAATTCATTTTTTCTCGCCAACTCTTAAACGCGTGCCAAAAATAGCTGCTTGATCTCTGGACGGTACGTTCCAAGGATATTTCGATCGCTTCGCAGCTTCGTCCCGACGAAGATTCGTATCGGCGTCGAGTCGATCGCCTCCGAAAGAACAAACTTATCGCGCTATCGTACTCGAATAATCTATTCACCAGGCGTGCGAGCTGTTCGTTTCGCGGTGGAACGAAGAGGACGAGAGAGAAACAGCTGTATCGCCGGGCGCATTTTTTAATCGTCTTCGCGACAGAGGAACCCATCGAAAGAACCGACCAGAAGGGTGAAAGCCCTTCTCTTTCCCCGTGTTTTTAATATCCATGCCACGTGTAGTCGTTTTCCGTGCACGTGACGACACCGAAACGATGCCTGGCCTGGGTGCAACGCGTGTTCCATGAATATTAATTACTTTTCCGTCGCTCGATTCTTCGGAAACTCGTCCATCGTCGAAATCTTGTTCCTCCGGCCCGAGCGTAATTTACGTAATAATCTTTCGAGATAATGGGACACGCGTGATTGGAATACCGTATCTCTTTAGCCTAACTCGTTGCCAGCGAATGACGTATCGGTCGGTCCTGGTAACGTCCCGCCGGCCCTATTTTTCCGAACGAGGCGTTGATACGTCGAACCTTCGCTGGTTACTGTCGCGTAGCAGCCACTCGGAACGGTAACCGATCGGTTCTAATAATTTTCGAAATACCAAAGAACGAACGACGATCTTTATGCATTTTCATATTTTTGTAAACGCAAGTTGAACGAAATTCGTTTCGTCTGTGAAACGTCCTTGGCTGTTTTTCCGTGTTTGCGCACGTTGCGCGCATTTTGCAGATTTTTACACTTTTAAATTTTTCGTAAACCTACGGTCCCGTCCACGGTCTAGCGTTCGTATTACAAACGTTATCCTTTTAAATTCAATTGGAAACTTACGATCGTTTAACCGTGTTATCTTCTTACGAGCAACACAGGCACTTATGGAAGTAAATCATTCGCTTTTTCTTTGCCTTTTGCTTTTTTTCTTTTCTTGTTTCTTTTTGCGAAACTCGACAGATCCAGGCACTGTCGCTTAGAATATACACAAGGCTGGAGATAAATTCAAATCAATTCACTTTTACTTCGGAAGGAAAAAAAACTTCATTAACAAACACGCATAGTAATAATAGCTGGCAATCAATTCTCAAGTAGCGACTGCGTGTTTACACTCGTTACGCTGTCTCAGGCAGCACGCTATCGCTCTCGTTGCGAATGGGTTAACGCGCTTACATAAACGACCAAGCTTACATAAATAACCGGGGGAGAGTTTTCGACGGACGAATTTATTTCCAGATCGACGTCCCCGCTGACATTTACCGCTCTAACGATATTTCACCCGTTCGCGTGCTCATTTATCCTATACGCAAAGTTCATCAACATTTTCAAAGTTTCCAACGTGCGTATATTTTGCGAGATCGAAAACAGAAAAAAAGAAAAGAACGGAAGAAAGAAAAAATTCGAGACTGGAATTGATAAACTGTACGATAGGAGTTTTAGCGTCTTCGAATGTTACTAGCGAGGCTACTGGTATTTCTAAGACAGGATATTGTTACGTAGCTGTTAAGAAGAACGGTATACGCGGACAGTTACACGCGCGAACGGAAACGCCTGAATGGAAAATATATGGGTGTTAATTGGTCGTCCAAGTGAATTCACTGTCGCTTATGTAGAAACGTACGTCGTTGGGTTCGGCGGAGAGAAAGTACGATACAATGGGTCTTTGTCCTTTTACGTTTCGTTTATTATAAAATATCGTACGATATAGGTTACGTGATAATTAGATGCAGCGCGAGTCGATAAGATTTTCGGTCGCGTGCGTCTCGTACGACTCAAGGTGCGAACGATCGGACGATAGCGCGCGAACAATACAGCGCGATGCATTTTTCGTGAACCTCGGTTAACGCGATACGTCCGATACGGGTCGGATCGCTATACGTTAGACGTAATATATTTTCTTCCAAGTGTTGTTCGTTTCTGCTATTCAGAGAGTTTCACTTCTCGCTAGCCGTCTTTGATACGCTTACAATGCAAGACCAGTTGTTAGTCAAGTTGCCTGTTTGTTAACTCTTAATTTATTGCTTATTTATCAACGACCCGATTGCACTATGCCGGTTGAATGTTGACCGTGCTTCTTAGCCTCGCACGAGTCCTAAGACGCTGTATACCGCTAATCGTTCGCAAGCTCGCCACACAGGAGAATCGAAAGTTTCTCAAGTACGGCGAAACAGTAATTACCGCAAGGAGATTTTAGCTATCGTCCGACCAAGCGAACTCCTGCATGGGTCGAATCCGCTTATCCGAACTTGAACTCTTTCGTCGTGCGAGCAAAAAGTCAAAGATAGTCAGGAGAATCGTCGAACTCGAAACACGAATCACGCAGAGCGGACGAGCGAAACTCCGCTGTAATATCGAGCCTGTTGGTCGGGTTCTTAATGGTTGTCTCGAGATAAGAATCCATCGTGTCTGCCATCAGCCAAAACCAGAAACTCGAATCTTCCATTTGCCTAGACGATCTTCGATTCGAAGATCGGAGATCCTGCCTATCGTGCGAAGCGCAACGTGTTCCAGAACTAGAGCGATTCGAGAGCAGCTTTTTCGAGAAAGAGGAAAATGTAGGAAAACCTAAAAAATCGTTTTAGCGTCGAGAAACGAGACCCTCCGCGATAAATAAGCACCGTCGAGAAAGCAGGAACGAAAAGGAAACGTCTACAGGTTTTGATCCTCGAGGGAACGCCACGTTCTGGACAAATTGATTCGCATTGTCATTTTCGAGGCTGTCCAGAAGCGTGCAGAGGGATGTGGATCGGGAGACCACTTTGGCGCCGGCTAAAAACGAGCCTGTCAACGAAACGAACGATCGTGGTCGGCGGAAAAGTTGGCGGTGGCGGCTTCAAAGGTTAGCCACGTTCGATGAAACGCGTGTTCGCTCGCTCGTGAGCATAAGTTGTACTGTTTAGCGACACGATAACTCGAGCTTCTTTATTACGAAGCTGGAAGTACGAACGCGTATTCTCTCGATAATCGTAGCCACCGCTACTAAATTTCTCCGGTTTGGATTTCAGATCCTCGGATCAAACGACGAGAACGTCAATGGGCCATTGGCTCTGCTTTCTGAAATCCTCTGCGTTCGTTTGATCCTACGATGTTCGTCTCTTTTACACGATTCGGACAGCTTCTTCTTGCAACGAGTAACGTGTTTCGTTACTGATTATTAATCGTCTATAACTGGAATTTTTTTCATTCCGTTACAGCTTGTTACGACGATCTAACGAATAGGGGATCTAATAAATTACGAGTTACCATTGGATAAACCGTTTCACGTTAAGATAATAGCTATCAAGATAATAGTTCCAAGTCGCATTTGTTACAGGGGTTTCAGCCAAATAAACATGTCAGGCTATCAAATCACGGACAAAAGATAAACATAACGATCCAGAGAAAGTGGAAAGCGTTGGAAAAACTATCGGACAACGTGTGCGTTCCAGGGCTAGATACGATACCTTTATACGATATCTTCCTATCTTAAACCGGAAAAAGAATCGTTGTTGCGTTCTCTAACGTACGCGGTCGATTAGACGACGTTCGAAGATTGACGTCGCGTGGACGATCTCGGCGGTCTGCTTCCTACCTCGACGCACGGAGATTTCTAAATCGTAAAGAAATCGTAAAAACGCCTCGCCACGCAGTCTGGCTTGGGCGTACGATTTTTATTTCGCCGAGCAGACGAGTTTAAGCGCGTCTGTGTGTCTCGAAACGATCGACGAAGGAAATACATAAAAGATCGGAGCTGTCAATATATTCCAGGCAATAACGAGGATATGGCCCTTTGTCCAAAGGAATCATCGATCAACCACCATGGGACAGAGACGAGTGGTTATGCTACTTTACGGCCTGTTTAAGAGCCGCGTTGAAACGCGCGCGCGAGCCCTTGACCTTTGGTCAACTGTAATTTCGAACGTCGGTTTGACGACCCTCTCGTCGGCTCGCAGGAAAAAATCAGAGGCAGACAGCGAACGCGGTGACAGAATCTTAATCGTTTCTTAACGCATTCCATACCACGCTGTTTTCGCATCGCCATTGAGCCAACAATGGTGTTGCACATTAGGACGACAAATTGTTGCTACCCATAGGGGATTGTTCTCTTCGTCTCTCTGATCTCCAGCTGCGCTCCTTCGGCCTCTACATCCTGTCTTGTTATTATTTCCAAGCTAACCGTCGTACGAATAACAACGTTGATCCGCCGAGTCCACAGAGATTCTTCGTTTTCGTCTAATTGACTCGTACGATAAAGTCGTTCGTAACAGCGATGCTCCGATCGCGCGGTATCGAATTTCTTGTTTACGTTCGGGAATTGCGTGTTTGCATTTGGGAATTTCCGTTTACAGCCGAAAGATCCTACTTGGCAATCGTTTCTTTACGTCGAATGTTTATTTATGTTAGGAAATTCTCCGTTTGCATTCCTCGTGCGTCAGAGGGTAGTCGATGAAACGCGCGTGCTCATTTGACAGTAAAGTCTCGTCGCTCGAATGACTCGGGGCGGTCGAATCGCCGTGAACGATAGGTGCGAAGTGGTGCGATAGGAACGAAATACGAAGAGGATGATAGCCGCGTGGCAAACGGGAACTTTTCAACGGTTCCACGGTCCAGGAAATGACCGATATCGTTCTCTTCCGTTCCCCACTGTACGCCCCTCGTTATCGCCTCTCTTTTTCTTCGCTCTTTCCTCCCGTGCAGTTTCCGCGGCTCTGGTTCGACTCGTTAGCGAACGACGGCCGCCGCTCTGACACACTTTTTCCCTTGATTACCGCGATGTCGATTGATTAGTCGACGCTAAGGTCTTCCTTTTTCCGTTCTGCCCTCGCTCAAACTCCTCCCTTCTTCCTCCCGCCAACCACCTTCCCACTTCTCGCAGTCCTATTGTCGTAAAAGTTTTAATTAAATCCGGTCGGCGGAACCGTAGCCGATTCCACGATCGAGAATAAACTTTTCCTGCTTCGCTCGACGCGGCCAGGCTAAACGACGACCGTTTCCAGCCGGAATTCACGGTTTCCACGGCGCGAAAGAGAGAGCCTCCAGGCCATTGAATGCGATCCGTTTCAATGGATCGGTTCTTGCCCGGAGCAGCCGCCGCACTTTCCCCCAAAATTCACCCCAAAAATACCTCTCCGAACGTTCCTAGGAGAACTCGTCGCGCGAGCAGAAACTTTAAAGTCATATTGGCATTGCGCGTCGTATCTTTCGCATCGTAGTATATTTACGCGAGTCGGACGTAGACGCGACGTCGTCGCTTGTTGGCCAACCAGAATTTCGAGCAAGGCTCGTAGTACTACGTTCATATAGCGAGTAACAACGAGCGATTACACGTTACGGCGACGGTTTCCAACGATCGAATATAGAAAGCTTTCGACGACGATGGCAGAATTTTGAAAACTATCGGGTACTGGTGCGATACGTAACCGTCGTGGTAGGAAAAATTTGCAGAAAAATTTACGACGACGGCGCGAGGTACGCGACACCCGGAACGCGAAGAACGCATGGCCAGACAGGTACCCATTTCTGAGCTACTGCCAGCAATTTCTTTTATCCTCTAGCCAGACATTTCGTTCGCCTAGACGCGTTTCTGGACGTTTGTACGTTGAACCGCGTACAAAAATTTTCATCGTCGCGGTATTTCGATCGCCCAACGATGAAAGCGACGATAAAAAGTTACGGCAAATTTGTAACGCTTGCAATTTCAAAGGCACAGGCTGTATATTTGCTTGTCTTGGTCGAAAAGTATCGAAAATTTGGAACGCTCCTAACTACGACTGTTTTACGATGTATCTTGCTGAAAATACATCGCACGTTTTTTTCTTTTTTTTTTTTTTTCTCGTTCTCGATACCGTCCAGCTGCCAGACGTTTGACGAGTACGAGTTTCCGCTGTTCGGTTTTAAGAGCTGGCCAAAGATCGGTTCGAGTGGGCAGGAACGAACGGGGAGAAAAAGACGAGTCGAGGGATTCGGAACGCAAAAAGAACGGGATTTTTATAGCAAGAAGCCGGCAGAATGATGCACCGGCTCGATTGTGTTATTACACGTCATAAAGCTGAGAATATCCAGGCATCAGGAGCGGCGGAGATCCTCTCGCGACCACTTTTTTGTATCAGCGTGTATAATCTCAAGCGTGAAATGACCTATAAGAAAGAGTCTCGGGCAAGACGGGTCCCCCGTCGTTGTGCGCGCACGGTCGTTTATTCGCACTTGAGAAACGAGTCGCCATTCTTCAGCGAGCGCCAAGTGAAATTTCTTCATTTATCCGGTCATTAAGCATAGGCACGCGCGATCGTTGATGTTATCATACATCAAGCAGACGCGTGGTTTATAATCGAATTGATCAACGAGCCTTTCGTTTCGTATTCATTCTTTAAAGGATTACGTACTTCTTTACACCGTCTTCGATTTTTACTTTTCACCGTACAAAGTACTCGCGTAGTACACGTAGTTAAGGCGTGAAATATTTCCCGAAATATCTGGCATCTTGAATTATGGAAAGAAGACTGTGTATGACGTTGCGACAGGTCGTTTAACAGGTTGTAAGTTTGCCTCGACACTGTAACGCAACGTACGAATAGAGAAACCAACGAGACACTATCTCTGTGAGAAATTAATGAAATACGTACAATCTGGCATGTCATCTTTCTGGTAGCTATTTATAATTGACCGTTGGCCATTCCCTCTTTGTAACACGCCGTCGGCTACGAAATATTGGAACGTTGCGCGCGATTTGTGTTCAGAGATCATCGATGCGAATAATCAAATTTTACTTTCAACTTTGTTACGAATTATCATGCACGTTCGTAATCACGATCCGTAATACGATCCGTATCGCGCGTATTTGACACGTTTGACAAGGCAAGAGGTTAATCGAGCCAGTCAGAAGCCAAAGCGACCGCAATTACGCGATAATAATGGAACGGATCAATTTCGCTCGCCAGTGACTCGATTATAATTCTAACGAACACGAACGATATACTCGTGCTTAAACGGTGTCGATTCGATAACGGAGATTCTTTCTACTTTAATAGATCGACAACGGTACCGATCCTTCCCAAATGTTATTCTCTCGCTAAAGAAGATGTTCCACGGAACCGTCCCGAGGGGGCAGTCGAATAAGGCCGCGCGTCGACGCGAACGTTTCCATTAAGCCGAGTTTAGGGTCCGCTGCGTGACTTTGACGAGGATATCCGTCCCAGTCTTTTTCTTCGCCTTTACCTTTTTCGTAGCCGAGTTATTCGGCAACTCGCCTGGGAGGTCTATATTATCCACGAATTCTCGTTTCCTTCGGCAGCGTGTTCGTGCGTTTTCTAGAGCCTGACGCCACGGCGTGTCTCGTACACGAACGTTCTCATTCGTGTTTCAGTGTCTACCGATAACGGCGAACAGGTCGTCGGCTAACCGCTTAGCTCGCCCGAAGGTCTCCCGGGGTTTCCATTCAATTTCACGCCTATCCACTTGTATCCAATTTACTCGGCAGAATATTCCGTCACGAAGAAACGCGTGACTTTGATAAGTGTGCACCGCGACGCGTCGCGTCCGCGGATAGACGTGAAAACCTGTCTGTTGATTCAAGTAGATGCGTCGCGCGTATCGTCCTCCACGTAGAGCCTTGGAATTCCACGCTCGTTTAGAATTCAGAGTTCAACGACGGATCTACGCTTCACCGTTCTACGACTCTCCGTTCTACGTGAGAGACGTCGATTCAAGGTGGCACTGTGTCATCGAATACCCTCTACGCTCATTTGCATAAGAGGGAAATAGAATGGAAAGGCATTTGGCCCGTTAAGTCGTCGCGCGCGCGTATGTTCGATCGTGTTAGACACGGATTAGATTCGCCGTCGAAAACGCGATCCCGATGTTTCAAATCCTGCGCTGGCTCGCTGCAACGGCGAAATGGAAAACGTTCGTCGCGCCGGCTGATCCGCTAATAATCCCGCGTAGTCCTCCAATAACTTGCGACAGGACACGCGAATTCCACCGGTCAAGCAGGAATCGCCAGAAAAACAGGGGATTTGCGCGATATTGCTTGGTCTGCCTTCCACCGACCCTAAGCACCGTGTATCGCCGCAAATCTTGCGATATTCGTCGACTCATCCGCGGTATCTCCCCGTTGTTAGCCGCAGGTCACTGTGATTCGTGAAACGATTCGCGGTGCTGCTGTCTGCGATGTCCAAGACTGGCGCAAAGCGCATCTGGAAATAGAATCTTTCGAACGAGCGTTGTTCGAAGTTACGATGTCGAGTTGTCGCGCGTGACACGGTCCTCAGCGTCCTCTGCTCGCTTGCGGAGAAATACAAATTCAAAGTACAATTCTCAACAGCTGTTCCTCCAACCGTCTTATCTCGCGCATCCTGTAACGCTACAGTAACCGCGAGTCCAACCAGCAGACTCCTACGTCGAAATTCTCATCGCGTTTATCTCACTTGAAAACACATCGTCGAGGTAGCTAACATTCCCCAGCTTCGCGATACCTGATCAACTTGATCCGTTACAGACGCAACGCCGTATCCAACCAACACCCTTTCCACACTATCGCAGAGATACGCGCTTTTCCTTGGTTCGATTCTATCGTTGCAACGCGATCGGACGAAATTCCGATAGATCTGGGCAGAAGCTACGTCCTAGCATTGTCTGGCTGAACTCTCTCGATACAGAGAGAGTTCGATATAGAGACGGAGCCTCGTAACAGTCAGCCAACAATCGCGAAGCGCTGGGCAGTACGAAACGGTCGCCACGAAATGCACCGCGGTGAAATAAATATGCGAAGAAAATCGCGTTTGCCATTGGCGTACACTGGCCCGGGATCGGAAGAGGCGAGGAGTACGCAGGCCGAGGTGCGCCATCCGGCTGTTAATACCGCGCGAGCTGGTCCCATTGTCGGTCTGCGAAACGGTAATTGGTTACAGCGATAATACGAGAAAAGAAGGCTCGTTCGACGTACTCGCTGAACGGCCATTATGCTAAAACGCTGACAATTAAGTCAGCGGCTCTCCGCTTTTGTTCCACGCTGGTGAAACTCGACGAGCGTTTTCCAAGAAGCCGCGTCGGTGACGCGCGTGCTATTGACAGGTGTCGACGGGTTGTTGGTTGCTTTCCAGCGTGGAACGCGGACGAACGACAATGGAGACACGTCCCTGATGCCGTTGTGTAGGATTCGATGTGTCGTAGGAGAGGACTGAGTGAAACCTGCCGGGTGTTTGAAGAGCGCACATGTTAATTTGCGTTTCGTAAGCCGTCACGAACGCGTCTGAACAAACCGAGTTGGAAAAGATTGCCAGGGGAGGATGGGCGTTGACTTCGACGTATAAAGGAATAATTAGCTACTCCCTATCGTCCGACAAGCCTCGGCGTGTACACGAAATGGTACGCTTATCGTCTGTGCGTGTTCGCTAAAACGAGGGGATAAATCGAGGGTGGACCGTGTGCATTGTATCGTCGTGGTGTTTAATGGATAGTTGGCGGTGTCGTAGCCGGGGAACGGCAATATCGTCGTATTATAGGTTTAGGCGTGTTATCGAATATATTACAGCGGTTAAAGAACATTGCTGGGACCTGTTCGATGTTCTTTCAGACGCCCTATTAAACCTATATATATCTCACAGTTAACGTTATGCGAATGTTACCGCAGTACATCGTTACGTAAATATTTAAATGCATGGTACGGTTCTAAATTCGCGACAGAGATAGGCGGATTGTATGGCGCGAAATAAGACGAAAATCAAGAATAACAGAACTACAGGTTGGAAGGTCGTCGTTTTCAGTGTTTCGAACATGCTCCCACTGAATATCGAGGTTCGTTAGCGCGACGAATGGTTGTCTCTGTTTAAATACTTATTGCGACGCGTTGTACATGTTACAGCATATTATTATATTGTAGCAACGTATTCGTAGAAGGTGTCCACGCGTGCTGGAACATCGCCTTAAACCTACGTGGATCGTTATTATCTGGACATTTGTATCTATCGTTGTAATTGCTCTCGATCGAACGTTGCCTCGTAATAAACCTACTACTGGGTCGTCATAATGCCGCGAAACAATGCCACTTGGAGTATTCACCGCATTCACCCTCGTGAGTCAAGCACCCGTAATAACGATCAAATAATTTTAAGAGAGCCCTAGAAATCGGGATGATAAAACGCTTGAATTTGTCAGGGAACGCGTTCGACCGACTAGTTGGCCACGAGAAGATGAGAACCCCAGTCGCATAATCGACACCGCGAGCGCAAAGGCTCTTCTTTCTCTCGGGTGGCGTCTATTTCTCACGCTGAACTATTATCGCGTCAAAGCTCTCGTGCCCGACTTTTTTTCATGGCTGGCACGCCGCGAGCCACGCTAGGGTCGAGCATCGCGTAAATTTTCAAGGAAACGGAGATAAGCTGCTCAATGGCGCGGTCTGTCCACCGTCAACGTCGAAATAAAAGCACCGATCGAGCCGTAAATATGGCCAGCTCCGAGAAAGACGATACAGTTTCGCCAACACGTTCGCGTTTCACTCTGGTTCTGCTCGGCACCGGCTTTGTCTTCGCTCGAGACGCGGCGCCTCTAATAATCCCGGACCACCCGGATCGCTCCAGAAATCCTACCTCTCGCTCCAATATACGAGAAAACGATTCGATTGGCAAAAGAAAAAAAAAAAAAAAAGAAAGAACACGCGAACCATCCGGAAGTCGTCATTATCATTTTCGGCTAATATACCGTTCGAAAGGGTCTCGCTTCTTGATTTCTTCGAATCTCCGTGAGACGGAATTGTGAAACGGAGTTCGGCTACCGTCCCGAGTGATTCCACGTGATATTCTCTTGCTCCAGCGCTACAAACGTTAACGTCGCTGGTAGACCGCAGATATCGATGCGGCTTCGTATTTTTATGAATCTAACCAAGATTTCCTTCGTCCTAAATATTATAACGAACGCTTTGCCCATTACGCGCATTTTGTACATTTTTACGCGAGGTTTCGCACAAGCGCGTCCATCGTCTAGTCAGTAGTAGCGCTCAAGCTTCGTCGGAAAGTGTTGGGACTCGCGAGAAAATACTCCGCGAATAATCGATATATAGGGGGTGTCGCTCGTGGTCGCTTTCGAAGAAGGCGAAAAGAAAGCCAGGTCTCGCCATTCTTTCTAATCAGAGACCTATTTTATCTTTCTCCTCTCGAAACGAGAAAAGTCACAAAGGAACACGGCACGTTGGCGCAAATTTTACACCGTCTCCGCTTCGTTCAAAACTCGACGGTGGAGAATTCAACGGCGGTGGTTCTCGAAGAACGCGTATAAAAATTCCACACTCGCCGTTCTTTTCAATTAAAGAGCCGCTTCGTCCTCCTCCCTTCGTCGCGTTAAAAATTCTGCGTGAAAAATTCCAGATACTGGCGTAGTCTTCGTATCGTCTTCGTTTCGCTTAAAATTCGACAGAGTTTGGAAAATTCGATGAAAGACGATAACGTCGGTGGCGATGATTCTTGAAGAACACGCGTAAATATTTGACCTCCGCCGTTTCATCTTCCGTCCTTTGTCGCGTTGAAAATCCCGGATAAAAAATACTGGATATTAGCGCGGACTTTATATCATCTTCGCGTCGCTTAAAACTCAACAGTTTCCACAAAGGCAATTACTGTCGGTGATCGTCGTTAAAGAACGCGGCTGAGAAGTTGGTCCTCGGTCGGAAAAAATTCAAGTGGCGACCGACAAGAGGGACAGGGTCGCGTAACCCATGGAGAAAGGGAGAGAATGACTAGGGATTTATAAGACGCTTAAGGAGATTTCGAGAAGTCCCATTCAGAACCTTTGGCGTCGTCTTACGAGCGCTGTAAAGGGACGTATTTCAACCGAAAATGGTACCGTTCGTTTCTCCGTTCCTCTTGCGGCGCACGCACGCCGACTTCTTCCTCCGTCTTAAATTATGCACCCTTATCTAAAGGGCCGAAATAAGCTCGCGACCGTTTCCTCGCTGAATTTATCGGCTCCCGGGTCTCGGTTAAATAAATATCGAGGATATCTCGCGACTTACGGAGCTCTAAATCTGTCGTTCCGTGCGTGCCAAAGGAGTTTGGAAAAACAACGTTCGAAAAACGATCGCCGTGCACCGGGAAAAATTCCGCGAGTCGATCCTATCCAGACTTGGATTCCGCTTCCGACCCCTTGGCGATCGCTTCTCGTCCAGCTTTGCGAATCGATTTATTTCTCTCGCGCGATAATCTAGTTTCATTTAGTTTAGGATTTTTATTTCGAAATTTCGTTCGTTTTATCGAGACAAGCTCGGTACGGTTGTTGGGCGCCTCGGTCGTCGTCGCTTGTAAAATATTTGGTTCATAATCTTTCCATGGAAACGTCATAAATTTACGATAGCGTGTACTCCTTTCCCGGATCTTCTTTAACGAAGCAGATAAAAAGTTTGTTCGTGATTCCTTTATCGTACAATTTTTGTACTTTAGTTGGTAGTATTCTCGGCAGATTTTTCGTTGAAATCGCAGTTGCTTAAAATTGCGAACGCTTAATTATTCGAGTCTTCTCGCCGTTGTGATTTCTCGCTGAGGCTTCTAATCGGAGTAAGTGGCAGTTCCTTTACGGAGTGCTACTTTTCCATCCGCGTTCGCGGGATTTCCGGCGCAAAAAAGCTCGCACTGGAATACGAAACGTCGTCGCGAGAGACCTGTTATCGCGGTTGCCTTTTTCTCAGCCGAGGTAAGGGAACGGGAAGGGAAAAAAGACAAAATGAAAATGTCAAGGAAAGTTTTCGCGAGGGAAAAAGATGGAGTCGTTTTGCTAATGAACAAAAAACTACCAGAGCCCCTTTGAATTTTCCACGAGCCGGTTTCTTGTATTTAATGATGCTCGCCAACCGTGAAGGAACTCCGCGAACGATAATGGATCGAGGAATGCTCGTTGCTTACGTGCTCCTCGCGCGATGAACTTTTCCTAATAAAAACACCGGATATTAATAGCGCAATTAATAGAACGCCCCATTGGGTGTTTCTAATTTCCCACAGATATTTATTATCCATAATCAAACTGCGCTCGCGTTAACATTGCGAGTTCGTGTTGCGAGTTCGAATTATTTAAGAAGCAATTAGCCGTTTGAAATACGCGTGATACCGAAAAAATGTAAATCGATGGAAAGTCGGCTCGCTAATAATCGTACCTGTTGCGAATTTTAATTTGCTCTCTGACGGCCGCTCATATTATTACCCGAATCGGCTATGAAAGAAATATTCTCCTTCTCGCTGTAACAAATCTACGAAGATACGATTTGCAGCGAATTCGCGTTAGAATCCAAGAGACGAGAGAGAGAGAGAGAGAGAGAGAGAGAGAGAGAGAGAGAGACGTCGGCAAAGTGTTGGTAAAAATAAAAGAAAGTCCAAGGGCTCGGCATTTATCGAACATGCGCGAGGGTCTGAAGCATCCTGGTGATGATTCGTTTTCCGTAAGGTTCAGAGACCCTCCATCGCTCGCCCCATTGCCAAAATCTTCTAAACGTGTCTGCGTCGAATCAGACAGCGCCGTTGGCGGTACAAAGCGAAGGGGGATTCTGCGAAAAGGGCTCCGACAAATTCTAATTGCCGCTATTTCCAAGCTTCTCCTCGCGGCGGTCTCGCGAGCGGGAAAGGAGCAAAAAGTACAATGGGCTGGCCATTTGGACAAATTGGCCCGTCCCGATGCACCTTAGAACCCCTTTTCTTGGTCGGGCCGGGTCGTAATTATCGAATTATAAATGGATATTTACGATGCTATCTAATATACGTCGTGAAGCGAAGACCGCGTTTATGGCATCTTTATCGGCTCGGTTCCACCTACCATGCGACTCCTATTCGTCAAAAATCGACAGCGATTTGTCTTCATGCGACGGAGGAGAATCGATCTCGCGTGGGAGGTCTGCCAAGTTCGAACGATACTTTTCCTTCACGTTGGAACTGTCGACTAATTAATGTACAACTAAAGTACGACCAAAGTGCGACAGTATCGAAAATATCCGTAGCGAAAATATCGTAGGAGAAAATACAATACACGACGCGAGAGAACATAAGTCCTTACGCGCGTAGTTATTCGATCGAAAATCGTTCGAATCTCCGACAGTGTATCGCAATTGTAAGCCCGTAACTGTGAGTTCGTAATTGATAATTCGATTTGAATGTTTGATTCGACGATCGCTTCGAACGGGACGAAACGTCCATTTAAGGAAAGCAATTAAGAACGTGCAGCACGAGACCCGTTGAGAAACAGCGTGACAAAAGCTCTCGCCCGGGCTGACAAGACGAGAAGCTCTATACAATTATCTCGTTAATTAACGAAGAATTTAATTAGCCAGAAACGACGGCCGGACCCGGCTCCTACGGTCAAAAAGATACTCGGCGGCCTGAAACGTCGCAGCCAGTGGAGTTCTCCCGCTCTTGACCATTCGAGACGCTGCAGAAAATCTTGCGAAACTGTCGCGCCGATCCGCTTGCGATTTCTCAACGCTGTCCGATTTCTGCGGAATTTCCGCAGGCGCGCGTCCTAATTTCCAAGTTCTCCTGCTCTACGAGCGCGTTCGCTATCCCCCATTCTATTTCTCTATTGTGGTAGCCAGGATTCGTCTGGATGACGAGCGATCGAGAGTGGAACGAACATTTGCGGAATATGAGTCGCGCGAAAGTAAAGGTTTAAGTAGATTGATAGAGAACTTTTGTGCTTTATTGGACGCTCGCTACAAACTACATTCATTGTCGATTGGTACAATGGCGATACAAAATTTAAAGGATCTATTTGGCAGAGAATTTTAGGAGTCGGCGGAATTCGGAAAATTCAGAAATTTTAGGCGGAGAAGGGGATGACAGAGATTGTCGAATTTAGCATGCTGTGGAAAACACGCGAGACAATTGGTCAGGGTTCGACGATGATAGAACGACGCTGTTCGAAGATTAAGGGAAAGAAAAACAGGTATAAAAATCACTCGGCTCGCTCGCTCGGTTATTTCGAGGATAGGAATCGAAAATATTCGAAAATTACAACAATTCGAAGGGGAGGACATCGCGAATATCCTAGACGCTGGAGTATCAGTAACGAGTGAGGAGAGATTCGAAGAATGCACGGATGTCACGTAGGATAGCGCCGCAAGAAAATTCGGCCGCATGTGGCAAGAATGCCTGTTATGCTTGTGAGATATATAAGAATGCGATGTGACCAAGACGCGACACAATTCTCTATGAATCGTTGGAGAGCTGCGAGACTCGCTTGAAAAGCAAAGAGCGGGCGACAGTTCTGGTCATTGTTAAAATTATCGTTATTACGAAGTATCCGAATTATTAACGAAATATTATCAAATTCAACAGAGTGTACAGTCTGTGTACGTCCGGTCGAAGCTTTCCCCTTCGGTTCGTTATTTCTAGAATGCGAAGAGCGCACATGGTTGAACGAGTAAAGAGATCGGAAGCTTTAATCCACGCGACGATTGATTCGATTTAACCAACTCCTTTCGAATTCCAGACGAATTTTTGGCGCGCTCTACATAGGGTTCTAGCTGTCGCTTTTAATAATTTAGCGTTGATAAATTTGCTAGGCCTCGAGCCCCAAAGCCTCTCTACGCATTCGTTGTTGCTCCTAGACGCTCTAATCTCGCGTACTCCTCGTGCGTTTATGGAAATTGTTATGTCTCGCTATAAAAAAAGAAATGGGAAATACGAGCGAGTTTCATTATGGAGGGTATGTGTGGCTCGGGAGGCGGATCGTTAAGATCTCCTATCTTCTTAACCCCTTTGAATTCCTTCAAGATCTCGCCCATTCCTATGACTTCCTATTCCTATGATTCCTTCTCTTAATTTTTCCTTTTTCTACTTTTTCTCGTGTCTCTCCGCGTTGTCAGAAGTCTTCGGATTGGAAGAAATCCTATTCCTCCGTGGATGTGTTTCGTCCTGCAGAGAAATTCCGCCGCCGCGTTTCGCCATCCGGTTACGCCAGAGCGGGCCGAGCAATAGGAAGACACGAAAAACGCGTAAGAAAGTTTTTCGCTGCTCGAAGCGTCGCTCTATTTTCCGTTGGCGCAAAGCTTTGATAGCGCGCGCGTCTAGAAATGTAGCTCGCGTAGAATCCGTGTTATTAACATCTCTGTTTGCACGCATTCCGCGGCAATATCGCTCGCGAATATCGAAGGTACGGTTGATAGGTTGAAGGAAAATTTTTCGTGCGAGATATTCTCGAGGTATCGCGATTGCAGTTATGCAAAGATATGTAAAACGTACAAAGTGTAGTGAGCAATCGTTGTAATATTTCACGAGTGAAAGTGCCTGGGTTCTTTCGTATTCTTAAAAATACAAATTTGCATAAATATTCGCATTCTAATAATCAGATGTGAAAACACTGAATGCGTAGAACCAGACACACTAATAACTTATGCTTTAAATTCTTGTCGTTTTCGTGTCTAGGAGACGACGACGACGACGATCCGGTCGCAAAGCATTTTTATTTCGATTCCTCTATTAATGAAAATTCGGCGATGAAACACGGACGATGTCGGCGATAAAGCGTTACAAACTGTTTGCCCTTTGAGTGTAAGAAATTTTAGGACCGAGTCTCCTAGCGGTCTCCTCTCGCCCCTCAAATTTTCTCAAAAATCTCTTTATCCGAAACGTTTTCTTTTTATTCGAAATAGTTGATCCTCCGTCTGCAACCTTACCTTATCGACGTCGTGCGCATAACAAGTCCTTTAAATCCATGCACTCGTCTGTAGGTTTCCGTGTTTTAAAGCTTCTCAGAAAATTCTTGAATACCCTTCCAAGCTTCTGGAATAATGAAAACTTACTCGAAATTACTGGTCGCAATGGAGCCAGCATGCGGTACGAAGCGTTAAAAGACTATAACAAGGTACGTCTCTTTCCCCGGAGTAACATTTGGACGAGTCAAAAGATACGGAAATTGACATTAGCGACTAAACAATTCCCAACAAAATGCACTCGCGTTGGAATCGACGAAACAGCCTGTACGACAAGATGATCAACACGGAAGCACACGCGCACACATCGCTGCAACGAACGTGCAAGCGCAAAGCGCTTATACGCATTCTGCGATTATAGCCGTGAGCTACAGCGCGTTAAAAGACCGAGGCTCGCTTTGATCTACCGCGTTCACCAACATTACGCGCCGTATTGATCCAGTAAACGACTATCTTGAACGTTCTCCGTCGAGCTCCGAATTAAGACGAAAAGACGGGCGAGTTTTGCGACATGCTAATAGCAGACGAATAAATTTTCGACCGAGTCTCTTCGTGGTAACTCTAGACTTCTATCCTCCGGCGTAGAAATTGAGACGCTTTTACGATAGTAATTTCTGACGTCTCTGAATCATCGCAATAATATTTTCGTGTTAATCGACGTGCGCTGGGCGCGCCATAAATTACCACGCAGTGAAATTGATAAGACGATTATCGTAAATTAAGAACGGAAATCCGAAAGCTGTCCTTTCGTTGTCCATCGAACGTCATAGCGGAACGCCGAACTCTCCGATCGATGTTGTTTCAGTTACTTCTAGGATACGCTGGATTTTTGTCATTTACGTTTCTCGGCGATATCCTAACGCGAATCGAAAACCGCTCGGTAGATTTGAAATAGTTCGAGGCGTTTCATCGATAAGAGAACCGATAAAAATACGTTGCTCGTTCGTTTAACGTTGGAACCACGGTGGCCAAGTCTCTTTTACTTTACTTTGCTTCGATCCTTGATAATTTGCTCAACGTTAGAAATCAAAATACGAAGATTGGCGTTTAATCCCTCGCACGTTGAGAAAGGCAGGAAACGTCGGTATCGTCGGAAGGGCGGTATTTTTCAGCCGGGGTAAGTCGGTGCGCTAGCAATAGGGGAACGTGTCGGAACTTTAGGGTGTATTGTTCGTGACTTGGTAGCTTGCCAGTTGCGAGTTCCTGGCCTGGTGGCCGGCACCACCGTCTCACCCTGCGATCTCCTTATTAATGAGCTCTACCCATTTTCGTCGGTGATTTACCGTTTCCCTTTGTATCGCTATCCCCCTTTTCCTACTTGCCACGCTGTTCAATGCGTCTTCGCGTGGCCCGCCGCCAGTGTCATCGGACATCGAATATATTTTCTCTCGTTTGATCGTTTGTTCTATCAAACGGCGCTTGTCTTTCGAACATCGACGAATCTCTATCCGGTTGGTGACTTTTGTAGCTTATCGAGTTCACGTTGCGAGTAGATATCCGCAAATTCGCAATCTCTTCTTTTTTATTTTTCTCCTTTTTTTCAACCCAGTTATCCCTGAATAAAACGTTATACATTTTGTTTTGTACAAAACAATTGACATGAAAATGTATGAAAGATGCGACGGTTCGTTGGCAAGAGGATCTCTGCGTACATTCCGCTTCCCTGTGTTCATAGTATATATAGATAGATATATCGTTATGCGGGAAATTATTAGAAAGGTTCAGAGGAGCTACGACGAACGATGAAAGATAAATTTATGCCGGGTAAAGAAATGTCATCGTCGACGCCAAAGACGTAATAACGATCGATCCGAATTAAGGTGTAAGTTTCGCCTGCGAGGCGCTGCGTATTTCCTCCGGCAAGGAATCGTACATCGAGGCGAATTAACGCGGCGACACGTAATCATCGCTCGAATTCACATTTATCGGCGAAACGGCGCGCGTGCAATTTCTACGACGCGATGTATCGGCCTCGTTCTACCGGCAATTCCGGCGTAAAAATGAAACGTTTCTCATTCGCCACGGTGCTATTCGAACCGTTGAATAAATTTTTATTCATTTTCGAGCGTTCTCACGATCGCCACGACCCGCCGTGCAATTATTAAAAATCAGGTCGCGGGATTGCGTAGCTTTATTTATTCGATCGCGATGAAAAAGAACGAGGCGAAACGGAATGATTAAAAGCAGGCAAACGTTATTCGCGTGCTCGAACCGGAAACAAACCATTATGTTCGCGAGAACACGCTGATCATCGTTTAATCGGCTTTTTCTCTTTTTTTAGCAAAAAATGTACATTGTCCTAGATTTTACCTTTTCTTTTTCTCTATTCATGTTTTCTCTATTCATCTTTCTCCGCGTATCCCATTGATAAGCGCGAGCTTATCGGAGAACAAAGTAACGCGAACTGGAGTCTCGTTACTCGATGCTTTTAATCCTCTGAGCGCGTGTTTCGGTTCATTAAATTTACGGAATCGGAAACCCGGCCTGCAACGGGATTGTTCGAAAATTGTCCGGGAAATAATTAATACGCCAGTAGAGAGTGAGTTCATCGATGGATGACGCAGTGGTACAGTTTTTAATATGAAAGATCGCGGGTCCTTCGAAAGGTAGAATTTCTCTTCGCCAGTTAAAATACCTTTAATCAAATGCCCCATATTCCGTGAATTGAATAGCCTGTACCACGTGTTTACGCAGGCGACTCGTTAGTTGGATATTTAGGTGCGTGTATATATAGTACTATGTCGGTTCTAAGCAGGTAGACGAAGAGCTCAATGGCCTACGGATATCGTGTCTTGCTACAGTCAGATTTAACGCTACCGATTTAATACGTCTTTCGTTTTACTCGAATCCTCCAATTCCATCTTCCACCGATACGATCGAATATTTTATTCCATATTACAACCATGACCTTTAATACAGTACCGAATGTGTACTACACACGGCGCTACGTTCGAGATCGCGGTACTATAGCTTGCATTTTATTCAACTCCCAATTTCCATTAACACAATCCAAAACTTTCGTCCGTATTACAGCCACGATCTCCGGTATAATACCGCGACTACCGTTTTATTCATCTCTCAATTTCCATTAACCCGACGCCAAACTCTCTTCTACGTCACAACTTCATTACAGAAATTTATTGAAATATTATTACCGTGCCGCTCGTTCTAATTAATATTGCATTCATTCTCGCAAACTTCATTGACACTTGCCGATATATACTCGTCGCGATACTCTTTGTTACCTGCCAGGGATCGACGAACCAACGACCGACTAGCAATCATACGTGAATGATAGAACGATAATTCGTTTAGATTAGTCGGGCAACCGGTTTGACTGCGACCTGGTGAGACGTAATTGTCTCGGAATAATTACGCGATTAATTCCTTCCTGACGCAAAATTACAAATAGGATATTTTTTTTTCAAAAGCATCGCACCACGTATCTCGCGACTTCTCCGTTTCTGCAAAAGTTCCTTTCCAATTTGTCCGTCGAGAGAATTTACGCGTGGTTCGTCGTTCGCCTCGGTGTTTTACGCAAACGTATAAAACGCAACGAGCACAGCAAAGTCCGTATCCAGCGGACGACGATATTCGATCCGACGTACGGCGAATAATAGCGACACGAGGTGGAATTGTCTCGCGACTCCAACACGAGTTTAATCGCACCTCGCCGCTACGATAATTAATTCCCTCGCGTCGTGTCTCGCTCGCTTGTTCTTCTTCGCCGTATGCCCGATCGTTCTTCGCCTATCACGCTGGCCGGTGCTAATTAATCGATTTCTCGTTACGGAGCTCGCGGAAATTAATCCGTCGCCTTTGTTGGCTAGGCTACGCGCAGCGGGGCAAAACGATCATCTCGCCGCGGGTTCCTTCCAATCTAACGGGACACGATGCGATCCGACAGCTTCTCGCTTTATTGTCCGTCTTAAACACGCTATCTTCCGTGAGAACTCTGACCTACCTATTTTTACAGTCTCCGCCATTAAATTCCGCGTAATTTATGACTGCCATTTTCTGTTACGATATACCGACAAGTAACTTTCCCGCGTTTTCGTGCTCTTACCTAAGCCATAATTGTTACGGACGCTGGTCGAAAGTTTGCTACGTACCTGTACCAAATTGTATAGAATCCAATTCAAGTTCAGGAAAAAGATCGGACTTGGAATTCCGTTAACTCGAGGAACGCTCTCCGAATAAAAGATCGAGTTCTCAATGGGGAAAATCCGCGTTTTCGAACGTAGAAACGCTTACAGGCAAGTTGACAGAGGTACCTTTAAAAAATTCTCCGCGCAGAAATTCACCGTTTGTCTAACTTCAGGCGAATGGCACGCTCGCGCTGCTTTTCGACCGACGCATTCTGAATTCTTCGATCGCTGTGCATAAACGAAGAGAGAGGAAGAGAAAGAAAAATCGGACGAAAAGCACGATCGCCCGATACGCGGTATACGCGTGTTCCTACGAATAGAGAAAGTGAAAGCAATGGAAGCTGAAGCCCGAGGAGAAAAAATGCCTCGCGTTGGAGGCTACGTTCCTCGATCGCCGGCCCGTGTATCTGACACGTGTTCTAACGCGTATCGTTCGACGAGGCTCGTGGCATCTAGGTCACGCTCACCCCAAAAGCGTTTTCCAAAGTCCTTCGCGCTCTGCACTGCGGCGTTTTTACGGCCACTGCGGCGCACGGCCGCCAGGATCGCGACGTCGACCGGTCGTTCGAAAGCCGGCTGTACGGACAACAGAGGTTAGGGAAGAAGATGGAAGGTCACGGGAGGGTAAAAGAGGGTTGATATCGAGGGATGGAAAAGTGTAAAACAAACCGTCGTTGGAACATCCGCTTTCTCTCGTATTCGCGTTGAAAAGCTGGAAATTTCTGTCGAGAGTCGGGGAACAAAAGGATCGCGGAGATGAAAGGGTGCTTGGTCCGAGCAATTTATAGCGTTTTCAGGAGTGGAGGAGCGGTACACGGGTATTGAACAGTTTTAAGGATGATGGCGGAATACGCTTCCGCCGCGTTCGTTGCCGTCCGTCCGATACTTTTATCGTCGACGATCGTAAAAATATTTTCAAAGTATTAACAATTCATCGGTGAACTACGAATCCGTACGGTCGTGCGTTGCGAAACATTCTCGGAACATTCGTCCTTCGCGGTAGTTTCTGAGAGGAACGACAAAAGAAGAATCATCTTGTCCATCCGCGTGTGTTCTTGTTTCAAGTCGTATCTCGTATACGCGATTTTAGTATCTAAGAAGGTCGTCGTTAAAGTATCGTCGAAGCGTTAAAATTCGTATTTTCTCATTAATGCAACTTTGCAAGCGGAATATCGTTTTATCCATTCGTATAAAATTACCAAAATTTGTATAAAATCCAGCTATATATATATGTATATAGCTAGCCGTATTAGGAGATAGATTTACAGCATAGATAGCCGAAGCGAAGGAACGGAAGATCTATGATAGAAAATAGACCCGAAACGAGCTAATTCCTGTTCAGTCGTGCGTCGAAAACGTCGCCCGTCTTTCCTGCGAAACCCATTTCGGATACCTGACGGACAAGTTATCGAGGAAAATCTTCCATCACGACCGAGTCGTTCGAACTTTCCTCCTCCGCGCGCGGGAAAGAGAAGGGAGACTCGCGTTGCTCGGTTCTCCGCATTTGGAAATACTTGTGACGCGGCGAAGCCGAGTTCCAAGGTTAATATCGCCGAAGAGACACTTCCTGGTGATTTATATTTAAGAGACCGGAGCGGAAAACCGCGCAGTCAAGACAGGTCGTGCTTGCAGCACGGTGGCCACGTACTTTTTACATTCCTCCGCGCGAGTGATAACGATTTCTTCGGTGGCGGTCTTATCGTCGCTGCCTCGTCGCCACGACGTCGAAACGAGGGGACGAGAGGCGGTGAAAAACGAGCGAATGCAGCTCGGAGGAGTCGCCCTACACCGTAACCAGAGGCCACAGGAACGAGCAACGACGGAGAGAAAAAAGGACCCGCGAGAGCTTAGGACAAAGAGGAACGACGACGAACGATCAGGACGACAGAGAATGGAGGAAACTGGAAGGATAAAAGAGCGAAATGGAAGGGTTAGACGAGCTTAGAGGGGACACAGCGTTTGCTTTGTGCGATACTTTGTCTTGTTCTCCCCTTTTTGCGCGGGTTAAACGTGACTGCTGCTTCGTTCGCCTGGGAGAGGGACAGAGACGGCGGCAGAAATCGTAGGACGGACACGGAAGAACAGACAGAGAGATCACGGGACGATACCAAGAGACAAAAAGGCCGGGGGAGAGCTGCAAAAACCAATAATTAATTCGGTCACGCGGTGGTCTCCCATTCTCCTAACCGTACCACCCTTTCATCCTCTCTTCTCTTTGTTCGTTCTTAGTCCTCTTCGTCCGTTCGTCTAAAACCGAGTAAATCGCCGACGTTCCCCCGCAGCTCGATCCAAACGTCCAGTCGTCTATCGCGATGGAATTCGAAAGAGTTTGCCGGCTGGTTCTCCATTAGGTTCCTCTAGAGGACGCCGTCGAATTATCGCCGGACGCGTGTTCGCCGATCGATTTTTTTACGGGGTTTGCACGTTCTGTCGCGTACACCGATGCCCGGCTTTGTCCGCGAATCCTCTTTGATCCTCCGGTTCAATTCCGGCTTCCACGGTCATTTTTATTCAGCGCCTCCCACTCTTTACCCGCTGAAAGTCCGCCCCATTCGAGGAATCGCTCGCGACGAAACACACGGCGCCGATCGCCGATCCGCCATGCATATGCACGAGCCCCGATCGCTTAGGCTACTGCAGACGCCTATCATCGAACATCGAAACGCGCTTAATTGTTTCTGGGTAATTCTCGTCCTTGTAAGTGGATGCTGTGTTATCCGTGTGTATGTGTGTGTGTGTGTGTTGAAATTGGGACACCAGAGGCTGCAACTTCAAAGGGTTTTTATATCGTGTTTGACATACTTCAGGATTCGGAGAACTCGGGAAATTCCTTGGATACACCTACCTATTTCTATGTTCTTTTCCGCGTACCCTAAACTTTGTCGTAGATGCGGAATATTCGGGGCGTCGGTTTTAAACGTCGAAATTATACGCTAAGAATTAATCCGTTCGATAGTCTTTCTCCTACGTATCGCGAGCTTCGAATACGTAATTCGCAAAGAGCGTAAAACGCGCGGACTGTCGATTCGAAATCTTGAAATTGTACAGCGAGTTTAACGCGATCGTAACATGTGTCGCCAAGTTCGAGAACCATCGTTAAAAAAGAAACTGGCGTCCGCCGGTTGTTCGTTCCGGATGAAACTGAAAGCTCGTCGCGAAAGCAGGTCTACGCGACGTCCACGACACATTCGCCGTTGCAGAGGCCAGGATATTAGACGCGTCTCCGTCGAACGAGGAGAAACGAAAGTGGACGTGCAATTCCAGCGAGATTCCGGTCGTAAAACGGGGACCGATCGATGGACGAAGGTCGAGTGACCCGAATAACCCGCCGATTGAATTTGAGCGCGATTATTTATTTAGGTGAGTTTCTCATCGGGTAGCGAGCAATCTCGAGGCGTCTCGATAGCAGGAAGACGAAGACAGAGGCCGGAGAAAGGGGCGAAGAGAGGGCGGAAAAACGATCCCGCGGAGATACGGCCGGGCAATGATCGATTTTAATTTCCGTTCCGCCCTAGGGAAAATAAATTGAAATTGTCTGTAGCGGGACCCGTACTTCGTACCGACCCTACGCGACACTCTATATACATCGAGCGAACCACGATACACGTTGCGCAGTTATTACGCGTTTACGGTCTTTTTTCTTTCTTCTTAATTTTCCTCGTTCGCCTTTTCTCCGGAATAGCCAGTTAGAGTTGGTATTCTTCTCCGTGTCGTATTTTACTTCTTCGTTCGTTTATTCCAAGATCTTGTACGGGTGATAAGCAAAATGATATTCGTGGAAGAAGTTATTTAAACGATAGTACGAGCCAAAGGAAGAATATTCCGAGGAACGGTAAATTGCTGCCATCGACGTCGTTATCACAGTGCCCTTTTTTGTAGATTCTAAATAAGTCAAGTTAAGAGGGTAAGTCGACGAACCCCCTTGAGATTATTCGTCGTCTGCTTTCCGAAGAATCGAACGCGAATCGTGGAACTAAACAATTTTTAGAAAACGAAGGCAGGAGAATTACTTGGAAATATTTAGCTCGCGAGCGGGCTGAATCAATTGTCTACGCGGTTATTTATAGCGAACTGGTCTAAGTCTAATCGAATCAACGGAATTTGCAAACTTTCGCGCAACGAGATTAACGATTCACGATTTCGATACTTGGCTCTTCCGATTTTTATTATCTCGACTTTTACGGTAGCTTGATTTCCGCGAAACTGGAACTATTTCAGCAACAGTTGCGTATCTACGATCACGGTTACGAGGGGCAATGGATATCTCGCGCGCTAATTCGCCACTTATCAGCCATAATTCCCCGATGACGCGGTCCCGGCAAAATGTTTACGATCTTTTACGCTCTGTCGATAACAAGCGAATCGTGTTTGCGGATTCGAGTAACAGATACCAGTTAAACAGGCGATATATCAACGGGATGGTGTGCGCGTTGATTTTACTCTGGCCGACGATGGCCGGGAAACGCAATCATCGGAGGATGAGTCAGTGAGCGGGGAAATTTTCAAGCGACATCGCGACACCGCGAACTCCATTTTCCCTCGGGGCGTAAATTTCGTTTCGCCCAGGAAATAGCTTGACACTGAGCGATTTAGAAATAAACGAAGTGGCGAAAAAGGTTAAACCCTCCGGTGCTCGTTCGAAATAGAAATTGTTATTGGAAGAGAGTCGTTGCCGCCATCATTTTGCCATTCGCGCTGGTATTAGTACAACTACCGGCATTCTAATATTATCCCGATCGAATGGAGTTCGGCTTTTGTGCGAAAAATCGATTGGATCCCTCCGCTTACGACTTCCTGCTTTCCAGGAATATGCAGGAAAATTACCATCGCGCTTCCATTCCTGCCATTGAGAAGTTAATTAGAATTTTGTGGAACTACGATTAACGTGGCATGCGCTCGTAACATATATCTTGTACGTAAGCGTTTCAGAAAACGCTTCCACCTGTTGTTGCACGAATACGAACTTTAAAATATTTCCTTCGCGATATCACCGATTTATGGTTTCCTCTATTTCGCATTTTTCCTTTCTTTTTCTTTTTCTTGTTTTCTCTCGGCAGCTTCGCAATACCGCAATTTTCTAAACACGTTCTGCATATTCGTTATAATCATAATATCGTATAATGACGATAAAAGATAATGAATCGTAAGTTCGGCACTGCGTATCCTCGAGATTCTATCCGACGGAAATGAACGTCAATTTCCAGCACGTAATCGCGCTAATCGACAAATTTGGAACTCTCGCAAACGACTGCTTTCCGAAACTCTAGTATCAATGTAGTCCCTTACGCGCGAAGCCTTCGAGTTTAGAAAGTGTTCGAGCTCTCTTACGAAAAATTAGCATCCACTTTGCATTCTGGGGAAATAATCGTAACGAAATAACAAAGAAACGGACCATTTGGCGCGGTAGGATCGCTGGAAGCGTTTCAGCGGTGCTTAAACAAGGAAATCTCGTTTTGCAACCGCATACGTCTGCGGGCAGTTGCTGCCGACGAGCCAGCAGGACCGCGTTCTGAAGGAGGTTGTTGACAGACACACCCAGCCAGCTATATTCGCAAGTTCAAAGCCCATCGCACTAGATTCGAGGTTCCGCGTGAAATATTTGTGGCGTAGGTGCGCGACCCAACTCCGCCCGAATGCATTCGTTCGTTTCCTCGTGCAAACACGATCAGCACGTGACACGAACTTACACCTGTCGCGTTAAAGAGAATCGATCCACCGAATCGGTTCGCGTAAATTTCGAAATTCCAAAGCGTTCAGCCTCCTCTCGCACACCTACGCTCTTTTCGTATATCTGACGCGTTCCTCTTCCCTGCAATAGGTTATCTGCTTGAATCAAAGGTTAATCGACGTCGCGCGTACCTTATATTCGTGAATACACGCCCGAGTATCGCGAGATTCGTTACGTAAAGAACAAAGCTATCAAGTCTGGCTGGTCTAAAAGTATCACTAACGAAAGCTCTTGGATCTCCTCCGCGCCTTTGTATTCGATTCTGTCGCGAAGATTGGCACGCTGGCTGAGCAAAATATGACAACTAATACTAATACTAATACTACAACTTAATACTGACTAATAATACAACTAATACGACGCGAAATTATCTTTCGACAGAATCGACCGACCAAATTCAACGCAAATACAGTTTTGCCAATATGCGATTGGTCGACGAGATATCGGATTTTAAAACAACGAATGCAACTTATCGTGTCTTTCTTTCCCATACGATCTTCGTACGTCTATCGATATTAATGGTTGAAATATGTTCGCAAAGAGGAGACGGAAGTTCTTTCGCGAGAGATCCAACGTTAAGAGACCGCTCTCGCTCTCACGTTGGATAAGTTTCAAGGTAGATAAAGTCCGGGGCTCGTGGGCTACGGGAAATTGTTCCATAAATCACGTGTTACGTTCTCGGCCTAACCCCGTTCCTCCTGCTGTGTAGACCTCGTTACTTTGGCGACGACGCATCCTCGTTGGTCCCGCAACCGTCGGCCTCCTTTTCTCCTCGGCGAACCTTTCAAAGGACTCTTATTCCCCGTCGAATGGAGATGATAACGACCTCCGTGGACAATGAGCGAAAAGGCCTCGTACAATACGCGAACCCGCGACCCGCGAACAGCCGAGATTGGAAAAATCATCGGATCGGCTGCCATTGTGGTCCTCGTCGATCGAATACTTTATCACGGGAATCAGCAGTATTTAGAACAACGAAGCAAGGGATCGATATCGCGATTTAAATTGATCCACCCTCGTGATCCCGATTTAAATTGGAACTTGTCGTTAATTCTATCGGCGTTTACTTGTTCGTTCGTCTTTCTTTTTTGTTTCTCTTTCGTCATCTGAGAAGATCGTTTTATAAAGACACTAGAAGCGGCGAAAAATTGTTGAACAAAGGATCGCGGCGCGGTGATTATCGAGCGAATCGTGGATTAGTTCTGTTCGTAACGATCGACTCGCTTTCGACGGGGAAACTCGAAGCACGCAGACCCGGGAAACCGCTGCGGATACACCCAGAATCTATCGGATTTTACGTTTTCCATCGAACTCGTTTCTGCTTTCTATTATTTCCCAGCGTGCAGCTCTTCGAATGTTTGCCCCGTCACGAGCGTTCGTTAGTATTTTGTTCTTTGCTGCTCCTCATCGAGCGAATGATAAAAGGAGGAAAAAAAAAGAACGAAGAAAAAAATATAGGGAGAATGCAAGGTCGATTAAACGAGTCGATGCAAGAGTGGTCTGCTCGTCAAGAAACAGCTCGGCTCCTTCTTCCTCTCTTAACAAAATGGAGTAACGAGAGCTGGAAGAAGGTAATCTGGACATTGTCTGGATTTAATTGGACCCGAAACGATTTCAGAACTTCCTTGTTCTCGCCTCGTCGCGAAAACGCGATAACGACCGGTCGCCTCTCTAACGTTCTCCTTTAATCTAATTGATCCTCCGGCGAAAGTTTGATCGAGTCTACGGGACGATTTTCGAGACTCGACGGTTTACTCGACAATTCCGCTTGCTCTTTTTATATCGTTTTCGAAAAATGTTACGTCTTTCTCGCGCACGAAATCCTACAGGTTGATGGAGACGAGGGTCTAGAATATCGAGCGAGGTTATAAAACGTTTAGTCGGCGTAGATTCTAAAAACAAAAAAAAAAAAAAAGAAAAGAAAAGAAAAGAAATCGTCAATTTTATGCGAGAAATGTAAAACAGAGAGCCGATCTATATTTGCGAGTCGTAGATCGACGTAATTTCGGGTATTCCTTCCTACTGTCTCGTATTACGCGTTTTCTATTCGTTGCTTCGAGTCCGGCACGTTATTTATAGCCGATGAATAAAGCAAAGCGCAGAGTCGTCAGGTAATGGAGGAAATTTTGCCAGATGTCCTCGTTCTATCGACGTCTTGTTAGAGATTCGATTAAAACGAAATTAAACGTTAACCTTTAATCGAGCAACGTGGTAGTAGGTAGAAACTTGGATACAACAATTCGAGCGAACGATCTCTCTCAGAACCTGTCGTGATTACACGTTTTTCGTTGTTTTCTACAAGTAGCAGCGCCAGAAAGTTCCGAATGCTCTTTCTGCTCGTCTTATGCAATGTCTATACAACTTGGTTAATAAAAAGAGCAAAGAGGATTCTTCGTCAAAGATTCATCAATCAGAGGGCAAGAGGAGATATTAAAATTCCACGCTGTCGTCGATACCGGGCGCTAAATAAAAAGATGGTTCGAAAATAGCGTTAAAGACGATCTTTGAAGTCACCGATCCGCCCTGGCTGCTAATCAACCCAGTTATGTCAGAGACAATCGCCGGCCGTAAATCAAAATTCCATCGACTGCAATTAACGCGCAACATAGTCGCACTTTCTCCCCTTTCGATCGGTGGAAAATATCGCCACGTGCACGCCAATTCGTCGTGTCGTCGTTATCAGTCACAAACTGGACACTTTCACCGGTGTCACCGTGATTATTCGGTCGAATTTGCCGGGCGACGAGCTCGCCATAGATGGACGAATACTCGTCGATAACCGTCGTCGAACCAAGAGATCGCGGCTAGTACTTTCACTCTTTATCGCGGATCACGCTGCTTGTTTATCTTAATTAGAAACGATATTCTGTATCGCTTTTCTTTCAATTACAAAACGCGACGATAACCGCTGACGCATAATTCAATCAGGCCATAAGAGGATAAACAAAATCGTTTCCGCGAACGTGTTTCTCGCGCTTTAATTCGTTGCCTGATTTTTTCTCGTTCGACGTCGCGTAAACGCGTACCGTGCCGAGCTTTCAGCAGGAAATTCTAATCTTCTTTTTCGAATCGTTCGATCGTTTGTTCGTTTGGAACTGGCGGTTACGTAAAAGTAAAATGGATAAATATAGAATAGCAGGTAGTCGAGTAACGGTATGGACAGCGTCGAAGTACGCGAACATCGAGTATCCAGTCTAAATTAATAAACAAAGTGTCAACGCACTGCCTTGGCTGTTAAATACCGTGCAACCAGAATGACTACATTCTGAAAGGAAACTGTAATTTTATCGAGAGATTCGAAAGCGGATAATTATTCGTATTAGACCCTCGCTCGTCGAACGCTGTTTTTAACTAGATCGCAAGCATATTTTATTTGAGACGGACGATACAAGCTGATTTGTCCTAATCGTGTCATGTATCAAAGCCAACTCGTAGCTCCGGCTCGATTAAGCACTCTTTGATCGATAACCGCATTCCAGTATTGCAACACAACCCATTGCATTCATCAAATAAATAAGTCTTGGACTTTCCGTGTCAGCAGATTACCAAAGAGTGCAAATAACAGTGCTACCGTCTCTTACAACTAGGAACAGCTAAAGCAAAAATTAGGAATGCGATACTCCACGGTACCGTTCCAACGATAACAGATCTAGGGTAGTACGCTAAGTACTGTAACCAACAAAGCTTCTTCTTAACTTCGTACTTTCAGAAGCCAAAGTCCCCAAAGAAATCGAGTCTCCGTCCTACAAAATTTTACTCGACGGACGAAAATCTTTTCGTTGGACCGTTCCGCGCTAGGTACGACTCACGACTCGATCTAGCTGGAATAAATCTAAGCGAAAAGGTTAATTAACAGCGCGCTTAATCGGTTGCCAAATACGTTCTTGGCAAGCTGGCCACTTTCCGATTCTCGCCGCCACGATGGTACCGGAGGTTGCAGGGAACAGGAAGAAAATTATGAGCACAACCGAAGCACGTAGAAATAACGGCGAACTTCTAGTCGTTCCTCCGGCTAGCATCCAGCTGTTCGCCGTGTTCCTTTCCGGTATCGTTCGAACGTTAACGGGAGCAACCCTCTCGATGTCCTGACCCAGCTGCGCCGAATCTTGGCACCCTGGCCAATCCCCCATTTCCTTTTTTTCCTCTCACTCGATGACCCTTTAGGCCTATTATCGACAGATTGTTAAGGCGGGATTACGTCGACAGGTTCGCCTCGTCTCGCGTTTTCTTTCTCTCGAAAGCTGAGAAGAGAGAGAGAGAGAGAGAGGTTCGCGTTTAAAGCGTCACGTAGCCGCGCGACGTCGTGCATAAGAAGCTAAATTTACGAAGCGTGCCCTAAATTTCGCTCGTACGTCGCGGATCGAGATTTATCGTCGGGAAATCTGGATAAATTCCACGTGAAACGCGAATTTCAGAAATCTGACTGTTTGTTTGGCCTTTTGTTCTTTGCTCAGATTTTCCGGCTCAGATAGCTTCTTCGGTGTTTGATAGGATTAGGGAATGATATCATCAGCGTATTTGAGGAGAAGCTAGGTAATTTTGGTTCGAGGGGATTTCGTTTTTCTTGAATTTGTAGATCACGAGGGTAATTCATTGGTCCGGTTGCGCGTATTCACCGTGTTCCGCAACACTGACCTAGTCCACGGCCAATCTTGGCACATCGACCAATCGCGTCAACGATTTCGTGCTACACGAAACTCGTGTTTGCGGCTTTCCCCCACGATTCCACGTCGATACCTTCGGAATTTTAGATTCTGCGGGAGGTGGCCGTGCCTGGCCATCGACGAACGTCGCCGAGGATCTCACGGGCTCTTTCTTGTTGGAAACAAGCGTATACGGTCGATGAAGGAGGGCGTAGAGCGAGGCTGTAAGATCCGTCGATAGTTTGGAGTTAACGCGCGCGATATCGAAACAAACAATTCGAAACGTTATGCGAATAATTTAATAATGACAAAACAAAGCGGCAATCGCAATCGCTCTAAGAACAGGTTTGCGCGCGTTTCGAGTTGTTTCGATTCGAACCGCTCGAGTCGAGTAACTTGTACGACCACAACCTTGAATTCAAGTTACTCGAAGCGAAAACACTCGACCGATCCGAACTTGCACGATGCCAACTGGAAATTGTCCGTTTCGATTTTCTGCGAAAACGTGCTTCTCGATTTTTAACAATCGCAAATTGATCTTCGCAGAACGACCGTTATTGCACAAGAGGAACTAAGAGAAACGCACCGTCGTACAGATTTTAGTTGAACTCTGTAGACAGCGCGATTTAACGAGAGACTTTTCCAGCCTATTCAAGGGACTTGTATAGAACGCGTACAATTTCAGAAAGTTCTATATCGATGCTGCGTCGTTAGTCAACGCTCGAATTTACAACTTCGGTATATCTTTTCCGTTGACTATACGACGCGAGAGATCGGTGTTTCACAGACAGTATAGCGAAAGCATAGAAAGAACGTAACGAGAGAAATAGTTAGGAGCATCGTGCTTGCGACAACGCAGATTCACCCTGCCACGATCTTCCACGTAACGGCATTAAATTTTATAAGATACGAAGTCCTATAACCAAGCGCTACATTTAGAGCAGTAATATGCATAAACGGATTGTCCCACAAACTTGTAAGGGTTAAGTTTACCATGACGGCTGATTAACCGAGGGCAGAATAGCCGGCGTTAAAAGTCCGCGTTGTTGGGCTCTGTCCAGTCGTCTCGTTAGGCCAGCGAGTTTATGATTATCGTAACTTGCGACCGCTTGCTTAATGCGTCTGCTAATTGGCCACCGCAGGGACTCTGTTTCATTTATACATGAACACGTGTATATATATATATAGAATTACGGAAGTATTTCATTTTCGCGGGATACGCGTCGTTGCGTTAATTAAAGGGACAATTCGATCTGCCCCGTGATCCTCGAATTTTCATATCATCTCGTTGCCATTTTAGCAAACAGAAGGGATCTGTAATGCTGTAAGAAAATTGAACAAATCGTGCATACTATAGAGATTATAATATTCTTTTCGTCGATAGAAAAGTACGAGAAAGGTCGCGCAACAGAACTAACGAATCGATGAAAGAGCAACGTAAAGAAGTGGCAAAATATTCGAAGACCTTAACACGCTTAACCGTCCGAAATTATAACACGTAATACCACGCCACAAACTAATTACGCGTAGTATTACCGTCTCGTGTAACTCGTCTCGTCCCGTCAAATCTACAAAGTACCATAGCCACGTTACAAGTTTCAATCTCAAGGAAACGAAAGGAAAAGAAAAAGCTTAATTTGTACTACACGATGAGTCACAAAAGTGCGAACAGAGAAATTGCATCGCAGACCAACGAGAGCCGGTTCGAGCGGTCGAGGCGTCGTGCCGCGCGATTCTATTTCGAGCGGCACGCACCGCTCGAATCCTCGTGTTCGACCAACTTCTTCCGCGTTTGTCGCGCGGGTGGAAGCGCACTCTTCGTTAATCCAGCCTGTAGTATGCGTGCGCGTGCACTAGACCGAGACAGAAGGCTCGCGTGTCCGCGCGGAAGATTTCACGCGCGGTCCGCGGCGCACGCACGCGCGCCTACGAATGCGGCATTTGCAGGTTTGGCAGGCTGCATCGCGAGTTGACGTCGCTGCCGTGCTATGAAACGTGGGGCTGGACAGCGGGGCGAAATCAAAGGTGCCAGGAAGTAGCAAGGAAAAGGAGAAGAGGCTGAAAGTGGAAAGAAGATTAAGGGCTGGATAGGGTTGCAGCTTTTTAATAACTCCTCCGCTCTTTTACTTTCGGCCACGGACAGCTAAAGTACAAAATTCCTACCGAGGACAGGGAGAATGGAAAGATACGATAATTGTAAGTCCGTAGAATTTTTACGAAGAGTCGCGAGTCACGAAGAATCGCGTTTTCACGGAGATAATTAAAGAAACCGCAGCTGAACGTACGGACAGACTCGACAAAGAGATCGGCTTGTAGGAGTAGACTCGACGAAGGATATCGATATTCCATAATCGTCCGTGCGAACTCTTCCGCGAAAACACCACGATCGTCCTCCAAGAAATTATAATTTATAAAACAGGAGAAGTGGCAAGAATAACTAAGAACAGCGAATCCGGGTAACGACGCGCGTTATCGAAAGCAGAATCCGGGAAGATGAGCAGAAAGAAGCGGAGAAGTCGCAGTGAATGGGCGAAAGAAGGACAAACTCGACCGCAAGAGGGTGAATAAATAGGAAAGAGATGGAGGAGTCACTGTAACGCAGTGTACGTAATACAGGGAGTGGACTGGTTCTCTCTCTCTCTCTCTCTCTCTCTCTCATTCTTGTTCCACCTCTGTCTGGCTTTCTAACTGCACCCTTTCTCCCTCTGGTTATGTGTGTCGGTGGGTCGATCGGTATCTGGGTCGCGGGTTTTGGCAGTGCGAGCCCAAACCCCCTCTTTCGTTCGCGATCATCCCTCCACTTGAGGACGCGCCACTCTCTGCTAGTACCGCCGGTTGCGGATTTACGCAGAGTTTCATTTCGCTTCTTCGCTGCTCTCTGCCGCGCACCACCGCCGGCAGGATCGATTAATCTCGGTAAACAATCGAGCCTCGACCGGAATCGACGAGTGGCAGGCTCGATTTCAGCCGGATTAGCGAGTCTGCTCTTGGAATACGTGGTCGCGGTGGAGGTCGGGCCGGAGGTGTGCTCCAGAGTGGTGATTTTGGAAGTTGTTTAGGGGATCAACGCCGGATAATTTGCTGGAAGTTATTAGGGTGATCGGAAAGCTCTGACGCCAGATTTGGAGCGTGCAAACCATCGAAACAGCATCGATACGAAGGCGCCGAAGGAATTAAACGCTATCGAATGTTCGATCGATGAATTGTCACGGCGCGTTTTACACGACGCCGGATAGAGAAATTTGCTGTTGGGTTTTCTCTTTCAGGTAAATCGGTGGTCTGCTTAGAATCGCGGAGAGCCTCTTGTCGAGAGAAGTATCGAGGTATTTGGAATGCGGCGATTCAAAGGCGCTAAAAGACGTAAGAGAGTAAATATAGATACGAACGGATTGATATAATCAGCAAAAGTTCGTAGACGTCGAGACATGTTTGGCGAGGAAACGTTGAGATTTGTCATCCGATAGAGGAAACTCGACGAGAATTTTCTTATTCGCCGTTGATTGATTTATTCTTTCACCAGAGACTAATCTCGTCGGACGTCGAGCACGACCGAAACGAGGGGCTGTTGATCCCAGCACGACCGCTTTACAAACACGCGTCACACTTTGAAACAGCTCCTTAACAAGATTAATGATTTCCACCGGGGATCAGCGTGACGCGGCCTTAAGCGACCGATGCGTGAACTTTTTAGTCGGCGCCTACGATTAATTTATTAGCGATCGGTACTTTCACCCCGTTCTGTTTCATCATTCGCGGGATTTTCTTCGTCGTCGTTCAGGATTGTTCACAACGATTGGAAAAATTGCGAAATATCGAGACTTTGCCGCTTTCGGACAAGTCTAATTCGATCTTAATCCTGGAATTGTGAAAAATATGCGAAAGATAAAAGTGTGTTCGCAATCAGAAACTACAGAAGAAGAACGGAGATTCGACGATTTCGAGATCCACGAAATTCTCTGTATTCGTTCCAAGGGTGTGAAAGAAGTCTGCATCAAAGTCTCTCTCTCTCTCTCTCTCTCTCTATCAAAGTCTGTCGTTCTCATAGCCTACGACGCGAATAGAAAAAGAATTTAATGTCGTCAGAATTAAAGACCACGGGAGGAGAACGAAGACTCGAAGATTTCAAGATTCAAAAATTGAATCGAGGTTCGAGGTTGCGAAGCGATTCAGGATCGAGGTGTCTCCCAAAATCTCTCGTTTTTATAGGCTGAAACGCGAATGGACGCGAACGGTGCTTGTAATTACATAGGCGACCTTAACATCGACAGAGAACGAGAAACGTCGCGAAAGCACGAACCGGACCGCTCGAAAGATCTCGCTAAAAGCTATTTCCACGATAGCGAGCGTACCGTGCGATCCTACTGATTCGTTCGATCCAAATTTTCCTGCTCTTACTCGAAAGTTCGCGTTTCGACGCGCGATCCGCCAACAGTTAAACGCGGTAATCGTAAATTACTCGTTGCGCTTTTTATCGTTTCCCGAGTTGAACGCGATAAATTTAAGGCGAGAAGACAGGAGGGGAAAAGATGGAACGAGCTCGATTCGCGAGAAATCGCGAGAAATCGCGAGAGAACTCGACGAGAAGCGGATGAATCGGCTCGCTCTCGGCACGAACAAATACTATCGGAAGCTTCGCTGGCAGACTTGTAGAGAATTCCGTTGGATCTCGTTGGGGAGAACGGTTCTGCGATCGTAAATTAAGTGAAATATTCCACGATGGATCGGGGGAAAAAACCAGAAAGAAGAAAAACTTTCGCGGATTTCTAGATGTTTGCGGATCTAGCGAGGAGGAAAGGAGGAGAGGACAGAAAAGTCTCGTTAAAGATACATTTCCTCGATGCCGTCGCGAGTATGGATCGACCGTCTTCTTGCTTCCTGGCGGAAGTTGGAATTCCTCTTGGTCAAACTCGACCAAACTTCGCAATAAGTGCTCCTGGCGATCATAAATTACTCCGCGAGCCTACGTATCCTTTATTCGATCCAGCAGATAAGAAATCAAGCGTTAATCTTCGGCACGGCCAACACGCGAGATAAATCAGTATCGTGTATCGATTTCATTGCTCGTTGTATACCGTGAAGCGAAGAGGCGCAGCTGGTCTCCTCCTAAGGAAACCTGGAAATCCGATGACATTGAATAAATTGGAGAACTTTCGAGGCTTCTCGTGAAATGCTAGAAGAGGTAGAATTATTCGAAAGTTCTTCCGACTGAATTCGCGATGGATGCAGCCGCTTTCCGTGCTAGTAACACGGTTTGCGATCGTCGCAGATTTTCCAGGAGCACGGCGTAATTCATACGTTCACCGTTGTTCTCTGAGAATTCGATTTTTCAACGTCGATGTTTCGTTGTAGCGCGCGTATTATACGTATATGAACGGGGAGAAATATTTGAAAAGGGCACTTTCACTCGCGCGGAATCTGGCACCCATTCTCGCGAAACGTCACGATTGCGAGCGAATGGCGAAAGAGGGTACGGTTGTAGAAATGTCAGCGACTTGTTTTGTCACTGCAGTCGCGAGCGGACTAATTCTCGCTCGTATCTCCAGAGATGGGACAAACGGCGCGAGTATTCAGAGAAGAAATTCGTATTCCCGACGATAAGCTCGGCTTAACGTCGTCTGCAACAAACTCATCTCGTAGCCTGGTCGTAATTCGTCTGATCTAATTGCTCGACGTAACGCGAATCAAACGCGAACGGAAGTTCGATCTGACAAAAAGAAAAACGCAGTGCCTGCAATATTCGCCGTGTCGAATACGACAAGAAGAAATTACACGTTTGATCGACGATTTGTCTCGTTCTGACAGAGTCGATAGAGCTATAGCGAATTCTACCGAGAGCCTCGAATCAATTATTCGACGATCAATCATCTTATTGCGCGTATCGTATCGTAAGAAGTATCGTAAGAATATTACGCAATCGAATCTGTTGACCGACAACTTTCTCCGCCGAACAATCCAACGGCTTGTCACATTAAAAATCGGTTATCACCTAAATCTGTCGGTCGATTTGTTGCTTAATCAAGCGGCTAACGCAACGATCGGACGTGGTAGGCGGTCGATGTTCGCCGAGAGAAACAAGGGATTACGAGGAACGAGCAAGCCGATTAATTCACGAGGCGGTGGCAAAAAGAAGTGGAGCGAGGCGCTGGCGATGCGTCTGGGACCTTGATGGTCGCGAACAAAAATCCTTCGACCGGCGGACGAGCATGGAAAACGATCGCGTAGGCGTCTACGAGTAGAGGAGGTGATTCGGTATCGGGTCGATGGTTCGGTCAGGAGCAAAAGGAGAGATGGTACGCTATCGCACGTGCGTTTTGTGCCTCTCGGCGATGCACGTGAATCAAGGCTATGAATAAACGCGGCCACCGCGTCCTTTGAACGAATCCGTTTCTTATTTTCTCTCCTTATCTTTTCTCTCGCACTGTGCTCTTCTTTATCAGGGGCGATCTTTAAACGAAGTTGCAGCGAATTTCTCTATGTACTTGGAGTCTCTAGATTTCGAATCGCGGAACGATTCCTGTTGGCGACGTCGAGCAAAAATTAGATCAGCTCGCGGCTTTTCTGTACGACCATGTTGCGTTCTCTTGCGTGCAACGTGATAGATCAATTCTGTATTTTATCGGCGATAATATAAAGGTTTTATATACGAGAGATATCTGCTAGCCAGACGCGCGTGCTACGAATTCTCCGATGAAATCTATGCGAATTCCGAAGCGGATGTCTAACGATATGATTGCAAGCGCAACGCCAAAATTGCTTTTGAAGCCATTGGCCTAGAAAATCTGTTTTTCTTGCGCGCCCGCCAGGGTGCCAAAGGCCCCACCCAAGCCTCTGATTTATTACGTTACAACGCGTTACAGCGCGGTGGGTCCCAAGAAATTGTAACAAACTGCAGACCAGTTTTCTCGCTGATGGAGGACGTTTAAAGTTCCTAGCTTAAGGGAATTTTACAGATACCGGAGTTCGATCGTCGTTTAGATATATGTCTAAGAGTAAAGGTTTCTCTGTGCGTCATTTTCTATGAGAAATAGTTAGACACGATGAGATTTAATTTTCGTTTTAATACGACCGCAGAATGCAATTTCACGTTGCGTCTATTTATTCTTTTTTATTACGAACATAGTGTAACGTAAATAGAAGTAATAACCAGCCTGGCATTGATAGATTATGGAAGAGGCTAGAGAAATTTATCCAATCTATTTATTCAAAGCACTATAACTCGGAGACATCTATTCTGAGATTTTCCTTCGAGCATGAAAGTTGTATCCCTGGGAAGCTAGCCTTGCCTCCCGCTCTCAGATCGTTAAATTTTACATCTCTCGATCTTTCTTATTGGAACTTTCGAACAGAGAAAGAAAATATCTTGATTATTCCGGTGAGCACTTTTTTGGAATAATTTAAACGTCCATGAAACAATAAAGTCTGCGCGATAAAACGGGCAGAAGGAAACATTCGAAACCGGAGAAACCATCGGTCGCGGCCTTAAAGGAAGAGCCGCGCGAGATCCCCTTTAACATCTTGAACTCGGTTAGAAGGTGAGCTATAAGAGAAAAGGGGTAGCCGTATATCAATAATTTATTCGCCCAGAAACGGTAGCGATTTTTCCAACGCGTCAGCAATACTTTTACCGCCGGTACTCGCCGCATTTTTCATGCTCCACCTGTTCCCTCCATTTTAATATTATTCCCCTTTCTCCCGGCTCGAATAAAACGACAACCTCTCTATCTTTCTTTCTTAAACGTATAATAGATACGTTATTCTTCGGCTTCGCGTATCAATCCTTAAATATCCATCGATCCGATCCTTGAAATTGAATCGCGTTAAATTCCATCGTGCGCCAACTTTCACGCTGTAATCCATTTCCTATCCTCTTTCTTTCATTTAGAACACGATAAATTCGGACGAATGAAATTAAACAACGTTTCACTGTTATTCGATGTTGAGAGTTGCCGTTTGCAGCGTCTCAAAATCGCCGCGACATTTCATAGCCGAACGACGATGTCGTTGAAACGAAATTCGCCAAGCTTCGCGCACAGTGTCCTTCGATTCCTAACAGAACAACGCGATCGGTTTCGCTCACGACTCTTCGAATAATATTCGCGGATGATTTTTCGCCTTCCTACAGCAACATTATTATGACTGAGTTTCTTCCAGTACCGGACTGGACGAAATGGTAATGTATGATAAAACGATGCAAACGACGAGGCAGTTAGTGCAGTGGAAACCGTGATGCGTTCCGCTTTAACTTCGTTACGCCAGGATCCGATCCTCTGACAAGATCACGTATATGCGTGCCGGATACCTCGGATCCTTGGGGATGTAATTTATTGCCTGATACTCGATGCTAAGTGTTCCGAAGCATCAACGATACTCTCGCTACTGTGCTCTTAACACTGGCGCACAGCGTGTCGCGAAACGTGTAATAGAATTTTGCGAGATAATAGCGCGACTTCCTTGATGCGTTGCGTGGAAAGAAACCGCATATGGTTCACCGTGCAAAAACATCATATTCCCTGCTGAAATTGCCATCTCTGCCTTTCGATCGGTGAATCACTGTGGGATGCAAAGTTTCATGCGAATAAAATGAACATCCAGCGATCGAAAAATAAATTAGATGCGCCATAGTACATAAAGTATAATTTCCACGGGTTTCTTTATCGAGCCTTCGTGCAAATCCATATCTTTACGAGCGCCAAATAGAAGCTAACGAATTTAAATAGAAATCTCATTCATCCCCCGCTATCTATTTTATAGCGAATGTATAATACTATCTATATAAGGGATACTATATAATAGTATCCTAAACGTTTTAATTTCTCGTAAATGCATAAATATCCAATCTATCTACCAATCACAATACCCAATAAGATGCAACTTTTAGCAAGAACGAGATTATTTCGTACGGTTGTCAGTCGACGTCCAACAGTAATTCTCTTCATCCTCGTAGCATCGCCGTATGCATCTTCGCCAATCTTGATCACCGGTGACCGCTCAACGTCTTCAATTTGTCCCTCGAAACAGCACGGTCTTGTCGCTACAAGCGTAATCTCGGCAAACGTTACGTCCGCTATAGGATCGTGAAATTACACGCCGAGCGACAAGAAGCTCGCGCAAGAAGCCCAAGAGGAATTAACGGACGTTCGGTGGCACGATGGATCCTCGAAGGATTAGAACGTTGCTCCGCCGAGATAACAGTTTTCTGTTATCCTTGGGCTCGTTTAATTTTCAAACACAATGGAATAATAGGTATCGGGATATCGATCGTCTAGGAAAAGTTCAGGGTAGCGAGTTTATCCGACGATCAAATTGGCATATCGCTGACTGACGATAAGTTACACCTTTGTTTTCCCGGCTTCAGCGGTGAGAAATGATTTTGACCGCACGAAACCTGTGACTCAGTTATATCTCTGCCGTTCAATGCCTCGATATCCATTGTGCCGCCTCTTATCTTCTCCCCGCACCTAGTAAATCGTCAACGAGGAAAGAACAATATCTCGACAGTCGGAAAATTGTTCAGATAAAAGCGAAATAGGATAATGGTTATACAAACAGTATGAATAATTCCGTCGGCGAATCTAGCGGAAACTATGGATATCTCTTCTTCGATGCTTTATAGATTCTACCACGCAGAATAAATAGAAACTCGTCGTTTCTCGAGAATAGTCGCTTCTTCGGGCCGAAGAACAAAATCTTGATAACATTCGACGAATCTCGATAAACAATTCCGTTGGTTCGTTGGGTTATCGTAGCTGACTAAGGCAACAATTTTCTGAACAAAGCAACGGATCTCGCCGTGTAACCGATCGTGTCTGTAAACTCTAAAACTCTGTTACCACCGTGTATCGATTCTCCAGTTACAAGGAATCCACGATGATAATGGACAGAAGCGGGGAGAGGAGGAGGGGGAAGAAAAAGAAAATCTACTATTATTTGCGTCATAACACTCTGGTACAATGGACGTTTGTTTAAAGTAGAAAAGGAAAAAGCGTTTAGATAATTTGGAACTGCGAATCGATATCGAATCGGAATTCCACGACGTTTCTGATAACTGTACGCTCGGTTAACAAGATGGCTGGCTCCGCGAGGCATCATCGGGAGCGAATATTTTAGTTAAACCGCGGCAGGCAGCGTTTGTCTTTCGCTTTCGGAACGATATCAACCCAGTAACCGACTTTCCAGTTGGCGGCAACTCCTTCGGGGTTCTTAAGACTGAAAAGTTCCGCCTACGGAAAGAAGGGAAATAACAGCGGTCCTATCAATCCGTGAAAACATCTTAAGCGTGGGCTCCACAGTGAAGAAGAAATATTATCGGAAGTGAAATAACGTTTATCGGAGCACGGCTCCCTTATTCCCGTTCGAGATTCGCCCAGAAGGATGAGTAGCTGGCGATTTTTCTTTCGTTGGCAAGCTAATGGCCCTCTCATCCTCCGATCTCTTCGTTTTCTCTTATTTTTGTCTGTTTTTCTTTCTTTTCTTGTTCTTTTTGTTTTCGTTGCTAATACCGCGACATCGTTTTGTAGACGCCGCGAATAATAATACAGGTATAAGCAGGATATTTTGTTGGGAAAAAAATCAATGTTTATATTTTTAGGTACTTGTTGTACCGTCGTGTTTTTTTTTTTTTTATTGTACGTATCGAGTTGAAAATCGTCATTTTATTAAATAAAGGAGATGCGTTAACACTGAAATTACCGACGATCGAAACGTAAAAAACTTGTAGCCGGAAACCATAACGAGAAACATAAAAATACATAAAGTTTTATCCATAGTTATCGTTAGACTTATCCATGGGTTATCGCGCATCTATAAAATATCTATCAAAAATTATAAACTTACAGTTCCAACGTTTCCAAAGGAAAGAAAAAGTTGAAGAGTACTAAAACTAATTCTATTTTCCAACCAAAGAGAAGAAAGGAAAAAGGAAGAGGAAAATTAAAACCCCTCGAAGAAACCATGCTCGATACTCACGTAATATCTGTGATTCAGAGACATCTCTTGGCCTCTATGGTTCCTCTTGCGCCGTTCTTTTTCCGAATTAGAAGCCTCTGCAGACGTTTGGCAAAATCTTCGCGGAAACGTTTCTGTACATCCTTTTTCTTCTCTAATCTCTCGCGCATCCGCCCTGCGTCTTCTCTTGTCGAAAATGGATCACGAAAATATACGACGTTTCTTATCCACGACTCGTTACGTCCTCTTCCTCTCTTCTCTAATTTCCCTCCCCGTTTTCTTCGCTGTTCTTCTACTCCCGCCTGCTAATCGATCCGCGTCAGTCTTACGTGTTTATTGTCGAGGTTGCAGTTAATGTCTGGTCTCCTCGTTATTGTCGTTTTTTCCCTAGAATTCGTGTCGCGTGCGCATCTGGGTCACCTGGGCCGCGGCTCCCTTCCGTCGTTGGCAATTCGGCTTGGATTCTCCTTTCAGACCCGGGGGATCCTCCTATGGAAAGTATCCACCGTTTGATAACGTGAATTGGCGAGCCGATCGGGGCCGATCGAGCCGCGGAATCACGAACGAGCCAACGACTCGACGATTCTTAACGCCGACGATGTAAAGTTACTTGAGCATAAACGGCTCAAAGAGAGATTAGGTAATTAGAACGAGTACGAGAGACGAGTTGGAAAAAAGAAAACAGGCTCCTAGTCTCGGTGGCTCCTGTGGCGTGGCCATGACTCGAAGAAGAATCAAGAAACCAACGTGACTGGAAGAAATCCGAGAGGAAACACTCGGAAAAGAGGTTTAGAATTAATCGTACGGCGAGGCGAGCTACCGAGTTTCTAGCCTGGTTAGCGTGCAGAGTGGAGTTGGCGCGAAACATCCTGCAATCTGCTTCCGGATTACACAATGAAAATTTGGAAACCGACAAGGCTCGGAGGATTCCAGCACGAAGTTGGTAGATCCGCGCAAAGCGAAATTAAATTTGCCTCGTGGCAAACCGTCGAACTTGCGATTTTCTCTGTAATTCTAACCGAATCGCTCAAAGAATCTTCGCAGTACTAACTTGCCGTACTAACGGCAAGATTCCCTCAAACGAACGTAACTAATGGTACCAGTCTGGGAGAGATATTTTTCCCAAGTACGCTTCTCGCACGAGCGAGTTCCACGTACACCCTTGTTCGTAAGCAGCTTTCTCGTTTGCTCTAGTTTGCGTGCGTCATCGTCTTCGTTGCTTCGATCAATCCTGCCGCTCGTGTCGTTGACATCCCTATCTGATATGTCTGTCTTTTCGTATTTAGTCGCGACTTTCGATTCGAATTTCGCGTCGAACCGTCTGCTTCGCGACATTTTCCTACGAGACGTAAATTGATAACGACTGCGAGGATCGACGCGCGTGACTCTTAATTACGTTCCTCTTAGAATTCCAGCGGATGGATTTTACAAATTTTTGCGTCGTTGTCCCGCGTGAATGCAAGATCATCGTGAATGAATCGCGTTCTGGTTAAAGTTCTGCAGACCAGGTGTTCTAGTACTTCTGAATGGAAGTGTACATACGACACGCGGTATGAATTCTACTTAGGTGGCTCGTTCTTCCACCAATCTTTCTTCCGACGATTGAAACAAAAAAAATACCTCCACGTATGCCGAGAGACATCTGTCCGAGTTCCTTCTGAAAACTCGCTCGATCTTGCGTGTCTCTCTTGGTCTTCTATTATGCGTTCGCCGCGCGAGAATGTGCTCGTTCTGCCAAGTCGATCCGCATTCTGCAGGTCGACCGCTCGGCCGCGCGAATCTCTGAATTCCAAGGCGGTTGTCGCGGAGCTTGGAAAAAAATGATTTTAAAGGACGCGTTCCACGACTCGAGAACAAGATGCTGCCAACGGAATGCATATTTACGGTCATTTTTCCATGCGACGACCGGCTCGAGCCATCCTGTGTGTGTTCCTTCTTTTTCGTCGCGAATCCGCCGCGCATTTCAACGCGATTCCCAGGCAAAATATGGAAAATCATCGTGTGGCTTTCGCCTCGTGCCATAACACTCGTGTACGATAGCCAGCTATCCATAGCGAATATATGCATCTTCTTCTTTTCTTTCTTTTTTTCTTTTTTCTTTTTCCTTTTTTTTTTTTTTTTTTTTCAAGAGCATTTCGTAACGAAACCCACGGGCGAATGTAATCGGTTATTGAACGCGGATGATCACGCGCAAATATAGAGGCGAACGCTCGTTAAGAGGAGAACGCGAACTTTGCATATGAAAGGACCTGGAAGATTCTAGGCAAGCTCGAAAGTGTGACGAGGGAACGCGTTTTCACGATAGAAACGCGGATCTTTCCTTTAAACCAGGCGCGAATAAAAAAGCGTTTAACGGTGGATGGACGTTAACTTTGCACGACTAATCGTATTTTGTTGCAAAGAACGACCGGTTAGCGAGTTTCTATCCGACGAGAGGAAGAATTCACGGTGTGTCATTTCGGAGCCCTTTGAACCACTGGAAGTGAATTTTCTTTTGAAAGCTGCCTGGGCAGTCAGTTTTTTACGATGCAATTTCCCTTTTAGAAGCAGCTACCAGCGAGAAGGTCCTCTTTATATTCTAATTTCAACGGAAAGAACCAAGGTGCCCTGATAACGTGTAACTCTTCTTCCCTCTGTGTTTGCCGAACATCTTATCGACGTCGCAATAGCTCGGAATTATCCTAAAGTTCAACCTGAACGTCAACTTTCATTCTGTCCTTTCACTTTATTACACCGTTCGAAACAATTAACGGACGCTGCGAACGATTTTATCGCGCCATTCGCGCGTATAGAAGCGGAGAAGTGCCTGCAGACTCTGCAGGTTATGTATTATTCACGCGATGGTTTTACGGTGAAGCTTCGAAGGAAAAAAGAAAAGGTGAAACGTGTGGTCTAAATATCCTCATACCGCCGCTATAATACGTTCTATCACAGTTAGAAATTGTTTCATGGCTGTAATAAAGTTGGACTTTAAGACGATCGTTAAAAGGATATCGATATGGGGATCGAAACGACATAGAAAATAATCCTCCAACCGTCGCGAGCAGTGTACGATTCTTCAAAACACGATATTTGTCTAACTCGTTGAACTGCTGTAAATTTTATTGCTCGTGATATAGGGATCTAAAAGAAAATCGAACCTGACACGAATTATTTTCAGCGGTGTGCGACCGTACGACGTTTTTCAACGCATCCGAGACGTCTTTCGCGCAGAGTAATATTTTATCGACGTTGATCTTTGCTTTTCGGGTCAAGATAGAGGAATTAAGGGAGAAGACGAGCGGTGGTGGACAGGATGCTGGAGATTCCTACGACTCGATCGAACCGGAAATCGCGGCCTTTGAACGCTCGCGTTCGCGTGCTGTCGCGAGCTTATCGCGCGACGAGCAATAGCACAGCCGGTCGCCAACACGGTGTGCAAAGAATAAATAGCTTGCACGCGAAACGTCACTTTTATGGGCCGGAGCTTTTAGTCCCCGCTGTAAAAACGTCGCAGTCCATTAGTACTCGCGACGATACGAACGTCACCGCGGCTCGCTGCGCATGCAAAAATTCACCGGCCGCTTAATAACATTTTCTCGTTCGAACGTCTCGACGGATAGGCCATGACCATGTACCGGGTGTTGGGAATACTTTTTCGTAAGTAACTACATAGTAAAAGTGAACTTGGACGCGTCTGCTGTAAACAGAGATTTCGCGTTTAAATTTTAAATGTCGATACTGGTAAACGAGGGAAGATGGTAATCTTTATGGCTACCATCTTCGCATTTGCATGCAAATCTCGTCGATCGTTCACTGTTTTTAAGAGAGGGAATGAGTTATCGGAAATGGAAACGGGATTTTTAGTCTCCACGCGTGTTGCTTGCTTGATGGTTTAAGGCTATTTATACTATCGCTCGTAAATGTTAGGACATTTGTGGAAAACGAGGTACAATCATTAGGAAATTATTGAAATCTCTGAGAATTACTATCCCGGTTGGTATCTTAGAGTATAAGGAAGTTGTACACGCTTGAAGTACGAAGAAGTACATGTTCGATAAAACGTTGGAACAAGTATCTCATCAACTGTGTATAACAATAAAATAAAATTCTTCCTTGCTTCTACGTGCGTACACGCTGTGACTGATTCTACAAATAAGACGGATTCAGCTTATCTCTTTCAGTTTTCTACCCTATTTATCCTCAGTTTCTCGGAGAATTTATCCAACGTTTATCCTACGATTTCTACGAATTCTTTCTGCTTCGACAACATCTCCACATCGATCTCCTCGATAATCTATATCAATTACCATATTTTCTACTAAACCAACAAACGTCTCAATACTTGTAAACGAATATACGCGCGTAGTTCCACTTTAACTCGTGGATAATTCAAGGAAGCGCGAAAAGCTCATTCCACGATGCTGCCAATCACGATCAAAGATCAACGATCAACAGGATCAGATCGCAAAATCGACGACGATGCACCCAACATTTTTCCCCGCTTTGACGATTCCTTAATTCCTCTTAGAAGAAGAAGAAGAAAAAAAGAAGACAAAAGACCAGAAAAATACAGAAAAAGAAGCAGGAATCGCGCGCAGACGCGGCAAAACGTTGGAAAAGGAGGAACGGAATCGAAGCAATTTTTCTGGAATCTGGTGTGCGAACGATGCAACGAGTGCTGGCCCATATCGCGTCTATTTTCGCGCACGATGCGATCGTTTCGCGCGAACGAAGGTCTCGGGGGTGGCCCGGTGGTTGGTCGGGTGTGTCGCGAGGCAAGGGGTTGGTTCACGGTGGCCCGGTGGCACGATCAAGGGGAAACTCGACGGAAAGTTGGGCAAAAGCAAAAGGGAGCGCCGCGGCCGGAGATAGCGGTGGCACACACGCCGTTGCTCCTATTGTTCTTCGTTTCTGAGAGGCCGAAGCGCTGCCAATATCGGAGCGTTCCGGCGCAATATCGGGTCACGAGGTCCGGCCCTGTTTCTGGCAGACGGTGATAACTCAGCCGACGACGCACCCACGCCGCATAGCCGTACTCCTCGCCGTCGCCGTGATTCAATTTACCGTAATTACCCACGGATTAGCCGACGCGGCCTTTCGATACACGCGACCCTTGCAACGCGTCCCCCGTTCAACCGGATTAGAGAAGGGCGAATTTTACTCGACGAGGATCATCATTGGCAACAGCGGCAACTCTGGCCCTGATTTCCAACTTCTCTCGGTGCAGGTGGAATTCGTAATTGAAAAGTTGGATAAACGCTAGCGAAAGTTTCGTGCTATGGCAGATAGCACGAATTTGATCGCAGAGCAAACTTTGTTTGAACAAACAAGTTTTGAAGTTCTTGGCTAATTTTTTACGTAGATATTTGGACGTTGAAAGCGAGCGGGTCGTATGATTTTGGATGGTACAGCGAATGGTATCCGGTTCGTGCTATCTTCGGAGTTATCGTTTAGCAGATCTTTCGATCGTTAAAAATGAGACAAAGAGACGGAGTGAATTTTATAACGTAGTACGGCATTAACGTCGGTACTCTCGACCAAGACGCGGAATCTACACGCTCGCCGTATACCGAAATCATTCGATGAATCCACATCTATTTATCACAGTCGACAAAGAATTCTCCGTCTACCTAACTAGAGCCTCATCTCTGCTGCGGCTCACGATCGCGCGACAAGCAAAGATCCAACGCTGTTAGTCGCCAGCAGCTATTTCAATCTTGTCGTCTTCCATGCAAACTCGATAGCCGATGTTATTCGATTGGGGGCGAGAAGCTCTCGCGTCTTCTTAGTCGACCGATCGGTGGTGGGTCCTTGATCTCCCTGGCGAAAGAGCGAGAGAAAGAAAACGAGCCGGAGACGTGGGTGCGGCTTAAGACTCTCGTTGCGGGAAAGAAGGATCAAAAAGTTTTTATCCAGCCGCCGTTTCATAACTTATTCCTGTGTACGAGCGACGGGTACACTTTGTGAAGGCTGGCAGCGAGCACAAAGAGGATCCTCTTTTTATTCGCCGCGGCCCCGGCCACAAATCCTACAAACGAGCCGGGACAAATTACGTTCTCTCGCTCATTTTTTTTCCTTTCTCCTTCGTACGCCTCGTTCTCCGGTTCCTTTTCTAATTACCCATCGGAAGGAATTACTGGTCGGAAGCGTGCACCAGAGAAGAAGAAACGACGGCTGGGCAGAGAATAACCGTGGAAGTTTAAATTTCAGATCAAATTGGGTTAAAACGCGAGTGGAAACGCGTGTCCCGGGAGCGATGCTAAAAAATAGTATGACTATAGGTACTATTGTTTAAGCGGAAGAACGTGATGGGTCCGTTTGAAGTGGAAAGTAGAATACCTCGAGCATTTTTCTTCCGTCTTCGCTTTAAAAAAGATAGCTTGCCCCAGTTTCACAAGTATCTCTGTATATGCACGCATGCTGGATAATAAGAGGCGAAGGGGATAAAGCGGTGAACAAAAAGAGGGAGAGGGTAAAGAGGGGATGGGATGATAATTAGGACGAAGGATAAATAAAAAATAAAAGAGTCGGAGGAGAGGAACAAAAGTGACGCGCATTAAAGGAGACGAGAGGTACCGACAGAGAAAGTCCTAGGAAGTAGGTAAATTAATCCCAAGTTCCGAGGAAATTTTATGTGCTGCAAGTGTCTAAAATAAAAATCCACGTCTTAGAAGCTTCGTGGCAGAATGGTTAACTTCGTGACTACCACGAAGAAAACCAGTGTTCGAGCCTCGCTTTTATAATTCTCCGAACATTTTTCACGATAATTAACGATTCTAATCGGGCCTTCCGATCTTTCCCACTAACATTTTACAGAGCAATAAAATCTCGGCTATAAAATTTAATTGACAATCTAAATGGCGAATTTAGTTCCGAAGTTGCTTAAAGAGTTCTGCATCTAAGTCTCTCGCGGAGTAAATTAAATCCAAGTTCCGAAACAAGTATCGCGAAGTTGGAGTTCCAGCAATTTCTTCGGATTAAAATACCGTAGTCTATAACAAGATAGTAGAAAGGCGCGTGAGAAGGTAGTAGAATAATTCTAATCTACGATTGTAACAAGATCTCGAAATTTTCGTTTAAAAGGTATACGAAACATGGAAGGAAAATATTAAAAGCAGATAAAAGTGTCCGATAAGTTAAGGAAAATAAAAGATCTTCTTCTCAGATCATTGTCGGAGTTGCGAAAGAGGATGAGATAAAAAATTAATTCAGAAAGAACAAGTTCAAAATACTTGAGAAGAAGCTGAACGAAAGATTCGGAGAATGAGAGGAAGAACAAGTAAAAGGTACAAGATATACTAAAATTCGAAACAAATAGGAAATACATAAAAGAGGGGGGGGGGGTGGTAGAACCAAGCAAAGAGTAAAAAATATTCCATATACAAGAGAAACTAAAGACAACAAATAAAAAGCAGAGCATTCATAACTGGAAAGTAAGTAAAAAATGTAAATGTAGAAAAAGAAAAGAAGAAAACCGGGACAAAATAGCAAGAAAAATGGGACTAACGTTATAGAAAAAGATAATAATTAAATGCACCATTAAACGCATGCTTTAAATACTGTAAAAATTTTGAGAAAGAAGCGGATCAAAGAAGAACAACGGAATGCGATTGGAAAATAAAAATCGTCGGAAATACGAGTTTGATAATGCCCTGATTAACGTGCAAACGCTTACGTCAATACGCTTGTTTCAAAGCGCTTCGACTCGACACGGGAAGAATTTTGTCCAAAGAATTCGACGAATTAACGATCAAATTTCCCGGTGGATGTTGCAGAAAACGTGCTCTGTTTCTGACAGGGTCTCCTGCCTCTTGTAATTGATGGCTCTGATCGATGCAATTGCAGTCACGAAGACCATCTTGTTCACCACGGCGCCATTCAATCTTTCATTATGCAAATTCATCCGGTCATTCAACGAAAATCAACACACTTCATAACTCTTGCTTCCTTCTTCGTTCTAAAAATAGCACTGGCTCTTTTCTTAAAATGAACTTTCATCGCAAACATTCTGCGTTGCAAACGTTTGCAAAAAAAAAAGAAGAAAAAAAAAGAAAATTCGTGACAGCCGATCGACACAGTCGAAGGCCAACAAATAACGAGAAATTCGTAATTAAAGGCTATTCAACGGCAAAAGCGGAACGATTGGGCGCTTCAGGAAACGGCTTAATGAACCTATAACGCAGCGGTTTATTGGCGGAAAAAGTCTACTAAGCGCGTCCCTGAAATTGCTTCCTGATCGAAACTAATTGACCGTCGAACAGCTGCGCTGTCGCGCGTGTTTTTCCACGTCGAATCGAATAACGCGCGACACAAACCGCGATTATGTCGTACGATGTTTCGCGGATTGACTTCCGCGTCACTTCATTCAGTAAGCCGACTTTGATTCACTGTAACATTTATTAAATCGTTCGTCGTCGAGAAGATATATTAAATACTTAGAGTGCATCCAAATAACGAACAGAAGACGAAGCACGATATTATTTAATGTTCGATATATATCTTGGCCTTATACAGGACAAGGATTCACAGCCCTCTCTTTACCAGGAAATTAAACCTCGCTTCAAACGTAGTGTACAAAGTGCCTCGTTCCTCCAGATTTACCTATTAAACAACGTAGAAAGATCCTCCGATAGCTTCAACACCGATTCGAGTCCTTCGAATATATTGCCTGTTACTAAAATACGTTTATACCTGACCAACGACATATTCCTTTAACAATTCGGTTAATTTTTCCTCGTACATGTTCGCAGTAAACGCGTTTTGCATTCGCATTGTCGTATTAGTTTCAAATTTTACGAATACGATCGTAACAGTCGTGTTTCGTTACAGTGCTGATCAAATTTCACGATCTTTCGTACAACACACGAGCTTTCTACGATAAGTATCGAAATACCTTGGCGAGTCACTGTATATGTATATCTCTGGCTTGCCGTTTTCTTTCGAAAAGGGAAAAGAGAAAAGAGAAAAGTTCGAGACGCTCGTTATCCGGCGCGCAATGATAGGAAGTGTGTCAGAGGGGCAAAGAGGCGCGGGTCGAAGAATTTTCTGACCGCGGCACGGTGATCTTGACCCGCCCCAAGCCAATGTAAAACGAATGCACGCTTTTAGTCTCGTCTCCCTTTGCGAAGCTCCACTTCTTCTTATCGTCGAAGAACAACGTTTCCCCAAACGCGTTGCTCGAGCGAAACAGAATTTACCAGGAAACTGCATCGTCCACGACCACAAATCGGGGATTTATCGAGCGCGTACGAACGCTTCAGGTCCTTCGCGTTCGTTTCGATTCGCATCGATCGACCGGTGCCAAGCGCGATTTACGCGGCGCTATTCGCACGCGAGTCCACCGATATTGTTGTCCTTTCGCTCGCAGCTACTCGTACTAGCTCGCGCCGAGACTCTTTTAAAGGGTATAACCAATTTTCCCTTCACCCCCTATACCGGGTGTGACGCGGTTTAATCTGTAAATGGAGGTACCTGTGCTTCGGGCTAGAGTGGAAAATGGAGTGGAATCTGCTATTCGAACTCTCTACCGCTTCAACAAACTGCTATTTCGTACTACTCTCTCTCTCTCTCCCTCATTTTTCCTGTGATCGTAGGTTGCAGGATTTTTTTCCTCCCCTGTGTTTTGACACGATAAGGGTGGGCAGAGAGTTAAAAAAAAAAGCGTACAAGATAAACGCGCGAGAGTGTGTTCGAATGTGTTTGTCGACGAGTGAAACAAAATTTTAACAGATTCACCAATGTACCGGTCGGTTTTAGAGAATTTTCACAGAATCTACGCCATCCATCTCGTCTATGTCCGTCGAATTTAAACGCGAAAGGATATTTCTTTAAACGCGAAAATAAGTAATAAATTATGAAAATTAGCAATATCTGATGTTCTTTGGAACGTGAAAGGTATTTCTATTATGTGAAGCGCGTCAGACTTTCTACAGGGTAGTATTAATATTAATAAAGCATCTTCAATCATCATAATTCAAAGACACTTATGCAGATGACTTTCGATAGGCGTCCTCCACCGTCGTGCGTACAAAGTCCCGTGAAATTTTTAATTAAATGGAAGAAGAAAGGGAGTTTCACGGTCCCGGCGAGCAATTCGCGCGGGCAACGTGCAACGCGGCGAATTCTCGCAGGTACACCCTGTGCACGGCTAATCTGTAAGTGTCTCCATTGTAAATGGATCCTGTCTTGCGCGTGAATTGCCGTAACTCATCGCGAGTCGCGCGCTGAACGTGTCAGCGCCTAGATTAAGCCGCGCATTAAATCAGTTGTATCTGCGCCGGTGATTAATTTAAATTATTGTACGCCGTTGGGAATTCCGTGGCCAAGTTCGGCATTCTGTAATTGAACGGGTCTACGTGAAAAACGAGACGCTGACGAAGAACTTGGAAATCGAAAAGTCCGAAACGATCGCCATCTGCATTTATGATTGCGGGTTTGTTGGACTTTCGAAGACCAGCGTGTATCTTTAGTCCCACGAAAATAGTAAACCTTTGCAGAATTCTCAGTGGATACATCGCAACTTAGAAGATCGGTATCTTTGTAGATAAAATTAAATCCTTTTCGATCTAATAAATCTTTCGAAAGGGAAAAAAGACGCCGAGCAATTTGGAAATAGAAAAGCTTGGAACGGTCGTCGTTTCCACTTTCAACAGCAGGTCAATTAAATTTCTGTAGGCTAACGTGCAAGTCGTACGAACTTGCTAAAAATAGCAAAATCGCGGAACTTTGTCGATACGGATGAAGATTGAAAATTTGGAATCTTTTAAATAAAGTGCACCTCGCGATTTGACAAATATTTCGAAAGGGACGATCGAATCCAATTGATCAGATTGCTGTCGACCGAAATTCCGATTAATAATCGATGCAAATGACAGTCGTTACGTAGAACGTGGTTGCTAAACAATTTAACTGTCGCGTGCCGACTGGAAGCCCGTGTCAATGCTTGCAGACGGGGACACAATCGAAGGCTCGTGAACCGTAATCGATTATGTAATCGAGTAAAATTAGCTGGCAGTGTGTTCCACATAAATAGACTTGGCAGGAAGTTCTTGAAAGTTGGAGAATCTGCGAGTTCCGAACGCTCCAAGCGATTCTCCTCTACGCTTTCTAAATAAGGACAAGTTAATCGAGATATTCAAATTCTGTCATCGAAATACGTAATACTTTGATCCTAACGACTTTACGAAGATTTAAAGAATCTCCGCTGATGTAATATTATTGAACGACTCTCTCGCAACTTTATTTTCACAGCCAAGACTACAAAAAGTAAATTAAGAGAACTTTCAACGATATCTAAAATCAACCAGAGAGTTTGACAGAGAATCTCTTGAAAGCATAACCGAAGGCGCGCTTTCACCGAAGGATCCAAAATGCAAATAGTCGTCACGGGACGACGAATAAGGGGAAGAAGCAGATCAGTGGCCGCTATTGATAACGCTAGACCATCCGCTGTTTGCGCAGATTAAATTCATCGATCGATCGTACAACGCGAAACGAAAGCCTCTCTGCACAACGTGGAAGATGGCTACGGTTCACTCTCGCCACCGTTCTCGCTGCCGTTCCAATAATCCTCCCATACGGCCGTTAAATCGTATAATAAACGCCGTTCCATCCTCTCGTACAAAATAGGAAATCCCTGCCTTTAGTAATAATAACAATGTCCAAGAAAATCCCTCGACTAAATACGTTCCTCGGCTAATCTGTTTCTCTAAATATACTGTAATTTTACATATTTGATTAGTGGAAGGATAATCTCGATCCTCGATTTGATAAGTTCAAGCCGTCAGCTTCTTTTTTAGTCTTTGCGAGGTTATTTAGATAAACAAAGATACAAGTACGCTCGTTACGTACAGCCCAGAAAATTATATGGAATTCCTTTCAATCGGAATTTATATTTTCCTACAACAATTGCCTATTGACCTATTTTTTTACTCCAAGCTCTAATCGAGAACGTCGAACGAGAATATCGAATCTCAGACGATTTTTTAATTGAAATATCCTTTTTTAAAAATCAATGATTCGTATATACCAGTTTGTGCTTCGTTTTCGTTCAGCTCTAAAGTTCAATTACAATCTGATAGGATAGAGTCGAATGAAAATTTAGTTTTCAATTTGAAGAAGCTTACGGACCAATGGAGAAGAACAGCAACACCATCGTCTGTAAATTTACTTCCTATAAAATTCACAGAACCGAGATTACTTTCCCATCGACCCGATATTCTTGTACACCGGACAAAACATTAAAAATGAGAATACATTCCATTGATAGGTCATCGTCGTTCGTTCGTTTAAACGTTCAAGTCGTTATTAGTCGTGCAATAGTTTAAAGATCTAGAAAGAGTCGTCACGAAATCGATCTTCGTTCGTGATTCCACGCAATTCCGTGAGTTCTTGCCTTTCCGTGGACGTCGTTCAACCCCCAGTCTGGGTCAGACCGTTGACTGATTCGAAAGAAGCACGAAGCTGACGAGAATCACGTCGACGAACCGCGCAGTCCGGCTGCATCGACTCGTCAACGTATCCGCAGTGACGATTAATCACCTCGCCCCGATTTCGATAAGACGCACCAACCCGTATCAACATCAGAGTTCACGGCGAGTCACGCGACAACGATTCCATTTCATTTTGGAACTTCCACCAGTGATGTGCTACCGTTATATTCTAATACGATATTCTACGGTACATGCTCGAACTTCTTACGAATTACTTTTTCCCAATCTTTCCTCGGTTTTCTCGATTCTCAATTCTCAGCCCTCGACTCGTAGTTCTCGGTTCTCTCAGTTCCCAGTTTCTTAACTTTCAATTCTCAGCTTCCGGTTCTCGGTTCGCAATATACAGTTTTCAGTTCTTAATTTTCAATTCTCAGCTTTCGACGTCGAATTCTCGATTCTTGACTCTCTCGAGAATTCTCTCGATTCTCAAATTTCTGCCACTTCTTAATTTTTCCTGTTCAATTCTCAGCCTCTCAATTCTCAAAATTCTCAATTCTTAGTTTTCAATTTCCGGTTCTCACAAAAATTTTCCCCCAATGGTACAGTTTCCCGCGATATTCCGCGTACAATCGTCGTGCAGTGAATCGTATCACGAAGATTCGGGCGTAAAAAGTTTTATCGTCCACGATCGGACGTTGTTCTTGCGTTTGTCAAGCAGATGGCCCGGAAAATGTTTATGCACCGTGTTCCGTCGATGCACTCGCCACCAACGTCCCTCAAGTTCGCCAGTTACGAACTTTCTTTCCCCCTCGGTACTGACCTACTAAAAACGATGCATGTTCGACACACGTTTTTCACCGGGTGCACCACTGTGTCCTCTGATCGACTGCCTGCAAACTTGTCTCCTCTATATTAAATTACATCCGGACCATCTTTCTTCTCCTATCAAGAGTTTTACTCCTTTTCTTCTTCTTTTCTTTACCTACGTTCTACTTTTTGTTATTTTTCTCTTTTTTTTTTTTTTTTAAAGAAAAATGAATTTCATGGAATTTTCGAGAGACACGACACAGTTTCGTTTGTTGATTCAGCGGTGTGTGCTCGATGGTAGAACGTTTTCACGGCTAGACGCGTACATTCGGTCCTGTCCGTTGCAGTTGCGAGAAAAATCCGTCTGATATGTTGACTCAAGCGTGGCGAGCATCTCTACCATTGTACCAGATATCCCAAGATATGTAAAAACTTTGACGGAATTTCGCGATCTTCTGGAAATAGGAAAAATAATACTCCTTCTGATATTTCGATTCTCGATAAGTAAATAGATAAAGCTATATCGTTCTATCGGTACTGTAACGAGTTCGTTCCAGTGGACATGTTTCGATAAATCAATTAAACGTCCCAAATAATTTGACGCCATTAAGCGTACAGTTATTTACATAAAATCGACCAAACGCACCGTATTTATTCGTCGACGATTAATCATTGATCCATCAAACTACCATCGTACTTCCATCATCCAAAGCTGGCGTCACAATCATTGGGAAAAAATCGCCGATAAACCGTTCTCCGTTATCGTTAACAGCGATCCACGATCGTTCGTATCGCTTTAAAAAATCCTCCATTGATATCTCCGTTAACATCAACATTCCGATCTTCAAACGCAGACCACTTTCCACTTCTTTCCCCTTTTCCAACGTAATCTCGACGAACTCTTCGAAGTCTTAGTCGATGGTCGTTCGATTTCCTCGCAGGTCACTGGAAGGAAAGATTATCCACGAATTTCTCGTTGATAGAACATAAATCCCTGGAGATATCGCGTGTCTGTTACACGTTCCACAGAAGAATCAACGAAAGATCGGTGATCGATCGGCTCAGGAATCGCACGTCCCTTTCATTCTCAAGACGATCAGCCGCGACGTTGTTCGAGCACGCAGTGCAACCCTTTCACGATGCATTACCGGGAGAGAAGCGAGCGTTCAACCGTGGAGGAGACTGCTGCATCGGCTTTAGCAATTATCGTCGAAGCTGCGATCGATTGTTCGATGTGGCCTCTTCCTCCAGACGTCTCATCCTCTCCTCGGGCTTACAGCTCGGTTGTGCCTCGAGTTTCCACCGGGATATTCCGCTTCCGTCAGTTCAACATTCCCATAGCCCTGACCCTGTTCCGTCCATGTTGTCTTAGGTCCCGTGGCAGCTCGGCAAACTCGATTTTATCGAGCTCGATGATAGACGACGATAGGAAGAGACTTCATCGTGGACAGGTTGAGATTGATACGAGGGAAGCTGGCTGATGTTCATTGATTTCCTCGGTTCGTTCGGTTAGACAACTCGATAGAGTGCAGGGGATTTAAAGAAAGATTCGCCAGGTAGCAGAACTGTGTTTAGGCGAAGGAAAAATAAATCGCAGGGCGTTACGATTATTGACCGGATCGGCGGGGTTAATCCGCGTGACGAACGGCCGAAATTGAAAATTGTTTCGCTGGCCGAGCGCCCTAGGAGAGCAGTGGATCGAAACGGATTGGGAAACGAGTCAAGCGATCGCGCGCTAGTTCCTCTTTAACGCAATCAATCTTTCGCCACCGCGTATACCCCGGAACGCACAGATAGTAGCCCCGACTGCGCGTCGCGATTGAAAAAACTGGCCCTTTCTGCTTCTTATTTATACCCCGATCGGCTCTCGTCGGATCCTAACCGATTGGGATCCCTCGAGGTCTGCCCTGGTTATCTCTGGATCAGTCAAACTCTGCCAATTATCCGTGACGTTCGTGACTTATCGTGACGGATACGTCTAGTTAAATCACCGATCCAACGAATTTGAAACATTCGATAACGACCCGAGTATAAGGATACGTAGATCCGTCACCACGTATCACACCGATCTAACTATCACGCGATTCTCTGATCGAATAGAAACCCCTATCCCGTTTCTCTTACACTTCCCTTTTAGATACTAACTGCGCTGACACTGTCTCCTTCGACTCTCGCACACTTCTCTGCGATTATACTCGAAACGAGCCGCACCAACAAAATTAGTTTTAGAATAAGAACGCGAACTCGCCGATATTCGACACACAGTGATCTACGGTCACGAAAATACGCAAGGGGAGGGAGTGGGATTTTTGACGAAGAAGAGAATCCGTAGGAAACGTTGCTCGTGACAATCGCCGTGTTTTCGCGTCGGTCGAACCGCGACGAGCGGGACATACACCCGACGCTGAATCGCGGCCAACTGAGAGGGAGAAAACAGCCCCCTAGATACTAGCGTCGGTTGGCTGTGGCATCGCGCACGGAAACCCCCTGCGCAATGTTCGCCCCAACCCTCGTGCACGAGAGCGCGACGAGGACCGAGTTTCTACGGCGAAACCGGGAATCTCGCCGTCTTCGATGCTCACTTTCGCACTCGTTTATGATTAGTGACAAGCGTACCAGATATAATGGGGGCTGGATTGACTGGTTCGGAGAAACAGGGTGCGTCGTGTCATATCGACGTCGAAACCGACCGGTGATATAGGTATTTGAACGAGTATAGAAGTGATATTCGTATTTTTAGTTTCCAACTTTCAAGAGTGGATTCTTTCGGCGAAGGAATTTCCTGTTTCCTTCGTTTCGATCGTGAAATATATCCTATAAGTAGGTTTTCGAATTTTTCATCGCGTAGTAAAATATTGTATATGATTATTAACGTCTGTTAAGTATAAACCGACACGATTAGATACTCATTTTTGAACGTTGAAATTACTAATACATGGATCGTCGATACTTAATTAATAATACATATTATTAGTAGAAGCGGTAAAATTGTATATTCCTGTATATTTTTTGTATCATTCTGTCACCTACGCTCCAAAACGTTCGAAACAATATTCGACTGTTCATGATCGAACTACAAACTACTTTCAAGACACGATGTATCTCATACATGATTGCAAGATAGTTGCCACGATATTTTACGAAGCGTGGAAACCAGAAGAATTCTTTGAACGCATAAGTAAGAGGCAAACTCCTTTGTCGTTCCTCCTCGCAAAACAAACACGCATTCGACAAAAAACTATAAAGCGTGAAAGCCTTCAGAGGAGCCATACTCTCGAGAATCCCTTCAAAGGAAACCTATCAAAGAAAAATATATCGATGGAGAGGCAAAGGATCTGACAGACGCAATTCCCGCAAAAGCAACGCAATCTCACGGATCGTGGTCTCGTATAATTCCTCTCCACCCCCTACCCCCCCCCACAAAAGCAGCGAATAACGTCACAGAGCCAGCGCAATGAACTTAGCATAGCATTTAGCGAACGAAGCTCGTCGATCTCGAATCGGTTCTAATACACTCCATTGTGCCAGATCGAGAGAGTTCAAAGCGTGCGGAATTCACCGCGATACACCGTGGATCAACGAGGTTTCACCCTCGAATTCCCGGTGAAACGCGACCAGCCCTTGACGTCGACTCTCCGCGGTGCAACAGACGTTGCAACGCGAACGATGCAACCGAGCAGCGAGAAACGTGGAACAGAAGGAGAGGAAGCGCAAGAGCTGAATGGCGAAGCGAACGTTGCGGCTTTTCACGGGGTCAATCGGTTTTAATTGCGTACTCCGGCCACTTGACTAATTGCTTAGATTGCTTGTCAGATGTTATGGCCGGCCTAATGAAACGACGGCCTTGCTCCATGCTTTTCAATGGACTCAATGGAGGAATTCGAGGATGAAAGTAGCGTCTCTCGGTGGAAACTGCAATTTGCTGATCAGTGAAAATGGAACAATTATACGACTCATCGACCAACCGACTGAATGTACGTTGCTATTCGTAAAATCTGGCTACTTCGGTCGTCTCGCAGTCTCGGTGTGTGCGAGTTTTACCGGAACGTACCATCGTCAGTAGAGAGTTTAATAATTTGGATCAGCGGTTGCACAGTATTTGCGTGTGTTCGTATCGAAAGACTTTCCGTTAGCTTGCAGATACTTCCTCGATCGTCTGGTTTATGAATGAGAAACGAGAAGAAGCTGAAGACGGGGGGGAGCTTGTCAAATGATCGCAATAATGGCAATGGCAAACATCGATCGATCTTATCGTCAGTGAGCTTTCAACGATCGATTTAATCGCGTCGTGATCCTCGATCGTCTAAAAAAATTGCCAATATACCTGGTCAAACATATACATACGCTTTTCAACGTTAATGCAATTTGAATGTAATCGTCATCAGAAAAAAGCAACGCTCTGCCAGGCGATTGGTCGAAGAAAGGAATAAAAAGTCCAAGCGTTGTTTTGCATAGAGACTGCAGCGTCCGAACGATGGAGTCATCGGTGCGCCAAACATTGAAAACGACCCAGGAGCATCAGCGCGTTCGATCGAGCGAAATCACGAGGCTGCACAACAGGGAACGGGACCGCGTCGAATTAAGGGCCGTAATAAAATACGATTCCACAACACTCATCTGGCCCGGGGCACGCCCAAAAAAGGATTCAACGTATCGGTCGTACGGCTGAATGCAGGATAAATTGCTCGACAATGAAGTCCTCCCCCTCTCGTTCCCCACGGCACCAACCGACGAGATTTTTCGTTTCGACCCCGTGCGGCGGAGGGATGCCAGGATACAATGGAATCGTGGTCCGGCCTGTTTGCGTCACGAGAGCTCTCTGCAACTAGGGGAGCCGAGCAACGTGAAAACACGAGAGCCACGTCGACGACTCTGACTCGCGCGCCTCTCCTCGTCGATGTTCCACGGAACGAATTCCACTAGCCAGAACGAAGGAAGCGACGCACTCGTGCGTCCTACTGCTCCGCGGCGCTTTTCTCGATTAATCATCGGCATCGACCCCGATTTGTCACGATTCTTAAAACGACGTTTTAAGCATCGTAAACACGCAGGCAGGCAACGGGCCTGTGCAGGTTCAGGCAGAATAAAACGGAGCCCGATAGACGTCGATCGTTACGAGCATCTCTTTCAAAAGGGATATCGATCTTTCGACGGGCCTACTTCGTTTTCCGAGCTGTTTCTCGTGTTTAATTTCACGGCAAGGTGGTACGACGATAGCAGAATGATTACGTAAGGTGGAGAGGAAAAATAATCACACGTCGTTGGTTGATTTAGAGAGACACAGATTTAAAAGGATAGGCAATAGGTGGAGCGAGGCTGGTGAGAAATTAGAAGGCGTAACAAACACGAGGTCCTTATCGATCAGCCGGGGCGCTTAACTTCGTCGACATCGTTCCAACTTTCTCCTTAAACCCTAACATTATTATCAAAGTCAATAGTTGGCCAAACTATTCGTACAAATACCCTTATGCCGTGTAATCGAAGGGAGAATGAGACACGGTGGTACGGTGAGAGGAAGCCGAGCTAAGATGATAGAGAAAGGAGAGAGGGTCGCGTTTCAAGAGGGTCACTTTTCTCTTCCTACTCGTTCGATCGGCCGACAAGATTTGCGATCGCTTTATTAAAAGTTCCAGCTGCTGCCAGCCGATCGACGATGCGCCCGCCCCGGTCAAAGTTTATAAACTCGATATCCCTATACTTATTAGCGAGAAACAAGAGAAAGACGAAAATGATAAAAGGAATAAGTTTGCTCTGTAAAAGCCTCTGTCGGAAGTACTTCGATATTCTCGTCTCTCTTCTTTCGCCGATACGAATGCCGATACGAATTTCGTTCCCGGCGCCATACAAGATACTGTATTTCCGCAAAGAAAAAAGAAAAGAAAGAACGGAATAGAAGCTTCGTCGTCTTTTTGCAACTTTTAATATCCGTCGCGTTAATAGATGGAAATTCTCGTATTGGAAGGATGAAACGCGCTAGTCTTACGATTTTCGAAATGCGTATTTCTCTTTTTTCTTCTTCCGCTCTATTTTGCCACTGTATCGTAAAATGTTTAGTTTGAAAAATAATAGCGATTACGAAGTCGCGTTGTGAGAAAACGACCGTTTAAAAGGGTCCATCGACGAACGTCGATCTCGATAGATAAGTCTCAATCTTCTAGTCGTTGTTAACGAGAACACGGAGTTGTTAGTTTACTTGGCTCGTAGACCTACATAATGACAAATGGACTATCTCCTTGCGAAATATCTTTACAAGCGATAATATCTTTACCAACGTACACTGGTCGGGAGACCCTATTAGCGATCTAATATCAGGGATAGACGTTATTCCCTTCGCATACCGAGTTAAACACGTTACCAGCCAAAGATAGATCTCTCTCGATCTTAACAAATGACACCCATTTGTCAAACCACCCATTTTTTACCCTAATAAATATTACGCCCGTAGAAATGTTAAAACGTAAAATTAAATCCTACGTCATCCCACACCCTGAATACGCTACGTGTTCTTCGTGACTCAACTAGCGTACATCGCTTGAATTAACACGTTCCAAACCATCTGGCAACAGGACAACAATGAAACAACATATACATAATATGTACCGTGTGTTCCGCGTGGTCATTGAAATCGTTTTATCGTATTTCCATCGCATCGTTGATTTACGATTTATTTTCACACAGGACAATGCCACCATTATTCGACCCACAAAGCTGTTCGTCTACGCGAAAAATGCCGCTGCGCGTATTTTTAATGGCGGGCTCATCCGAAGCCACCATTATTCTTATTTAAAAGTTACCACGAAACCAGACCACCGCCTCGCGCGCGTTTCCAAATTCGACGCGTTTCGAGAAAGAAAATTGATAACTCGATCGTAAATTCGTTGGAACGTTGAAAGCCCGCGAAAAGATAGCGTGACAAAATGGTCGAGCCAGGGCCAGCGACGTCGTAGCTGAGAAAAGGCCCTCTGAGAGATGAGAAACGTCGAGGGGCATTAATTTACGTCCGTGTTTCGCGAACGTTTCTCTGTTAAAGAATATAAATTCGCGATCTCGCGCCGCGCGGTTAATGGAGCATCGATACTTGAAACGCATAAAGATTAAGCATCGTCTACCACTGTCGCGTTCCTTCTTAAGTCCGACGCTTTTAGTCGTCCGTTCAAATTCCTCGAACAAGTCGGTTTTATCAGGAAATCCTCTAAATTTCTATTTTATTCCTTAGCGTGATTTCCGAAGCACAGGCTCGTTTGTACGATGTGTGTCCGAAACAAGTAAAAAATATTTGATTAGAATGAAAAATCAAGAAATCGACGCATGAAAATTATTACTTCCATCTCGATCTGTTTATTCTCATCTACGTAATTATATTTCAGCCTTATTTCATGCTTCTAAATAAACTATTTCTTATCGCATCGTACGAAATTAATTATCTATTACGTTTAATTCTAACTACTCCAAGTGAAACCACTTTAGAAGCGACTTGTACACAGTGCAAGAACCTCTCCGCGTCCAGTTGCAAAACTCTCGGCGGACAGCCAGACTTCGGCGTGACTATCGAGGCAGCAATATTACCGATATTTTATCATAGACGTTTCAAACTAGAGCGACACGATCCGCTGACCCGATACACGCAAGTGTGTCGATATGGACAATAAATTAGAAACGGACGTTCCATTCGGCGCGTATTAATTCGTCGGCTACGGCACTTGAACGATTAGGGGTAAAAATCAAAATTCGCGGGTCACGTTCGCAGGCCACGTTCTCGCGTTCCACGGTGCGGCGGGAACGATCTTTCCATTTTTTCGTAAGTACGGAAATCATTTATCCTCCCTTCCGTTTCGTCAGATATCGCGCTAACATTTAGTAAAGAACAAAGTTTCGGTATGAATTTTACAATTTTACAATACCTCAACCGAGTCGCGATTGCGAATAAATTTTATTGAAAAAATAGGACATCCGGTATGAAAGTTTATAGGAGAGAAAAAGATTATATAGAAAATTAATACAATATCTTCTCGATAGGGAACAATGGGACGCTTTTTAAAACTGCTCTTTAAGAAGAAAGAAAAATTTTTCAATTATTAAATTATACGTATCTTTGCTGTGTATAACGAACAAGAATGCGTAACGAACGATTTTTTACTAATCCTCTATAGATTTCGGAATTATTGCATTTATTTACATTTATATCACTTGCTTGAAGACTGGTCGAGAAGTAATAAGATCAAAATCGATTTATCGGCCAAATAATTCGCCGCTTCGTACAGTAACGCTTCATTAATAATTTCTAGCGGCCACGTGAGCAACCGTGAAGCAAAATGCTCGCGGATCCGCGATGTTCTCGCGCCGAAATTGGATTAACGCGGCTGATAACTCCGGACAAAGACAGGTGCAATCTCGGCGGCGCGATCGCTCAATGAGAGTAATTAATGACCGTGTCTGGACCTGCATCGTAACGATAAAACTCAAACGCGATAGATCGTGAGAATGGTGTATAACAGAGAGGAGAAGAACGACCTCGGGGTAGAAAGTGAAACGATTTCAGATAAAGGCAAGGATAGAACGGAAGGAAATGGCAGAGGAATAAAAACAGAGGAACGAAACGCGATGGGAAGTGGTAACGGATCGCAAATACGTTTTGCGTGGAGGTGGGGGGTATTACAGTCGAAGAATTTGCGGGCAGAGATCGAAACCGCGTGGTCGATACCCTGACCAACTTTATCTCGTAATTCGTTACTAACTGCCGTTTTTTACGAGGCCTATTTCACGGCTATCGGACGTGCCGCTATAACGAGCCGCAATTGCGAACCTGGACGTCCAGAGTGCCGAATACCCGATATCCCCGATTACCTTCTCTGACGATCGATGGACAGACTAAATTTTTGCCACACGCAATTCAACGCGTGGGTGGCACATTTGCGTGCCTTTTTCGTTTTTCCCTTTCACGATTCAAACTGTTGAACTTCTCAAGTTTCGTTGCATGGAAATTACGTTTAACGTATCTTGTAACAGTTACTCTTCGATCGCAAGCTCTTCTATTCAAAAATATTTATTCTTGAAAGACATCATATAACGGATACGCGCATACTACACGTTTTCGACAGATCAATCGCGACACTCGCGCGATTACTTTGAAATTTCCAGCAATTACTAGACAGAGACATTAGCATCATTTGCCAGGACGTTTACATTTGTAGATATCTGGTCATCCGAACGTCCGAGCATCGTCACTTATAAATTGGTCGCTTAGAGACCATGCTGATCAACCCTAGGAATCGTTCCTTTTTCAATTCACCTTGATATTTACTGTTATTTAAACTATCGACATACTACATGTAGAATGACTCCTTGTACGGTAGGACCTCGCTCATCCGCGCCTACGAACGCCTAAGCGAGCCTCTATTATCCGAACTACCGTGACCCCCGAACTGTTAACCCTAAACGAACCCTAAACGAGATTCTACCGTAGTAAAATAAATTCACGAAGGCAAAAGCGTACCAGAATCTTGTATTGAATTTGTTATTTTATTTAACGTTTATTAAATTGCACGAATTAGTCGGAGGATCAGTTTGCCTGTGACGTAGCCGGTACATATTTATTTCAGGGTCATTACACCGATAAGATGTTATTGCTCGGTGATCCTTGCGGATGCAGGGGGTGGCGGGTCACATTTGCGGCTCCTGCAGCGGCTGTACATCCGTGTCGCGATGCATACGTGCGATGCAGACGATGCGGAATGCGGCATGCGGCGCGTCACAGGGCCGTACACGATCGCTGGCGCGAATTACCCCGCAGAAAGCGGCGGAGGAGCGGAAAGGATGTTTCTAATCAGCCTGTTCGTTAATCCGAATTGCCGCTCGTGCGTTCCCATTGTTTTCGGGAAATTATGGAAGCGGAAATAGGTCGCAGCTCTTGCACGCCACGCGTGTACGTTGTATCGACGAAATCTCCCCTTTCGAAGCCTACTTTCCACGAGTCCTTCTCGTTACGCAACGCACGATGCTAACTCGTGCATCGTGCCCATTCGATTATCTTACTTATTGCGTTGCAGAGGCCTTCCGTTTAATTACATGTATATAGATTTTATTTAATTTCCGCTTCACAGCCCGGAGGTGGTTCGATTTTACGACATTTACAGATAATTACGCGCGTCTTTCTTACACTTGGCTTCGCGCGCACCAAGTTCATCGAATTAAGGCTATTCTTAAATATATGTGTGTCAGCTTAAACTTTTCTTAACAAATGCACCTCTGCAAAGACTATAGTACGATATTAACTCAGATTATTCCTTGCGCCCCGTTTCACTCCTTTTGCATAACTAATAGCGTTCATCGGCAGGCTAAAGCGACGCACGTCAAAATTGAACTACCACCAGTTTCGATCCTTGAGAGTGTCATCCCTTAGCTTCGTAATTAATTATTATTATATTTATATTTATTATTATATTATATCATTAATAATTATTAATTTTAATTTTATCATTCGTCGCGCTAGGTTTTCGCAACCTGAGAAATTGCGGCGAACTTTTGCGAAAAATAGTCGCGATCCGACTCAAACCGATATGATCCTCGGCCATCGAATTGCGTAATTTGATGCTTTTACATCTCGCGTAGACACGTAGATAATCGAACGACCGTTAATTCGTAGGATCTATTCGTAAAACATCGATGCGTTAAATATCGCCGCTTGAAAAAAAGATCTCTTCCTGATGTGAGATAAAACGTGGAAGGGTGGTAGACATATTTTAATAGCGGCGAATAACGCTATTCGCCGCATAAAGTTAATTGATTCGTATGTTAATTCGTATCCTACCAGAAGACGCGTTCGTCCCTCTATCAAAGCGAAAAGACCGATAAAAACGATGACGTTTACGTTATTATGTGCAGCCAGAGGCAATAAATAAGGGTGTAAAGTGGTGTACAATTAAAGAGCATAAAGCTGTCCGCGGATTCCGCGATCCGTAATTAAGAATTTTGTCATTTGACGGCGCGTAGAGGGTGTGTTATAATTTAACCCATAAATAATTCATGCGTTTGCACGCGGCAATGGCCTGCTATTATGGTGGACAAACCAGGTGAGGGGTTATGTCGGATGAATTATGAATATTCAGTGGAGTTCGCACGTCGTATGTTTCTGTCTGGCCTGGTATTAATCTTGATACACGTGAGATCCGGCGCATCACGCGGCGAATTACTCGGAATCGAATTTTTCTTTGACCTCGTTCTATCGTACGAGATTCGAGAGAGATGGTGGCGTCGCGTGATTACAAAAAGTAATACGGTTTCGTTAAACAAAGCACTAATATACCATAGAGTAGAATTTTGGATCCCAAAAAATGGGAGCGTGTGTCGGGAAATTAATTTCATTGAGAGCAGAGACGCGCACCAGCTACAACGCGTGATTGCAAAAAGTGTTACGAATCTGTTGAATAGAGTTGCACGAATTTAAGGGGCATAAAAAGGGAATCTATACGTTGCATGATAGAGAGATACGAAAAAAAAAAAAAAAGAAAAAGCGCAGAATTAAAAAGTTCTAAATGACTGACAAAAGCAACGCGCGGTGTTCCATAGAATCGTCGTTGTAAACGCATCACGTAAGGGAACGGTATTGCGCGATGGAATATCGCTTCGTGTTAATTTCAATTCTGAAAACGACAAAATAATCTCATTTCAGATAACGAAATGTAGCTTCGAATCTGTCAGATTTCCATTTCACCCCGCGTATAAATCGATCCTGTCCGATTTTATTATTCGCTGTATCAAACTCCAACTGCATTATCATCTTCTGTCGGCTTCGATCGATCGACTTTAATCCCCTCGTATTACGCGAAATCGCAGATGACGGTATAATTGTTTACATCCAACCAACTGATTGAAACGCGAAAATGATGGAATCGGTTCGTTCGCCCCGCGTTTTTCCGATCGTACGCGTTTCTCTCTCGACTGTTCGCGCGATCCGAATCATTTTTTCACGGAATTCGTACATTCGCAATAAGAAAAAACCTTACCACAGTCGTCAAGAAATCGAGCAAATTAGCGACAAAAACAGCGACGCGATCAGCGCCACCGATATACTTCTTTCCGATTAATATCGAGCGTCGGTCGTATGAAAATACATAGTCCGTCTAAAGGGAGAATGAATTAAAATTGCTTCGTTAAAAAATCATTCAAAGGCAACGTGGATCTCGCACGAAAGGTACGCCGGACTTACGATTCCGAATTCGTCGAAGGATATAATTTCCAGATATTTGCCTAGCTTCCGAAGAATATAGTTATGATAAATCGCTGACAGAAAGCGGACGAGAAAGTTTGTTTTCCTGCTGCTAGGGAGAGAAGAGGAAGTCGGAGGAAATAGGCGAATCGACTAAACCGCGGATATTAGTAGTTCTCGTTAACTAGCCGTCTGGGGAATTGGAAATTTATCGGAAAACGAGGGGATAGAGATCGTCGTCCCGGACAATCTCGATAGTTTTCGCGTCCGGGGATTCATCGTACAAGTTGACAACATACGAGCCCGGATAGAAGTTGAACGTAGCCTCGGCTGAACTTCAAGTTGCGTCCAAGTTTAGCTCGGTCGCGTTATATCCACGTGCATACCGGTGTAAACAGAAGCAATTTGCAGCATACTAAGCCTGGACGTACATCATCGTGCGCGATTCCACGCTTCTGTTGCACTTCCTTCCTATACAGCCTATCTTAAGAGCAATTGTCAACGCGCCGTCATATCTAAGACACGAACATCTAAGAGGTGACCTAAAAGTTTCTATCGTCACAGAGGAAGTTGCTGCAGAGAATACGACAAAGTAACACGAGAAAACGACAGACCGTGCAAATAAATCAACGTATGTGAATTCGTCGCATGTTAAATCGAGCAACTGTATCTTTTATCAGTTTCTTTTTTTAATCTGGTTAGACAAACAGGTGGGCAATTAACGTTCGATTCTGAAAAAATAAAGGAATTTTCGATGGAAAATCACTCGCGGTATCGACTCAAAGTTCACAACCGTGTCTGATATCTGCGCGAAGGAATCGAACGATTTATCGAATGTCCTCGTAGCAAATTATTCGTATTTGTCTATTTGCATTTACATGAAAAAGAAGGAAGAAAGTTGTCTTCCTTGCATGTTCGAAAAGTCTGTAACGAAACCCGAGATCCGATTCTATGCTACTCTCTGTTCTTTTTATTTGTTAAAGGTGCCCAACGAACTCTCCACGTCCTCCACAACTCGGAGCAGCCAGCGTCAGCCTTCGCGATTCTGGAATCAGGGAACAAGGTGGTGCCGCTGATAGCGGATGGTCTGTTCGATCTCTTAATGTACAAGATGTCGAGCGTTTACACGAACAAAATGCAAAAGATGGAGTCGAAGGGTCCGCGATTCGAGATCGGCGATTTCTGCGTGAAACTCGGCAGCGTGACGATTAATCAGAACTTCAAAGGAGTTCTGGTCGAGGTAAGCGATATCCACAAGCGGAACCAGATGAGACCGATGGATCCTGGGCGATCTTTAATTCCGAAAGAGGCTAATTAACCCCGAAAATAACGGACAACTCCGAAATGAACCGACGTCTTTTTCGTTTCTTCGCGGTGCCAGAGTTTCGTAACTTTTCATAACAGGCAGAGAGAACTTTCGGCCGGATAATCGGTTGAATTAATAATCGCGGCAGATGTCTAGCTCGAATGATATTCGCGAAACTCGTTACCAGGCTAGCCGACTGCCGCGTTGCCAAGGGATTCCGAAGGATCACGCCAGCTAATTAACTCGCGATTAAACTTGGAAACCGGCGAAATAGCCTGCGCTACTTCGGAACGCCTTGTCGATCGCACGAACGACGGTAATATCAGTAATATCGATCGACGGTTTTAGCCCAACGTGAGATTCCTCATACAGGCATGAATTACCTCCGTTCGTTACGAGTGTCGCCAAAGGCGAACCTTCCTTTTCCATTTCGATCGAGCCTCGATGAAACTTCGATTAAATCCTCGTGGAAACGCGCGGGCTATCGAGAATATTGGAAGGATTCGATCTGTACGATCGATTGACTGCAGATGATTGCCTACAACTGCTATATCGCGTCGACGAGTGACAGCGTGGAAATATCATACGTTTAACCACAAAAGAAATATTCGAACAGTCGTGGATGTAATAAATTTTACAAACATACGAGGTTACGCGTCTCCGTAGGAAACGTAAAAAAATGTACGAGAAAATACGAAACGTTGAAACACTGTAACGCGATTCGTCTGTCGCATCGTCGATAGAGCTTCTTTTTTAAATTGAAAATTCATCAGGTTTCAACAGAGATTTAATGAAAATTGAATTTCTGTAAAACGCGTTTCGGTTCCGCGCGGCTCGTTTCTGACCGCGGCGTTTCGTCCTGTCGCACACGAGGATTTCGTTCGCGTGATACCGCAAACGCGTTTCTGTGAAATTCTAGCTGCGAACGTACGATAGGTGCACAGGATAGGCGAATCGATACGAGGAAATATCACGAAATTTGCGGTTAAGTTCTGGAATCATCTTTGAAAAATATTCGAAAATATCCCCCATCCCCTCGATGCTCCGAGTTATAAAAGGAATCTTCTTTAATTAAAACGAAACATTGAAGTTGTACGCTTCTTGTTTTAATTACTGCTACCTAGAATTCAATTAGCTCGAAAAAAATTAATCGAATGGTATTCGGGCGAATTCTACGTTTAAAAAATTCAACTTTTGAAATTTGCATTATTAACCACTTGATTCGCGGTTTCTTTAACAGCGTTTAGCAGATCTCGCTGTAAAAGAAGTTGAAACAACGGCGATTGTTCCACCTATCGTAACTAGGCTTTTTAACGCGAGAATGTTTCTCGGTCATCGGACGTTGTCTCACAATAGCGTGAAAATGGTGCAACTTCCGTTCTACAAGGTGAACCAACGATGTGGTCCTTCGACCGATCCACCAGCCATTTGTATCGGTAACAGCGCTGTTTGTACTCTACCACGACGTCGAATATGTTACGATAAACCCCCTGTTCTCCCATTAATTTCACTGGAGAAAATACCACGCCGTAGAACCGTACTAACTCACGCTCCTCCGCGTCACCATCCTCCTTGTTTCTACGTTCTTTCGCGCGTTCTCTGCGAGGGAAGGAAAACCGTCGCGCGATATTCTCCGTGCATGTACTTGTTTATAAAAAGATGACTCTATGGTCGTTGCAGTTTTCTAATTTACGATTTGAAAAGTTTATACGTCTAAAGGACTATGAATAAAACGATAGGAAATTTATAGCTTCGCGATTTGTTAGCTTTGGATTCGTAATGTTGCAATTTGTTAACTTTGAATTCGTAATAACTGCCCAATTTGTAAGCTATGACGTCTCGTAGCTTTGCTATCCAGATCTCCAAGCTCTGAATTCGTAACCTTTCGGTTTCTAAGTTTTGAATTGGTAATTTTCCAATCTCCAAACTCCGAATCCGTAATTTGCCGATCTCTGACCTCTGCATTCGAAAACTTCCCGATTTCAGAGCTACAAATTCTTGTTAAATTACTTTTCAATTTCTTTTCCAATCACAATCTCTGATAAGTAAAAATAGCATGAAAAAGAACGTAGTCATCGTTTCGCCTTCGGTCGGAGGTTTCCAGCAATCCGTTGAACACTTCTATGATCGATCTCGATGAAAATGATAGCTACCGCCTGCTTTGACGTAGCTGAGCATGATGTTGATCGGTGAACGCGCAGCAAAGAGAAACGAGCAGCGAAAAGAGCGAATGATTCACGATCGCGATCGATCTTTCTTGCAACACCCATTGAGAGAGGCGTTGTTTTCATTTGTGTCAATTTGAATTTCAATTTCACACGGGTAACATAATATTCCGCGACATTTACACACTTTCACGATATCAACGATATTTTATGTTCTACGATTTTGCTACGATAGAAGATGAAATATTTCGCTTTTTACGCGACGACTTTCTGTCACCGCGTTCGTTATTGTACATTTGAATCAGTCTCATTTGCAGTCAAATCAAATCAGCCTGTTAATCATAACACACCACGAGGCGCTTTCGATCAGAGAACTACTTGCTAAACAAGTTCGCGGAGCAAGAAAAGCGTGTCGGTGGTTGACGTATGCCGCAAACCGGAAGACGTTCCCTCGAGCGTTCGCGCTTTCTTCGAACCGGAGATATCCTGTCGTCGGGGCGAGAAACAAGCTTAACTTTCGTTTGCGTTAATCACGTCCTGTTATCGTTTCTTTCGACTTCCATTCTGTTTCTTTGCTTTTTCTCGGATTTCCTCGTTCCGTCGTATCGATTGCGTTTCGAAATAATTTCTCCGAAAGAAAGAATTATCCAAGTAGAATAAAAGAATCCTCGTGAAAAACCGAAAAACGTGCATCGTGTATCGTGTATTTGTTTATTACTTCTGAATATGTATTGAATAATTATTTTCCATCCTTTCTAGGTGGAATATAGACCCTGCGTGGTTCCCGGAAGTGCGTGGGAATTGATGCGTGAATTTTTACAAGGATTCCTCGGATCTACCGTGTCCAATCAAGCACCGCAATATTTGCAGGTAATTTAACGAATAACGTGCATTTTCGGAGAGATAGCGCGCGTCAACAGTGTTTGTTTTTGATAGTCAACGATGCTCTCCGCTGAAAAAATAATTCGAGTCTCTCGTCTTTTTACAGAACCGAATGAACGATATTTATCAACCATTGGATACGATACAACAGTATCTGGAACATTTCGGTCAGTATAGGAAAGCCACTGGTGTAATTTAAGGAAATTCTAAATTTATCGTTCTTTGTATCGAGATACTCCGTATCAAGATCTCGTCGACGATATTATGCTATCGAGTGTCACTGGTAATCTACTTGTGTAACAATAAATTTCACTTAACAAGATATCTCTTATTTTTATTTATGTAAAAAATCACCCGCTTTACAATGTTATATGATTGAAATATCACAAACTCTATTAACAGAACCCTTATTACTTTAATTAATAAAATTATGAAGATGATCTACTTGGCTGTGTATGCCATATATGTGCGTATATACATTTACACTTTAGCGTTAAATTGAACAATATATATGTATGAATGTGTAGTGTATACACATAGTCTTTATCAAATAAGTAGTATTCTTAACAGAAACCAGTTACCGACGGAGTCATCTCATTGCCAGTTATTGCCAGTCATTGAATAAATACACGCATTGACTAAAGGCAGGATAAACGTAACATTAAATGAAACTTTATATCTCAGAACATACGAATTATCACAGACGACTCGTCAATGATTATATCAGCAACCTACAAAATAGACCTAACGTTTGAGATATCGACTTACCGACGTCTAGCTGTTTTACCGATATAATTACTAAGTACTTTTGCATCTATCGTTGCTCCGTATTTAACACTCGAGGTATGCGAACGCGAACCCTGATATCAGCAATTATCAAAGGAGAAGTTGTATCTTCACGTAGAACAGCCTTCTTCCTACTAAGACCAGGTTATTAAAGAACTTGTGTCAATGGGCCTCGCGCTTTTATTTTTTTGTTATGAAATCTCTCGTGCGTTACTATTTCCACTATGTTACCAACTCTTAGTGTTACCATTGTATTATATTGGCATATCTCGTAGCGCGTAAGATTTGCGATAGTTGTATTAATCTTACATCCTTTAATACCGAATGTAAAGTTTTAAATATGAGTTCTTATTAATAGTTAAATATGCTATTCATTTCTTAATTCAATTTCTTTTTGGTATTGAACAAGTAGAGACGAGTCGAAATTATAGATATTCGGTGCTCGGAAATTTAAGTTACAGGGAAGACGTATATACGGACATTACGTATATACGGTAGAAAGTATTGTATTCTTTCATATATCAAATATTCTGAAATAGAATTGTATAAATTACTAATTAGAATAACCAATCCTGATCATTGAACGAGAAGCAGCGTGGAGGAATTTTAGAATAAAGTTCTGAAACTCGAAATTCGAAAAATCGTCTCGGTCAGAATTAAATTCGTTCGAAAAATTCGAGGGAAATTCTGAAAATTCCAAGAATTTCCGCGAGTCGTGGAAATAACATCATACTCCAGATATCTCTTGAAGTTGAAATTTTCGACTACTCGAAAAATTTCAGACCGATTTTACGAGTTTGCTCCAAGATTACAATTTTAATCATTAGCTTAAATATAGGATTCTGTACTTGCTCTGCAAGCTGTCCTATTATACACATTATTTGTAATTTCATAGAAAAATTTAGTTTCGATTCAAACCACTACTATACTGAATCGATAACATCACATGCGACACGAAAAAGAATTGCGTGTCACATCTATTTTATCTACGTCTATGGTCTAGTCTTCGATATCACCGTAAAAATCTACATTGTGAAAGATATAGTAGCGACATCTAACAATAATATCATAAACACTTGTCATGCATATTATCAGTAAAACATTGCAAATTAATAAACATACAGTTCTTAATATATAAAAACTTCTTATTAATTCTTATATATATATATATATATATATATATATATATATGTATACATATATTGATTTCTTCTCTCTTAGAACAGAAGAAGGAAAAGACTCTAGATAAATGCTATTTGCATCAATTTTTGATTTTTTACGCAGTCTATAAATACCACTTTCGGTGTTAATTAACGTTAAAATATTTTACAAATACCTTTGTCGTAAGAATTCTTATATGTATGTTTCAGACACAAAAATAGATAATTCAGACACATAAATGTTTTTTTGTAATCGTCTTATTTCAACATCAACTTTAACATCTTTACATTTAAATTACATGTATAATGTAACATTTAGATTACATGTAACCACGTACACAATAAATATGAAAATTGATGCAGCCTATTTATAAAGAAAATATCACTAATATTAATTGTTATAAATATTTTGAAATGTTAAAAAATATAAGTACTGACAATTTTCAATAATATCATGAATGTAATTTTAGAAATTATACGTGAAAAAATTCATTGGTCATCAGAAAAAAATTGAACTTTGTACAATTGAAATTAAACGATCACAGCGCTGCATTATACATTTCTCTCTGACCTGGCCATAAGCGCAGTATGTAGTGTAGTGTTCTGGAAGTAGTAGTAGTCGTTCAGTTCTTTACACAGTGAAGTTACCAAATCTTTATTAATTAATAAAGAATTATTATATATCGACAATGGAGGTATTTATTATATGTATAAATATACATATATATATATAATATATATTAAAATCAATAATAAACGAGATCTCATTTAAAAAAATCTATAATTCAATGTACATTTTTCATATTTTTAGATTCAAATATTGACCGCGAAGTCATCAAAATTCATAGCAAATGTGTCCGTAAGTAAATAAACAAGTAAAAATGAAATAAATATTTTTATATATTATTATTTATAGCTTATAACGGATATATTAAACTTATCAAGCATTACTTTTATGTAATAGATAATATATTCGATGCTCAATAATTCATAATAATCTGATTAATATGCATGAGTTTCTAGCGATATACATGAACTTGAATTTCTAATACGAAAGTTTCCTTAAATGACGTACTTTACTTTACGTTTTTATAGGTGAAACCTACTACAACTATACGAGAAATTAAAGAAGAATTATTTAAATTAAAAAAAGCACCACATATTCACAGACAATGTTTAAGGCTAGATACTAAGGGAAAAGCTTTATCTGACTCAGATACATTGAAGAATTTATCTATTTCTAATGGTGGAAAGTTATACTTTAAAGATCTTGGACCACAGATTAGTTGGAAAACTGTTTTTTTAGTGGAATATGCTGGTCCATTAGTTCTATACCTATGGATATATCAACGTGCATGGATTTTTTATGGTGATGCATCTGCATCTGAAATTAATAATGTAGTCCAGTAAGTTTATTTGATAAATTCTTTTTAATAAATTTTACCCTAACATTTCATTATCTTTTTTTCTACGAGATCAAATGACATAATGATAAGATATTATTACTGTGTATAATATTTATAAGTTGCAGTTAAATTATCAATACATTACCTTTAAACTGATATATAGCTGTATGAAACTAGTTATAATGCTTATAAAATATTAACACAAAAACAACAAGAATAACTATATAGAGTTAGAATATTAAAACCTAAAATTGTAAATTTGATTTCAGCGTGGCAGCAGTTTGTTGGTCTATACATTATGCAAAAAGACTTCTAGAAACATTGTTTGTACACCGTTTCAGTCATGCAACAATGCCACTGCGCAATCTTTTTAAAAACTGTTCATACTATTGGCTGTTTGCTATGTATGTAGCATACCATGTAAATCATCCTTTGTATACAGCTCCAAGTCAAATGCAGTTTCTGACTGGACTAATAATATTTACACTTTGTGAAGTGGGAAACTTGAGTATTCATGTGGCTCTAAGAAATTTGAGACCACCAGGAAGTACTGTGAGGAAAATACCAGTACCCACTAGTAATCCTTTTACCATACTGTTTAATCTTGTATCATGCCCAAATTATACTTATGAGATTGGCAGTTGGATTGGTTTTACTATCATGACCTCGTGTTTGCCAGGTATAAATATACTTCTTATTCTATCAGTAAAATACTAAATATAATGTGAACTATATGTAACTATCATATTCTTTCAGTTGCTCTCTTTACCTTAGCTGGTGCATATCAAATGACTATTTGGGCATTAGGAAAGCATAAAGCATATAAGAAAGAATTTTCCCAATATCCGAAAAATAGAAAATCTATCATTCCATTTATTCTTTAAATAAGGCAATACTAATTTAAGAAAATTGTGTTGGTAATTGTTATTATAACATTTTTTCGTTCTAATTTGTTAATAATATTTTTATTCCTTAAATAAATAATTTACAATAAGAAAACGATTTAATAATATACTACACATAACTTATATAAAAAAATTTGTTTAGTATATAAAAGTTTTTACTCACTCGTGATAAGCACATCTAAAATGTTATTTTAGTTTCTGTTTCTTCACAAGGTAGTTTACTTATCAATTTATACATATCGTCTTTTAAAGCAATTATTATATTTTGACACTCTTGCATTTGAAATCTGTATTCAATTCGCAATTGTTCATGCTCATATAACGCTTCTTCCATCTTTCTTTTCGCTTCTGACGGCTTTATATCCTTTGCTGTTAAACCTAACAGACCTTCCATATGCTGTACGTGTTTTCTTGCGTCTTTCAATTCTTCCCTCAAAGCATTTAATTCCGTGATCAAAATAATATTTTCTTCCATCGTTTTATCTATATCTTTGCCACTGCCTATTCTATCTTTGAAAACTTGTCTCTTAAGGGAAGCTATTGTCCTTTCTAAATGATCCCTCTGCTTTATAAATTCACATTGCGCATCTAAATCCGCTTTTCGACTACGCAAAAATTCATCGCTTGAACTGTACTTGTGATACAATTTTGTTATAGCAATTTTTAATGCCTGTGGTTCTTGCACAAGCCCCGAAGCATCATGCAAATCTATTTGTATCCTTTTTAAAAGTTGTTGACATCTTTTATTCCGATGCACTTCATTTTGAAGTTCATGTCTTGCAGCTCCTAATTTTTCCCTCAATTCATGTAATTGTAATTCTAAACTAATAGTTGTTTTATGCAAATTTACAAGTTCTGTTTCCATATCTCGGATTTTCTCTTTGAGCTCTTTGATTTCTTGATCCCGCGGTTCTATCTGATTTTTCAATTCTGTAATCTTGTAATTCAAAACGAATTTGAACTTCTCCAGTTCCTGATTTGTACGCTTTAGTTCATATATCTGACGTTCTCTATCTTGAATCGTGATATCCCTTTCATTTATTTCGGTTTTCAAATCATCTTTATCTTTTTCTAATTCTTGAATAGTCTTTTGGAAATACCCGTATTCGCTTTGAACTCGTTGCAGTTGTCTCTTCAATTCTTCAACATCTTTCAAACTAGCCATATATCTATTGCGCAACATCCCAGCTTCTCCCTTCAGCCGTATATTTGTCTCCTTTTCTTCGTGCAGCAATGTTTCATAATTTGTTTTTAGTTCCAGTATTTCCTTATCGACATCGTCTTCAACTTGCGTCATCATCTCCTCGTGTACTCGCGCCTGCTGCATCATTTCATCTTGACTTTCTTCTAATTGCAATTTCTTCTCATAAAGAAGAGCCTCATATTTAGTTGTTGCATTTTGTAATTCTTCAATGCCGTGCTTCTCTACTTCTTCCAAACGTTTCTCATAATTTTGACGCATATTATTCATTGTATTTTCAAGCGCTAAATATCTATCGTATTCTGTAATAAGTTTAGCATTATAATTTGTTTCCATTTGCTTCATCGTTTCTTCGTGTTTCTCTTTCATTTTAACTATTTCGACATTTATAGTGTTCAGTTCATTCTTGTGATCTTCTTGTAATCTACTTATCCTATCTCTTAACTCTTCGATGGCTTGCAAATATCCTTGATGTATATCCCGTACTTTGTCATTATGTACTACCTCTATTTGACGCATTTTATACGCGTGTTCAGTTTCCAGTTCCCTCATTCTAACGTTCAAATCTACTATCATCTGTATTTTCTCTTGCAAGTCATCTTTATTAATTAACACTTCATTCGTATATGTGAGCTCTTTTGCAGTCTTTCCTTTTCCTTCAGGGTATATTACTTTCCAAATACATAAACTACCATCTATTCCAGTAGATATCAAGAACAGTTCGTTATAAGGAAGGACAATCTGCAAAATATACAACTTAATTACTTTATACTTTACTTTATACATTTAAATCGGTTACTATACAAGTTTTTACCTTTACAATATCAGCCGAATGAATGTGAAAAGTTATGTACTGTACTGGATCTTGAAGTGGATATACCACTGATAAAATAATACCACCGGGACAAGTAAGAAACAGAGCTTGATCTTCTTTCCCTAATACCATACAATACATGTTTGCATCTGGAATATTATGTTGTCTCGTCTAACATGAATAATATACTAGATTATCTTTTGTTTCTCTGTTCATAAAATTGTAGAAAGATTGAATTATATATTACCGTATTGTCTTTTATCTCATATATATTATTATCATCAGCAATGCAATAAGTAATCTGTTCATCAGCAGAAAGAGCAATGTCATGTAAAACAATCCCTTTTAAAATTATCTCGGCAGAACGGCGACCAGTACTCATATCCCACTGATATATAGTACCTTCTGCACCTAAGGTAAGTAGCTTTGTATCTGTTTGTGACCATAATAGAGTCTTTACTCTATTGGTATGCCCTTTTAAAATGAAAGTGCTAATAAAACCAATGGTACAATAAATATGTACAACATTTCCATTAACAGCAGCAAAGAAATGACCAGCATTACTAAATTTTACAGTTTTACAACATCTTATAGAAAATTCCTCCATAGGTAATAAATCATCTATTAATATGCTCATAAAACGTAATTTATCACTAAAACCAATCACACAGAAAAGGCCTGTAGGATGCAAGGCAATTCCACAAATATCTTCTGTATATTGTTTATGTAGAATTAATCTTCCTGATTCAAAATCCCACAACCTCACACTATGGTCAAGTTCTCCGCAAGTCATGAAAGTTGATTTCCAAGCACAGACAGAAATATCTCTTATAGGTCCAAAATGCAATGCTTGGCCCATGATCTTTAATTCTTGTGGTTCTGGGTCTACATTTAAGTCTGGTCCCCATAATTTCACATAAAATAATTGAGGCCAACCAGTTGTAATTAACAACCGATCTGAACTTAAATTAACACTTATGCTGTTGATTTGATATAAATCTTCATTCTCCTGCTTTGATATTTGAGTTGGTATTATATAAATATTTCTTTTTGTATATTTATGCAGGCCCTCTGTTTCAAAAACCACAATTGTTCTTGAGCCAAATGCATATGCAAAACCTCTATGGAATGCAATTAAACAACGAATATTGTTTTCCCATGGAATGTCTTCCTTTGAGTCCATGGCTGTAATTGAACTACTAGCTTGTATAACATATTCTTCACGAATTTTCAGATTCATAAATAATGTATCAGTCATATTATAGATATTTTTTAAATCACCATTCTCTAAGTAAAGTATTCTACCATCCTTAGTTCCAAGTAATAATCTATCCGAATCCAACCAAGTCATAGAACATGTAAGTATATTGTCTGCTTTAGAAAATCCATATGGTCTCCATACGGTATCAGAAAGAGTTAAGAATTTAAATGTATGTAGACCACCAAGAGCAACTACTCCTGCATCAGATGGATTACAAGCTAATACTTGTACAATGGCCAATGGATTCTGAGGAGTCCCTACTTTTATACTGGATTCTACTTTTCCCTTTTCCCAATTATAAAAAAGCATTGTTTGATCAGGTTCTCCTGTAACTGCTGCCAGATATTTATTATCAAAAGTAAATCCTATACAAGTAAATCTTGTTACATCAGGAGCTTCATATGGTATTCCAAGAAGCTTTCTTCTTTTCAATGTTTGAACATCATAAATAGATATAGTAGGTTTTTCTCCAATTTCACATGTCGCAATATACTTCCTTTATAAAAAAGAGGATTGGAAGGATAATATGTAACTTTATATTAGAGGATACAAATATTAACTATATATATAAAAACCTACTTGTTGTATGTAACTGTAATTATATTTATCTGTTGTTTATCAGATAAACGTATGAATCTTTGCCGATATTGCGGAATATTATGAAGTGCTATTACATTTCCAACAGGATACAGAATTTCTGCATCCGAAATATAATGCGCGTTTGAGATTATATCAGTTTTTAAACCATAAAATACTCTACTTTGTAAATGAATAACCATTTTGAGAATTCTTTCTTCTCTTTTATTTAAAAAGTATGAAAGTAATTTTCGAATTTTATACACAGAATATGTACATATACATATTTTCAAAGGTCTATACCTCCGTTGTTTATACTTCCATAGCAACAAACATGATCAGTATCCAGAAATTGTTATTTATGAGACTGAATACAGGAATGCTTGAATTACTTCTGATAATTAGAAACAAAAATTGTTAATAAAAAGTCAAGTCATTCATATAATAATTATAATTTATATTAAATAAAAAAGTTTACAATTTCTATTTGTACGGTTTTATATTTGAGTCAACATACATTTATAAATTTCCCGCCACTTGTTATGCGCGACTATATTCAGATAATAACTAGAAGTAAAGTATGAATTTGTTGCAAACTATACAAAAAAGTAACTTCAATGTGATCAATATACAAATAACAATTATTAATGATATAGTATCTTAAAATATCCATATTTTAGAGTAATAATTACCTTCTATAAACAAATATATTTAAATAGATGGCTGCATAAAATACTGTTTTATTTTAAATATCTAACCTAGATCCAGAAATTATATTTTAATAAATAAACAATGACAGATATAAATAATGGGAAAGACAGCAAATTTAAAACAGAATCTGTTGATCACTCTGCAACAGAATGTTGCAAGAATTGTGGACATTTATGTGATCCATACAGTAAACCAGCATTATGTTGTAATGAATGTTTAGGAAAGATTCATATAGAATGTTTAAAACGGGGAAGCGTTCCAGTATCATTTGTAGGTGATGTATTTTTTGACTTGACTTGTTTCCATTGTAGTCCTTTTGGTGAAGAAATAGTAGCACGTAATAGGATGCCTTGGCTGAATGTTATTATATTAACATTATATAATTTACGTGAAAAGTCAAGTGGTATTAGTAAAAGGGGATACTTTCATTGGAAATCTGACATTAGTACATTTGTTGATCGTAACTGGGATTGTTTGTTCAAGAAAACAGTGTAAGATATTGTACTACAAAACTGATGAAAACTGAGATTCATCATAAAATTTATATATGTAATTTAATTTTTATTATTTTCTAGTAAAAGAAAGAAGAATTGGATTGGTACAATATCTGGAACTCTTTCTCATTATAGCGGAATATTTTTTAAATCAGGAACTGCAGAATTAGGAGAATCTGGATGGTGGAGATTGATAGACAATGACCCTCCTGAAGTTCTTATTGCTAAAAGTAATGAACAATACCTATGATTTTCATATAACATAGTTACATAATATTCAAAGATTATTTATATTTTTTAATTATAGATGAAAAAATGATATTGGATCGTAAAAAACAAGTTAGTAATCAAGTAAAAACAGCAAGTAAATTACAAGATAGTCCAACTCCATCAGAATCAAGTATTTCAGTTGGAGAGGATAACAGTTATGGAAATGGATCAACAAAGAATCAAGATTGTTCTGCATATTCACAAGCATATGTTCAACCTGATAAAACGTTATTTGATCTTTTACTTGAAGAAGATGAGCTAAATAGTATGTACTTGTACAATATAGGTAAAATACAATATAGAAAATTTTATTAAATTAATACAACATTAATATTATTTGACTTTAGATATGGAGATTGAAGATGATATAATGTCTACTGAGCAAAGTGATACACCATCATTGTCTGATTTAATAAGAGACTGTCAGTATCAAACCAATAATTTCCACTTTTCACAATTATTGGATGATTTTACATCAGAATGGACATCTACTACAGATGCTGTATCAGAAAATCTTAATATTAAAACAGATCAGATAAAGGAAGATGAAGAAGATGAACAATATGAAGAAGATAGTAATGATAGTCTAAGTTCTGTTCAAGAACAACCACCTGTTTCTTTATTTAAGATTACACAACGACGCCCGTGGCCCTGGCAGAAAAATCATACTAATAGTATATATATCTTTTACCATATATTTACAATACAATTCATTCCCAATAATGATTTTCAAATATTATTTTAGAAGAAAAGATTCCACGTATGACACATCAGGAAGAAGCATATTTATTACAACAAGTTAATAAATCGACTCTTAACTCTGCACCATCAGAGATCAGACGATTTTACCGAAAACTAGCTGTACGAAAAGTGAAACGAGAATATGGTTTACCGATATTGGATATTGATAATTTTGGTTTTAAGACAGAAATACTTGACAAACCTTTAAAAGATTCTGGCAGAGTTTTGGATCGATTTTTTGGCGATGATTTAAGTTTGTTTGAACAAAGACTACAAGGATACAATGAACCCACGTCTGTGCATAGTCCATACACAAATAGACTTTTAAAGCCATTTATAAGAAGAGATACTTCATGCCGTCCTTTATGGCTGAAAGTAATGGAAGAGCTTCGTGTTAAAGTCAATAAATCTAATCCTAAATGGAAAGCACCGCCGACAGCACCGATTGATTACTCGTATGTGAGGCCACAGCACATTCCCGCGATTAATAGTTTGTGTAGCCAATTCTTTTGGCCGGGCATTGATTGTGAGTGAACATAATAATATAAGATTATCTTTAATATTCACTTTTGTGGTCTTAGAAATATAACAACATATATGTTATATGTATATCCGAGTTCATATTTAAAAAAAAATTTTATTTTTTCAGTGACAGAATGTTTGCAGTACCCTGACTTCAGCTGTGTGGTTTTATACAAAAAGTTAATTATAGGATTTGCAATTTTAGTTCCTGATGTTGGTTATAATGAAGCTTACATATCATTTTTTCTAACTCGTCCCGAGTGGCGTAGATCTGGCATAGGAACATTTATGCTATATCACTTAATCCAAACGTGTATGGGCAAAGATGTCACGTTACACGTTTCAGCTACCAACCCAGCGTTAATTTTGTATCAGAAATTCGGTTTTAAAGTGGAGGAATTTGTTCAAGATTTTTATGACAAATACATGCCACCAAATTCACGAGAATGTAGACACGCGCTATTCTTACGATTGAGCAGATAAATACATACATTGAATAATGCATTTGTCATGCATGTATGAAATACACGTGATACTAATTAAATCAATTTGACTTTTGTGTTATGATGTATGTAATGTATATATAAAGGATAATACATTTATTTGTTATGTACAAAGGAATATTTTCAATTTTTACAGGATATGAACTATACTATGTAAATATTTATATAATAAATGCAATCTTAATAAATTTGTTATAAAAATTATCAAATTATTTGTTCCACGTGATAATGCATTACACTCCTTGTAAGCTTAATTATAATTCCTGTAAAGGAAAGTGCAATGGAATTTATACAAATGGCCTGTATCATTAACGACAAAAGAAAACTATGGTTTCTCTTCTAACAAAAACAAATCTCAGTTATTATTGCATCTTGTATAACTATTATTACATTACAGAATTCAACAGCTGGCGTAACTAATAAAATAATCATCCATATACTATTTTACCGATTATAAAAATTCATTCAATGGTAATATTTAAATGTCCTCAAACTTCATGGATGTATTATATGTATGTATGCATAGAATTAATATCTACAATTACGTTTACCAAGTATATCAATAGCGTACTCGGCTAAGTTCAGGTCATAACAGGAACAATATTTCTCTTATCTTTTTCCGTGCAATAGAGTTCAATGTGCAAAATTATTGTTATTTGGCAAAGTAATATAAACTCTATTAAATATATGTTGCTAGTATATTATTTACTTAATACATCGTTTATTTATCGTGGTGTCGATATTACGTTTCATAAAGCGCGCGCGATTTTTGGTCATGTTTTCGATCTATAAGTAGGAGTGGGGGTTACTGACGTCATTAAATAAGTGCTACGGAACTGCCGTCGACCCATTCTCGAAAGTTCCGGAAGCCACTAGAAGGAAAGTTTGTATATATGGACTGCACGGCTTACGCGACACTTTAGTACGTGAAGAGAGGTGTTAAATGTTGTTTCATCCAATCTGTCAGAAACAAACATATCATCAAACTGCGTAACGCTTTTTCAGAAATCTCAGTGAATTTAGTGCCAATTGGGTTTTCTAATTTATCAAACGATAACAAGAACAGCAACGGTAAGTGTCGAATGAAAATCGTCAACGATAAATACTACCGTAGTGTGTTCCTCGGATTCTGTCAGATGTTTGTTAGGAAAAAAAATGGGCGATCCGCGATGGGGAGTCATTCGAGTATATTCGTCGCATAATTTTATGATAGATAAATACTTCAAGGTGGAGATTGGGGCAGTCATCGTGGACACGGTAGAATTTATTTTTACGCTGCTCGCAATCGTTGCACGTTTGTAGGAACGGACACGTTCGTCGCTTGTACGCGCTCATCATTGCCAGAAATAGATATCGGTGAAATACGTACGTGGGTGTGCGTTAGAGAGACATCCATACTTCTTTTCTCGAGAATATGCGAAAAAATGGCAGATCATTGGCATTATCGTATTTAGTACCTATATACCATTGTTCAGTCTCCGTCTTTCGATAGTTTGGGAGAACTGAGCAGATTTTCTACTCTCGTGCTTTTACGAGTTTAAATCGATAGTAAACGCAATCTGATATAAAACCAACTGTTCTCCATCAAATTTCCAGAGTTATATAGCCTTTTCACAATTACTTGTTTTCTCGATTGCAAAACCTATACGTCATGTAATAGTAGTATTAGTACTAGGATACAAAGTTTGACCGAAAAATTTCGATAAAGCACTCAAAATTTTGTTTGATAAATTTTTGTAGTCATTTCATTAGTCTAAATCAATAACCTCTAATACAATTATGTAAAGTTATGTAAATAGAAAATTAAGATGGAACTGAAAATCATGATTTTGATACATGTATGTAATAAAAGAGAATATATTTTGTACTTCCTAAAGTAATTTGTAAAAGACAAAAACAGTTTTTTGTGTTGTATGACGTCGAAATCGTACTTGAAACTTCAGAAAGAGCCGCACTTTTATGGTCACGTTGCGTTAAACGTCGTTTCCCAAATCGTCGATATAGAACATTATACGGACCCTCGAAAAACGTGTTTTGCAATGATGTAATATTTCGCTTGGATCACACATTGTTATGTATGTAATGTTCGCGATATGTGCAGCAATGTAATTTTGAATAAAATGTAATATTTATAATATACGTCCACAAAAAAGTAATAACTTACAAAATGCTTCATATACGTCATAAATTTACTTATAGTTTAATAGAAAACAATTTAAGTAAATTGGAGTAAATTCTTATAATTGGATGATATAATGATTTAGAAAAATAACATAAAAAGTGGTTAATGAAATGTAATTTGATAATTATAAATAAAAGACGAAAATAAATTGATTCTTTGTTTCAACAAATTTGTATTTTTTATTTTTATACAAATAATATATCAATCTTCCTCTTATTTAAACTGTTGCAGATCTGTGACCAATGGGGAAAGATTACTATAAAATATTAGGCATAAGCAAAATTGCCAGTGACGATGAGATCAAGAAAGCCTACAGAAAGCTAGCTTTAAAGTATCATCCTGATAAGAACAGGAGTGCCGGAGCAGAGGAAAAATTCAAGGAAATAGCTGAAGCTTATGAAGTACTTTCTGATGCTAAAAAGAGGGAAGTATATGACAAGTTTGGAGAGGAAGGATTAAAGGGAGGAGCTGGATCAGCAGGAGGAGGTGGCGGTGGCACGACATATACTTTCCATGGAGATCCAAAAGCAACCTTTGCTCAATTCTTTGGTTCTGCTAGTCCTTTCCAAACATTTTTTGAATTTGGAGGTCCTATAGGCAACCGGGTATTCACTTTCCACGATGATGATATGGATATAGACGATCCACTTGGGCTAGGAGTTGGACCACAACGTCAAGGTCAAGGTGGAGCTTTTAGGTCACATTCTTTCAACTTTGTGGGATCTAATTCTGGTAGAGGAGGCAATAAAGATCGTGCTCAGGATCCTGCTATTGAACATGATCTGTATATCAGTTTAGAAGAGATTCTACGTGGTTGTACAAAGAAAATGAAGATCTCCAAACGAGTTGTTCAACCGGATGGCTCTATCAAAAAGGAAGATAAGGTTCTTACAATTAATGTCAAACCAGGATGGAAAGCTGGCACTAAGATCACGTTCCAAAAAGAAGGTGACCAAGGTCGTGGGAAAGTTCCAGCAGATATTGTTTTCATCATCAGGGATAAACCACATCCTCTTTTTAGAAGGGAAGGGAGTGATATACGATACACTTGCAAGCTAAGTCTGAAACAAGCTTTATGCGGTACTGTCATTGAAGTTCCTACGCTTACTGGCGAAAAAATCAACTTAAATTTGACAAGAGAAATTGTAAAACCCAATATGGTTAGGAGGATTCAGGGTCATGGCTTACCATTCCCAAAGGAACCATCAAGGAAAGGTGATCTCCTGGTCTCGTTCGACATCAAATTTCCCGACACATTAACGCAAAGTGCAAGGGACATATTGTACGATACTCTGCCGAATTGAACTCAAAATTAAGAACAAAAAAAGCATGGATAATTGTCATCACAACGACAGTCCTCTAATCGTCCCAATTGACGAGAATAAACACTCGTGTACGTTCTAGTACATAAATACGTGGTTAGAGAGCTGTGAACAAATATTTGTTGAGGCGATGCAAATAATAATTTTATCTTCTAGCTAGGAAAATGTGGTTTCCCATTAGTCAAATGTAAATCCCGTTTTCGATTTGGGTTTAGACAAATTTATGTTTGTCATAATTCGAAAGAGTAAAACAAATGACCACTGCTTTCGTAGTTCAGTGAAACGTATTTTGCCTTTACATGCGGGAAGAAAGATCCTAAAATATTGACTAAGACCGAATATGTTTACATTAAGTTATATGATTTAACAGTGCGAATCCGTTAGAATGCAGTTCTGTATGATTGTGACTTGCTTAATTTTGTTTATTCTGTACATTCAGAGTATGTATTATGTATACAATTAAGGTGAACGAACGTGTGTTTGCATATGCGTATATGGTTTGTAAGTATTCTTTAATGTAAATGCGTATGATTTGTATGAACGGAAAATCTGCGGAAGTATGACAAATTGAGCCACCATCATTGTGTTCCAATCATCTTATTTTGTCTTTTGTTCATACATATTGTAATTCGGTTCTTTCCCGTTTTCAATGAATTACAAATACGTGATGAAAATAGATATGTAAGCATATAGTAGAACAAATTAAATTTCTATATTTCAACAATAAATTATACCTTGTTCATTAATGCAACTGGATGGAGGTTTTTGTCATATGAAAGCACATGTGTGTATGAACAACTATTTGTAATATCGAGCTGATTGTTTTCTTATGTAACGCGTCTTAATTTTAATGGTTGGTTAATTATTTGTACGCTAAAATAATATCGATACAATTAAGTGATACGATTTTGTATTTTTATTCAATCCTTTTGTCTCATGATTGCTCCTACGCTGGATATAACTTCGGGACACTCCTAAAATAGACAGCGAAGTAGGTGACGTCATCATCCTATCCCCCGCGGCCCGAGATACTTTCACACACAACTGCGTAGTGAAACAGTAGAATTTCTGTGTAAATATGCATATACATATATATTCACGTATGAGGTTTACACCCTTCATTTTTCTACATGTGTTTCTCATACCTACATACATATGTATATTGGTGTATAATTTATTGGTATATTTATATTTATACTGCATTATATAAAGTAGCGAATGCTATTGAATAATAATGAGAAAAAAGCAGGAACCGCAAGAATATATGTATGACACTTTACTTTAATGTTAATAATTCGAATTCTCTTAGAAACTTTTCCTTTTCTTCTTTCTTTTTTATCGATTTTTTTTTTGCCTCAATCAGTAATTATATTTGATATCGTTATCTTCTCAATCACCTATATTAAAGATTGACGTGGTAAAGAAATACTTTAATAACTATAATTTATCAAAATGAAATGAAAGTATTGAAATCAATAAAAAATACCTAACAAAAATAAATAAAAGAGTTAGACAAAATGAGAAATTAGACCATTAGAATTTTATTTCTGTTATTCTCTTATCCGATACGATGACTCAGAGGAAGTTTCCTCCGTTGGTTTCATTAGTTCTACGTAATCTTTATCGATCCACTCATCCTCGTCTGGCGGAAACCCAATACCGTACGACAGGGAAGTCAAGAGGGGCAACCCGTCGGGGCCCAAGCTCAAATACTTAATCACCTGATTGTCAAGACGAAGCCTTCCGGCGTGTGCGTTTTGAGGACCGAACTCAATGTCATCGTTCCTCTGCCGATCATTTTGCAGCGTTTTATCGAAACGAATACTCTCTGGCAGACAGTGGTGCTGGCGACAAAAATAATTTTGTCCCTCCTCGGCGTGACACCATGTCCCATCTGGAAAGTATGGGTCAAGGCCAAGGTCGTTTAATTCCACGCGCGGCGTGTAATAAGATGCTATGTCTTTTCGCCGACAGAATATAGCGCAGGCCATCCATGGCCTTTCGGGTTCGTGCGGCGCTTGCAGCCCGCCACCCTTCGCATCCAATTCTGGCAATCTTTCGCTGAAGTCTCCGCACCTCAGTGCCGCGAACTCGCTCATACTCTTGCGCTTCTTCTTGCATAGATTATCGTCTCTGCAAAGAACCACGTCATAGTGCAATCCTTGGCAACCGGTTTCTGTGTTCTTTGGTGTTGGCTTATCGCAGTATCGTCGTCTAGTTTGAACCCCGGTAGATTTCATCAGGCATCCACTTTTACAGGATCCTGTTTTCCATTCACTCCATCCTCCCGGTTGAATAAAATCGGGGTACATTTGCAGGGCGTTTTTGCATTCACCACCGCGACACTCTTTGCCTGGCGCACAGTAAGTTCCATCTAGAGCAGGTCCGGCGAAATAGTATCCGCTTCTATGCGGAGTCTTGCACTGTAGCGACTCGCAGACTTTATAAAACGTGGCTACAGTAGCATCTTTATCGCGGAGTAACACTTCACATTGTCTTTTAGCGGTCCATTCTCTGCCTGGTAGATTGAAGAACTTGCTATGATCCAACCGACTGCTTATAGGTGAAGTTGGCCTGTCTTTCAGACAGGGCTTCGTATATGGAAGCTTTTGAGCCACATCGCGACTGCATTCTGACCAAGCGGTCTCGCCATTGATACCTCTACTAGGGGACATTATGTAGCCATCCTTTGGGCACGTGTTTCCAGTCGAATCGTGATGCATCCCTAAACTTTTTAGGAGAGGATCATTAATCATTGTTATCTAGATATTTCTTCGTAACATTTTTGTAAGAAAATGTCGTATAAGTTTCTTCATGTTAAGAGATTTTGGAAACTAGAGAAGAAAACTAAGAGAACTGATGAACTTACTTATGTCCGATCTCATGAGCTGCTATATAAACAGACGTGAATCCTGCCGATGGAAAAGGTTTTCCAAATTGATTCGTCACGCCTAACTCAGCAATAACGCAAGAATATTGTTCGATGCACAATCCACCTACTATTGCCAGACCCATAGTGGCACTATTTTTTTGCCCAGCCTCCACAACATAGAAATCCAGACCAGAAACGTACAAACCCATGTCCCAATGATTAGGATGAAGTTCATCCCCCGGATTCTCCTTCATCGCGTAATTGCAAAAGGAATCCAATAATTTTCCTCGTTCGCCATCGTGATGCGGTAGAACACGTGGCTGTTTTTGCATAATCTCCAATCTAACGAGGGAAATATCGATTGCAATTCCTAAACTCGGATGATGATAAATTGCCTGCACGCCGTTTATGTAAGCTAATAGCATGTCGATAATCTTCTCGTCGTTTTTATCAAAAAATGGTGAAAAGATATTGTAGCCAGTCTCGTCAAAGAACAATGCCAATTCTAATGTCAAAGCATCGTTTATATTATTTCTGTTGAGATTTTCAAGTGGTTCTCTGATCTTATTTCCATCTGTTAAATAATTATGAGGTTGAGTAAAGTAATCTGAATCATCTTCGAAAAACGTGAAAGGACTGTAAGTTCTTTTGACGATATGAGGCTCTCCCAACATTTCTGAACGTCGTCGTATGTAATGATCATGGAAAAATGAGATATCCTGATTCTGAAGTGGTGTAATCTCTAATGTGGTGTTCTTTAGAAAAATGAGACCATGCTGTGATAAAAAAGGGCTTGTTTTACGAAATGTCTTTCTTTCTAATGTTTGGAATTTCAATACTGACCACACCATGCTCTCCACAAAGACTCACTGCCGCGGAACTAAGATCATCTCGATGAAGGTAATGACAAGAGATTGGTTTACTAAGCTCTAACTCTTCCATGATATCTGTATCGCTGTGCTTCCAAATTTTTAATTGAGGTGCTGTGATTTTATCGTTTCTGTGTAACATTAGTTCAACCGATTGGTCGAACGCTTTGAAGCTTAGAGGCATCTGTAATTTATCGATGAAGTAACTTATAACGCACAATGACATTAGCTTTACAGAAGGAATATTATTAATTTAATAAAGTATATTAATAAAATTATTTTACTATAAAACTTATTTTGAAAATTTCGCGTTTTTTAATTTGCGTATTGCATGCAAGTCACAAAAAGGCAAGTGTTAACTTTAAACCAATGCGCATACAGTGAACGTGCAAATTTTGTAAATTGTATACGTATAAAAATAAAGATGTTGCAATAGATAACTACCTCTGCGCTATCTTCCGCATTCCATAATGGTAATAAAACAATTTCAATGTCTTGTATGTTTCGAGCGTACGCTATTCGGAATAAAAGCAGTAGAATAGTTTCTAATACGAAGGCCATGGTGCACGTTATAAAATTCAAGTTCAAGTACATAAAAGAGTGACAATCTTGTTCTTATATACGCGTGTGGGTGCACGGGTTGCGAAACCCGTATATCATATTATCTTTTGCAAAAGCATAATATATATACAATACGAGGTACATGCTGGCACCTGTATTGCCAATGTCATTGACACTGAGATTTGAATGAATTATGTAATAATAATGCAGGAGTTCTACGTGAATGTTCATCGAGGTGCACAGGAAACGGAATTCATAGGAAGTTGATAACTTTTTTGTCGTAAATACCGTTTTCTATATAACTTACATGTATACATTAAATGATAGTACAAAGTATACAGCTTCTTTTTTTTTTAATGAACGTGATAATAGCATTGTCAATGGAACGATTAAAGATTTAATAAATTAAGATAAAAATGTGGTATATTTCAATGCATTGGTTACTCGATGTACAAAACAGATATTGTATGAAATATAATCTGTTCAGGTAGAACTTTGTACTTTGTTGCATTATATCTACAGATACTGTTTACATCTGTTTCTCGGTTCTATAAAATCGTGTTACGATCATTTGTTGTGTATATATGTATATTTCAACCATTGTTCGATCACGCAGCAAATCAATGAATTACCCTAAAAAACTTACTAACGTGTCCTTTCGTTTACAACAAAAGTATGTATTATTGCATAGATAACGATTAACATAATCAGGCAACATCATAATAAATTTCTTTTACCCCCATTGATATACGCTTAAAAATGTATCTACCATTCTATACGGTTTTTCTCTCTTATTACCTGAACAAAATAGTAGCAATACAACATCGGTATTATTTTCATTTTATCACCATTCCTTAAGTTTCATTTTGTTCTTCGTCTTTTTTTACTGCAGTAATAAATGACGCAAATGGAAGGTAGGAATGAAAGAGAAAATATGCTTGTTACAAAAACCTTAGTATTAAAATATTTCAATAAAAACAATAAATAATAATCATGATCAATAATAAAATTAATAGAAGTTTTTCGGCAGTGTATATAACATGCTATAACTTGGCAGGTGCCTACATTGTTATTTAATTATATCGTACTAATGTATAAGAGGATTATTAAATAATTTGATAATTAATTACAATCATATATGATTTTTTTTATGGTTCCCGTTTCTTTTTCTTTTTCTTACATTTCAATTCGTGACAGTTACTCTTTTGTTCCTTTCTCTCGTTTTTACAAACTTTTTGCTATATTTACGACACAACGACTAAAAAATATTTTGTACAACGTAGATGCGCGTATTTTTTTAAATGTACGTCGCATCTTATTTACAATTGAACCTCGTATTCACCAGCGAGACTATTTCAAGTCTGATCAAACTCTGCTGGGAAAATTTCACTGTTTAAACTCTCGTGGAGAGGTCGATCTTTGGATTATTTTGCACGATTTTATAAATCAGTGGCTAAATTTGTGGCAGAAAAAGAAATAAAAACAAAAAAAAAAGAAAAAAAGAAAAATGAGTTAGATTTAACTTCTGGTTAGTGAAATGACTATTCTTCGCTGTCTGTCGTCATATTCGTTTATGAGCAACAGTGAACACTTCGATAACTGCATCCTCCGGAAACAATTGGGGGATACAGAGCTGCGTATAAAATATGCAGCGAATATTTGCTACGAACACACATAGGTTTTGGTAGCTTCTTTTCTTCTCTTTTCACCAGCTAGTTACGTTAGTTACGACGCCCATAAATATGGTACACTTTTTACACAGCACGTTTTTTACACAGCACATTTTTTACCTTACTACATTTTATATGTGATAGTCACGTACCATAATTATAGACGAATCCATTTACAAATTGCTTAATTTTTCTTTTTCTTTTTTTTACGGAGTATAATCTCTATGGTATTAGCATATATTATGAAGGCAAACACATTCTCACTGTATGTCCATATATCAAATCGATAATGATTATCTTCTAAATTTTTTTTTCTTTCATCAAAAAATGTAGTAGTTAATGTCAACTTCAAACGCTTATCAGTGAGTAATGTATTACAGCGTCTTTCACGTTCTTCGGTCCTTCACGTTTTAATATATGCGTGCGTATATGGTTAAATATTAAATAGATTTTACTACTGAAATGTAGCATTCCGAAAAAAATTTCATAGTACATTTAGCCTTGCAATCAAGGTCTCCGTTAAATAAATAAATATTCTGATGAAATATATAAAAATCAAGTTATCGAACATCTGACTCGGCGTTACCTTTTCTTTAGTTCAAGGAATAAAAATAATTAAAAAAGGAAAATTTTTTAAATCGAATCAAGTACCACAACTTGGAGCTGAATCACAAAGAATGTCTAATGTACTGCAACAGTACACATGTATGTTTCAAAATAATTTAGAATTATTTTAAACGCTACATTACGAGCAGCAGAAGGAAAAGGAGAAAATAATATTTCTACTATGAAACGAAATAATATACGAATAAAACTCTATTTATCTGAATCCAGATAGAAACAAACAGTTCATATAATTGGAGTTTACTGACTCTTCCCACTACCTACGATTTCATTCAAATAATATGAGCTTATACTCATAGAACCGAAATAAAACTCGGATAAATACAATCGCTAACTAAAGCTTCGTTCCAGAAGATGGTGTTCGATAAATAGAGTTTTATTGCATCTGTAACTAAGGAAATACAAACTTGCGCGTTCAATTCACTTCGTCGTCATCAAACCTAACCCAACCGTAACATACAACCCATTAAAAAACTTAACATACTCGCCTTTCAACATACGCTGTATAAAAAAATTGATTAAGATTGTTCGTCATTCGAAGGCCACTGTCCTGAATGATTCCAATCCCAATCCTTGCCTTTAGGACGAAACTTACTGGTACTCCCAGAGTTGTTCCAATCTCTATGAAAAAACTTTTTCTTAAAATGATGTCGTTCCGGATCTGGTTGACGTTGATATTTTAGAGGCACCGAAGATGTGCTACTGCTACTACTGCTGTTACTGCTCGTACTATTACTGTTGGAGGGATTCGGTGGGCGAGGACTTGTTGGTGAAGGTGTACGTGGAGGTCCCAGTGCTTCGTCTGGCGACGGGATTACCGGTGGAGGTCCCGTCACCGTGCTATCCGATCCTAAACCGCTATCAGGACTTGTATTTACTCCCTCTGTGGATCTTCTTCGCTTGTCCAACTCCGTCGACGCGAATGCAACCAGTCTATCAAATCCAGAACTGATACGATCTTGCCAATCCGCTTCTCCATCTGCAAAATGAACTCCACTTAGATGCGCCGCTTACACACCCTAAGACGGTACAACATATTTTCATAAAAATAAGCCAATAACCCTTTTCAATAATCGTACAGTAAGATATATTTGCATAATTGTAATTGTTACTTTGTCATTCCTTGTATGCACTATGCACATACGTGTTAAATCATAGTTATTGTGTAATAAAATGATTCTATTGGTAAAATAGTAGAATATTATATAAAATTATAGAATATTATATAATATTATAATATTATATAACAGTAAATATTATTTTAAAGATAGTGTAGAAGTAGTACTGCTTGAAATATAGTTGTCATTAGAGATAAATGATACAATGTAAATGTTTATCATGTAGTTAGTAAATGTCATTTGTTTTATTTTTATTATGCAAATAAAAAATAAAATATGTGCGATATTTATCATGTACAGTACCTTGTAAAATCCACTTCATCTTTTCTTGTACAACGCATACAACTACTCAATGAAAGAAACACTACATTAATCACATTTTATATATTATGCTATCATGCAGAAAAGCATGCACCAAAAATTACAAAAACCCACCAACTCAAGATACAGTATTTTTATATAAATCTAACATGCTCCATCTGTTCTTAAGTTCCTTGTTATGCATAAGTAGGCTGTAAATTGTGAAATAACCTTTATTATCGTTTTTGACAAAAAAATTTCTTGAGTCTGGCTTATTTTCATGGAAAATTTATTATATTATATAGATAATATATCTAATATATATAATATAAAAAATATATAAGAAAGCTAAGAATCTAATCTGTATTTTATCGAATGGCTGTAATAACACTAATATAAAAAAGGAATTTTGAACAACTCCTGTGGGATAACTCACCAGCAACCACGAACCAACCCACAGGCAGCCGTACTTTTTGATTTCTCCCTCTGAATGTGTCTCAATCTCTAATAAAACAAGCTTCAAGGGTTGTGAGTGAGATTGAGTATGTGACAGACAGATCTAACCAACAAACAGCTACAGTGCATCTAACAAATACAGCAAACAACAACAAAAATAAATATAAATAAAGATCAAGTACCAGCTCCATAAGATAAGGGAAACCATAGACAATGATTGTAAACCATTAGTGCATAAAAAAATTAATAAAAGATGCATAGCAGAAACTAATACAATAGTATCTTAAAAAAGATAAAGCAAGGTGTTTAGAGTATAAGTTCTGTATAGTAAAGATATAAAAGAGTATTGCTGAGTAGAGCAAATACACTTTGTATACAGTAAAGTCAAGTAAAAGCAAAATATATTTGCATTAATTTCAAGATCTTTTTCTATTCTGTTGCTGGATTGGTAATTTGTATTGCTATTTTATATTGCTATGATTACATTGTAAAAGTTAGTTTATTTTATTCATAAATATAACAATACCTGATAGTTTTTGATACTTGATATGTATTTAGAAATATTTCAAGATTTCAAATATACTCATATTTTTTCTTACAGCCAGTGTGAAAAGCATATTTTAAAACTTGGATATGTACATTCCAAAGCAATTCCTACTCTAATACTTTAACAGAATGCATAATAGAAGGAGTAAAATTGAAATTTAGAACGTTCTGCTCACCGTCATCGCCAATACCGTTTCGTTGTCTCTGCGTTGTCATTTGGGGTTCATCGACTAGCGGCGTAGACGTATTAGAATGTGGTTCTACGAGAGGACTCAATGGCGCTCCGCTTGTGCTTACTGATGATACCACTGCCTCCGTTTTTAGTGACATCGAAGGTTGTGATTGACAAATGGCTGTCACCATACCATTTGTTGCTGTACTGCCATTACTGTTGCTACTGGTTGCATATCGAGGATATGGTTGAAATCTATTACAACAGAAATATATAGGTCAGACTTTTCTTAACATAAAAGAAAGGAAAGGGAAAACTAAATAAAAATCTAATACCTTCTATTTGTAGTCAGTATTGGCTCGGTTTTTGTGTTGTGATTATTTAAAATACGAGCATGTAAAGATGCAGCTAATCCTTCTACTGGCAAAAGCTCGCCGTTTGATGTTGCCTGTGATGTATGTAATGACGGTGGCGGATGGGCCTGTGTAAGTGACTGAGAAGGATTGTCAGAGAAATACGATTCATGATAAGGTTTAATATCTGCACGAGGTAACTGGACTGGTGTGTATCTAAATAAGGAAAAATAGATGAATTATAAAGTGGAACTTCTAATTTATAAGAACGCAATTACTGTTAGATAAGCATATAATATAATACCTTTGTGGTTGTGTTACTGGAGTAAATAACACAGATGATCTTGAAGTAGTGGTAGGAGTACATGTTGAAATGGCAGAAGAAGTTGGAGCGTAACTTGCTACGTGCGCTAGAGTTGATAAGCCAGCATCGCCTTCTGCACTAGCTGGTCTGCTGATAGGAGAATATACAGTTTCTGGCCTTATCATTGCGCTCATATCAACAGCAGCATTTATTATAGATTGGTTGGATATTTCTAGCGTTCTCTCTATTTCTCCACTGACCAAATCGCCAATTGTTCTAGTACCGAGTAATCCATTTCCTCCTGTTACAATACGATTGTCATGACTCGATTGCCTCGAGTCGATTGTTGGCCTATCAGATGGTGTTAAATGAGAGGAAAGACGTTCTTGAGAAAGGTGACGACGAAGTGCTAACTTTGCAGGTGAAACCTATGGAAAAGCGGTTTACATATTACATAAAATAATTGAGATAAAATTATTATAATATTACCTGTGTATAATCAGGAGTAGAAACATTTTGTGGTAATGCAATACGTTTTCTATCTGGCTCAGTCTGATTTTGTAATTGCACCTGTAGTTGCATTTGTTGTTGCTTATTTCTATTTTGTTGATCTTCATTTAAAACACTCGTAATGATACTTTTTAACCTATCTTCGAAATTTGCAACCCTAGGAGGTTCCTGAGTTCTATTTGTTGTCTCTTTATTATTTATTTGCGATTGTGATGATGAAATGGATGATGAAGTAGTAGAAAAACTGAGAGATGCTTGGGGCAATCTGGTTCTAGAATTAGTATTGATACTAGTATTTTGTCTGTTTAATATTCGGCCAGCTTCTATTTGTCTACCGGTTTCCAAGATCTTTTGTGCTAATATTTCTGGATTATTTTCCTGTATTTTCCCAATATCAGGAACATCAGGCCATTCTTGCGATCTAGAACGTCCTTCTCTATTTTTTCGTGACGATCCGTTCTTTCCATTTTGCTGCTGATGATGATGTTGACTTTGTGAGTGTTTAGAACCTAGTGCCTCTCTTTGTTGCTGAGCTATTGCAGCAACTTGTTTTTCATTACTTGCTCTTTCCAGAACATTTAGTTCATGTTCCAATTTGGATACCTGCAAATTTATTAGGACTTAATGTATGCATTTAAACATCTGTTTAATTGTATAACATATATTTTAGTAATAAAAATAGTGATAAGAACATTCTACCAACCTGACAATGTAATCTTTTACGTTGAGACAAAGTTGCAGAAATTTCTTTCAGTATGTAATCCTGAGTAAGTGGTTGTGATGGATTTGATATGCCATTTGTATTTGTGAGACTACTATACTTTTCTTGTAATTCTTGATGTCTAAGCGCAGTTAATCTCGATTGTTCATTTTCCATAGATGCAACCTGGGCTTGTAGCTTACTTGCTTTAGCTTGCAACTGTTTGTGTCTAAGAACTATCTCCTTAGCCTTTGCAAGTAAATCTCCAGGCGATGTTGCATTTATACCTAACTCGGTCATTCTTGCTTTTAAAAGTGCTACACTATCGTCAATTAATACTTTTATTTGTTTTTCTAATTGCGCCGCTCTCGACTGTAACTTTGAATTTCTTTCTCTTTCTTTTGCAATATCTGTATTGACTGACACTCTGTACGAAGGAGTTCTCATTGATTCTAACATGAGCATAAATTGGTCCCTGCGTACAAAAATATATTTGTATAAAGAAATACGTATACAAACAGTATACATATGTATATTTTACAGAAAGCAAAGATACCTGTACAAGTCCAAAAGTATTTGTAATGCGTATGGAGTGGCGGACGGAGCAGGTGGTATACTAAGTTCTTCATGCACAGAGGTGGAATGTGACTGTAATGAAAGTGATAATGAAGACAGCTGTTGATCCACACAACCAGGCGCGGGCGGTGGTTTCTTTCCCAAAGCTTGTGGGGATGTACTCAGTAATGTTTGACTATGTAGTAAGTCCAAACCAGAAATATTAATTGCTTTCTTGGGCTTCGATTTCTTCACACCTCTTCCTCTCTGTCTGCCTCTAGCCGGGGGTCTTGTCATACCATTTGATTTTCTATTTAGTTTTCTACGAATCTTATTTGGTTGCCGACGATTTTTAATATTATTCTCATCTGCATCAGAATCGCTATTCGTTCCTTGTTGCTCCGAATGATTCGGGCTTTCTAACTGCCTCGAAAGATCCCGTTTAGCTCTATCACCTCTCTCGCCTCTATTTGTAACCTTATTACTACTGCTGGCAGTGTTATTTATCACAGAATCAGAATTTTCATCACCACCTTGCTTGTTATTCTTTAAGCGGTGGAAGTAACGTTCTAATTTGGTACGATCAATTACATGTAAGTAGTAAGACACCGGTTTACCAGTCCACGAGACAGAACCCTTTAGTGGTGACATCTCTGATACATGCATTATTGTACCAATATCTGTAAATAAAAAAGATATGTTTGTGATGCTGCACGTATATCGTGCTTTTTATAAAAATATGATACATTACCACTGAGATTTCTATCCGTTATGCGAAAGTTAAGGGGGCAAAATGATTTTGACGATACGATTCGTGCTCCATCCCGTAAATCAGCAAATCGTTCTTTCAGTTGATGATCCACCGTTGGACCGAATGCAAAATTATTGACAAACACTATAGTAGCTCCAGTAATGCTTTCACGATGTTCATCAGCTAAAAAATCGCCTTTTACCAAACGATATTCGCCACATCTTTTCCCATACCAATTCAGCCATTTACGAAAGTTTACTTCCATACTCTAATATTTCACAAAAATAATACTTGTACAGATAATACTAATTATTACTTCAACAGTACCATCTCCAAAATATCTTAAAGAAGTAACATACCTGTGCATATCTTGATGGTACATCAGCTCTTTCAACTCCAATACAAATTTTGCATAAAGTTGCTGCAGCCATTTGAAGAACCACTTGTCCAACTCCAGATCCCAAGTCAACAAATACATCATCTTCTGTTACATCAATCTGATCAATCATTTGACACACAAGTTCATAACTTGTTTCTCCATATACCTCTGGTGAAAATGGCTCATACTGATTTAATTTGTCTGGTTCCACTACTGCTTGATTATATGTTTGCTGAAGTATATGTCTTAATAAACCTCGACTAGGTCTTTTATTCAATCTTTGAGATGGTAAACTAGTGCCTTTCTCCTATGTCAAATTATGCTCAATTATTACAAATAAATTATGGATTTAAGTATAATTAGTTATCTTACTTACCAACTGAACTAAACTATCAATTGCTCTATTAAATTTGTCACATAAATTTTTCATACTTTCATAATCTCTTGTGTCATAATCACATAAAATGTTATTTTCTAATGGTAGCTTTAGATCTGGCAAATCCTCACAAACCCACCTCATTGTTTCAACAACATCAAGTGCACCATCATGACGATCCTATAATTAATTATTAAAATCCATTTGATTCTCTCTCAAATTAATTTATAATTTTCATAAACATTATGTAAAATTCTGTCTCATCTTCTTTCTTTTTAATAAACTTATTCAGTAACTTAAACATAAATATGAAAATATTTTTTATCTGTAAATATTTTTCAAATTTAGAATTTATACCTTAAATATATTTTATAAAACTATATAACTGTACAAAGTGTACTACAAACTGTACAAAACTGTACAAAGAAATGTACTGGAAACAAAAGATTATATATACTAATGAAGATTTATAGCCTGCAATAAAGAGGACCTTCCATTTAAGATTTCCTACTGTCATAAATCAGTATCCTTTGATTTATGACTCTAATACAAATCCTTTTAAATGTATTTAGACAAATAACAAAAATGTCTTTACAATTCTATAGAATAATCATTACAACATCAATATTGTATTACTACATTTGTAATTTAACATAGATAACTTATAATTTATGACAATATCCATATTTCATTATTACCTTTATTTACAGTAAAGAGACAATTAATTTTCAATAAATAATTTATACAAAGAATTCAAAGGAAACTATTTTGTTTGGAAAAACCAAAGGAATATCATTCTTTTCTCTACATGCATACGTACACAGAGTATACAGTGAACAATTAAAAACCTCGTATATAATAACACATAATTACAAATAATTACGCGATGTAGAGATTTCGGTAATTAAAAAAACTTCCCGATAGAGTAAAATAAACGTGACAACGAGATGAAATAAAGGTGGGAAAAAGTCGCGTCGTGCGGACACGTACGATCAGCTGTGAGAGTGAGGGATAAAAGACAGGTCACGTACCAGCATTTTATGTATTTCCAATAATATCGCGTAGTATTTCCCAGAGATAGATCGATCACAAGTACGTAATTAGGAGGATCCACTACTCACAGATCCGGATCCGGAGGTGAGGGGCCATTGATAGACGATCGGTTCTGCTCCGGCTGGCGAGTGCAGGCGCAGCTCCATTTTAGCAGGCCCGTCGTCCTCGTCCCCGTCGTCGTCGCCGTCCACTTCTTTAGTAAATCGTTTCTTTCGAAAGCCCAACTCAGGATCGTGTGTGACGTAACCACTTAGATTAACCGTTCGGTGGAGGATCGTGGTCGCTCGTCCTCCCCGCACTAGGACACTACCACCACGTAGACGACGCTCGCGGATCCCCCCGCTCCGCGGTTACTTCCCCGGACATGAAAAGACACGAAGGGCCACCTTCAGCGACCGTCAATCCAAGAGGACAATCGTTAGCCCGAAAGGCAAGCATCCAACATTCGACGCGACGATGGGGAGGACGAAATGGAGCACGCCAAAACGGCCACCGAAAGGAACACGGAACACGAGGCGCACAACAGAAAAACACTGACAGACTATTGTGCTACTCGAGAAACAGCGGTTTGGGGGGGGATGACGACATCAAAATATGGCGTCATGCCTTTTCCTCCTACCGTATCGTGCTCGTGCGGCAGCACATCCGGGTGTTCCGCGCCAACTTACTTTACTGCGCATGCGTCTCTGGAACCGTTGAACTTTCGACCGCAGATACAATTTTCTTGTTGTGTTGTTATTATTTCATATTTTTTTCAATGTCACTTTATTTATTCTACTTTTGCAAGAAAATAAACAGTAAAGATGAATTTCCGTCTGTTAATGAAATTAATCAGTCCACTAGAGCAGATTGTCTTTTATATTATATATGTATGCTATAATATAAGGAGTTAATAATGAATTGACGATTAGAAAAATTCTGTTTACTGAATAAAGTTTGGGATGTGATATACATATAATGTTTAGGACCGTTGTTTGTTTAGTATATGTAATAATGTTTCGTTTTAAATAAGAGGATAATCTATATACATGGTTACGTATATATGAGAGCGAAAGTTACGATATCGATATTTCTAGAAGCGCAATTACATTTACGGGATGACCTATTGATAGAACATGGTATTTGTCACGTAGGCAGTTACACACAAGAATCAGCGCCTCTGTAGATAATGTACAGAACTTTAGTTGTGCTATTTAAGGTCATCATGTTGAGTAGTAAAATCAAAAATGCACGGAATGCCACCGGAATACAATTGAAAAAATTGTGTAGCATGAAATCAAAATAAAAAGAACATATACTTCGTAAAATATTAACAAGGAAGTTGTACTTAATGTTCCATATACTTGTGAAAATATCTACCGATGTTTTGATTCACCTTACGGAGTTTATGCGAACTAAAAAGTACAGTTACCACTGAATGACGTGTTGCACATATTTCTTGATTGTAAATTGTAAATATATTAAAACTAGGTTAATTAGATAACACAATAAACGTGTAGCCATGTCGGACGAATTAAAATTAGATCACCGTGCGAAAAAAAGGATCAAAGAGGTTAAAAGGAAAGCTAGACCAGGTAAACATGTCATAACCTAATTTTATAACCTATACGTTGACGTGATATGGGCGTAAATTACTTTTAACAGACAATTATTCTTGACGAATTATTTTATATTGCTAGTATGACTAGAAGTAATTGAGACACCGTTTGTCTTCTTGTGACGCTCGTCGTTATAAACAGAATTTGGATATGTGATACAAGACCGAACTATCTTTGCCGACCTTGGATGATGTAACTCCAAATTTCCTGAAAGTATTGCGATAATAATATAATATAATGCACTTATACGTAAATAGTTTACCGTTTAAATTGCTGTATAAACATTAAATATAATACATTATATAGTGTCAGTAATATATACAAATCTTAATAAACCTTCATTGTTTACATAATATATTTTATTATTTTTATATTATTCAAACGTTTCATTCTTTTAAAAATAGTTCCTATTCTTTTCTTTACAATAGTTAAATGTTTCTTCTAGAACTTGGTGATAAGGCTGCTTGGACCCAACATGGCTATAGTAAAAAATTTATATTGTTTTGGAATTTCATTGACAATGTGGACCGTATTGATGAATCTAAAGTATCTACAGAGGAATTTATAGAAAAATATGAGAAACCTTACAAACCTGTGATAATACAAGGTGTTCAAAATGGTTGGAAAGCCCAATATAAGTGGACTATAGAGGTACATGTTGTTTTTTGAATTAATTACAAAATATATTATTATCTATGACTAATAATTTTCTATTAAAATGCAGAGATTAGTAAAAAAATATAGAAATCAAAAGTTTAAATGTGGCGAAGACAATGAAGGATATAGTGTAAAAATGAAGATGAAATACTATGTACGCTATATGCTTAATAATGAAGATGATTCGCCTTTGTATATCTTTGATAGTTCCTTTGGTGAACATCCTAGACGAAAAAAATTACTAGAGGATTATGTTATTCCTAAATATTTCCGTGATGATTTGTTTCAATATGCTGGAGAACATAGAAGACCGCCATATCGTTGGTTTGTTATGGGACCTGCTAGGTCTGGTAAGTATTTTAATTACTTTCATAAAATCATGTAAAAAATTACAGTAATGATATTACCTGCTTTAAAAAATATCTATATAATTAATTGCTTTATCTAAACAATTATTTTAGACTACGTTATGAATAAGTAATGTAAATACAGGTACAGGCATACACATAGATCCATTAGGAACAAGTGCCTGGAATGCACTGATTTCTGGGCATAAAAGGTGGTGTTTATTTCCTACACATACTCCGCGAGAACTTCTTAAGGTATCTGCAGCTGAGGGCGGTAAACAAAGAGATGAAGCTATTACATGGTTTTCTGTTATTTATCCGCGTACAAAATTGCCTACCTGGCCACAAGATTGTTTGCCAATAGAGATTTTACAAAATCCTGGTGAAACTGTTTTTGTTCCTGGTGGTTGGTGGCATGTTGTTTTAAATCTTGATGAAACTATAGCAGTTACTCAAAATTTCTGTTCCCGGACAAATTTTCCAGTAGTGTGGCATAAAACAGTAAGATTTTATGTATAAAACAATGAATTCACAGTAAAATAATATACGTGCATGATCTTATATGTTTTAATAATTTTGCTATAGGTACGGGGGAGACCAAAATTATCGCGTAAATGGTTAAAAGTACTCAGGGATAAGGAACCAGAACTAGCAGCGTTAGCTGAAACTATAGATGTAAAAGAAGATACAGGTGTAGCCAGTGATTCTTCTAGTGGTTCTTCAAGTAGTTCTTCAAGTACTAGTAGTAGTAGTCAATCAGAAGACAGTGCAGATGACAGTGGTCAAGAATCATTGACAACACATAAAAAGAAGAAAAGGTAGTAACTTGTTGTTTTATTATATGTAGTTTTCGGACTGAGAAAAAAACCACATTTAATATTACTATTAGTCCATTTATTTTTTGTAATTATAAGTATAATAAGACATAATACTGTTTTCAAATATTTAGAAGAAAATTAAATAACAGCCAACCCTGACAATATCAAGTATATGGGACCTACAGAGACCTCAGACTGTACAGTATTAACCAACAATTCTTTGTACTAAGAATAAATATTATAATTACTAAGACCTTCATGTTCATAATAAAATAAATGCTAGATAATACCAAATTTGTTCTTATTAAGTAAATTTGTTTAAATACTATACTTAATCCACGATAATGCACTTAATTTTTGCTGAATCAATTTTTTAAATAATACATCTTTGGACTTCATATTTCTATATACTATATAAACATTTTCGTTTTGTTATTTAAAAATTACATTTATAAATTCTATACATGTGTTAAATGCTTATATCCATTAAGGCAGTACACGCAAAACTTAAGTTATAAAATATTTAAAGTGTCAAACATATATATATATGATCTCAAACATAAAATATCGAAATTAATATGTTAGCAGGCAATAGTCAGGTGCATTATCATTACAAATCCCCGAATTAATTATCTATTGTGTTGTAAATTAATACAAATTAACAAATAAATAAAAGAATAGTATAATTACAAAATAAATACAACATTTCCAATGAGTGCATGTATTAGCTTTTCAATGAGTTGCTTCTCTGGAAAGTTCTTGCATCTCTCTTATAGTAGCTCCACAGCCTCACCGTTGCATCACTTCACGTCGATACGGTGACCATGCAAAGCACCAAATTGGAGTGTAAATAACATAGAAGCAAAGTAATACAAGAAATTAAATTAAATTTTCATATTCATTAACTTATACAAGTCAATGATTATGACAAGTATTATTTTCTACTACAACTTCATTCAATCAAACAAATGTTTTACATAGAATACATTCATAACTGCAATCACACTATTAATGACAAATTTTGGCTAAAAACTTGCATAAATACTTTCAAAAAGCAATACACACAGCTTCGATAGAAACAAACGAGAATTGATCAGTAAAAGAAATATGAAATTTTAAAGAAATATCATTAAATTATTCTTTCATGTTCAATAACTAATCTACCATGTAATATCAATAAACAATTTTACAGAAATTTAAAGCGCATTTCCGATTTTCATTACATTCAATGGTAATTACATGTCAAAGCGCTTGAGGCAGAAAATTAAAGTTACTATTATTTTATGATTTATCTTTTTATTGTATCGAATAATAATTTTGAAACTATAATAAACAAGTATGTAGGTGTGTAAGCAAATGAAATGTTGCCTGTTTTTTTTATAAATATTTACCAGCTGAAAAGTTAAAATTTTATCCAATAAAATTCATGGTATATATTTATGATAAACATGTCCACACACTTTTATAAAACAGCAGAGTGGACAAGCATGCACATTACCACATCAACAAATTATAAATGCAAAGGAATATTATGCAGCAAAATAGAAAAATAAGTTAAAGGGAAACTGTGGAAATAGACATGGATAATGAGGAATCGGGAATACGCCACAGCTTCACCTCTCCAGAGCTGCAATCAACATTTGAGATGTTATTCCATTCAAAAAAGTTATGGCAAATACTGAACCCGAGCAAATATTTCAACTTAAAATAATTTATCTAATCAAGTCCTCAAAATTAATTTAGAATAATGTAAAATTTTCATGTTATTGCAGCTTATATTTCCAATATGCTTCGGGTCAGTTTAATATGAGCAACAATACAAAAAAGCATACTTACTTGCTTGCAGTAAAAACGTGTTGTTGATTAGTTGTTACAGCATTGATAGCAGTACCATGTGCCCGAACTTCTCCTATTGGAGTACATTCTGCTTGATCCTTTGGTACAGACCAGGCTTTTAAGACACCCCCTCTGCATCCAGATATCATTACAGATCCATTATTAATCATACATAAACCCAAGATCCAATCTTTGTGAGCATTATTTAGTGATTGAACTAGTTCCATTCTGCTCAAATCCCATCGTTTAATACACATATCCCTTGATCCTAAAAATAAGTTTATTATAAATTTTAAAAATATCTCGAATGTATTAAAGGTGATAATGATATTAGAGACCTGATTTTAAAAATACTTGCCAGAAAACAATGTCGATTCGTAAGTTGCCAAACATTGAACACCATCATAATGTGGAGGTGCCAGACTGACCGATTGTCCGGATGCATTTGGTTCAACAAGAGATATCAGATGATCTTTGCTACCTGTTATCACCCTTCCATCATCTGCGACAGCTAAGCACATTACTGCTGCCGTATGTGGTGTACTTAATCTTCCAGTGTGCGTTAATTTACGGAGATCCCATACTCTGACTTTATCGCTAGACGCAGTATATAATTCTTGGTCATCTATACTGAGCACTAAATCATTGATGGTTGTTTCACCAACAGGAACTTGAAGTACTCTAGATGGAGTTGATAATGCTAATGGTCCACTTTGAGCTTGACCAGATGAAAATAAAGTTTTCACGCAGCTGTTTCCTGTACGCAAATCCCAAACTTTTACATATGCTGAAGAAACACTGAATAATAAATTATGCATTGGTGAATATTTCACTGCTACGACGTTGTTTGGATGACCGCTTAATGTGAGATTCTCAATTCCTGTCCCTAAATCCCATACTTTGACAGTTCGATCTAAAAATTGTATACATAATTAATGCATAAAGAGTGTTAAGAGAGAAAGAGAGAAAAAAATGTAGGATACTTTTAAAGATGTTAAATATTTGTTTTACATCTGATACCTTTTGAACCACTGAAGAGCAAATCAGAAGTTACGCATATAGTTAGTACTGCTTTGCTATGTCCTTCGGCAACGTGAGTACATTGCAAAACAGCTCGTGGCTGTGTCTGAAAAAAAAAATATATATCATGTACAACTAATAGAATACAGCATTCATACTGTGTTTACCTTGCCTTGATATTGAGAAATAATTCCCTTCATAGGTTGTGGGTCTGTAGATGTTGGTTGTCTACTTGCAGTTAGTCTAGAGAAAACGTTTTCTTCTCGACTATTGAACCGTCGGTATGTAGTCGGAGATCCAGGAGGTGATGACACATCTGTATGTGCTACTTGTTCCCTAGTTGAGGGTTTGTTATGTTAGCGTGTTAGTTAGCCGGAAATCTTGTCAATTTTAATCCGAGGTAAGCTATATTGGCCCAATACAATATGGATCATGCAAGTGCATTATTATAAAATATAATTGTAAATTGATTTTAATATAATTAGTATCAGTGTTGTTGAATTATAAGTATATTAAGCTGTATAACGTATTACAATGATACTTGAAAAATAAAAAATGTAATGGTAAATGATTAATTTATGAGAAAACTGTAATTAATGCACATCATGATTCATTACAGAAAATGTTTAAAAAAATTTAAGAAAAAAAGAAAAAGAAAAAAGAAAAAGAAAAAAAAGAGAATGATCCACCAAGGGGCTTTTTAAAAGTATTTTCATAGAACAGTGTACCTTAAGTGTTTGTGCTTTTATTTATTAATTGTCATGTATACAAAATAGCTGCTTACATATATACAAAATCATGAATTTTTTGCGAAACAATGTGTTTTATACAAAGAGAAAATTTTGCGACATTTATACATATTTATATTAGAGAGAGATAGAAATGTATATAATACATTGAATAGATTGTTTGGCATTAAAACAATCTTAATAAGGTACCTGTAGTAAGAACAATAAATAAAATGTTATTATTACCAAATTTCCCGAAAACTAACAAATTTTCAAATGCACTTTGTGTGAGATATAAAATTTTGTACAAATTGTATCTTCTTGCCTAATGTAACAATTTGTATGTTAGTAATCTTATTTTGTAAATTATTAATGTAAACAAAATGTGAAAGAAACAAAATATAGAATTAAAAGAAGTAATTTTTAATAAAGTCAATTCCCTTAATACATACTTTCTTGTGTTTATAACAAAAGAAATTATATCATTGGTACACCTTTTCTGGCTAGAGTTCAAACAAAATTAAAATCTCATGATGAAAATATTAATAAATGCACTTGTCGAGAATGATACAGATCTTTTTAAGAAAAAAATTTAACTAGTAGTGCATGAAATAAGGCATCAAGACAAAGATATACAAAAAATATAAAAATTAAAATGTGCTGTAGGATTATCACTCACATGGAGCCTCCACCAGGATGAAGTGGTCGTCGCAGTGGCCTTGGCGATGTACTATCACGTCGACTTAGAGTCGGGGATCCACCACTTATGCTACCATGACTTCTGGTTAAAACCAATCCTCTTACGAAAGAAAAATATTCATTTCATATTCCGTATTATATGATTAAGTTATTGAAGAATAACTGCACTTACTTTAAACTACCAGGCGCACTAGGCACCCTTGTAAGTGGATGATTATGACTTTGATTTTGTTCTTCTGTCTTTAAATTATCTGGATTAGCTTGAACACCATAAAGGAGTTCTTGAGGCTGTGTAGTCCTTCGGCGTACTTTATTATTACGTTGTTTTTCCTCTCCAACAATAACTTGAGTGTAATTTTCACTAATATTTCAAATTAAACAAATATTACTAATTGATATTGCTAAGAAGTATTAAAAAATAGCATATGACTTACTTATCTGGTGATGAACTCCTAGAACTAGGTGGACTATAATTCATAGTACTATGATGATTATTTGTAAGCGATAAAAGATCTCTATCTCGCAACACGTGCTCCAATAATTGATGTTGCACATCACTTTCTTGCGCAACTTGATTTAGTCTTGATTCCATGTCTCGGACTTCAAGCTGCTTTTGAGCAGCCACGCAGCTTTGCTCGACAGTAAAAGCTAGCATTCTTTGTAATAAATATTGAGCCTCATCAACCGACTGAATCGTTGATATAAGTGCTTCAACACCAGGTTCCCCTTCACCTTCACCATCTCCCATTTCCATCATATCACGTTGACATTCAGAAATACTATCCTGTAAAAAATAACTTGAAGAACAAAGCAACATTAGCTTGACTAATATAAGAAAAGAAAGTTACCTGTAGATAGCTAATTTTACTTCTCACGTTATCAATTTCTTCATCTATGTCGGTTGTGTCACCTCTTGAACTTTCTACAACATTTCTGTGTTTCTGAAGCTTTTCAAGTTCTCTACCTAGTTCTTCTCGTTCTTGAAGAAGTCTTTCCATTTCTCTCTCCGTTTCTGCAGCTGCCTGCTTAGCCAATGCTTGCTTGGCAATGGTTCTTTCAAATGTTTGCCACCTTTGTTTTAATGCTTTTGGGTTAATTGGTTTAGGCGGTGCTCTACCGGCAGCCTTTTGGCTTAGACCTCTGTCTCGTTTTCTTAACGCTGAAACTTCTTCTTGTTTGCGTCTAAGAACTACTTCTTTCATTCTTTTATCTGCCTCAAGCGTTCGAATCGTATTTGCATTCTTCCTACTTTCCTTACGCAATTGTGCTATTTCTCTATTACGTCTCAGCTCATTTTCTTTATGTCTCTGTGCTTCTTCGCGCATTTTATTCAGAAGTTTTACTTTTGCTCGCTTCATCTCTGCCAGTTCATTTCGAAGTCCTCTTAACCTGTTTTCATTCTGAGACTGACTTTTAAGTAGCCTTGCATGTTCCTTCTTTGCAGATTGCAAAAGTCGTACTTCTTTTTGCATAGCAGAAAGTTTCTTTTCATATTCATCGCGCAATTTTTTCACTTTTTCTGTTGGTGGTATTGGTTGTTGTTGTAGTGATTGCAGCACCTTATCTCTTTCTTCTTGAGTATTTCTGATTCGAGCTTGTAATTGAGCAAGTTTATCTTCATAATGTTGCTTCATAGTTTGTAAACGTCGTTGAGAAAGTTCAAGTTCTTGTATTAATCGTTGTTTTACATCAATATCTGATGTTAAAGCCTCCAATTCACGACCCATAGCTGCCTCTTCTTCGTCTTCTTCTACAAAACATTATAATAACGCATTTTCTTAAAATGCCACAAAAATATTAAAATTATAATATATATATACCTTTTCTATCTGAATCATCATCCGAATCATCTTCGCTTACAGAATCCTGTCCTGCTTCTGTATCATCACCTTCTATTTCATCTCCTGTTTTGCCAGCAATATTGGAAGTATGTCCATGCTGTTCCTTTAATGCAGTTAATGTTTCAATTTCTTTTTGTAGTTCTTTCTTAGCATCATTTAATACTGATGTAGAGTCACTATGGAATATGTATCCAGAATCACCATAGGGGTTGGCGGCATTAACCTGTGTAAATTGAAACATTATTAGGAAATCAATTACTACATAGGTCAATAACATCTATCTGCTATTACTATATACCCTACAACTATGTATATGCTATTATACCTGTATTTGACGTTTTTTCAATTGCTGATACATAGCTTCTGCTTCTAAAAGACGAGCTCTTAGTTCTTCTATTTCTTGCAAATATCCTTGTATTAAACTCGTCACTTCAGGATTTTCACCTGTCGATGACAACCACTGACCAGTATCTTTTTCTGCCTGCAGAAGAACATTCTTTGCTGTCAATGCTTCAATTGTTTCTGAAAGGGCTTTTACTCTAGTACGAAGACTCTGTAATTCACTGTTCAACATTTGATTTTCATGCCAAGCATCGTTTATACCATCTTCACCAACAACTCTCTTCCCTAATACAAAATAAATAACAAATTAAAATTTTAACTTTTCATAATAAATTTGATATGTTATAAAAACCAATTCTCTATATCCATATAATATTTTATACATTTACCTTGCCTATATTCCATTAATTCTAATTGAAGCTGCTGTATTTCTCTTCTAAGAGAAGCAATTGTTCTTGAACTCTTATCCTGATTAATTGTAACTTTATTCTTTATGTTTCTTGCTCTGTTTGCATACTTGAGAGTACTTAAAGTTTCCATAAAATCTCTATCACTTGGTGATACACAGGCTATCATAACAGTTTGACTGTTACCTACAACCATTGTATATAAATGTTTATTGATAAATTAATACAATTGGAATAAAAGTATGTATTTTATAAATATATTTATGATTCCATTACCTCCTAGTGAATCTTGAAGCAGTCTTGTTAATTTTGAATCTCTGTATGGTACATGTAAAGCTCTTTTTGTCTTATCGCCAAGTGCAGAAATTACATTACCTAAAGCCAACTATAATGCAAAAATAATTGTTCTGATAGTGATTACAATATTGTGTATTTCTCTTATAAAATTATCAATACACTACCAGTCCACAATTTATAGAAATTCCTTCTTTTGCTCTATCTCCAGTAGCACCAGTTCTTTTTAGCCTTTCTGATCCAGCTAAATCTACAAAATGAAATTTTGCAGTTAAAGTTTCAAATTCACCAGCAGGTTCGGAGCCACTTGTATCAACATCAGCATCTGGATCTTCAACTTTTACATATCTTTGCTGCTTTATATATAGAGTAAATATTGCATGTGATCTTGATGACTGGGTATTCATTTGGGTAGATCCAGTTGTACGTGACAATGCTCCTAATCTTAAATACTCTAATGCTTCCTCTGGACTAGTAACAATTCGTGGTTCTACTCCAGCTAAATGAATATTGCCTGAGGGATCTTCATGAATACGAGCACCACCTCTAGGACCACCAGGTCCTAGTAAATCTTTCAAGTCCTCATTATACAATTCCAAAAATTGTGCAGTAACCTATTATAACACATAAAGAAAATAATTTATACAGGAGAAATATTTTATCTTATGAGACATTAAATTTCACTCTTAAGTAGAATAATTTATTTCAATGAAGTAATATGGATTTAGAATTGTGTACAAAATTTCTTTGCAAACCTTAAATTCTGGAGGCATTTGTGCACGTTCTCTAGCCTGCTGTTGTTTCTCCGCAATACCATTAAACAGGTGTCTAATAGCTCTTGGAATAATTCCAACTACAGCTTCACCTACTTCCACATCAAATCCAGTACCCATAGTATATGTTTTGCCAGATCCAGTTTGACCATATGCAAGAACAGTTGCATTATATCCATCTAATGCACCTTCTACCAAACGTGCAACACATGTTTCATGAATTGTGCTTTGTCCAACACCAGTATCAAAAACATAATCATATGTAAAGGCCTTGTCTGGTCCAAGAAAGACTTGGGGTTCTCCTGGAGGTACTTGAGTACAAATTCTACACATGTCAATTACTTCACGTGCTACTTGAGGCCTTATTCTGTGATTAATAACAATAAATTATGAATTATCGATATTTCTTAATATTTTAATAGAAGACATTTAAAAAGAAATTAAATATTAAAGATTAAATACGAACATAAACAATGAATATGAAAAAGAAAAAGTACAAATGATTTTTATTTTTCATACATGAATTACATTTAATCAATTCGTATTCGTATTTATATATAATGTATTAATTTATAGTCACATTTAATGTGCTATAATCAACATCATCGGACACAGCGCATCAGCTGTTACTCTAATAAAAATTTCGCGCGGTAGGTAAGAAGAAATATATACAGCAACATATATATACAGCAAAGGAACAATTTAAAAATATTCAAATAAGGATAGGACCAGATGGATAAAGGTAGGAATGACTAATATAAACAAGTGGAAATTAAATAAATTACGAAGGAACGAAAAAAATATGGTGGAGGAGGAAAAATTCATTCATCAGAAATCGAGATGCATGTTCGTCGTTCGTTATACAATCGGTAATAAAGCCTACGACCTACGCATCCAATTCTTTAAAAGGAGATATTATGCGATTAAAGTACGCAATGCAGTACTGCGTAAAAAAGAATGCTGACGGCATTTCAATTATAAAATAATTTCGTCGAAAAATAACAGAGAGATTTGAGAAGATAAAAACCAAAAATACTAATGAAAAATATTGCATTTACATATCGTTATATGTTTGTTATTAAAATAAATAATTTTAAAGAAGTAAATAAAAAATTAAGGATATTAAGAAACATATGAATATGTCAATAGTTAATTCGTGTAACTGTTTTAGTAAGAATATTCAGAGAAATCTGTAATCATTTTGAAACGGTCTAAATAATGGAAATTTCTAAAACTGTGAAAGTGTAACAGGAATCGATGCCTTTCGCAATTCTAATGATTGGATTCGTAACAATGGATCTCAAGTAAAAGAAAAAATATATATCTACAGTAATAGATAAGATACACCGGGAAAGAATATATAATGATAATATGCGTAAATCACGGAAACATTGGAAAAGTACAGCATTTTTTACAGCAAAATTTTTATATTTTGAATTCGAATAATACTTCCCGCGAATCTTAAAGTTATTATTAAATGTATCACATCGGTGATATAAGCTGTCACCGCGTATGTCGTTTTACTAGTTTAGTTTGCGACAATGTAGCCTACTTGACAGAGCGTCTTCCAGAAAAACAATTTAATGAATTGATGTTTTAATATAAAACCTGGACTTACCGTACGGCAACGCGTACACTTGTATCATCAGACATCTCGATGTTGAATATTGTGCAACTCTTTAGGATGTGAAAGCAGAAAGAACAAAACCTCACTGGAGAAATCAACGAGAAATTGGTGCGATTAGGCCGAAACTATTAGGCGACGGGGCTATAATTTTTCGATACGCAAATATACTGAATGCGCACGCGTTATTAGATGCGGCGACCATGAAAATTCCGCATTTTTCGTCGTGGACGCGCGCACAGACAATTGTGAAATCCACTCAAACATTTCTCATAACGAAAGAAAAATCTCTACGCTAGTCGCGTCGACCCAAGGACTGTACAGATCTTGGATTGAAATCATACGTGACAGACATCTTCGAGTCTTTATGGCATAAACTGATTTGTGGCGCCATCTGTTGACAATTCTTGAAACCGTTAACGATTCTCTATCATTCAGTAATTATATTACATATATCTGTTTTCTCATGTGTTGATAAGTTCTTATTTGTTGTATGCTGAGTCGATAATATTGGGAATGATCGTAAAATAATAAGGGGCCTCTAAAGCCTCTATTCTATACTTTGTATTACCGTAATATTGTCCAAATTATAATAGAATCCATCTATATTTAATAACTTGTACTTTTCAATTAGATTTTTAGATTTTCTGCAGTTATTTAAACATTACATTGATTACAACATATGTATGAAATAATATATATATGTATAAGATAATATATTTGATGATGTAATTTTCTACCTACCATGACTAAATTAAAATAGGTTACTATACAGCGTAATTGATTATACGTATTTAAATCTGAAAGTGTATATCCTATTTATAACATTAGAATTTTATTTCAATCAAACTATTTTTTTCTTAAATGAAAAAGTTAGTGACATTAACATAAGTGTAACTAATTATTGAGTGACATTCGCCAAACTGCATAATTCAATCTTTACCTCTAATTATCGTGAAGTGTACTATACATATAATATACGTAGAAAAGATAGTAGAACCACGGTTTATACGACCGTGAGTGGAACCAGTGTAGAGCGTTGTGGTTCTTCTATTACATTATTGGGTAATCAGAAATTTTCCTGTCATTTTTTCTTTTAAATTAAAGTTTATTATATCTTTTTCTTTATTTTATTGGCGATTGTGCTTTATTTTTTCAGGCTTTTATCGTTTGCAATTAGAAGTTTAGACAACTTAGATAATGGATCATCAAATATTTAAAATATACAACCAGGAAGACTTTAACAGAATCACAAAGGGTATTAAAGTTGCACAATGCATGCAATCGCGATCGTCATCTGGTAATTAAACTTAGGATATATATCTATTTTTCTTTAAATGCTATTTGATACGAATTTATGTATGTGAATACATACTATTAAAATTTTCATTTATATTTTTTAGAACTAAAGATATCTATTAATCACTTTAACTATTTTGTTTATTCACTCTTTAATTATGTCATTCGAGTTGATTGATGTTTTAGAATTTTCAAATATATAGGAACCATATGTTTCTAAGGTTAAAATATTTTCTTTCTATAAATTCGAAAATTGCAAATGATTAAGAACAATATTATTGATAATATAATAGACAAATTTATGAAGTGAAGTTAAAAGCATTATTATATTAGTTTCAGAAAGTGAGAGAATGATAAATCAACTTGATGATTTAGTTGTATCTGATTCCTTAAGTTGTTCATTTTGTAATACTATATTTGAAGATAAAGCACAACAAAGATTGCATTATAAGTTAGATTGGCACCGGTATAATTTAAAACAGCGTTTGAATGGATTAAGACCTATTAATGAAGATAAATTTAATCTTTTAGCTGATGAAGGTATTACCAAAGAATCTAGCTTTTTTGTATATTTAATATGTACTATGAAAAACATATTGTTGTTAATATTGTAGGCAATGTTTCGAGTTTATCTGGAAGTGATGTAGAATCTGAAAATGAAGATGAGACATATGCCTCAGAAACAGGATCTGGTCATTGTGAAAGTAAAATTTCTATTAAAAATAAAAAAACTGAAAAAAAAGGAAAAAATACAGAGTCAGTTTCTGATAGTTCTGATACAGAATATTGTGATGACATTATCAAAGAGAAAAAAGTTGAGGCTTTATTAGTCACTGCAAACCGTCATTCAAAAGTCTTTTTTGAGAATGACGATGGAAATATATTTAGTATATATAGATGCTTACTTCACAATAAGAAGGTCTGTTCATTTATAGTAGTAGACATGCTTGTCTATGATATTATTCTGTAATTTGATCTACTTTGTTAGAATCACTTGGCGTGTCTATACTTGCCAGATCAGGAGAGATGCAATTACATTTTAGGAAATTCCAGAGGTAGACAATGAGATGATTGCTCAGGCATTGGACAGTGGGAGAAAAACAACATGGACTGTTATCATGATTGGTGGAGGACATTTTGCTGCAGCTGTGTTTCAAGGTATTAGTTTTAATGTATAAAGAAATATTTTGTATACCGGAATTATAAATAAGTATCTACCTGCTTTAGATGGTGAACCCATTGTGCACAAAACATTTCATTCTTATACAGTACGCGCAAAACAGGGCTTTGCTCAAAGTTCACGTACAACAGCTAATCATCCAAAGAGTGCTGGAGCTAGTTTACGTCGTTATAATGAAGCATCTCTCCTTCAGGTATATAGTTAGTAAATTTAGATAGGGACTATTTTCATCATATTCACTAACTATTCATTTTCAGCATGTGCAAGATATACTTGAATCATGGTCATCTCATATCAGTAATTCCTCTCTAATTTTATATAGAGCAGTTGGTCCATATAATCGTACTGTATTATTTGGAGGAAAAAATCCACCTTTAGATAAGAATGACTTAAGATTAAGGCCATTACCTTTTCCTACTCGTAGAGCTACATTTAGTGAAGTTAAAAGAGTTTATGATATTTTAAGTTCCATGGAAATTTATGGTATGATTTTGATATTGTATTTCAAATATTGAAATATATTCATATTTATTTTACTAATGGTGTATGTTACAGGTTCTGCATCTGATTTTATAGATTCTTTTCCTATTTCGCCTCGTCAACCTCTTAGAAAAAAAGTTTCAAAAGCTGATGTTGTATCTAGCGAAATTCCGGAGAAGATAGAAAATGTAGAGTATGATTTTAATGCTACCAATAACGTACGTAATCCACAAGATAGCGATAAGAATAAAGTTCCTGCTCAAGCATCTCCCGAAAGACAACATAAGAATTCTCGATCTCATATAGATAGAGCAAAACCAAGAAAAAGTCCATGTCGCCCTTTACCCGGTACGAAAATTAAAATATTTTGAATATGAGATACAGTTAAATAATTAATCGAATCTTCATGTGATTTTGTGTTACAGATATCATTGCTAGGCTAGCACGATCATCTTCGGAATCAGAATTGGATCAAACAGGAACTTCTAGTATTCCAATGGATGTTTCATTAATTGAACAAGAATTGGAAGTAGAATTTAATGAAAATTTACTAGCCTTTCAAGATACTGTGCCAAGATATATGAAGAATAAAAAAGCTCGTCGTCAGAAGAAAAAGACGAAAAAAGATGGTGAATGCATGTATATATATAATGTTCTTTTAATGGTCATATTTTTTTACATACATAAAAGTACTTGCATTTTCAGAATGCGTACTGAACGAAACTTTAACTAATGCTAAAGTTAAACTATGGTCTGCATGTAAATTAGGCGACAGTGAATTATTATCATCTGTTATTAATGATCTCATAATTCAAGTAAAAAAGTTTGTGGAATTGGAAAAACAAAATCAAGAAAACGTAACTGTAGATTTAAATTCAATTGTAAACGAAGATGATGTGAAGAAATTGGTAAATGATGCTAATGAAGATGGTAATACGATGTTACATGTAGCAGCCTTGGGTGGACACTTAAAATTAGTATGGTATGTTAATAGTTAGAAATTAGTATGCTGATGTAACTATTGCTTTGTTTTACAAAATTTTTATCAAGTTTACCTGTTTTAGGCAATTACTGGAAATTGGATCAGATCCTTGCAATAAAAATAAAAAGCTACAAACACCATATGCTGCAGCAAATGATAAAGAAACCAGAAATACTTTTAGAAGATTTATGGGCGCTTATCCTGACAAGTTCAATTATAGCAAAGTATTTACTATACATTTCTCTATCTCTTATTTATTAAAATGTTATTATTACGTATAAAATAATATGTGTTTGTTATAAAGTCTCAAATACCTGGCCCACTTACTGATGAAATAGAACAAGAAGAATTAGAAAAAAAGAGACAACAGAGAAAAATAAAACGGGAAAAAGATAAATTGAAGAGAAAAGAATTTGAACTTAAAAAACAAGAAGAAGATACAAAGCAAAGATATCTTAGTCTTAGTGACAGGGAAAAGGTACATATTTCAAAGAATAATTGTACAATTATTTAGTATTAATAAATTAAATCGTTAAACATTTCTATCACAGAGAGCTTTGGCTGCAGAGCAACGTATTTTAAACCAAGGGTGTACCGTGATTTCACGATGCTTTCAATGCGGTGTGAATATGGCAGGTCAAGTGCCTTTTGAATATAATTCCAATCGTTTCTGTTCTATGCCGTGCCTAAAGGAGCATCGCCTTCACAACAAAGTTGTTATCTGATGGCGCTTTTTTTATTTGATACCGGAATTTATGTACGTTTTCACGATCTAGCCTTATTTTTTTTATCAAATACAGGTTACGAAAATAACGTTTTTCTTATGAGGGACTAGATTTAAATGTATGTATACTTTTTCAATAATGAAAAAAGAATTGAATAATCGTTATATAATGATCAAAATAATAAGCATTCTGTGTTCAAAATAATATGGATATATAAATTTAAAGTATTTTATGTTCTGCAATACACGTGATGCATATTTATTGTGTTGTTCAGATAAAATTTCTTGCATGTATGTTCCAAGTTTTGGGAAGAGATTATAAAATGTAACTTGATGTACGTACAGGAATTTTTATAATAATACATGCATTTTAGCAAGAATATGATGAAATATTTTATAATTCATGAATTTCATTCATCTTCCTTTCTGGAAATATGAGATATGCCGAACTCATATTTTTTAAAAATTAAATACATTTTATATACTTTTCACTTTGGTTACATCTTTGGTATAACATCTTTAATTATATATTAAATGACATACATAAAGAACTAACATTTTTATGTTTACGATAAACAGTAACTAACTTTCACATTCATGACCGCAATATTACATTCATTCTGAGTTTACGATATTATAACATTACATCGATTACGTTTTACCGTTATAATATCATAACATTGCAATACATATCAATATATAATGTAACGTTCATGCGAAGAACGAGCCTTTTGGATTATTTTTATAAGGTTGAAATTTAATAGGAATTTGAGATGGCATTCACACGTGAATCTCATTGATGACTAGTATAGAAAAAAAAAAAAAAAATATAGATTTTCCAACACTCATACTGTAAAGTCGTGGGAATCTAATATCGGTGGTATATTGACGAGAAAATGTACATTTCATACGGTTTATGTATTTGACGTGCTAATAGTAGCTAGAATATGTTTTCATTGACTTTTCATTCACAGCAGTAAGCGTTAAAAACTTTTATATTTTAGACACGAATTATAAATAACAAAAATAAAATAGAAACCGGTGTTTGGATGTTTGGCTCTACAATTTGTTAACTATGCATTTTGCAGTAAGCACGACTGAATATAATTCAAGTATTCAAGTATATACAAGTTATCTTAATTTTATTCGGATAGAAACAACATTCTTTGATTCGAATGAAAATAATACATAGAGACCCAAAAGTTGTCTTCATAAATACAAATTTTTTTCCAGTTAACTTCTATCGGTCACAATTATTAATTCATGGTGTAAATAACAATATGAGAAAATATTTGAGATCGGCATGTCAGTTTTCGTTATTTCGTTCTCAAAGTGTGCTTTAGGCTAATCAAACTGTTACCTATTAAAATGGTCTTTGATTGGTAACTACTGAAAATATTAATTTTCATAAAATTGGTACCGTTTGAATGGTTTAAGTACAGAATACGAAATTTTTGTTAATCTCTCACTGCATCAATTTATAAATGTCATTATAGATTAGCTGGACAAAATTTTCTTGTTTTACCTATTCGATCGTTATGATTAGTATCGTTAGTTCAATTTAAATGGACGTGGAATCATCGGAATCCGTATCGTCGCATTCATCGCCATACAGTCTCTGAATATTTCCATCGATCCAGTTGTTATCTACCTTTACCTCATACCTGTTCTCTTGAATTTTATTCGAGGGGAGAATTCTTACGTACGTGTTCTTCATGTTCTTCAATTCGGACTGTATGCCGGTGTTCTTTAGCATCGGACTCCTTTCACCGCTACTCACAGACTTCGAACGAACTTTGTTTGTAATTTTCTCGCCTTCCACCGATTCCAAAGAGCTTTTCCTTCGACTATCTCTTCTGTTAGATTTCTCTTTGTTGCTCGTCGTCTTTCTTCCTACTTTTGGACTTTCGCTTTCTAAATACTTTTTAATCCACTTCGGGGTCTCGCTCGAGTAAGACGACTTCTTTACGTACTTTGGATTGACTATAATCATTGGTACATCTGTTTCTATCACCGTAGTGATTACCTGTTCGTTTTCGTCAAAATTACTTTCTAGATACTTTTTCTTTGGTATCGCGGACATGCTTATCTTTCCAAGTATCGAGGAACTGTCATCTGTTTCGTACGTATACGAGTAATGTTTCTGAATATGTTTAGGTTCATCAATAATATCGATAAGAGCTTCCGAATTCGAAGTTTCGTTCTTCCGATTTTCTTCTTTCTCATCCTTTCGAAATCTTTCCAGAGCCTCCTCGAATAAATGTTTTGGTGACTTCCTGCCAAAGTCGAGAGGTTTGATCGGAGAAATTATACTCTGCCTTAGATTGCCTGTAATACTGTGTCTTTGCCTTGTTGGCGGATCAAGCAATCGACGCAGACTTGAATTCCTTATTTCGGGCACCGACATTCTTTCCCTGGTAGGAATCGGTGAGACTGATCTGTGAAGTTTGCTTGTCCTAAGCGTCGTCTGACTTTTCTGTTGTGTCGTACCTGGTGGTGTCGAAGCAATTGCGGTCGTTATTTTATTTAATTCGGTTGTTAATAATTGTCTTTCGCTTGGTGGTAGGATCGGAGTTGTGCTTGCTACGAGTACACTTCCAAGGCCTTCTCTAGCGGGACTTTTAAGTTTACCTCCAGGAATTCCGATTTGTTCATCAATCTTAGGTTGTTGGTGTTCACTGATAGGTGAACTAGCTATCGGTAATAGTCTGGACCGAGTCACATCCTGATTACGTGTCAGTTGACTGTCCAAACTAAATCTTTGCTTCGGTGTGCCTGCTATTAACCTAAGATCGTTTTGCGTCTCTAGTTCCGGTATTGAGAATCTATCTCGATTAAATTTCGTCACAGCCGACTCCTTGAAGTTCCTATATTTAGCACCAATGTCCAACTGCGACAGACGATCCCTCTGGCTAGCATGTATGGCAGGAGAAAATCTTTTATGCTTGGTAGGCGGTGGAGAGGGAGAATGGAAAACCATCGTGGGTAAATTGAGATCTTTCCCTGTACTTAGGCAAGGTTGAGATAATCTCTGTTGACCACGACCAGGATGGTAATCACCGATAACTAAAGTGGATTGAGAAAGGCGATCTCGTTTCGCTGGTACATCCTGACGTAAAATAAACCTTGTTACGTCCGGTTGAGACAATCTCGAGGTACCTTGATCCATCGTTAAGCTTCCTCTCGAGCTTCCTCCGCCGAACGGCGCGCTTCGTGCTGATAATCTCTCTTCTTCGTTAATACTATTATCCCCGGAAGCTGCTTTGAGACTCGTGTAAGACAATCTAGAGCTACGATTCATCCCGACAAAATTGATACCGCTGAAGCTCAAGTTCAACGTAGGTTGAGACATTCTTATACGGCGATCGGCTGAACCTCCGGATCTTTTGTCGTGGGATATCAGGAGCGTCGGTAGATTCGGTTGGGAATAACGACTTCGTTGACTCGCAGGAGAATAACTCGGTGGACAAGGTGTCGTTGATTGAGTTCCTTCGTATGTCGCGGAGTCCTGAGACTCGATGCTAGACTGCGATTGAGGTGGTGGCTTCACGGGAGTAATATGAAGATTCGGATGAGACAGTCGGTTCTTACGACCTTGAGTAGGTTTCTTTAAGTGGTCGATAAGGTTGGGTTGCGAAAGACGGATGTAAGGAGTAGGTGGTCGGTTCAGGTACCAGAGGTCCCGTCGAGAATACGGTTCGCATCAAAGGGTACCCTCCTCGCGTAAACGGCGTATGAAAACTGGTCGCACATCTTCGAAGAACGAGGGCAGATCTAATTCCGCTGCTCGTGCGATTCCGCCGTCTTTGCATTCCAACCAGTACGTATCCATTAATCCCTTTCCCTACGAAAATAATTTCATTCAAGGGCGTTGTCCAATTATAAATTTTGCATAAAATATCTACCTTGACATCTACCAAACCGCGATGTGCGATTTTGAAACCTCCTACCGCATCCAAAGCTTTCTTCATTTCTAGACTAATATGTATTCGTAGTGCTTCGTATAAAACATATGAAAATTAAAATTAAGTTGTAGAAAAATATGGGTTTAATACTAAAAAAAAAAAAAAAAAAAAAAAAAGAAATAAGGAACTTGATGAGATACCTTCTCCAGTTGATTCCATACGACTGGCCGTGTTCACAGTATCCCCGAAAAGACAATAACGAGGCATTTTGCTTCCTACGATTCCAGCAACTACGGGTCCTGTATGAGCACCGCTTCGTATTTGAAGACGTTCACCGGGCCGTTTTGGTACTTGAAATACCGATGAAGCAGCTAGGAGATCGAGGGCCATTGTCGCTATTTCAGATACGTGTTTGTCTCCTTTAAAATTTCGTAAGTCATAAATTTTGTTGTTATATTATAATAAGTAGAATTTAAACAACAAAATTCTTAGGAAAAAATTTCACCATTTCTAACAGGCAAGCCAGAAGCGACCATATATGAATCGCCAATAGTTTCAACTTTGTACACGTCGTAACATTCTATACGCGCATCGAATAACTTGTAAATCGAATTTAGAAAGGTGACAACCTGGAAAAGCGTAATAATTTAAAGTACAGATAAGTCGAGGATAATTTTATACATGGTAGAAACAAATTTTACCTCTAAGGGAGTATTCTCCGCAGCAATTTCTGTGAACCCAACAATATCGCTAAAGTATACGGTTACTGCTTCGTAATATTCCGCCGGAACCTGCGGAACAAAGGAAACGTTTGTATATCAGCAACGTAATATTTTTCAAGTGCAATTGTTAATTACCTGTTGAGTTTGCTTCAATTGCTGTGCGACGCTAGGAGGCAACATTTGAAAAAGCAACGTATCACTCTTCCCTTTTTCCTGCTTCAGTTCCCGTGCCTTTTGCGCTAAATTGGCTGCGTACATCTAAAATTTTCCAACGAAACATCGGTTTACCAACGCATACGGAATTGGTTTATCACCCATTAGAATCATTAATGGCGGTGAGGATTAAAAAAAATGAGATCAAGCGGTGATGAAAGTCTTTAATTTCATTATCTTGCTACATTGCGAAGTAAAAGAATTATACCGTTGTATTGGTATTCGATTGAAAGGAACAGAAGTACACATCGCTTAATTGGAATTGTCGATGCTGCAGCCAATAAAATACTTCTTTCGCTTGGAAAATTGAACATTTTCAAACGTTACAAGCAGATAAATAAATTGAAGTTTAAACCTAATTACATTACAATTATGAAAGGAATCAATTATATAAATACCTATGTCAAATAAATATGTGTATTTACTTACTTGTATCGTCGCAACCGCATTACGTACTAGTATTATAATGATAGGAGAAACGACCAACACTAGCACGACTATAGCTATCCCAGCAACTTCTTTGTTGCTCGCATCTTGTAAAGTTGAATTCACATAATCCCTGTTCGATTATAATTACACTATTCAAGTTATCAAATAAAAACTATATTTTTCCATTGCTTTTATAAAGATTTACCGGATCATGTGTCGTAATTCTCGTTGAAGTTTACGCAGCTCATCCACGTAAGTAGCCATTGAATCGAAATAAGCGATAGCATCATCAACACTCGGTTTCCTCTTCTGGTTCTGGAGGATTTCATCTCGTCTGTAATGTATGTTTTCCAAACAAACCTTTCTCCCTTATTTCATGCATTTTATACGCTGACGCTCCAACTTTTCACTCATTCATTCTATTATAGAGGATACGCTTAGATTTTGAAAATCTTTTTTAGCTGTTCGACAAGTCGAAAGTTTGTCTAGACTTAAAAAGCCTCTTCCTCTCTTTCTCTCTCTTTTTTTTTTTGCTCTTTTAAATAGTTTTCTTAATATGGTCGTTGCATACCTAGATTTAATTCTTCCATAGTCTGGCATGGAGTTGGTGAGTTCTGCGTAAAAATGTTTGAGAGAAGGCACGTATGTGAGAGATCCAGAGAGGAGATCACGTCCAAGAATATCGTGGCGAACGTAGCTGACGTAATTGTCCCCCACAAGGGTTCCACGTCCAAAGTAATTGGTTCCGTACACGGAAGAAATACCCAAGCTCTCAATGCTCTTCAGCAAATTTTTAAAAGCAATCAGATACCTGAAATACCGATATATGTCCAATTGCACGAATCCAAATATTTTTTAAGTAATTCTTGAATAGTCAGCGTATATATATATAAAGGAAAGAAAAGACAAATTATTACTATGTAGACTTCAAAATTGATTTTTATTTTCGAAAAGCTTCGAGAAACTCGATTCACTTTATAACTCTCTATCCCACTTTTATAAACTTCCTTTCTGTTAACTGAAAAATTGATTTACTTAACTGAATCCTGAAGTTATCTATCCTCCCCTTCTACTTTCTGTTTCACGTTGCTAAAGAAATGTAATGATATTGATATTTTACGAGAAATGTATATGTAACGTATATGTGCCCGGTGTGTTTTACGATAATATCAACGATAAAATTTTTGTTTACCTCCAAACTCCACTATTATCCGTCTCTTTGATCTGATTAGTCAGATGGTCTAACATCGCCGCGTTCACGCTCGTATACCACGCCATCACTTCGGTAATGCTGCTCTCTTCTGAACTTATCTTCTGCCTGAGAAACGAACAAAACTTTGTACTCAGACTCAGCTAACTCCCACTATCCATAGCTCAGAAATTGAATGATGGTGTATCCATCGTTTCTTATACGCGCTTTAAGAGTGAAACCTAACAAATAGGGGTTGTATCGATTTCCCGAATTCTTTTATTGTTGGACCATACTTTCTCTCTCATAGAATTCCCTACTTTTTTCTCAATTGATTACGCATAGCAGAATGTACGACTATCATGAGTAACGAATAGAAACGGAACTCTGAACAGAGATTCTTGTTAAGGAGAGATACGTGGCGGAGGAAAGTTGAATCGAGTCGACAGATAGTGGAGGTATTCGTTGTATCGAAGTGGGCTTTTAGTCAGAGACATGATAGTCATAGAACGGCAAAGAGAAAGCAGAGGAGAAGTGGAAAGAGGGAGGTGGGCAGAGGGGTCTAAAAATATTGTCTACTGCTCCAAATGGGCGGTCACGCGCTCATGTGTGACAACCTCATCCATTGCTCATAAAGGTAGTTCGACAGAGAAGGCCGAGGAGCGAAAGAGGAAAAATGACGTACGATTTCTTTGAGGGAATTTATTACAGCTCCGTACTTGTGTGTTATTCTCATTTGACATTTTAATGGGACACGAACATCCACCATACGAGGCACAAACCTTAAACTTCCTTAAACATTAGTATTCTAAATCGAGTGAGTACTTAGACTGCCTGTTATAGATATGGTGACGCAAATCAAGATTTTGAGAATTTAGATTTAGCCATCTGTTTCAACTCCTAAAAATATCATTACCCTTTAGGTAATATGAGGTACTAAATAATGTACAATTTGTTCGAGTTTTCCAATAAATGAAATAAGTAAGGGCTCTAATATTTATGATCAGCAAAAATTTTTCAGTTGATACAATTTCCGTAATAAATGTCCAACAGCACTTAACAATCACTGCAAATTACGCGACTAATTGTTGTTTCAGAAGTTGTCGATAGTTCAATCACATATTGCAGCCTCCGTTGCACGGATGCGGTACGAAACAAATGTCATTAGATCGTTAATTGGTCGAGATGAGACTAGCCATAGCGATAGAAGCTAGTTAGTACATTGAAAATAATCACTTAAATAGCTATTCTAATTAATTCGGTTGACAACTGATGAATCGACCAACCGAAGATTAATAGAATATCGAGAATCGAACTGTGTCATTTCGTCTTCGATGAAATCGAGTTAACACGGATCCTTTTCCTCCTCGTCATCTTTGTCAGCCACATAATATCTTCGCTGGCAAAAGAAAAGGATTGTTAGCGGCTTGTTACCGGTGCTCCCGCTGACAGAAATGCGTTCTATTATCTGACATATGTTCGTGTAATAGCCAACGCGAAAACCACAAACCCTCGAGTCGATCAATGGAGAATTTCCTATACAAGAATGCCTAGAATCCGATTTCTAGATGCCTAGAAACCGTTTTGGTACTGTAAGAAATCAAAATCCTTCATATTCTTCGACTAGCTTGTTCCTTAATCGAATCTCTCTTTTGTCTTAGAGAATTTTTTATACACAATGTCGAAAAGAGCATTTTTCTTAAATATTCGACAAGAATTTGTAACAGAAATTGTTTGTAAAATGAAGGTAGATGGAAAATGGAATAAATAAGGGTTGATTTAAAATCTGTCGGTTTTTAACGTGCTTCGAAAATTGTTACATGAGAACGATGTACATCTGTAGTCGCGTAAAATAGGAAATTTCTACTACATTAACACGTCATCCTACATATTTATACGGGAAATATGACGCCCTTAATTAGTATCGTTCGTGGGATAGATTAGTAATGTGTTATTACCAAGGTTCTAAATCTAATCCTTTCCTTAATCTCTTCTCGATATTTTGTAAGAAGATACCGTAGATCAATCTTTATTCAAATTTCACGAGCTTCATGCCTTTGTATAACAAATCAATTTTGAGAACTGCGGGTGGAAATTATTCATAACGGATACTTTGACTCTTGGCTTTTATCGATTTATCGGGTACCCAGTAACGGAGCTTCTCGTCGTTTTCAGTTCGACAGAATGAAAAACATGCCTTCTGTAAATATTCTTGTATTCGCATATTAATGTCATTTCATCGTGTTTCCGCTGGGATGCAATGAGATGTAATCTTATTTTTGTATCTTGGCAACCTTAACATAGATATCGATGACATGATAGTTCGAAGAAAACGAAAGTTAATAAATTTTCGATAATGGAGTGCTTCTTTGTTTTTTTCGTCGAGATGTAGTGATCGCTCGTCTTAGACTCGGTCTTGGAAAAACTGGATCCTGGCTACGTATTTTTATAATCGATCGATATACCAAGACAAATGCGACACGACGGTGCTATTATAAAAGCATACACCGTTTTACCATACGTTCCACACCATGCGGATTATCTTTGCCGCACCTTTTGGCTCTCCCCTTCTAATTAGATGATCGAGTAATATCTACTATTGTAATATCACATGCTGTATTTGTAGGTGTAGAATAATTTTAATACCCTAATATTCTATGTGACACGAACGGAAGAAATATGATCGATTGGAGAAATTTCGTATTGCTTGATGTATCAGCATGTTTTCTTCTTTTATGTATATACACACGATATTAACGTTAAAATACCGCTATTTTTATCGCATCATGTTTGATGTATCACGTCTAAATTATTAATATTGTTAAGATTTGTTCAACTGTATTTTTGCTAATGGGTACTAATTATTATTGCATATATCGTAGATTATAATAGAAATGAAAATTTACGAGCGTTAAAAGCAAAATACTGGATTGATCGGATATCGAAAAAGGAAGTTCTTATATTATCGAGCTGCAAGGAGAGGTACGCGGAAGAGGAAAATTGTCCACTTCGAGGTTGAATGGAAATTCAACAAGTGTCGGAACGGAGACCGGAGGGAATAGAGGATTGCGCCGTAACTTTCCACATAATCATGTGTTGCTAAGACAAAGGCTAACATTAGAAATGCACGAGAATACTTTCATTAAATCCTTTTTATCTCGCTATCAGCTTTAAAATAATCTTCCCCTTTGACACATCGCGAATGACTAAATCAGATCTTCCGCTTTAAATTTCCAACAGCTTAATTTAGCAGTGGTTGCCAAAAGAGATGTTGAAGCCAAGGATGAAGAAAATCGTTATTGTTTAATCGATTACGTCAAGGAAGTTATGGTAATTCAGGTAAAAGCCGTCAGACACATAACAGATCTTCTGACGTCATTAGTAATGCACGTGGATTCTGTCTGGAGTAAAGAGGGCCGGTGTCGAGTATTTGCTAATCGATTCGTTACCTGAAATCCTCGAGGCGTGCTTGGAAGGCCTCTTTGCTGACCACGTCATAGATTTGCGTCTTGCTTTCATCTCTCGGTACCGAGACCAGGGGCCATGTAGTCATGTTATGAAGAGCCTGATCGGTTATGGCGAACCTCTGCGTCAAGTTTGACCTTCAACAGACGCAAGAGACCATGGCGTATTAGTACTGCGTCGATAAATTGGTGGAGAGGCTGTGGTTATTTATTTGTTTTAGTTCACGTTGCCATTCACAAAGACCGAGACGTTCCTGAAGGATTATGGAATTATTTTTACCAGGGAAATTTCGTTAATATTTTACAGAGTTTCCCTCAGTTCTATCGAAGAATCGAAGCGGAAGGGTCAGGTCAATATGTCACGTTTCACCGATCATGCGACTCTAATCGCTGAAACCTTGAATTTACGAATACCAATAAGTACGAATCGAAAGCAAATTAAGATTTAGAAAATCGTTTAGATTAATCTCATGTGATTTCTGTACTCGTTATAATTCCTCTGGCGTGAATCTTTATTTCGATCGGAAACTATTTAGGTCGAAGACTGTTTTCGCATTCTTTGCAGCGACTGTTTTCTCGAAACGCTAAGAAAAGTGTATCGCGTCTGTGGTGCCTTGATTAGAGGATATCCTGCTTGCTCATCTGTTTTCATTGGCCTGTACGTTAAAGGGTTCCTCCTCTTTGGACAAATAGCTTTTGTCACTGAGTCACGTATACTGAAAGATCAAGCGATCTTAAAGGCTTCTGGCGAACAGTAAAACGACAGCACATCGTGTGCGAATCTAATGCATTTCGTATGATGCTTTGCGACACAAATTCAAATCGCACATCTTTGACATTGGTTTAAGAGAAAGCTTAACAACAGGCTGCATGATAATACCTTAGAGTGTTGCCGTTGGTGTAAATAAAGAATGCAACCTCGGATCTTTCGAGTTGCATCTGCGTGACAACCTTTCCTAAGTCTGTAGCGATTGTTACCTGTAAAAAGTTAAGAACCACGATCAATTGACGTTTGACAAGAAAAGAATAAAAAATAAACAAATTGTTAGAAAGAGTTGCAGACACGTGGCAACATCGAGAATCAAATATCCTCTTAAAATTTATTACATAATGTATTACTGTACCTATATCGTTGGACAATTAAAATATCAAAGTGCATGAAGACCAAAGTCTGTCAGTCATTAGTCGGTGTTGCCACCGAGCTCGTGAAACTTTCGGAAGGTGATGAAACTAATCGTAAGGGAAGGACAAAGTGGACAGAATAGGGCGAATGAATACCTCTTAGGTACACATTGTCTGGTCACTCGAACTTCTAAGTACCTAAATGGCCTTCTGTTATACTTGCGAGGCTTCTACGTTTCATACAGCATTTCAACAATTATAGATCGGCTGTCGTGATAAAACGTCGCAAAAAATATCGCCTCTTTTTCGCATTTCAGGATACGAAGAAGCGATATTATAAAACGAATGGACGTTGAAATTTCTCGATTAATGCATAATAATGAATAGTCGATGAGTCTCTAAAATTAATTTAATCTTTATCGTTTTCGGAGCCATCCAACAATTTTCAATAATGTACAGAATGTTGTTGACACATTCGTTCATCGAGAATGGGGGAAATTCGAACGAAATAATGTCAGGTTTGCACGTCTGGTATACTAACGTTTTATAACCAGTACGTCAGGATTAATCACGACAACAGACGTTCTCCGACTGTATTGACTGAATACTGAATCTCCATCACGATAATCTCTATCGTGGATTAAAAGTTGCAAAATTATTAAAAATTCTGAAAGCTTCTCTCTTCTATAACACGCGCTTCTAAAAGTGAAATTGAGGACGTTATATAAAAAAATGATCTTTCCGTAAAAAAATTTAATCATTCCGTGGTATCATAAACAATTTAATTTTTATCAACAAAGTATAAGAAAAAGGCGATGCCTTTAAAAGGCAAATGAAGTTCGTTCTCTTCAGTTTTCCTATAGATTTTAATTATGGAGGGCGTGGCAGAGCAGCAACGCGAACGGGTATAAAACTCTCGACACGCTTAGCAGGACGACGGCAAACACCGGGAACGATGAAGATAGGGACGAGAACAAGCAAGGAGGAAAATGCGTCCATTCTTTTCTGCCTTTCCTCATGCTACGCCACCGTGCTCGTCAAACAAGTAACTCGAGATCGAACAGTGCACTCAAGACTACACCCCGTTTCGATAAATTTCGATCGGATCTACCACTCTTCCTCTTCGTCAACTCTTCCAGGACTACGCTACAATAATGATCATCCTCGAAGCAGGCGAGACTACTTCATTCTAGTATGGAAATTTTTTCGACGACAGCTAAGGGTGGAATTGACATGTTCATTGCGTAGGGCGTGGGTCTTAATCGGCATGTATTTAGATTATGTATGGTATCAACTGGCACGTGAACTAAAAATCACGGAATTATGAAAAAGTATTTTATGACGATCTACATCAAACGCATATTTAAAGTCTCACGATACAAAGACGGGTATTGTATGAAAATTATTTGTCAGCATATAGTATTATAGGAAATGAAAATTGTATCTTTACTTAGCCATTATCGATTACTTACGCAACGATCGGCTTCTCTGTTGACAAGATTTTTGATTTTATGGAAGACAAGAATCGAAACTCGAAAAAGGGGACGGAAGTTTAAATAATTTTTCGGGTCTGTTTCGGAAAGATTGCACGTTATATGTTTTTATAGTTATAACGAGATAAAAAAGTAAAAGAATTGTTGACTCCTCCATTAACTGGAATTCCATCTATTTTCGTGGATCGATCGCCTACTGGTAACAATACGGTTCTGTATGAAGAACCATTGTGAAGAACTCGATGCACCATGAAACAATACCTATGTACCTTTGTTGATGACCAATGTATTGTGTTATGATAGAATGGGTTATTGCTAGTTATTTACATCACAATAGAAAATACCATCGTTGATGGTATGTAATCGATAGATCGATATTGACGATTAACAAATCGGAACAAAAAAATATCTGTTCCTGAAAAACACTATCGCCGATTGTACCGTAAAAAAACTTATTAACGCATTTTAATTCCCCCTGAGAAGATCATGCCTCTGGATATGTTCTCTCGCAGATCAGTATATTGAGAGAGAAATACGAGCTTCGGCGCGCAATATTCGTTACTGTACACCGTTTTAATTTGCCAACAGCATGCCAATCGAAAGCATCGCTTTAAAAAACAGATTGATTAGAAATTCAAGTATCGATTACGTGCATTGGTAATCAACCAATGCAACTCGTCGCGTAATTATTGAACTCGCTATCGAACAAATATTAACGTTAAAAATTGAATATTGCCACGTTTCATGTTTGTAGAACTGACGAATGAGTCTGGTTAAAATTTAGCGTGCCCGGTATTAAGGAAAACGAATATATATTAAAGAAGATACTGAGCCGAAAAATGAAGAATCGAGGTCAACCATGAAAGGGTTTATACCGATTTGATAATCGTCCTCTGCAGTAAGGGGACTTTTATCCTTTTAAAAATTTCCTAAATTACATCGTATTTTTCGTGTAAACAGAACAGTTGTACATCCGATATTTTTCAGCGTAGATAACTCCACACCGAAAAATATTTCCGACCTTTTCTGATAAACGCATTGAATCCTTGGAACCACGATAAATAACAGTTGGCAGTCATCCCCAGTCGCGCAACATGCACTGACACGCAATTTATGTGTCCAATTTAACAAGTGTGTGTAATCGATTTTCGAGAAGTTACTTCGCTATAAAGGTATTAAAAATCATTGTAAATTATAGGCAAAGGGTTTGCAAACCGATACGTTATCATGATTTATATGCCTTTTTTGTTGGAACAATCGAAGAAATGGACGTAGAATGCATCGACCACGCTTGAAAGAATGAGTACGTAGGTGTGGTGCATATTTACTCACTCATTCGTTACTTAGTTCGTTAAGATAGATAGTTAAGATAGATGTTAGATAGTTCGTTGATCAATTATTACCATTAATCGTACATAATATTACGCCACTATGTGTATTCTGAGAAAAAATAAATGTTAAGAAATGTTACTTTCCGATTCATAAATTTACATGATCTTAAATCTCGGATCAATTTGAAACTTAAAGTGAATTGAAAACGAACTTGAAAACAACTACGAAAGTTTAGAAAACTAATCCACGGTGCGAATAAAATATTTGGTTTAAGAAATATCTAGTCCCTAAATTACCTGCGTTTCAATATCAGAGACCTCCTGCCGATAGATCAGAATGTCATGGAGGGTATTAGCTGTCTGAACGATCAACGCTAGGATCGGTATGAATGGTAGCACCAGCATTTGTAGCAGTTGAATTCGTCGTCCACGGCGATGAGCCGGATCCGTGGCACGTGCCCAGCAGGACTTCTTTCGGTTCGTCTTTGTCGCCGAGACATCGTCCGACGAGAGACTCCTCACCGAGCTTACTTCCGCCACGCACGAGCCATTACGCGGTGACATGCTGAAATAATTTCACCGTTTCCCTGAATTCCTAGCAGAAAGCGAGTTACTTTAATCGTGGTCACAACAATACAGTAACTACGACAGGCAGCATAGTGCGTTTCATTAGAACAATACTAATGAAAAATACTAATTAAAATTACCGTGATGCCTTTCCATGTCACGCACGATATTCAATTTTTCGTCTAAAGGAACATCGTTGATAGTATAACGCCTTGATTGATGGCAGGTGCAGAACATGCATATACGCATTGAAACGTTTTTGAACACGAGAGACGATGGTTGTATAAGTGAGCGTGCGCGTACGCGCTGCAAGCGGGGCAAGTATTGTAATTAAATTATGCAAGCTATTTTACATTTAATTACATTAAAAGAAAACTATTTACGCTCAACTACACGATACACAAGAGCTAACCTGTGAGAATAGATTACCAGTAGTTCTACACCAGCGTGCGCGTGCAACGTTATACACGACTCTTACGCTCGTGTATAATTCGATACGAGGCCACGAATTTAATGGCTGACAAAATGTCACTCTATCCGTTAAGCTTTTGACTGTCGAGCTATCACATATCGATGTTTTATCCTGTACGAAATTATATCAATTTATTTTTCCAAATTATTCCTTTGCCTATGCATAAGAATATACATGTCGTTCGTGTTGTGTCCTTTTAACGCTCGATTATGATATATGCATCTTTTGATGACTTTTCGATGCCACAGTTTACCTTTGTTTCCTTATAATTCGCTAGGGAAACTAAATAATTGAGCAAACGAATAATGAGCGGGGATGGCCTCGAGAAGAAAGGAAGCCTTTGACATCGACGTGCACGAGCGACTCCTTTGATACACGTGTTTTTCCTCTGTACATCATGAAAGAAAATCAAACGTCTAAGGAGAGAATCGAACGAGCGGTTGAATAGTAGACTGATTGTCACAAGTATGCCGTCAGACACAAATTAGTAAGCTCGCTCCTACCTTTTTGATCTCCAACCAAATGCTTGCAATTGCGGCGATCTGTTTTTATCTTCTTCGTTGCGAAACGCAGGCGACGGACGATAGTTCAATATGAAAACACGGGATGCGTATTAAAGCTTCTCTTTCCCTCCGGTTTGCTTTTCCAGTTCGACGCATCTTTCGATTCGATTAATTCGCAGGATAGGGAAACAACGTTTAACCATCGAAGAACGCGCGATAGAACAGCAACAGAGAAACATTGCTTACAGCTGACTTCCGTAAACCGCAGCCCGAACAAAATGATCGTCGCTGACGCGCATTGCCTGTTGTTCTCTGAATACAAGGTAATAGTCTCACAACAGCCAAGCAAGTTTAAGACCACAAGATTCTTTTCTTTCTCTAAACTTTGCACACAATGAAATTAACTGCCGTGAAATCAAATCTTTATAGGTGGAAAGCTTCCACAATACTGTTATTACACTCTCCGCAGTTTCTCCAATTTCCGTAAATAACGATAAGAATAATTCGAGTCAGGTGGACCATGAGAAAGGTCACAGACTTGTCTCTTTCGTAAAAATTTCTTTTAACAGAAAACTCGTCGATGTAAAAATTTATAGACGAGCCATTATCCAGCATCTTAAGCAATACTTAATAATACATATTCCTGCAAACGACTGCATGTAAATTGAGTATTAATTCGAACAAATACGAAAGTATCACACGAAACACTTATTGACACAAGAGAGCAACGAGGCTCAAGAGACCAGGAGAAAGACAAATTCACCTGTATATATATTAGATATATGTAATGTATGGAGAACAAAAAATTTGATGCTAGGAATAGGTACTATGCCTCAAAGAAAATATGTCAAACTGTAGGTTGAGCAGAGAAAAACGATCGCATAAAGCGAGGAAAGAATGTGGGAAGCAATCTTGTGAACTGCTCTCGTCGTAGATTGCTTCTACTATAAATTTTGCATAGTAATCTGTAACATAGTTTGAAATCTTTCATGAATTCGGGCGAATTCCAATATAAGGACTCCCATGCATTGCGCAAAGCAGAATCGAAGTGGAGGAAACTCGATCCACGCATGAATTATTATTATCAGACACGATGGTCGATCAACGTCCTCATCGAGGAAGAAACTGGAAGAATAAAAGGGATCCGTAACAAAGAAAGCTCATAGCCTCCTACAGGTTTCCTTCGAGAATGTAGACATGTTGCAGATACGTGTAACGAGGCTTTCCCTTCCAACCCCTAGTTGTTGTTGTCGCTTGGACGATCGGAATAACGCCATGCTAGTCGAGAGAGCAAGCTGCAATTAATGAACCGCAGAGAGGCATGGTGCAAGCCTGTCCCATACTTGTCGTAGGAGACAACCCACCATTAGATTATGCATCGTTACTGTAGTGGTTTATTGCCATGTTACTACACACGATGCAAAGGGAATCCACGTCGACTCGAAGAACCACACACGGTATCTACTCGGAACCGCACCTTTATAATTGCGTATGTCGTGTTACGCTGTAAGCGAAATCTCGTGAAACGATTTACGCTCTACTAAAACTTCAAAACATATGAATGACTCTAAATGGATCCATGATTTACGTGAAATTTGTCAAGTGGCGGAGATTAAAAGGCCAGAATAGATGTACAACTTGAAATAAGGATTTACTAGATTTTATGGAAACCTGTAAAAAAAAGTAGGATTATCGGTAAATGGCTGTTTTGAAATATCGTTATTCGATATACCGATCATGAAGGAACTAACTTATCGAAAATCATGTAATCGCAAAGCCACGTAATCGGTTACTTCCGAGGCCTTCCACGTACTCGTTTATAATGTATATCGTTTATGAGGTCTATCGCTAAACCGCATAATCACCACGAAACCATAAACCCATCAACAAAGAAGGTAGACGAGTATGATTCTTCTATCGCTGAAAGGAAGTTTAAAGAGTAGATGAATGCATTGAGCTAGACGACGCTGCTTTATTTCATGTAAAGAGAAGATTCCCCTCTGCGGAAGGGAGAGAGCCGAAATTAACAAGTGGGATTTTTTTAAAGTGCATATGCTTGGATATTAAGTACGTGGAGTACCAAACTTTTAAATAGATGAAAAGTAATGACTCGTTTAGCAAGCATGGACGACAACACGTATAAAAATAAAACGAAGGAAATTACGGGAGAGAAAAGTTTGGACAAGAAATCGTCAAGGAGAAGCCTACTGTTCTTGATTTAGCCAGGAAATATTTGCTTATTCCTCGTCTGCATAAGCTTGGTAACTGTTGAAAAGTCACGAATCGACCGACGACCCCTGAAACCATGATCAAAAGCTCGAAGCAGGAAGCGTCGGCACGGCAGCGGTTTCTGAAAAGCTAGAGGAGGTAAAAGCACAACAGTGGAAGATATCCACAGATGCATCGATGCAACCGAAGTATCGTGTAGCTACTCAATCACATGCAAACCGATATACTCACTCGTTTTGTATGGTGAGCATGACTGCAGGGGCCACGGTGTCCACCCTCACCTCGCGCGATCTCTCGCGATTCGATGGATCCGACTTCGGGCCTGAATGACTTAGGTACAACCAGGCGTATTATCTCATAGAGGAGGCTGCTCTCTCTGTCCATTCAGTCTCGATATAAAGGTACGCGGGGAAGGGGCTACTATCAAACCATCTCAATGGCAACGACTACAAATAATCTACGAGCTGCAATCTTACGTACATACGTTGCGCTTCGCTATCTTGTGTGCGCGACTAAATGCTATCGTCTTTTTCATTTCGGATTCACAAGATTCTCCTCCATTTCTATTAATTTGATCGATCGTCGTCACATTACGCATTCCCACGGAATCCCGTGCCATCAATGGGGAAAATCATTGTTATCCTTCCTTCTTCCTCTCCTTCTTTTTCTTTTCTTTTTTAATGAAAGAATTCTGATACTAGGAAAAATTCGGCAGACTCGCGGGAAAAATATATCAAGTAACTTTTTGCCTGTGATTTATGTCATATCGGAAGAAGTAAATAAAATTCGATATAATCAACTTAAATTTGATTTTGTTCTCGGAAGAAATTCAAGTTCATCTGAAATTTGACTCGTAAGCGGAATAACTTACTAAACAAGTGATCTTTGATTCTAGAAATACAAAATAATCGCCGTCCTCTGGCGGTTTTACATTACAATTAAAAAAATATTATAGCTGCGAGAATTTTCCAAAACTCGAGAATTGTGAGAAAGAACAGATAGAAGGAAATAGGAACAATTATTTCACAGACATTGACAAGGAACAGTTTGATCCGCAGCATGCAAAATTTTAGAATTTGGTTAGATATAACAACACTTAGGTTAATTGCATGCTACAATGGTAAAGGGAAAGGAGAATGTGAACGGGGTGATTGATTACATTAACATCGAAGGAAGATACATACGAGAAAAGGTTAGACGTTTGATTTTAAAAAGATCGCATGCCGGTTCCTATTCGTGTATAGATAGATCCGTGGCAAAGAAACAAGAGTGTCCATCAGTACGAGCAACCACGAACAACCGGTGTACGTCAATAGAGAAAATTGCTCTTACGCGTGTTTAAACGAGGACCACGAGAGACACGTGGTTGAAGTCACGAGGACGTTCCTCTCTCGTGGTTAAAACTATCCTCGTCTCCTTCGCTCTTTCTTTCGGTTTTCGCTTCCTTTTCCCGCTCAACGGTACTTTGTTCTTGTATTTTGTTTGTTATTTGGTTACACCGATTGCATCTAACAATTCTTTCCCTCCTTTGATCACAATCGATAATTTTCAGAACTATTCCGTTAATTCTCTAATCTTGCTTTTAAACATTTAATAATATTTAAGGATTTTTTGATCGAAATATTTTGACGCTTTTCTTTTTCTTTCACCCTGTCTTTTCTTCTCGATCGTTCTCTTACTTCGATCTTAATCCAAGCATTTTGAGTATAAATATTCTCTATGATTTTTTCTTTTGTTCCTGATTTTTAAATATTTGGTGATTATATATTGCTAATTTACTTTTTCTATTTATTGTATTAAATTATGAATAAACACGATGAAAAGTATTCGACGCGATTTAAGGTTAAAAAGCCGAAGGAGAAGCCGAAAGAACAAACAGGTGTTTCCGCATGGAATGCGCGACCGCATACTGACGATGCGATCCAGGAACGTTAGCTGATACACGATAGACTCCTTCGACGTCCAGTGCGCATCCACGACAACCCTTCCGAACACCAACGTGTTCCAACCCTCTTTTCCAACATTTATATCGGATCCCTTCGACATAAGACTAACACAAGTTAAATTATAAATTCTCTTGCAAATCGAATTTATCGGTAATGTAGTAGAAAATAAAAATATATAACACTCCTCTTTCCCAAACTTTCAATTCCATTAATATAACTATTAAAAATGGACTTACTTAGCATGTGTATCGGAACATCGTGCATAGAAATATTTTAAGAAGCGTTTGTAACACATTTCTCTGTTTGTGTACATAAAAATGCATGAACTGCAAGATTGATTTGAAATATAATGTTGTAATTATCGATGCGAGAACTCATAAATATCAATATCAATATCATTTGATGAATTTATATTTAGATTTCGTTGCTTGACACACGCGAATATTTCATTACTCCAATAAAACTGCATTGTGTTGCCATCTCTGAAGGAAACTATAAGTAATTTATAACACGAAAGTTTTTGACGTCAATCGACAATTTTGCTTATCTTATCTATTTTGTACTTGACATTTTCTCTTTGTAAACTTCATCTTTTTTGCTCGCACTTATTTTCATCTTCAATAAAAATATAAGATTGTATGGAACTTTCCTATATTTATTATCTTCAATATAATTTAGTTATATAATTGTCTAAAAAATTCAACAAATATTCCATAGATCTGCTCTTGCCTTCCTACTTTATTACTATATTATTTGTTTTAAATTGTTTGATTCATTAGTATCCCAATTTGGTGAAACATATAAAAGTTTTCTGATCTTATAAAAACTTGAAAAATTATTTTTATAATTCGGCAGTGGTAATGTCAAATAAATCTCTCGACAACATTTTTACATATTAAAAAATATACGTAACTATAAATTGTTCTATATATCTCTATAACGGAGATTTCGTATAGGAATTATTATAATTGAAGATATATATGTTATGTAAGGGATTGATTTATTGCACTCTTATGAAATAAAAAGTCGTGCTCGAACACATGATTAGATAAATTAAGTTTCGCTTAACGAACTACATTCAAGATCTTATGTATGTATTACATTTCTTTCACTTACTCTCTCTAATTCAGTTCTTATTTGGAGGTAACTTCAACTATATTTTTACTTATATTTGAATTATTACAAATCTATACTAATATCTAAAAAACAAATTTTTAGGTAATTTTATATATCAATATATCGATTATGACTACTTTAAATCCAAATGAACTTACCATAGTGAAAAGGGACCTATATGTTCCTTCTCTTGATGAAATAAAAGATGGTAATTCTTAACTAAAATATAATCTCTATTTATGAAAAGTTTTTGTAATGTGATATAAATACACATATCTTTTTTTAATAGTCTTAAAAGAAGGATTGATTAAAAATTTCGCGGATGTAAAAGTAGAAGTTGTTGATTGCCCAGATTTAACAAAAGAACCTTTCACACTTGCTGCACCAGGTAACTAATGTTTTAAATATTAAATATCTTTTGTATTATTTTAAATTAATATATGCAATTGGATATTTAGGATTAGGTGGCAACCCAACATTACTCGAAATTGGTGGTCCAGCATTTCTTCTTCCTACTGTACAAAAGAATAAATTGTATGACATCCAACAACTCTTGAATCACTTACAATACAAAGAAGATTCTTTTGTTGTTGGAGCAGGAGCTGGTCCATGGCCATATCTAAATTCCAATTGTGAGGTATAATAATTACATTAAACTCTTAGTTATAAATCTTCATATTCAATTTAATTATTTCCTAGATAAATAATTTATTTTTTTCTAGCTTATAATGAACTTAACTGTTTCACCATCCAGTGTACAAAATGGAACTCGTATTTCATCTGTCGATACAACAAATGGAAATTGTGTGCTTCAAACATTACCTAATAGTGAAACAAGACTTGCTTTATTAGCTAATTTGTTTGTTATTGAAGGTAAACCAGGTAAAGTCTTAAAAGTGCATGCTAAAAGACGTACTGGAAATAATGATTTTATTGCATCTATGCAAAAAGCAATTGCTCAACATTATCCAAATAATCTAGTTGGTAAGAAATTCTATTAGTAATAAATATACTTGTGATAGATACAGTTAAATTTTTGTATTAAATTTTTACAATTATAGGATTAGGAGGAACATTTTTAATGAAAGATGGAAAAGTTAAACAGCATGTTATGGCAGACTTCTCAAAAACTCCATTAAAGACGGAAGCACAACTTAATAACTGGTTACACTTCTATAATATGTCAACACCTCTAATAGCCGTTGGTACATTTGTTAGTTCTGAAAGTGTAAGTAAAATTATATAAAAGTAAACGTTTTGTAGTTACAGGATAAACTAACTAAACTGCACTTTAATATTGATAATAAATGATCTAAAATCTTCTTTAGTCTATTATGTGTATTGTTTCACATTATATCGCATTTGAATTGTAATTTTAGGATTTAGATCTTCGTGTTCAGCATTTCCACAGCTTTTCCCATCATGGAGAGGGTGGACATTATCATATTGATACAACACCGGAAACTATTGAATACTTGGGATATTTCAACTTGGGTACTACACTTTATCGTGTAGATAAACCACTAACTGGTATTCAGTTTGGAAAGGATTAATTTCTGTTATATAATTATATATACAGTTTGTCTATAAAGTGATGCATAAATGTTTATGGTATAATAATCTTATAAACATATTTCTTTTCTAACTATATAATTCAAATTATTTGAAAGGGAAAATATATTTTTCAAATTATTTTACTATCATAATAAAAATTATCACTGAAGTAAATCTATAAGGTGTATGAATGTATCTACAGGCTCCATTAATGTCATAACATACTCAATGTACAATTGATGATTCCAGTTATTTATATTAAGTTACATAATTATGAATAAATGTACTTATTTCAGTTATATTAATGAATACATTAATTTCAAAATTAAAAATATCTTTTAAATAAATGTAAAGAGAACCATATCATTTTTATAACAAATTTGATGTTATAATTAACATTTTTTACTGTTTTACATTCAGACGAATTTCAATTCGATCGTTACATTTTCCAAATCTTCCTACCAGTATTAATCTGTAATAAGCTGTTTGACGTGCAAAGCTGTATGTTAATTTTATCAGACAGCAGCTGTACTAGCGGTAAACGAATAGTATACCGTAAATGTCTCGTTCAGTATAATCGTGTATTGTAGCTGTAAAATAGCCAAAGAATGAAGTTCAGCATTGAATCTACTGCTTCTTATAATAGTATACATCCAGAATATCATTACACTGAACAATTCGCCAATAATGCTGAAACGTATCAAGAGAGTACCAAGTGGTATGGAGTATTTTTGGCATTTTTATCAGGTACATTTTTTACAATTAGTTCTGCATTAGTCAAAGCAGTAGAAAACGTACATCCTATGGTATTACTGGCTATCAGATCTGTTCTACAAATGTTAGTTATGGCTGTTGTAGCACTTAAAGTTTCCAAAAGTCTTTTTGGACCCAAAGGGCAAAGAATGCTCTTACATTTGCAAGTATGTTAACTATAAAATTAATAATAGTTATATAATATTCTATATGATAATAAATAAAAATAATCTAATAAAGTATATCATCTTCTCTTAGGGAATAGTAGGTGGTGCAACCTTATCATTATTATATTATAGTTTTCGAAAATTACCTATAGGAGATGCTACAACAATCATATTTAGTTCTCCAGTGATTGTTATTGCACTATCTTTCATTTTATTAAAAGAACCTTGTGGAATATTACGTGTGATAGTTATGTGTGCACTCTTTGCAGGTGTTGTTTTTGTATCTAAACCACCATTTCTATTTCAGGTAAAAGAACAAAATTTTTTATACAATTTCTATAAATAAACAATTTGTTTAATGTTATAAAGTATTTCTTTTTTTAGACATATAGAGCTGAATCATACAATGTGATGGGATATGTATGTGCTATCTTAGCGACCCTGTTTACAGCTCTTAACATAGTTATCATGAGGAAGTGTTCGGAAATCCATTATTCAACAATAATCTTCAACCTATCTTGGTATTCACTCATTACTGCAATATCTTTCTTCTTCCTTGTGTCAGATAATCACGAACAAAAATCAAAGTTGCCACATGATTGGATTACCTGGAGTAAAATATTGTTAGTAGCACTAACTGGATTATTAGGTCAAATTTTAGTAACTAATGCGTTAAAGATAGAAGGTGCTGGAAAAGTATCAGTGACTAGATCTTTAGATATTATTTTAGCTTATATTGTACAAATATATTTTTTTGGAGATCAGCCTACATCAACCAGTATCATTGGAGCATTTCTAATCATAGTCTCTGTTATATGTATGGGATTTGAGAAAGAAATTTATAATGTTTGTGATTTTATTCCCTAATTAAAGATACAGTACCTTAAATTATATACCTGCTCTTAACATAAACATAGATAATATGATACATATTTTTATGAATGGTGAAAACATTATTGTTATACTATTATTATGATTTCCATAATATAAAGTTTTAAGACTTTATACAGTATAATATTAAATTATATATAACTAATTATATATAACTACCATTCATTTACATAATCTTTTCAACCGCTTTAATTTGTATATTTTGTGTAAGTTTTAATTCAAAATAAAAACAAAAGCAATAAGTATTTGATAGCGTAACTTAACAAACCGATTCTATCGGATCTGTACCATTTTTTTTAAACTTGTTACTAGATAGAAATGACACAACTTTAAAGTATATAAATGATTACATATTTACAATTGTACACACATCATTACTATATGTACTTCGAATTATCCGTGACTTTGTGCAGACGTAATTAATTATATCTTTATAATTGTTGACGCGGTTTATTAAAAAAAAAAAATATATATATATATAACTACGATTAACAACACCATACCATATCCAAGATAATAGTATGTACACTTTCTTTCTTTAGCAACTTTATCCCTGATAGATACAAACAATTTTATCGAGAAAATGCTAATTTAGAGCTTATAGATCTATACATATTCTTAGATCTTATATAGTTTACAACTTAAGTAATACACGTACGAATTCTTCAGCAACTGTTTAAAACTTTATCATGCAACATAGTATTATATGCTACACTAATTATTTTAGATTAATTATCGGTAGAAAGAAGCCACGGATACTTACATGCAATCAATCTTCTTATAGTTGAAAGAACAAAAAAATTATATACATGTTCTTGTCTGTACCACTTTTTAAATATTTTATTTCGAAGTTTCATCCAATTTGCATTTTTTTGCAATTATTGCCACCTGCACTAGCTGCTCTATGCACGCGTTAACTAAATCAATTTTCGAATCTTTTGTGTTATGCTTAAATAATATTAAAGCTACCGTTAAACGGGAATGTAATTATTTGTAATATTGAAATAAGAATTATTTATACATAATATATCAATTTTTGTCTGAGATTTCTGATGTTTTTTATGTAAATTTATATTTACATAGTTCTTATCCAAAAGTTGTAATTTTACATTGGTCACATATGAACTTTTCTAAATTTATAAGACATCCCTAAATGTCTTATATCATAATTTCGAGACAGTACAAAGTCTAGTTTATATTTTATGAATTTAAGTAGTTTTAAACTGGTTTCAATTGTTTCTCTAGCATTATGACATTAATATAATTACGTATACTACTAAAAAAATTAATCACTATTCAAGTATGTACACAACATACAAAATATGATGCTGTCCTATGAATATAATTATTAAACGCATTCTCTATTACTTGAATGTTTCTCTGAAAAGTGTCTTTTTTCTTAAACAATATTACCAATATCTTTTAATTTACTTGTTGATTTTTTTTCAAATGATTTCGTTTATATATAAAAATATAGAAATAAATGAATAATGGGCATTGTGCACCATTTCTATAAAGACAGATAAAAATATCAAATAATAATATATATATATATGTATATACACACGTTATTTTGCAAAATGTTACAAATGGTATCAGAATTTTTATTATATTCTTCATTATATTCAAAATATCTCTTAGTTATAAAAATAGAGCACACACTGGTTTTGATTGATTGCCTTATATAATGCCATTGAAATACAACTAATTTAACTTTGGAATATATACATACATATATATACATACATATATATACATATATATACATACATATATATACATACATATATATACATACATATATATACATATATATACATACATATATATACATACATATATATATACACAATCACGCATATACACATATATCACCTCGAAGCTAAGAAAGATATTACAAAGGTCTACAGTATCTTGGATTAAATATAATAAAATTATTGTATGTTACTTTATACAAGAAAATATATATTTTTTAAATAATTTTTAAAACATAATATTCAATTATACGACCTTGCAGACTTTAAACAATTTGAAACATTAATTAGATGTTTTTTATTATTTAACATAATATTAAATATTAATTAATAAAATATAAAACATCTGCAAAGCAATAAAAGTCTTGAATATTTGTAACGTGTGATTTAGTAAACAGCAAATATTATTTTATATAAAATAATTTTAAATTTAATTTAATACAATTTTTTGAGATGAAATATGTTTCTTATTAATAAAAATGGTACTCAGAGTATTTGAACAAAAAAAAAATAAGAAGAGATAATTAAAAATTAATTGAACTATTTTTATCTGAAAATAAATAAAATTATTAAATCTCTTTAGTAATAATTAGAAAGAAACCCTTAGTATCTGTGTATAATTATTTATTTTTATGAAACAAAAATGCAATGTTGCAAAAGCTACTTGTCAATATATCTAAAATATTTGTACGATAGTATATACACTATCTCCAATACTCAAATCTTTACTCTGTAACATTAAACTTTTATGAACTTATAGTAATATGTAACTTTATATTAACCAAAACAAAATATAATTCTGCTTTTTCCTCTATGGTACTGTTTAATGTAATGCTATAATAGAATTCATCAGCTATAATAACAGCATCAGTTATAAATAATATACAATTGATGAATGATATCACATCTAATGAAATATATATTTTCAACATGTAACATAAGTAAATAAATAAGATAATAGATACACTAGAACTTTGCCCTTCTTTTAAATTTTAAATTCATATTTGATTTTGCATAATTTACCAGCACTTAAATTAAAATAATTTCAGAGCTTATAACATTTAAGTTTTAATGTTTCCTTTTTCATCAAATTCTACATATGTTTCATACAATTACATATAATGCCAAATGTATTAAAATAGTTTTCTAATTTTATAAAAACCATTCAATGTGTTAGTATAAACAAAGTATACCATAATGATAAGCATATTTTTATTATGAATACTATTAAACAGTAACAATGCATTCGTGTTCCTTGTGTCACAAAATGCTCCAAAATACGAAAATTAATTTATACAAATATGTTTCTATGCAACTTATGCAAAGTATGTGTATTATTACATGTTACAATGTTACAGGTATTTGATTGAAGACAAATTTATAAGTATAATCTCTTTTTTCTTCAAATATGAATCAAATAGTTAATATCTATGTTGAGTTCTAAGTATTGTTATAAGTAAAAAGTTAATGAAAAACTATCTGGGTTCAGATGGTAATATTGCATACAAATTGTTTATCATAATACTTCAATGTATTGGCTGTCATGTATCTAATTACTTAGGAGCTAAAAGCAAAGTACAGAGTAGATTTAATTTATATAAACGAATAATATATATTATAAAACACACTCGCATTAATATTTAGAATACCTTAATATTTTATGTACACAGCGTGCCATTATTTCATTTTTTGTTAAATTTCATTATAAAATTGTGGATGGTAAAAGAATGGTCTAAGATTTCAATTCTTTAACAGGGGTAAGTGACTTTGTAAATTGTAAACATATAAAATATTTATAACATTACTCATTGTATCATGATTCAATATGAATTTTGAGCCAAACAGTTTTTTTAAGAGAAACACGAATAGTATAAAAAGGATATAATAATAATGTTAATTGAAAACGAGTATGTTTGGAAGTTCCTGCATACCATACATATAGAATGACGTAATAAACTAAAGACAGCATCAACTTTTAAAATATATGTTAAACACAAACATCTGGTGCACTTCATAGAGCAACGAGTAGAGGACATTTTGGCATAATAACATAATGCCAATTGAAATAAACATATAAACTTTCATTGACCATTGTTAAAATATTGCTTAATTAATCAAATATTCTTAAAATAGAACAAATTTTGCATACCTCCTTTAACTTCATTGAACAAATTAAATCAAATGTGTATTGGAACATGGACCAATAATTCTGCTCGGCTGGAAAATACTGCAGAACACATTTCGCATGTATATTCTACAGCATCTGGTATTATAGTTTCTGGAATATCGTCCACAGGGGCTATAACGCTATGAACAGCTAACATCCTTTGAGGCGCTGATTCAACTTTTACACTAAGTTTTACATTTCCAGTACCCACATCTTCGGTATTATTTGCTTCACCTACATCAGGAAGTATATTTTCTTCCTCGGTTGCAACACTTGCCTCAAATGCAACTTCTAAATTACTTCCATCCACTGAATGATCTATTAATCTTTCTGAATCCGTATTTTCTGTATTATTATTATTTTGTATTTCCTCGTGATCAATATCCATTGGTTCTTGCTTAATTACATCTTTCTGTTTTTTCATTTTTCTCAAGACACCTGATTTTTTTCTAGGTGATGGCTCTATTTTTTCATTATTAATAGCAAGGATATTGCCATTATTATTTCTGTGATTATTATTTGACGTTTTTTGTAAGTTAGGTTCTATTTTTATATTGGTTAATGGCGATTGATGATGTATTGGTGTTGGAGATAATAAAGATTCTTCCTTTTGTTTTGGGAATGTTGCAGGTGCTGGTTGAAGTTTCCCTTCAATGTGATAACTAACGTTTTTTGTTCTTGGTCTGTTCCTTTCCCCGCCCGGGAAAATACCTAACTTATGCTCTTGTGGTATCATTTTAGGAGTCCTTGTTACCATTGTTTTAGTTTTCTGTCCCTTTTTAACTCCATCACTACCAATTTCTACAGGCACTCTTGTTTTTTGGGTGTGAATCATTTTTGGTCTACCAGGTTGACATGAAGCTTCAGCTTCACTCTTTTTTTCTTCTTTCCTAAGCTTCTTCTTAGAAAGCTTCGATTTTCCCGGGTTTAATTTTGAATTACTGACGATTGAATTTATATTTTGTAAAGAGTTTTCAAAACTCTTAAGAACATTCTGATAACCTTCTTCAACATTCGATCGATGTTGTTTATTTTTTCTTCCAAGTTTCCTTTTTGTATTATCATCTGAATCAGAACCTCCTTCCATCATATCATACTGCTCAGTCATACGCAACATTGTGTTGGTTTCATGGGTTTTCAATTTACGTCTTCTTTTATATTTACGTGGTCCAGTTTGTGGTTGACGTCTTAATGCGGTATTATCATCACAATGTTGCACAATATGAGCAACTATTTCTTCAGATGTTGCATACGCATCACCACATACTTTACATAAGTATGGTGTAATGCTACCTACACATTTTGGATCAGGACCTGAATGATGAGCACGAACGTGTTCTCTCAGAACAACCTAAGGTAATAAAAAAGAAGTAATAAAAAATTACGATATAATGTATTTAAATGGAATAGCAAAGTATACTTTAATTAAGCTGCCTTACTCTTTGATTAAAAGCACGTGGACAAATTGCGCATCCATATGGCTTTTCTCCTGTATGGATACGTTCGTGTTTTCTTAAAGTTCCACCATCAGCAAATGCTTTCCAACAAAATCTACAACCATATGGTCTTTCTCCAGTGTGAATGCGAATATGAATTTGTTGTGAACTACGACTACCAAATGTTTTTCCACATTCTCGGCATGGGAAAGAACGACCACCTAGATCTTTATTATGTGAATGACGGTGGCTAACGAGAGCTCTACCATCAGGAAACTCTTCTCCACATTCGTCACAAGCTACCATCTTATTGCGATGTGATACCATATGTCTAAGACAAAATTATATTTAAGTAAAAGATTAGAATTACGGACATACAAGAACAATTATAATAAGTACCTTCGTAATCTAGCTTTGCTATGAAAACGTTTTCCACATTTTGTACATCCAAAAGTTTTATCGACATTATGAACCCATGAATGCTTTAGTAAACTGCGTTTATCTTTACACGTTTTTCCACAAAGAGTACATGTATTTGGTGGAGCATCTTGAGCATGATTTTGTCGAACATGTTCAGCAACTTCAGCATCATCACGACATCTTTCCCCACATAGTAAACATCGACGACTGGGTGATCTAGACAGATTAAACAATGTTTTATGGTAATATTCATCTAAATATAGAATATAAATAAACTTAGAATAATAAAAATTTTCAAAAATATTATCATACAGATCCAAACTTTAATTAAAAAGAAATCTTGGTTAAATAGTACCTAGCATGAAGTTCAGCATGTGCTAACAATGCCAAAGCTTCCTCAAACCATTCACCACAAACATTACAAACATGAAGTCGACTTGGACCTTCCATCATATCAGCAGCCTCCTGTTTGACATGAATCCTAATGCAATCAATATTAAAATTAATATCACATTGTAATTGATTTTCTTGCAAATTTATCAAGCATTGAAACAAAATGCAGTTTTAGCTAGTATATGTAATCTTAATAAATAAATATATTTTGTCCATTAGCATAAAATTATCTTACTTTTGATGGCGTTTAAGTAAATCCAAACGGTGAAAAGGAACACCACAAGTATTACAATAGAATTCCCCAAATCTCTCATCTCCTGTATATGTGGCATCATTATCATATTCCTCTGTATCAGATTGTACTGTGCCACCATGTTTGATACGAACATGTTCTCTTAAACTATTAACATCCCAAAACATATCACCACAAGACGTACATTCAAATGGACTATCACCACCATGTATGCGTGCATGAGAAGCAAGTGCTTTTTCCCTTGCAAAACCAACACCACAATACTGACACACGTATGGTTTTGTTGGATCAGTTATAGGCCACCGTGGTGTTTGAACTTCATTTGATACAGGTGACATCTGTTCAGTCCATCTTGAGCTTGAAGCATAGTTACTACTGCGTGCAGAATTTCTACTAGTCATTTCCTCCAAAAGACGCATATCTTCGTCAACATAATCATAAGATTTACTGACGTACTTGCCCATTTCCATTTTATTATCTTCCATATTGCGTTTTGAAATAGAATTATTTTTGCGTTTTCTTGGTACACTTGACTGTACCTTTTTACGTCTACCTTTAGTAGATTCCTCTTCTTCTGGTGCCAATGAATCATCATCATTTAAATCATCCTCTAAACCATCTCGTGGTGGTGCATAAGCATGAATCTTTAAATGATTCATAAGATCACATTTTCTTGCATAACGTGCTCCACATAAATTACAACCATGAGGTCGATCCGTTTGATGTGTCACCATATGATTCATTAAGTTTGCTTTTTTTCTAAACCTCCTGCTACAGAAATCACATGGATAAGGTCTACTATTTGTATACGAATCTTGATCAATTGGCAATGGTATCTCCATATCATCATATTCCAGCAAATTTTCATGAGATACTTTTACTTCTGATATCTCAACTCTTCAAAATATAAAATTAATTAATTATTCAGTTACTAAATTTAACTTAAAAAGATATTTTATTTAAACTTACCCATCTTCTGGACCAGATCTATCCCAATTATCTGCAATTACTTCTTCTGTAACCTGTATATTCAAATAGTCATGACCTTGATCTTGTGGAACTATGTAAATAGATTCCATGTCATTGGATTGTGGTACCATTAGTATTTCTGACCCTGTCGTAGAAGTAACATTGGGAACTGACTCTACTGTTTCTTCTATTGTAACTTCTTCGCAAGCTCCTATCACTTCCTCTTCTGCTCCAACAAGTTGTGCCTCTAAACCACATATTACCTCTTCATGAATAACATTTCCTACCTCCTCCACCCACTGTAGTGTTAAGTCTCCAGCAACATCCATTTTGTTATAATATAAACTTATTTGATCACTGAAATCACTAAAATATAAGAATTATTTTTAACTTTAAAGTTGTTATATTTTAATTTCTTTTATTTCATTACTTTGATATTTTATTTATACAATATCTATATATCATCTATCAATATATACATAATACACAAAACATATAACTACATAAACATCAAAAATGTATTATATGAAGTTAAATACTGACACAATTAATTTAAATCTGAAGAGATATAGTTCTAATTAAAAAGAACAAATTCTTTTTCTATTTAATAGATGATTATCTATTTAATTTTTAAGCAAAAATAAAACATTGTGAATTAAAAAACTGTTTTCACAGAAAGTCTTCTATCTATAGTAACTATCTTTGTAGTAAAAAAATAATTATTTTCATTCATTAATTACAAATTGTTAACAAAAGATTCCTCTTTATACATTTCCTATTGAAAATGAATTAAATTTATTTAATAAAATATAATATTAAATAACATAAGGTGCAATGTTGAAAGTTGCATGTGAAACTAACTTAGAAGATACATCTAAGAGTCATTCAAAATTATCTATCAATTATGGATTTAAGATTTTCTAAGATCGTTTTCACTAAACTTTTTAAACAACGAATATATAAAATGTTGACATCTAAGGTTATATTATATAGGTTATGACTTTAGAGGTTATAAGAAGCATTTCGAAATAGAAAATTGTTTTACGCGAATGAACCGATTGATAGAAGTGCCAAATAGAACGGTAATGAAAAACAATGGGTAGCCGATCGGGTAACAGTATTTTACATATGATCAAAGCAGTAGCCATAGCCTCTCTTTATTCTGAGCCTCCTTCCATCCAATTACACATTACGAACTATGCTAAAGTGGTACTTGTTCGTGCACGCGTAGAAATTTTCTACCTCAATTCAATGTTGGTAGAAATAGACGCAATCACAATAATTTACTTACTGTTAAATATCCTTTACACAGCTATTAACCTAACCAAAAATACTTTATCGAGATTGAGAACAGCGTCAACCTTCGGTTGTTTTCAATTTGGAGGGGATACGTTTAGAAATAAATTTAACAAAATGGCCGACAGATGTGACTTTGGGGAATAGCCAACTATAGATAAGAAATCTGCGCAAAACCTTTCACATTTGTATAGTACTTGCCTGTAACAAGTAATTAATCGTGTAGTGTACATTATATACATAAGTATCCATAAAAATTATTGCTATTCAATATATAACTTATATTTCTAACTTGTGGATTTAGAATCACAAAGTAAACGCGCGATATGTAAAATGTAGTTCACAACTTTTCATTGGTATATGCTATGCTTGCACAATGTAAATGCACCATTCCATATAACTGAAACATGATTTGTTGCTTACGAATCTATTCATTATTATGTTTCATGATTAACATCCGTTAAGTTCTAAGAAATTTGAATTTGTTTATATACATTATCTTTACATTTGTATTTTATTTATGTTTATAGTGTAATTGTTAAAAAACATTTAATTACTATAGTACATTATGTAAAGTAACAATGGATAAAATAAGTAAAAAGCAACTTGCAGTATAAATTATAATATGAAAAATATATTTTGATACGTTAATACTTAATTAAAAATTAAAAATAATGCCTGTTACATCTAGTTCAACAGTGAGTGTAAATTAAATTTTGTAATATATAAAGGATCTACATAAATAATATCGTACATGATTACATATTTTCTTACAGGGTAAATCCAAAGTTAAGCGACCACAGTTAAAAAGGATGACAGAATATTCAACATGTTCAAAGTTACTATCAAACAGTGTACATAAAAAAGGTAATGTCACTATAGTATAATGTTTTTACATAAATCAAATAGTCCTATCAATTAAATTTTTATTTCGTAGATTATGAAAGGCCTCAACCAATTAAAATTGCACAATTGCTTCGTCCATCCGAAAATGTAAAAGGCATTCCTCAAAACAGTGGTACATATATATATTCCATCCTTAATCTTTTTTATATAAGTGTTATATATTCATAAAAATAAATGAATTTCAGTACGTAAAAGAATACAACCAGAAAGATTAGGCATGCTTTCAAATAAAAGAAATATAAAGGCAAATGTGGAACAAAGTGGTTAGTATATATTAATATCTTTAATTAAATATTTATAGTAACATAATTTTATTTTTGTCAGATATTCAAATTGAAACCTCTAAGAAGCATGTACGTAGATTTCTTAATTTTAATGGAACTCCTATTAATGCTACAAAAAATGACAATGAAGATAAAAGTCAATCAGATGAATTTAAGCAGTATCATCACAAAATTTCTAAACCAATAAAGAAAAGAAGTTTATTACTACCACCGAATGCTATAAAAGACAAATATTTAGAAAAATGTAATGTGAATATAACTAGGCAGTCAACAGTATCTGAAATATCAAGAGAAATAGATGAAATAAATACTGACTTTAAAAATGAAAATAAAATCAGGAATGAATCCTTAGCTGTTAATATTAATTCTGCAGTACCATCTAAGAATAGGCAAACATATAATGAACAGAAAATTGTTCAATGTTCTAATCATTCAAAACCAAAGCCTATTGATATAAATCATGTACAACTTTTCAAAACATTACATGTAGCATTAAAATCCTCTCAACAAATAATAACAAATAATGAGGATCAAATGTTTACACAAAATAATTCAATACATGAGAAATTTATTTCAAACAAGAGTGCTTTAAAATGTGACATATCATCAGAACCAAAAGAAACAGATAACTGTATTCAAAATTTATATAATGATATTGAAGATATAAAATTAGTGGCTTCTGGAAATTGTACAGATGCGGAATCACCTGAGATGATCTATATAAATAAAGATAAAATTATTCGATTGGAACATGACTTAAAAGATTTATTAAAAGAAACAGAAGAAAGGGTAACTAAATTAAGATCAGTGTTATCACATGTCACAAAATTACTTGTAAAAGATAGAGATATTACTTCTGATATTGAGAAGAGAAATAATAAAATGATGGACAAAGAAGTTCAAGTAGAAACTTGTTGCAGATCAATACAATATTCACAAGAACACTTGAAAACACCTATTACACATATACCACAAATTACAGTAATAAACAAAAAGGATTCAAATGAAAATAATTCAACTGCAAAAGATGAAAATAAAGAAAATGATAGAGGTTTTAATATAAGAAGAATGTCTGATATTGCAGTAACAGATGGAAGTTTCCTAGAATTAGAAAATCAACTTAATATTATGCACGCAAAACCTATTCAGAGTTACTTATCTAAACCAAAGACTCCTAAAATTCTAAAAAAATGTAAGCAGAATCGATCACTCAGAGAATATATGGCTTTAAAGTCAAATATAAATTTCTTAGAAACACCAGATGGTAAGAAGTTCAGATCTTTATGTCAAGTAGATAACATAGACAAATCTGCTGTTAATGTAACATATATATCAAATAAACTGCTCACGGATCTTCAGAATTTGTACTCTGAATCACCAGATTCTTAAATATGAATTTCTTTATGTAATGGTGTTGAAAAATATTGATAAATATGTGTATTTAATTTATATACAAACACTATACAATAATTAATATATTATATGTAATACAATTATAATTAGTTAATATAAGTTTTATAATTGTGTATGTGTATGTTAATGGGTGCATGTTTAAATTTTAATGCAAAAATTGTTTCAAATTTTTATAAAAAATTTAAATATAAAATAAATATATGTATATTTTTTATGAAATAGAAATTAATAAATATATTTTCATGTATTTATTAGAATACCAATTTCAACGAGAAAATTGAAGTTATCATTCAAATTTAACTCTATAGATTTTATATAAATTACAAATATATGTATAAAATAATATTTCTTACAATATTGTTAAAGATGTATAAGTTTTTGAAATACAAGTAAAAAATATATTTGATATAACGTAAAAATGGAATAGGTTAGAATAAAGTAATGTAAGCACAAGTGTGTCGTATGATTGCATATCTTTTAGGATGTTCGATCAATGGTGCCACTACCTCAGGCTAGCTTGGGATGATTTCTGTCACAGTGAAATCATTAAATATATAATGACATCCAAATTAGGAATTCTTATTTCTAAATTGGTTTTCGATGTTATTATTTTTAAAAAAACCTGTGCATTATGTTACGCCTTTTAAACTTCTCATAATAAGTCTAACCACCGTACTTTAACGAAATAAAGGTAAAGAGAATGGCTCGGCCAAAGCATAGAGTTAACACGGATATATGTGCTGACTGCGGAGCACTCGGTAAATACATTCTTTTCTTTTAATGATTCATTTAACATACGATCTTTACTAAATATATTTAATTTTTTACTAATATTGTGTAATCACATGTTAATACAAAATTGTTTTCAAATTGATTAAAACTAATTACATTTCCTACGTACTTTTTCACATGTTATGTTATATAAGGTAACTAATTTATGTATCAGAAAATTATATTTTATTGATAATTTTTATATAATTACCGAATTTTATAATGTATATTATAATAACTTTGAAAAAAAGTTATTGTTATTTGTGATTTTATTCATGTGATTTTTTTCTGCTTGATACAATTTAATACATTAATTTATCACTAATGATTCATATTTTATTGTAAAAATTACATGGAAATAAATTTTAAAATTACTTTTAGAACCAGGATGGGCTTCATTGAATAGAGCAATTTTATTATGTGATGACTGTTGTGGTATACATCGTAGCCTTGGTCGTCATATATCTCAAATAAAATCACTTCACAAGAGTATTTGGCATGCAAACCTCCTTAATGTTAGTAAAAATAAGTACAAATTTAATCAGAAAGTCCCTAATTTAAAAAATAATGACTATTAACTTATAGATGGTGCATACATTAAATGATAATGGGGCAAACAGTATTTGGGAACATTCCCTTTTAGATCCTAGTAATTCGAAAATTAGTAGAAGAAAGCCTCAAGCTAAGGATCCACTACAGTTAGTATAAACTATTTTATAGTAAAATATGAAATATAAAATTTTAATAGTGATTAAATTATTTTTATAGCCCAATAAAAGCTGACTTTATTAAAGCAAAACATCAACATTTGGCATTCATATTACGTCCAAGTAAAGAAGAATGTTGTAGTGAAGAAGAATTAAGTAGACAATTGCATAGTAGCGTTCGTACAAGTAATTTAGAAACTTCTTTAAGATTGCTGGCACAAGGTGCTAATCCAAGTTATTTTTACAAGGTAGTTTTAAACAAACCATTATTATATAGTTTAATAGTAGAAACATATCATACAATATTTCATTTTACAGGAAAAGGGTACAACACCTTTACATGTAGCTGCTAGAGCTGGTCAAGCTTTGCAATTAGAACTTTTAATAGCTAATGGTGGTAATCCTAGTATAATTGATTCAAATGGGCAGACATCTGCTGAAATTGCCAAGTATGTAACTATATGCATATGCTTATTTTGCATATAAAGAAGCATTATTCATATATGATTGTCACATTTTTGTTGTTTAGGATGGCAGGACATATAGACTTATCTGACCGCCTAATTGAATGCATGTATGAATTAACAGATAGACTAACATCCTTTATATGTTCACGTAAACCAAACCATAGACTGGATGAGCATATAATTATACCTGAATGCACATTATTATTGCAACAAAGTGATCTGTGCTTAGAAGGAAGAAATAAGTTACAAATGGTAAGTGTACTTTATCAAAGTATGAATATATGTATTATACGAACCTCCATTTTTTTTAGTTATCAAATCATTTGTTGGAAGAATTGGCAATGGATGTTTATGATGAAGTAGATCGTCGAGAAAATGAAGAAAGTAAGGACATAATTGTATTATATAAATCATTTCCAGAAATGAATAAATTAGCATCTGAAAATAATTCTACATTATTTATAATTTTGAAGTTTAATATGTAGCTTTTTGTAATGTACGAATATATGTATATTCACATATATAACTGATTTCATAGAAATTAAGTATTCATAAAACAAACATATTACTTTAATCCATGTTTTTTTCATATATTATGCTATTAATATGCATGCTTTTTTTATTGCATCATTTTAAAGGAGAGGTGAGTTGAATTTAAAAGTTTCAATTTTATTTTAATATATGCATGATTTGAATAATAAAATAACTGTTATAAATACATATATTTTAATCACTTAATAATTGACAGTATTAATTATTTTTTACTTTATGTTCTTGAAATAGTTTGGTTTGCATCTGCATCCTTACCAGAAAAATGTACAGTGCCTTTCTTACCAGTGAACCCACAGCTATCATCAACAAGAAATCAAGGTAGACAAAAACTAGCAAGATTTACACCAAAGGAGTTTGCTACACTTATTATAGATTTTCTCATTGAGGCTCGCAGAAGACATATGCTTGCAAATAATGCACCACTACAAGGTTTGTAAGAAATTGTATAAATTAATTTTTTTAATTTATTCATTATATCAATATGTATAGTATTTCTAGATCCAGCTATTTCTATACTTCGCAAAGAGCAACATGGAAAGTATGGATCACAAATGTCTGATGATGAACCATTGTATGATAGTGTTGCTTCTGATGATGATTACACATTGACATCGTCCGACAATGCAGTGCCTGAATATTCCGCGCAGTTTAAGATGGATAACGAGGTATACATTAAATTACTTTAATATAAAGTTTAAAAATTAGTTATAAATACGGAAAGTATGGTATAAGATATAAAAAAAGATGGACAATAAGTTACATGCTAAAAATAGATAAAATTGTATGGTAACGTATTAAAGGTACCAGCTCTAGTAACGAAAAGAAGAATAAGGAATCGGCTAAGTACATGGCTCTTCTGTAGACAATGCTATTAGGCAAGTGCACAGGTCTGTTAGTGCATGTGCAGCCTTTGCCAGAGAATGCTATATAGTTCACTAAAATTTATAACATGATCATACTGATTATGTGTTTTGTTTTGTAACAACCATATAACTTCTAAAAGTTCTCTCTTTTTTTTATTTGTTTCTTCATATAAAAGTGAAATTTCATTGCGTATGTTAAAATGCTATTACAGGAAGCTTTTGCACCATTAGCCAAGGGACTTCCATCTGTCGTAGAAGTTTTAAAAAAACAATTAACTCTCTCCGAATCTACTGTCAAGGATCTCCGTGAGCAGATTCGTACTCTGCAGAGTACTGTAGAACAACTGACACATGAAAATAATGAACTGAAGCAAATGATTCATGTAAGACAAATATTTAGTATCTTTATAATATATTGCAAATTAAAATCTGATGTACAAAAAATATAGGTAAAAGAATCTACTGATGGAGTTATTAATGGTCATGTTAGTGGAGAACAGGAGCCAGAACTAGAACCAGTGCTTGATATAAAAACGTCTCTTAATAGGAGCAATCAACGACCTGCGTCTATGTATGAAACACGAGAAGGTTTGCGTAAACCAAATTCGTGGTCAACATCTATTTGTCAGGTAATAATTTGATGACAAATTCTTTGATTTACGTTCCTCAATCTTATTACATAAAATTTGATTGATGCAGTCAAAACGAGATTCAGAGACAATATCTCGCAACAACACGCAAAGTTTATGGGAATGCGGTGCTCCTAATCTTCCCCCTAGCGAGGAAGTTACTCGAAGAACTGAACAAGTTACAAGAAGAATTCAGGAATTATGGATGGCCATGCAAGATCCAAAACAACGAGAAGCTTTTGTACCTTGTGCAGAAAGAATTCGTGTTGCTGTTGCTGAACTCACAGCTATATTCCCCCAAGTAAGACGTGCATTTCTTCTTTAAATATAAACATAAATTTATATTAAATACATTCAAATTATGTTGTAGAATCCTATTGAGGAAAACATCAGATCTGCTCTGCGACAATTAAATGGTAATACAGGTAGACTTCAAGCAGAATGTTCTGGTCTTCAGAGATGTACTAGTGATATAGAACATATGGACAGATGCCTTCAACAAGTACGTTCATGTGCTTATGATATTGCCAAAGCAACAAAGCTTCTTGTTACCCAATTTTAAACGTAACAGATCAAAGGCAAAGTATTACAAATTAAATAATTCTTTTATATTTGATGTATATAAATTGTACAGACGCTTAATATCCTAATACTCAAAATCATCACAGATTAATACATTGAATAAGTATTCGTTTTATATTACATAACAATAATTTGTTGTCTAATATTCTTATTTTTATTGTAATGTAAATAAGCATCAAATTTTAACACATGAATATTCTTATAGTTTGTTAAATCGTATAAAACATGACACGTTTCAAGATTTGATATAATATTTACGTAACTTTTAATGTATCATAAAGACTGAATAGCCATGAACCAATGAATTTTATTAATATGCAATTTAAGTTTCTATACTTGGTTTTACAAATATACTTTCTGCTCATATAAGCTGGCATATAAGAAACAATTATAAATATGAAAAAATGTATTGCATTTGTGTGATTACAAAAAGTATTAAGTGCAATACCAAAAGATTTAAAGTATCATAAAGTTGTTGTTAAAACCAGGTAAAAGTTTTGTGCATTTTTAGTGCCAATAATAAAATTTATTTTGTCGTATCAGTAAATAATTATTTACCATAAAAATGTATAATTAAAAGATTAATTAATAAAAATGTGTTTTTATTGATAACTTATAAGCGATGAAATATTTATAAATAATCCATTTTGTATGTTTAAATATTATATTTTATTATATATATAAAAAACCAGCTTATATTAAAGCATTACAAATAAGTGAGAATTTTGTCGCCAGTAAAAGAAGAAACGTTTTTACTATTATTATTATTATTATTATTATTATAATTACTATAATTATAATATTAATGTGATCAACACATATGTAACAATGAAAGTTTATATTGATAGTGCATTAATTATTTTACTTCAGGTATTTTCATCAAGAATTGCTTTTACTGTATTATTGGTATTAAGAATATATGTTTAATAGTTAAATAAAATTTAAATATATTATCGTTGATGCAAACTACATGATATATTTACTGGCAAATATAATTATCAAATAAAAATCATTTTTAAATATTTTTATTTATCCAAAGACTAATGTTTCATATCTACATTAAAGCTAATAACTGCTGTGTAATGATAGTTTAAAGTGCATGAATCATCATTATTTCTTATAACATCATCGTTTACATTTTTTGACTTCAGAATATTCATTTGGCGCGATGCATTTTAAAATGAACAATAAAATCATCTTACATATTGTAAATGTTCCTGTAGATTAACCCTTGTTTATATGATAAATGATTGTGCTTTACAATATGGAGAGTGTATAGATTACACAACCTATCATAACTTATTTGATATTATCTTAATTATTTTTTAAATTTTATTCTTTTTTTTATATTTCAGTCTAAATAGAAAAAAATGAGCTTTAATAACAATTATTTTTCAATGTGGTATCTATCTCTCATGGAAATGGCTAAAACACATGTTTTTAGCTATTACATATGATATTAAAGTTGATTATAGTTTTAATAATATTAAAGTTTTAATATTAAAGATCATTATGGTCAATTATTGTCACCTTGTGAAGGATAAATAATATCAACATTATGTTAAGAAAAAAAATTAAAATTTAATGGAAATGAACCTTAAAAAAGTAATTGTCTAGTGAATTTTGTAGGCCAATGATTCACAAGCGTTTTCGCGCTACCTGTTATGAAATCTTCGACGGATGATACAAAAACACGTGTTCTTTACACTTTAGCTGACGAAGTTTTGAGTAATTCGGGTAAATTTAAGAAAGTTTAGGTGGGTAGGTAAAAGAAAGTGAACAGGCGTGAAGCAAGGATAGTTTTAAGTAAGTCAATCGGTAGAATAGGAAAGTTTATGTGGATGATTGAAGGGAAAGTAGTGAAGCAGGAGAGCGGCCATTTTATGTTAGTATGACGTAGAGGCTGGGTGTAGCTTCGCGTTCAACCGTCCGTGTTCTTTGGAAAAGGCGAGAAAATCTGAATTCTGATGCTGGGGTCGAGGTAAATGCACGTACCACGCACTGAACGTGTGAACCGTAAATTAAGCCGAAGGAAAGTAAGGAAATTAGTTAAATAAGGAAGTACAGACATCCTGAAAGAGCGAGCATGAGCGAAGAAAGCAATCCGCGAACGCTCTATGTGGGAAATCTAGACACTTCGGTGTCGGAGGAACTATTGTGCGCACTTTTTTCACAAATAGGTGCAGTTAAAGGATGTAAGATTATACGAGAACCAGGGAACGATCCATATGCATTCGTTGAATTTACGAATCATCAATGCGCGGCTACAGCACTAGCCGCCATGAACAAGCGATCCTTCCTGAATAAGGAAATGAAGGTTAACTGGGCAACGAGCCCTGGAAATCAGCCGAAGTTGGACACAAGTAATCATCATCACATATTTGTCGGCGACCTGTCACCAGAAATCGAAACACAAACTTTGAAAGAAGCATTCGCGCCTTTTGGCGAAATTAGCAATTGTAGAATTGTCCGCGATCCACAAACCATGAAAAGTAAAGGATATGCTTTTGTATCATTTGTCAAAAAGTCTGAAGCTGAGGCAGCAATAGCAGCTATGAATGGTCAGTGGCTTGGATCTAGAAGCATCAGGACAAATTGGTCGACTAGAAAACCACCACCGCCAAGATCCGAAAGGCCACGACATTCAAATAATAGTAAACCTAACTATGAAGAGGTATGTTTCAAATTTCAATAATGGTCGCCTATCAATTTCCATACACTTGTGTTTAATTAAGATCTATAAAAATTACATATAGCTCACTTGTTGACAACATAACTAATTTTATTTATTTTTTAATTTGTGTATATTATCATTAATAGGTATATAACCAAAGTAGTCCAACTAATTGCACAGTATACTGTGGAGGTTTTACAAATGGCATTACAGATGACCTGATAACCAAAACATTTTCTCCCTTTGGTACCATACAAGATATAAGAGTATTTAAGGATAAAGGATATGCATTCATAAAATTTACTACTAAAGAAGCTGCAACACATGCCATAGAATCAACACATAACACAGAAATTAATGGTAGCATTGTTAAATGTTTCTGGGGAAAAGAAAATGGAGATCCTAATAGTGTGGGCCCAAATGCAAATCACCAAGCTCAACAGGTTATTTCAATGCGTATATTTTTTATTTTAATGATCCATATGTCTTATTTTTAATAAATTAAAAATATAATAAGTGTCAAAATATATATTGCCTTTTTTGTTTAATAGGTTACAGCTGGAGCTGGACAATATGCATATGGATATGGCCAGCAAATGAGTTACTGGTATCCTCAAGGGTATCCACAAATGCAGGGTCAATTTTTACAGCCTGCTCAGTACTATGGTCAATATTATGGACAACAGGCTCAATATATGAATAGCATGCGAATGCCTGCTCCTGGTGCAGGTACATGGCAACCTGCACAAGCGACCGCGGCACCGCCGACTGCAACTGCACCATTGCCACCAGGTCAGCAACCTGCAATGGTAACATATACCATGCCACAATACCCCACGCAATGAAATTGATCATTGATCAACATCAACTAATTGTTACATATGATACATTTGCCCCTGGGGCGTTTGCAAAATCTGTTCTGTCATATACCTATTCCAACAAGTTTATTGGTATTTTGACTGCAGCATCATATGTACAAATTTTCCAGTTTTACTTCGATTGAAGTATTACATATAACAAAAAGAAACTCCTAAATTTGGTTGTATTAATATCGATTGGTATTATATTTCAAAAGACTTACCATCAAAAGTTCAAAGTGGTATATATATTGAATATATACACTGAGATATTTAAATATACATTTTTCTTGTACGTTTCCCTTGCCAAACAATAGAAACGTATACTATTGTAATGAATACAAATATATCTTGCAATTTTCATTGAAAAAGAAATATCATAGCAGTCAATCCATCAGTGTAATATAACAATTTTTTCAAGATGATTTTTATACTGTTGAATGAGGTATATTTCTGAACTTAAAATTGCAGCCCCTTGATGAGCCCTGCATTCGTTGTGCTGCGTAAGGTGTACGTATGTATGCGAACATTGCGTTGTTATATTTTTAATATTTTTGCCACAATTACCAATCTTTAGTTTATTTCAAATCATTAATGAACAGAGATAAATGTTCATTTATGGGAAACATAAAGTATGACATTGAACATAGTATAAGATAGGGATTATAGGTAGACACGGCGCCTGTGATGTAGCTAGATTTGGATGCATGCTTTGACGTATGCAGGGCCCCTATTAAAATAAACTGTACGAGTCGATAAACGAGTTGTAAACTTTTCTCGTTTTGTGATATTTATCGTCGGTGGTAAATGTACAAAAAACATTCTTATAACAAATTTTAAGAAAATATTCCTGGAAGTGTCAAGAATGAAATATTTTATGCCGAATTTGACTTAATTGAATATACTTTGTTATACTGCTTAGTGACTCCTCTCCATTTGTACAAAGAAATAGCGAATCTTGGTGTAATTATTACAATGTAATTTAAGTATAATCGTAATGATAATGATAAACACTTCCACTAAGAGTTGGAGTCACTATTGTTCTACCTTTATTGATTTGTATATCGATAGTTGAGATTATGTTCCTTTAAATATATTGTAAAATATTCAGTTCTTTTCTTGTAATAATCAGTATATCAATTGACAATCACATTTGATATTATCTGATATTTTGACATTATTGCAATTGTCACATGGCACGATACATATGCCTTCGTGTCTTCCAATTACTATACAGGTGAAAATTATTGCACAACTTTAACATTTTCAATTTCCAATAAAGTTAAGTTTAATATTTATTTATTACCTTTTTTAAAAATTTATCATTTTCATTCTGATTATTTCTTGAAAACTCAATTTCCAAAATACGTTTCATTAAGTTAATAAATGAACAATAAACAAATTAGGGTGAGTTAGAATAAAATTTATCGATACTTCGCTTCACCACCGACGATAAAAAGCCATAAACCTTTCAAAACCAATTTGTATAAAGTCAGTACTGAATGTAATAACAAGAGAAACATAAAGTCGTATATAGCAATGATTGACTGCGATAAGTGATATCGAACTATGGAGAGCCAATTTAAGAAAAAAACTTGTCTACGGATTAATAATAATCAGTGAACCGATGGAAGACATAAAAAAAAATGTTATATAAAAAGTAATTTAGGTACAGCAGGGTGTGAAACCCTCAAAAATGCTTAGGATAATGTTATCTTATAATAAAAACAAATTGTCCTTTGAATGAAAAAAAAGGAATAAATATTTAAAATACACAATATTTTGTATTATTTCATAGCCCACGTTATTATAAAGTATAAAGTTATGAAATAATATCAAAAGTGACTTTTTAAATTTATAAGAAACGTAGTACCTTCGTTTATAACTGGTTAAATGTAAAAATAATATAATAAGTTTTTTAAGTACATACAAGGTAATTTTATTTTACAGCCGACATACTTTTACAATAATCGTTTACGTTAACTGAACATATTTTTTTCTGCAAACTATTTCGTCAAGCACTTAAAACACTTGATGACTTATGTAGAAGATATAATTCTGACTGATTTTTTGACACAATAAAATTTAACATTAAGTACTATGTTTGCGATTTATTGAAGGAAACACAACTTCTGTATAAAAGGGGCGTCGTTATGTTCGATTTAAATGGAAAACATTACGCTGGATATACTATTACTATAAAATAAAAATATTTCTTTGATGGATATTATAGCAGTGTCAAGTTAGAATATTTTAATACTTTAATCAAAACTGAATTCGGCAATATTGTGAATAATTTAATTAATTTTCACGTGGAAATTGCGAGCATTCCTTTTTTAAAATGAAATGCGCTAGAATAATTTGTACTGTACACTTTATTACACACAATACATGCGTTCCTCGATCTCGATCACACGGCGGCAAAATACTAAGTAGGATATCTTGTATTTTTGTACAATAAGTGACACTATACTATTCAGTTACATTCGAAAATTACTATTTAATTGCATGATGTCACTGAGTATATCGATGTTAATTAAATATGTATTTGTTAATTGTTTCATCAAGCGAACTAGGATATAATATATTAAAAGAAGAAATTGCTCAACGAAAATTTTAGTTTGCAATCTACAATTATAATCTGTCTACCTTGTTCAACATACTTTTTTACGTAATTTATAATATTGTTGAGAAATATAGATTTGGCATTTGATCAAAGTATAATTGAAAAAAGATCTATGAAAAACATCATTCATGAAATAAAAATAAGTTTTGTAAGTTTTATGTTACGTTTTATCAAATCAGTTACTACATATTTTGCCAAACATCATTATCATTTTGGTAAAATTGCATATTAAAAGTGGATTAAAATATTTTAAAATCAATCTTATGCGGTTATCAAAATAACTTTTATCCTTTCGTAATATCGAGAAAAAGAGGGTTGAAACTTACAATTAAGGAAACATATTTCGTGCAGTCATGCACAAACATTTCTTATAAGTAATCCACATTTGATTACTTTTAATTTATGCATTAATAATTAATATTAGCATTATTATTTGCTTATATTCTTAAGAAATTCTCTATTACAAGTTTTTATAAAAGTAGCAAAATAACTTAATTGAGGCTGAGCGTGTTTTTAACATGGAAGGCCAGGGTTGTAAATAGAGATATACCCATATTGATAACAGTCTGTTGTGCAAGATCATCGATAAAATTCGGGCAAAAATATTTTACTCATGCTTACCATAAATTATTTAACGCCAAAAAACTTTACATATAACCAAAACTTCAATATAGTTCACATAATACTTTCGCAACATAAATGGTTTTAACATTGACTTAACATCAAGTTCATACTTTTTTCAATCAAAATTCATTACATACAGCATTTAGCAATATATATTGAACTTAATACATCTATGTTGATATAATGCTGAGATTGAACTTTGACATTATTTGTAACTTCAGTTATGTTCGTGTATTCAATAGTAAAGAGGTGCGCAATTTTGCGCAAGTGCAAATTTATACTTCTTACAAATATTACCATTTTTTTCTAAGTGCATCAGTCGTAACTGATATTAAAAATTGTAACAAGTGAAACGAGCAATCCTTGTTTAATTACATGACAAAAATTAAAAAAAAATTTTTAACATCATTTTACGTAATATGCTATGCATAGATTATACTATACTACATGGGTCAGTATTAACTAGTGATCACACAAGAGAAGCTTCGAACTCGTTGCATTATCGTTATTGAAAAACAAGGTTTGTAACGAGTTACAACGTGAAGAAATAATCACTCCATGCTTCTCTTATAAGCAAATACACATACGTCGAGTAAAATTAGAAGGTTCTTAATAACTAATTCCAAATTGAAACAATATCAGACTAGTATTGAAGCTTAGTATTATGGTTTTGCAATAAATGTGTTTTTAAATCAGTGACTATATCGTACAAGCACAATCACCTTTTAATTGAGCATTTGAAGCAGTAGATGAATATCAAAAACTTTTATATATGCAACTTCCTTTTGTAGCATACCTTTATCATAACATTAATTTTTTACTGATAATATTTACCTATAAATAATAAATATTTTCAATTTCATGAAGTTCAAATATATAATTCCAGTTCGTTGTCTTATAGAAATTCATCAAATCAAGAATTGATATATATTTTGACAAGCATGATACCCCCTGTTAAAAGATCTTAATTATATAATTTCATTTTAACAATTATCAAACGAATATCTGAAATGTTACCAAACATAACATGAATAATATTTTCCCCGAGTATGTTATACAATATGCAATTTGTTATTTTTACAAAACTCACGTGCCTAAAACGATTTTATTTGCATACTTTACTTTTAGTACGTGCTTGTGCAAGACCAAGATATTCATTCATTTTTATGCTTATTTAATAACATAATTATAGCAGTAGTTAATTCTTTACACCCAATTACAGTAATTGTTTTATTATCTGACTGGACGTGAGCTGTTTCATATGCAAATACAGTCTTCCTACTAACATTATTCAAATCAATTGTGCTTGAATAGTAATTAAATATTTACATTACTCTTTTCATTATAAAGTGCATATTGTAATTGTTAATTATAGAATTATATTCTTCTTTGCATTATTAGAATAATTTATACTAAATTTATTGACGCATAACCATATAACAAGAAAGTAAATAATAATAAATTAATGTTCATGATTTACCGAAATATGAAATAAAAAGTTACCAAAATCTACATAGACAGTATAACTACAAACATTGGAATTCTAATATCAACATCTTTAGAATGTAGTAATATAAGTATGAAGTAATATCAACTTAAACTTAAATCTATAATACCTGATTGCTGGATGGAGTATAGAATGTATCATATATGTAATATAAAGCTAGTAATATTACAGTGTTACTGCTGTAATATAATTTAAAAAACAGTACTTAGCAAGAGTGCCTTTTGCAATATCATAACATTTTCTTTTTATATATAGATGTCATTTATAAATTAGCTTAGAAAATGTAAAAGCTGATATATTTACACTCTGTAATAATTAATATCGCAGAAAATCATTTTTGTTCTATTTTCCGTCATTAAGTTTCTTTCTTCTTTTTTTCTTTGGAATGTGCCGATATTTTAGTGTAGCTCATTTTCAAGCCTTATACATCAACTAATTCTTAATAATCATAGACTTACGTCACCATATTCGAAGCTCCATTTTTCATAAGCTGCTAAACTTGCAGGTGACACTGATCTACGAATTCTTTTAAGCGAATCACGAAAATCTTGCATTGTAATATTGCGTACGGAATTAAGGTCCAATTCCTTTACTTGATCTGGATTAAGTTCTGTACAACATTAATATATCTTTCAATCGTCTTTTACAAACTTTACAATATATCTTTTATACATACTTAATAATGATTAATGTAATTGTTAGACTATCTGGTCAAAATCTTTCGTGTCCATTCAGTCTATCTTAAGTAAGCATACCGGAAAATATGTAATAGAAACTTTATATTTTATCTTACCTCTAATAGGACCAAGCGCTGCATCCTTTGCTAAACCCGTTAAATCGCTTCCAGAATAGCCCTGGGTTAAAACTGCCATCTCATTTAGCTCTTCTGGTGTTAAAGGATCATTATGTTTAGCTAAAAGTCGCTTCAGTAACATAATTCTTGTTCGTAAATCTGGCAACGTAACATATACTCGCTTTGTGAATCTTCTTAATGCAGCTTCATCCAATTCTTGAGGTCTATTTGTAGCAGCCATAACTAACACCCTTTCTTCTGGATTACATGGCAAACCATCAAATTCAACTAAAAATTCCGTCTTCAATCGCCTATGTAATAATTGTTAATTAGATAAATATTAATTATTTTATATAAATATCAAAACTTGAACAGATCTACCGTGAAGCTTCATGTTCATTATCTCTACGTTCGCTTAACAACGAATCCACTTCGTCAACGAAGATCACAGATGGCTGTAATTCTCTCGCTATAGCAAAAAGAGCTCGTACTAGCTTTTCTCCTTCTCCAACATATTTCGATGTAAGACTAGCAGCAGATATTGAAAAAAATGTAGCATTGCACTGGGTAGCCACAGCACGTGCAAGCAATGTCTTTCCATTTCCTGGTGGACCAAATAATAATAATCCTCTTGCCGGCGTTCGTAAGCCAGTAAATAATTCTGGTCTTAATGAAGGCAAGATGACTATCTCTTGTAATGCTTGCTTTGCAGTCTGTTTTATAAAAGAAAATATAAAATTGTAAGTTTATGTATTTTTCCTTATTTAACAATTTATAGATATAATAGCTACAGACTTCTTGACCAGCAATGTCCTCCCAATGTACTGCTGCACCTCCTTCTAAAATCTCATCTAAAATTACTTGTGCAAGTTTCGGATCTACACCTTTTAAAAGAGGTACTTTTCTTGTAGGTGTTCCTCTATTACTGTTTGATGTAGTTGGTGTTCCTGGTCTCCTAACAGGTGAACCATTTCCAGGTACTGATAATTGTCTCTTTACAGAAGGTGGTGTAGATGATGGTTTAATAGGTGTAACTCTATGACAAGATTGTATTGGTGTTGAGCGTCCCATGCTGCGTGGTAATGTTTGACTTTTGCTTATAACTGTGCCCACTCTTTTTCCAGGAACAGATAATTTTCTTCCAGATGCTATAACAATATAAAACAAATAAGACCCAAATAATAAGCACATAAAAATAAAACTATTAGTACTTTTAAGTTGAGATCTCTGTTAACTCTATTATATAGAACTATTACAAGGAATAAAATACAAGACAAACGCTTTGCAATGAAAGAAGTAATTGTTAACATCTTCAATCAATATAAAAAGAATGAAATATATTTGTCAAACTAGTATGCATGTGATATAATTAAACTACATTTATAATACATATGTAATATATGATTAAAATATTAAGAGCATACATTACATTGTTAATATTTCATATATATAAAATATTTTATATTGTTAAAAAGTTATATATAGTAGTGAATAAATGATATTTGAGCACTGAATATGAGATTACAAAATAAATATGAAAATATTTTTTTAGAATATAAATGTAATAAATACTTTTTAGACTATTCTAATGTGTTTCTCAAATAAAACTTTAAATGTTTATATGAAGCATACATTCATGCATATAAACTAATTTATCTTCTTAATTTATTGTTTCATATAAAATATATATACACATGCACACAGTATCATATATGTATATATATATATGTACATATATATATGTAGTCTTATACATACCTACATATAAATAATTCTATTTCTTTTTAAATTAGTTATTCAGATAAATATACTACATTACAAAGTGTGACAAAACTATGTTAATCATAGCAAATAATATAACATGCTTGCATTTATTACTTGTTGCATTACATCAAAAACTAATAATAGATGCATGTGTTAACAATGGAATAGAAACAGCAATTTTACAGAAGCAATTATCAAATTTACATTCAAAATCTGTATTGTAAGCCCAAAACTTCAGACAAACAGTACCTTCAGAATGGGCAGAATAGTTTTTTGGTGAACGTGGCCTTAACTTGGGAATTTGGGTACATGTATTCTGCCCTATGTTCACTGTTTGTGTACTGTTTGTGTTTTTAGCATGATTTGTATTTAAAGAAGATCGAGTTGTTTGTAATGTGTGTATATTGCGTCGGACCCTCAGATTCTTTCCTGGATGTTCGTTGTCCATTTTATTTCCAGGAGCACGATATTCATTGCAGATATCCAGTTTTTCCAGCTCACACACACTCACTACAAAAAGGAAAAACATTCTCTGCCATGCTGCAGTAGGCTAAATAGCTAAGTACAGTTTGAACCCATAAATTTCGTTAACTTTTGTCCAAATTGTAAACTATATAACTAGTACTTAGATTTGAAATGAATGCTCAGATGGCTGTTAGAAATGCTACTATATGAAGTTTGGCTACTAGTTTATACATAAAAATTGGCGTCGCTTATGAAAAAAACATATTGTGCCAAAAATGAAACCATTAAAAAAAGGGATAACGCGCGCATGCATACACGCACGAGTACATTCACGCATAAATACTCTCGCACAAACATATATATATCCCCCCCCCCACACACACACACAGATACACACATACGCGTGAACAATATAGAACAATTAACACATGAGCATGCTAAATACATAAATATTGTATTATTCTTGAGCTGTACCATAACTTTATTTAAGAATAATTTATAATTATAAAAGAAGTTTATAAATAAGTGATATATAATTTTGTTAATGTGAGTGGAACAGCTTAAGAAATGTGCCATGTATTTAAAATGTTTGTTTACAAACCAAGAAAATCAAGTCTATCCTTTGCCATTGCCAAGTTAGTACGCATTTTATCATGAAGTCTTTGTGCATGTTCCCATACTTCTCCTCGACCACCATTACATTCTATAGCTATTCCTTTTTCTAATTCTCCAATTCCCTTCTTATAAAGTTCAATTGCCATTTCTTTCTGACCTAATAAAGGTAATATTGAAAATGAAATATCAAAAAGAGGCAAATTATAAGAAACAGACAATCTAGATATATCTAAGAATACCTTCATTATCTTCGTCAATCTTAAGTGCTTTACTAATAAATTCAAAAGCTCTACGATGATGATGTTTTTGTTTTGCAAGTAATGGGTCTCCAGGGCCAGGACCAACCTGCCTTCTAGGCACTTGCGACATTCCCTCGTTTTCAGTTTGCCCAGTATTATTTAAATTATTATTTAAATTTTCACTAGACTTTTGACCAACTACGATCTCTAGCTGGCAGGTCTGCTTGCAAGCTTGTCTTCGTTGAATCAACTGAGATGTAGATGTATATAAGTACTTAAATACCACAAATAACTGATAAAGAAGTGTCCTCAGAACATTGAACAGCAGTATCAAAGGAAAAGAAACAATATAGAGATTACGTTTGTGTACTGACGGCTGAGGGGTGTCGAGAAAGCGATGATTATGATGGTAATGATTATGGTGATGATTATTGCAGTTAATGGTTGTTGTTGTTTTATCACTATTTTCATTCTTGGTCACGCATAATTTTTTCGGCGACTTTGTGCCGTACTTCCGTATTGGACGCCCGCCATCACTGTAAGACATTTCCTATCGCAAATTTTTGAATTCGTATATTCGTATGCTACAAAATACACACTTATTATCGCCAAATACAGGTTGAGTTAAACATTCTGACATTCCCAATGTTGAAAATGAAAGACGATTTTCAATTTGTCTTAGATCATCTTCTTAAAAAACATTTCGGAAGCTTAACAACTTAGTCTTCCTAGAAACAGTTGCAGATCGAAGATGACGATTGTTTTCACTGGCGATTTGGCGAACGAGATAAAAGAAAAGAACGACAAGATTCGGAATTCCGTAATGTTTGGGATTGGTAAATCATGAACGAAATAGAATGGTCCGCGATCTTCAGCATCGCTTGTTTTGATTCACGTTTAACTCGGAACATCAACGTGTAATATGGATTTACAAACATCAACAAACGTTGTTTTACAAAATCGTGTATACAAAAATATATACATAGAGAATCTTGTATAACATACATGCACCTCTGTATTTACTTCGTTTAGTATGTGTTCTACATTCCACACGAGATAGATTACTTTATGCACTTGCGCTCTTTATCGAATTCTCTTGCACATGCGTGTATTTGCATATCCTTAATAATCCTGCTCATACAATCTTTAATTCTATATGTATATTTTATTTTTACTTATTTGTTATTTTATTTTTAAAGAATTTTAAGGTTTGTCCAGTGAATAAGTAATGGGTTTTTTTTATATTTATGAATGCATTTGCATATATATGTACTCCTAAGATGTAATTTTTATAATATATAATAAAAATATATAGCACTAAAAGAAATATCATTTTTTTTAATTCTTTAATTCTTTAAATTTTTAAACATATGAAGTCACAAAAAAATAATGTTTATAATATGTGCAGATATATGCATACATATTTTTTTATATTTCCCGGTACAATTTATTATTGATTGGTGATAAAATGGTTTGTCAGTTTATCATTTGTATCGTATTAGTTCATAAGTTTCCGAGAGAGGGCCTCTCTTAGTATTCTGCCGCCATTTTCTTCATCAGTTCTGCGTTTTACATTCCAGAGATTGTATCGAGGCAAAATGTCGTCCGCAAGTGGTGATGAAAGTGAGATCACTTTAAATGAACCCGGTAAGATGATATTTCTGAAAGAAACTGCATCTAACATGATATAATATTGTTATTCATTTATATTTACATACATTTACATAAAACGAAACAAAAATATTAATACACCCGGCAGCTGAGCAAAGACTTGCGAACCGCCATTAAACGAATGGCGTCTCACACACGCATCTAACGTAAATATTTCATTTAAATTTTACATTTTTCAAATATTTTTATTTTTCTCAGTACGACGTACAAGATCTAGTCGTGCACGTAAAACTACTGTGGTAGCAAAAAAATCTCCTGTAAAGAAACTTCTAGCAAGAGCGACACGTTCTCCGAAAAAAGTGCAAGAGATCGAAGAAGTGGAGGTGCGTAAATTCCATAATACTGCAGATAGTTCTAGCAATCATCAATGTACGTAATCGACATTTTATTCAATAGAAGTAACTGGTTGCAATTTTTCAGGAGGAGGTGCCTGTATTACAAGAAGAAGTTGTAATGGAAAGCATCCCAGAGAATGGAGTGCAAAGATTTGGTGACATTATCATTGAACAGAATAATGAAGAAGACTCTTCTATGTTACATTTGGAATTAGAAGATTCTAATGATACTACTATTCACGAAATTAATATGAATCAGAACGTACAAATAGAAGTCCAAGAAAATGTACCTGATTTAGAAACACCTGCATCTCAAATTGTAAATAATAATACATAATATTTTGTCCTTTTACATTACATATAGCGGAATTATATTTTGATGGAATTATGTTTTATTTTTATTTTAGGATCATCCTAATACAGTATCGGATTGTATGATCATAGAAGAAAGTAGTATGGATAAAGTTGATATGTTGAATGAACGTGAACAAATCGATATGGATGAACAAGATATTAGCAATGATGAAACAAATCAACGTGTATTAATAGATTTCCAAGAAGTTATGAATGATGATGGAGAAACAATAACACAAGTAACAGAGATCTTAGAAACAGAGGAAATTGAATCTGAAACTGTTATAAATGAAGGTACTGGAATTGAAGTTATGGAGGTAGATAGTCAACAAGAAACATCAGAAAGTATAGAAAATATTACAGAAAAAACTGTGCCTGATTATGATATGACAAGAATGGCTGAAATGACAGAAACAACAGAGGGAGATATGGAATGTTTACCTGAAAATGCTATTAAAAAAACAGAACCCGATACAGAAGCTGTATCTGAAGACGAACTGCCTACTGAAGCTGCAACAAAGGTATTTTGTTACCAAAACGATAAAGAGGAAATATACATTTTTTTATATATATTTGTACATATACATATGTGTATCTGCAGTATGTAATATTTTATTGTTAACATATAGGAACCCGAAACAGAAGCAGTATCTGATGAAGAATTGCCAGCAGCAGCTCCTGCAGATTTAGGAGAAACTGAATCAGTTTCTGAAGATGAATTGCCATTAGACAGTGAAAAGAAGAAGAAAAGTGGAACAAAGATAATGAGTAAAACCCTGGAAAAGAAGAATAAAACAGAAGGAACAAGTGAGTGCAAAGAAGAAAATATTTACTTAACAAACTTTTTTTTTATACTTAAATCTTTTTACCTTGTGCGATGTTTGCTTTTACAGATAAACGTAAATTGAATGCAGAAGGAGAGTATGATCCTAGTTCACCAACGTCTGAAAATAATGACGAAACACCAGCAAAAAAGGTTGCGCTTTCAACGGAAGCAGATCCAGGGGACAATAAGCAAGAAACTAAACCAGCATCGCCAAAGAAAAAGACATTACCAGAATTAGAAAAATACTGGAAAGCTGTTAATGAAGATCCATCAGATTTCACAGGATGGACGTATCTTCTTCAGTACGTCGATCAAGAGGTAAGTCAAAAAGCAAAAAACATATATTGTCAAAATTATACCAAAATCATACATAATATTTGTTTATCATACAGAATGATGCTGAAGCTGCACGTGAGGCTTATACGAAATTTTTGGAGCGTTATCCATATTGCTACGGTTACTGGAGAAAGTTTGCAGATTACGAGAAGAAGAAAGGCAACCCCGAAAATGTCCAAAGGGTGAGTCAACTCGTTTACCATATCTATTAGGTCTATTTCTCATTATGATATCATTTAATTAACGCAATCTAATGAAAATAGCTCGAGTTAGGAAGACGCGTGGGCAGTGTGCACGCACGTAAATATGGTTTTCCCTTCCAACAGCCTAGCACGTCTTGCGGCACCTATACGACTCTCTCCGTTTACCAAATAGCTAGTTACTTAATTATTCTGCGATATCTACAATATTATTGCGTATATTAATGTTTTACTTATACCGTTATATCAATATTCTACATATGATACGTAAGTCAAGCGAAGGCTAGTTGTTTCAATTTGCGATATTATCGTGCAAGAAATTGTGTGTAATATTTACTGTAAGCATTTGTACACATAGCTTACTACAGAAAGTATTGTAACTTAAGCATAAGATGCGGTACCTTACTTAATGTAAGTAAGATTGGGTTGGGTGTTAAATCAAAGTCAGAAACAAAGACTTAGGACGTGAACATGCCAGAGAGGGAGCAAGAAAAAGTGGCGGAAGACACAGAGGCACCCAGATCGGAACACTCCTTGACTTTAAGGTGAATGCACAATGCTCTGCAATCTCTGTGTTAATTAAATCTCTTTATTTACAGTACGCGTATGATATGTGAGTATACGTTGCTAAAAAACCGTAATGCTTATCGAAAGCTAAAAAAAAACAAAAAACAAAAAAGAAATAGGTATAAGTCTACCCACCACCAGCCCAATCATTTGTAAATTGTTCTAAGTGTGATTGCAAACCATTACTACAGGTATTCGACCAAGGTTTGAAAGCTATTTCGCTCAGTGTCGACCTTTGGCTTCATTACATCAATCACTGCAAAACCGTCTATGAAAAAGATGAAGAAAAACTTCGAGAACAATACGAAAGAGCCATTGAAGCATGTGGTCTTGAATTCAGGTATGAATTGCTTTCGATTTTATATATAAACTTATGTAATCATACTTAAATACATATAATATTTTTTATTAAGATCTGATCGTCTCTGGGAAAGCTATATAAAGTGGGAATTGGAGGGCAAACGTCTAAGCAGAGTAACAGCATTATATGACCGCCTATTGTGTACTCCAACACTTGGTTATATTTCTCATTTCGATGCATTTCAAGAGTTCGTCTCTTCAAACTTACCCAATCGTATTTTAAATGTTGACGATTTTCTTGCATTGCGTGCTGAAGTAAAAGCACTTTTGAAGTCGGATGACAATACTTCTACTTCAGCAGCAGATGATGCACCACCTGGAGAAGAACCCCCGCCACATGAACTTCCACCAACTGATGAGGAGACCCGTGCTATTAGAGAAAAAATCATTAGTAGTAGACGTAAAATGCATAAAGCTAATATTAATGCAGTTGCTGCAAGATGGTCATATGAGGAAGGTGTAAGTATGCGTATTATATAATTTGGTATAGCATTTATTACTTAATATTTAATCCCCACTCATAGATTAAGAGGCCATATTTCCACGTTAAACCTTTAGAACGATGTCAATTAAAAAATTGGAAAGAATATTTAGACTTTGAAATTGAACAAAAGGATCAAAATCGGATAATCATCTTGTTTGAAAGATGTTTAATAGCGTGTGCTTTATATGATGAATTTTGGATGAGAGTAAGTTTTATTTATTTTTCTCTAATTGAAAAAGATCTCTACATTGAATGCTTTAAACATTTTTTAATTTCTTCATAGTTCGTTCGTTATCTGGAATCTTTGAAAGGTGATAATGTAGAAAAAATTAGAGATGTATATACGAGAGCTTGTATGGTTCATCACCCAAAGAAGCCAAATTTACATCTACAATGGGCAATATTTGAAGAGGGTCAGGGCAATTTTGAGAAGGCAGCAAATATATTGGAAAATATTGATAATGTAATACCAAACATGTTACAAGTGGCATATCGTAGAATAAATTTGGAACGTAGAAGAGGAGATTTAGATAAAGCTTGTATATTGTATGAAAATTATATTAGCAATAGTAAGAATAGAACCATTGCGAATAATATTGTAGTAAAATATGCACGATTTTTGTGTAAAGTAAAGAGTGATGTGGATAAAGCAATCAAAGTATTATTAAAGGTATGTTCATGTGAATTTTTGAAATACGTTTTACAAATTTGTTTCTTCTCATGTGGCTACAATTTATGCATTACGTAAATTATACATTTTTAGGCAACAGAAAAAGATAAAGATAATCCAAGGCTTTATTTACAATTGATTGATTTGGGAATGCAAAGAACTCCTGTTGATACTCAAGAAATTGTAGGATATATGGATATGTTTATAGAACGAGAACACGCGGATCTTGAACAAAGAGTACTTTTTGCACAACGTAAAGTAGAATTTCTTGAAGATTTTAGTCCGGATATTCGACAAGTGTTAAAAGCTCATGAACAATTCCAAAAATGTATTAAACAAGCAAAGGAACGGAAAAAGACGAAGAATGACGATACCAAAACGTAAGTATTATTTTTACAAAAAAGGTGCTAAACTATCGTTAAATGTATTAAATAATTTCAATTTTATGCTCTGCAGAGATACTTCTCCTCCAAAGAAAGTTAAAACTGGAGATCAATCTAATGTACCACCTCCGCCTTCTGTAAGTTCGCAGTCATCATACCAATACAGTAGTGGCCCAAGTGGACCATATCAGTCACAACAACAATTTCAAAGTGGTCAATATGGTGGTCAAGGTGGATATCAACAAGGTTATCAACAGTATCCACCTCCTTCCGATCCCAACTATGCCAATTATCAGAATTGGCAATATGGACAAGGAGGGCCACAAGCATATGGACCGTACAATCAATGGGGATCTTACAATTACTATTAGAGGATAACATAAAATTTGTCTTGTATCAGCTTTCATTGCGTTGTTGTATCTACTGTACATTTTATAATTATTTTTTCATCTAAGGATGAGATAAAAAAAAGAAAATTCTTTCAAGTTCCAGTGACACATCAGTAACCTGACACGAATAATAATAATGAATGTCGTACTGATGCTTCTTACAATTCTTTGCATGAAATTCTTTCTTAATATATTTTAAACAATAGTACAGAAAATTGTACACAAAAATACAGGAAATACTAAAGAATTTCCGTCTGATGTTGAATATATTATTACAAACGTAACATGATACAGGTAGTTGATAAAGATTGCCATATAGTACGAACACAAAGTACATTATGTGAAATATTTCCCAACTACACTATCTGCATTGAATCTGTATAATTCAATATTATGTGTTTAATTTTATTCCGTGACATTATGTTATTTTTTCAACAGAAATACAGCAGTTCATAAACGTTACCTATACTTTGTAATAAGTATTTCTTTCGCGTACTTAGTTTATAATATTATAGATTTTTTTGCTGATGTGCGTTGAACGTAGAGCTTAAGAAAATTAAGATATATATGTAAATGGAAAAATAGATATTTGAATATCTTACAGATGCTACGTAAGCGCACTTTATGAGGTATTCACGGAATAAACATTGTTAACATTTGTCAGTACATTTTTGATAAATAATAAATTAAAGAACAGACTATGTTTCTACAACATATTCAGTTATAGAAATTATGGTTGGAATTCTATTTTCATGTTTTAACGTGCATATGTTGTAATTTCACATTTGTAACTAGAATCCGAATTTTGTGGTGAATCTAGATGTGTGAATACAGATGTCACATATATTAACACGTTCAGTCCGAAATCGATACATATATTGAGGAGGAAGAATCTCTTCTGTGACGACGTCAATGTATCGATATCACTTTTTTTTTATATATGTATATTTTTCAACAATCTGACTTGTGTCCCAGCCATTTTAAAAAAAAACAAATGATAAAATTGTTTCCAGTCTTTTTCAATACAGAATGTAGAGATCGCAGAAATCCTTTTGCACTGAATGTGTTAAAGACATTCATTTCTGTATGTGAAATTTTATAATTTCTAATAAATGAAATTGAAAAAGTATATGAATACTTCTAATAATAACAGTGCATTGCTTGCATTAATTTAGAATTTCAACAAAATATATTTATGATTGTCAAATAAGAGAAATACAATTTTTAATTATGTTCTGAATTGATGTTTCAATTCATTTGCTATTAAATTAACCATTACGTTTAATAAATTTTCGATATTCGAAGGTTGCCATTATGAAAATTACTTATGCAAATTATTAAATTATAAGGAAATGTTCGATATTAAGACAAAAATATAAATATTTATAACAAATATGTTTTTTATTATAAGAACGTTATTACGATTCCAAACAATTATAATTGCGAAAACTTTATTTCCTTAGAATATTTATTGTAAGAGAGCAGTTTTACTTACGAAACAAAATGTCTATGATAATCAGTAAAACATGTTATAGGAATCTTTTTAAAATACAAGCAATTAACTATCATATTGCATTAGTAAAAAAAAATATAATTTTTTCGAAAAAGTTGAATATTATTATTAAAGGCATTAATTTCTTAAATATATTTGTTATGCAACTACAGCGCTTGTAGCCATTGTGTTAACTCCACAGGTACCATCTCCTCTAAAAACTCTGTAATAACCGCGCTCGCCCCATCGTGGGCCCCAACTATTCTTTATTATCCAATATGGTAATTCTTTATGGAAAAGAGGATATTCTGGAAAAAGATCTTATATTAAAATGTGTAAAATTAATATATTTAAATGATATATAAAAATGTACGTACTGCTAATGCCATATCCCACGATTAAAACTCCGTGATCTAAATTTTTAGGATTGCATAAGAAATTAAGTGGGTGTGAAACTCCTCCAAAATAAAACTGCATGGCATTGGCATTGATTCCAACAGAAATTGGGCCGTTTTTAACTAACCATTGTGCCATTCTCTTTTCATCCGATGTAATATTTACAGCACTGACAACTTGTACCTTAGCCTTATTTTGAAGGAAGTGGCATTTTTCATCTTTAGCATCATAAGGATAATCTGATTCTAATTCAAGACCTCCTAATCTTTCTATAGCTTTATAAGCATTTTCCATATCTCCTCCATTGCATCCTTCATCTAAAGAATCACAATCTACTAACTCCTGTTCAGATAAAGATAATAATTGATTATGTTTAATTGCGTATTGTCCTTCCACGTTTCCAGTTACAGAAAACGCCCAGCATGACCCACACTGGCCTTGATCTTTCACAGGTGTAACTACACCGTGATCGCGCCAGTCAAATTTAAGTGGTAAGGAAACATCTGGTATCTCAGCTTCAGGAAGAGGTATTTCATTTTCATGCTTTAGTTTGGGATGAAGACCTAAGTAACGAGCTTTAAATTCTTTAGGCGTGAGATCTGTAAACATTGTAACACCATATTCAGCTGTTCCTCGTTCGAACGTCCGTAATGCTTCAATAATTTTTAGATTCTGTTTAAATATTTTAAAACGATATAGTTTCTCATCAGCTGAATTGTATGTTCTTCCAAATTTCTTGATAAAATCTTCGAATAACGTCTCATCTTTTATTTCTTCAGCTAGCTTTAACATTTTTTGATTATATCGACTACCTCGCAAAGATCGCTTGCGGCGTTTATTTGAATCACAATTGATAGTAATTTCTGGAGATCCATTATCTAACCATGGCTGAGACCATATAGTAAACAAACATTCTTTAATTTCAGTTCCTTCTTTCAATTGACAATCATTTTTTGTACCTTTTGGACAGTTGCTTGTACCCAATTTGACCCTTATTTTGTATAAGATTCCAGATACTATTTGTTGTGAAGCGTCAACAATTTCTACTATCATAGGTTCATTTGAACCTTCAGAATTTTCTGAAAATTTCTTAAGACCCTTATTTGCAAACTCTTTAATCATAGGATCATTAACATTTACATTACTAGGTGCACCTACAAGACCTGATCTCTTCCTTCTATACATTGTGTGTGATTTATTAATTGTAGAGTCTACCTTTCTTGGATAAATGATTTCTTCTTTAACTTCCTCTCTGTTTATTTCTGGATTTGATTGAGTTTGTGTTGTAGGTAAATCAAAATCTTTCAAAAATTCACCAAATTCTTTTACTTTATCTTCAAACCCTTGAGGTTTCACATCATCATCACTTCTGTTTATGGAAATTTTTAGAATAGGATGTTCTGTCACTTCTGATTGTTCTGATTCTTCTGATTTTTTAGTTGTGATATAAGTATAATTATCAAGAATATCTTTCAAATTTTCTAGAACTTCCCATTTTTCATCATTTATTCCTGCTTTGTTGGGTGTTGGTGTTACAAGCGATTCGCTGTTTAATGTTGAATAAGAATTAACATTTTCCTTAATCTCTTCATTAGTAACCGTAGTGCAATTATTCTTTACTATTTTACGGCTAGATTGCTGCCAAGGTTGTTCTTTGAATGTTACCAAACATACCTTGACAGGAAGATTTGACTGTATAGAGCATTCTAATTGCTCTATTGCATTTTTTAAGCAGTCAGATTCTCCTATGCTTAATAATATTTGATATTGTATAATATTAGATGAAGGTGGAACAACACGAGTTACTTTGACAATATCAATTACTTTATGCTTGAAATCATTTTGTATCAATTCATCCATTGACTTCACTACTTGTTCTCCAAAAGCAACAAATCCAGGCAAATTTGGATTTAACTCATATGGACATCCTGGACAATAATTAGGACTAGAAGCTCTCATTGCTATAAATGGCCTCTCATTATGATCTCCATTCTTTTGAATTTCATGATCTAGCTCAACACTTTGATTGTTGATAATTTGCTTGTCTAAATTTTCAATAACATGATCCTGATCCTGATTATTTTCTTGTGCTTGCAATGGATCATCCTGTACTGATTGAGGATACAAATACATGCATTGTATAGATTCTCTTAAAACATTTATATGTCCAAGTTCGTGTTGTTTCACTTCTACAGTACATGCTTCTCGAGGACAAGGTTCTAATGCTTCTTTGCAAGTAGGAGTCAAATCAAATGTCAGTCTGTATATTACGTATGGAGATTCTTCCTAAAGGTTAAAAAATTAAATAATATTTTAAATCTAAACTAATATAGGCAAATAATTTAAAAATTTCGATTATTATATAATCAATATTTGATTTTTAGAAAGTTTATAGAAAACGTACCAATTTTTGCGCGCTAATCAGGTTACCGCCCTTATATGTATGATGCGTTGGAGAATCCTGATTCAATGAATTCAAGGCACTTTGAATTAAAGCCTCCGGGACATTTTGTACTGGTTTGTTCGCGGGACCAGAAGATACAAGAATTGAATTAAAGAGAAATAGAAATAAACTGCGCGTTACACACAGCAGTAAGCCTGCCATCTTACTGCACTGCACGATGTTGACCTCCAACTGACGCAATTGACTCTTTGGTTGAGGTTTTAAATTTCTTTATATTTCTGAATTAAGAATGATAATCAATTCTTAAAACTTCCGATCGCTAAATGAAAACTTTGATTTTGATCGCTCTACTTTTTGTGTAAATATTTATGTGACGTAAGCGAAAATAACAGATTTCAAAAAGAACGATAAATAAAGTAACATTTGTACAATATAAATAGAAATGACAGATTAAAAAGTATGTACTGGCTGGTACTCGTAATCGTTTACGCTAAAAAACATGGATTTCTTTCTTCGACTGTGAACTTGTTACATATATGTTTTCCGAAGCATTTTTATTGCAGTAAAGATAAGATAAATCTTATAATTTAATATGCAACTAACTGATATTCCATTAATTCTTGTAATTAACATTATAATGTAATATTAGCAATAATTTCATGTGATTGTAAAATGTAAATATTCTTTTTATGTAAAAATTTTATTGTTTTGTATTTCTAACAGAAAATATTTAGTACTTTAATATGCAAAGTACATAGATTTGAATTTCAAAATCGAAACATTCATGATAACGTGTGTATAACAATTAATATGTGGATAATGAGAAGAAACTAAAAAGTGTTCATAGCTTTGAATCATTTAGAATAAAATTTTATATTATAGAATATTCTTTTTATGTAAAAATTTTATTGTTTTGTATTTCTAACAGAAAATATTTAGTACTTTAATATGCAAAGTACATAGATTTGAATTTCAAAATCGAAACATTCATGATAACGTGTGTATAACAATTAATATGTGGATAATGAGAAGAAACTAAAAAGTGTTCATAGCTTTGAATCATTTAGAATAAAATTTAACAACTTATAATTATATTTGAAAGTTTTGAATCTGGATACATATTTCAGTATGAAAATATTCATGATTCAGTATCAGTCAGACTCAGTTTTATTTAGTGCAGGGTAAATAATGCAAAGTATTAAAAATATTTTGTAATGTCTATATAAAATATTGAGATAAAGTCAATAGTTGCTTATGTTTGTTAATCTGACACGATATTTTTCCATGTTTAATTATTTTAAATAAAAGTTACGTGATACACACAATCTATCATAAAATTTTAGATATGATATGCACTAGATAGAATATCTTGGAAACACTTTTCCATATTATTTAAAAATTGATTATATATTTCTACGTTCAAGTTTTCGCGCCATTTTAAAAACTGATGTTAACCATTTTCAAGTTCCGGTTGTCAAAAAAGCAGCAGCTGTTTTACTGTATCGATGTGATCATCAGTGATTGCTGCAGTGTTCTCGGAAAGACAAGACATTAACCGAATTACAGGATAGTTCATTCGTGGCATATGATAAAGCCTTGATTATCATTGGTGAGCAAATGTACTACTTATTTCAATATACTTTAGACGAAAGTTATATAGGTAGAAACTAACAAAGTACTACATTGCAGTGAAGTTATATCGATTTTCTACTTTACTCTAGCTATCGGTTAACTCACGTTAAAGTACGTAACTTGTGTTACTAGCTTTATTGAATTTGGAATTTTATAACGAATTTTGGTTTTCTTACTTCAAAAATTTTTTTCTTTCTACTTTGATACCTTATTTTGCAATACAGTAATACATATGCAGTCAATTGTTACATATTTGAATCTTCACTCATATCTTTTGCATTTTTGCACAATATTATTTCTCTCAAGTAACTATTCACTTATTTTTCAATTTTGTCAAAGAACATTATATTAGATAAAATAGATAAAATAAAAAACATAATTGCAGATATACGTCTAAATACTGCCTAAGCAGCTGCCTTTAAAAAAAAATTATCACATAACGATTTGCATTTTTTAAGATATTGACCAATGTTTAACCTCAATTATAATGGATAATTTTAATGATGATGATACATTCTTACCATAAAATTACTAAAAACTTATTGAGAGACATTTCAAAATTATTATAATTATGAAATGAAAACAGATTTATACATGTTATACATAGAATTTCAATTTATTTTGACGAATTAACTTTTTTTCATTAGCACGTTAGCTTGTAGTATATATATACATATATACATTTTTGTATATTGTTTTCATAATATTACGTGTTTCTATATTTCTTTCATCAATCCAAATTTTTGATATACATTGTAACTTGAAAGTTGTTTCCTTAATATTATCAGGATGTTATATTTGAAAATCGGCATAATGAATCAGTGGTTCTCAAACTATATGAGTATCGTGCTTATATCGCAATCATCGTGTAATTGATTTGAATTAACATTCGTTAAAACCTATAATTAGTCATTAGAAGAAATAAATAGTATATTACGTAAAATCTGTTATGAAAAAGTATATATTTCAATATAAAGTAAGTATTCCCGCGCCTGGAGTTTGCAGCTTTATAATCCGGTTTTCCTATTGGTGCTTTTCTTTGTCGACGACATTTTACCCCCACTACAAGGCAAGCGCTGTTCTGAAACTCTGCGACTGCTCGTTGCTCAGTAGCTGATTGTGAGTACAAATCTTTCAGTCGGAGAGAACGTAGCTTCGTGAATTTTTCTCTCGATTCTACCGGTCTTTTTACAATTTTATAGAAAAAAGTGTCAGTGATCATCAGGAAATTTTGTATTCCCGATTCGTCTTCGAACAAGCCGATTGTTCACTACCAGCGGAAACACCCATCGAAGACAACTTTATTGACGAGTACGGTTAGTAATAATAGCTAGACCGGTGATACTGTATATTTTTTTCTTTTGTATCTTACGTTACCACGCATTGATACGGTAGGACATTCTGTTATTCGAATTAACCTTAATGATTACTATCTTGCATTCTTTTCATAAATTTATATCATTCGGATGACATTCGAATTCTATAAGTAATGTATTTGACCTAGAAATTTTCTTTTCGTGGCACACCAACGTAGGGTCACCAATGGAAATGATCACTTTAAACCACTGCCAACCACGATTCATATTTATCATATAGATGAGAGTATTTCGAATAGCTTTGAATTTCTTGTGCAAGGAGAAAATCGGAAGCCAGGTAGACGTCATTAAAGATTTACTTAGTATTACAGGTTAATTAGATTTTATCGTGGATTTATTGTTTTCAAGAAACAAGATAAGTTTAACATTTAAAGTGTGCGTTGCAGAGCAGGTTTTTTGTTTGTATTGCATTTCATTCTTCGAGGAGTGCACTTCATGACGTAAAAGCAAATATGTTCAAGAGAAAATTTAATATTAATTTCTTTGTGATATTTGTATTTATTTCGAGAAGGAGAGATAACGTCGCATTAACATTATAGTCTTGAATCGGCTATTTTATTTATTGATTTCTTAATGTCATACGTATGCGCGGTCTACTTAGTGCGTACGTAAAACTTTATAAATTAATTTTTTCTATTATTCGATTTGACTGTAGAAATTCGAATTCATCGAGAAATGACAAGCATTTTCGGGCAAGTAAGCTCTTGACACTTTTTCTACCGGCGTTAACAGCTGAGCGTCATTGATGAAAAACACCCGAGTTTGTGTGTGTATGATAAGAGGGCGCTGGCGCGCGTACTCACACAGATACTTGCACGTCACTTCGTGCGCGTGTGTGCGAGAAGAACGAGGGAGTATGTGTGACGTCAGAATATTTGTATTTTATATTTATCCTGTGACGTAAGATGGGACTATGTAATTACAATGATGCATATTTGAGTAATCAAATGCGGAAATGCACTGAAATATCTATTTCCTCATCTACCTAATCGCTATCGCGATCATTTGTTATTTAGAACCTCTTGATTTTTCATTAAAGTTTCATAATGCGAAATAACGCCCCGTATATCGGATTTTATATATTAATATAACATGTAATGCTAGGTAAAAATTAAAACATCCATCCGAGTAGCTCGAACTTTAACATTCAAGCTTCAAGTGCATTTATATCGAGCGACTGTATTTTGTATATCTACGTAAAAATTCATATTCTTCTCCGACGAAGCATTCTGATTCGTCACCGTCGGAATTAATTCATCTATTGTTTTCTCACCAGTATCATCCATTCGATATGACTTCCTCAATACTTCCTGTCAACCTGGGGAACGTTTTCATTACACATTGACTACGTTTCGCGTTCGAGGAACGTTAGACCTCGAACCACTCTAAACAGGAAGGCGTGTGTCAAGACATTCGTGCAATACGCAAGCAACCTGTATTACGTATGTGTGTATGTATGTATATGCAGGCGTGCAGATTGAAGTACGCGTCATGACATGGCCGCATTATCTTACCGGCATCCGGCACGTTGCGCTGCGCGATCGACATTTCCTACAAAGCGCATCTACATGTGTGTCCATCCTTCCACGTGATCACTAGAAATCGTCATTATTCTGAGTATGACTTTCACGACCAAATATCTTTCAAGAATATGAAGCTCGTCCTCTTGGTACGCATTGGAGGAAAATCTGGAGTTACGACATAAGTTGCAACGAATCGCAACCACAAGGCAATGTTTTTGCGTATTGTCTCGTAATTTTCTATTTTAAACCTTTATACGATGATTTGAAACCACCTAAAGCTATTCGCCGTGCTGTCAACAAGTTAAGCAATGCTTATCTGAAGAATGCGAATGAGAATATACCGATCAACTCGATAGCCTTCGTATTTGGAACGTTTTAATCAATGATTCCGTTTGGGATTCATATGCCTTGCATCAAAGAATCTGTTCTGAAACGATGTTTAAGGGTGTCGTTGGTATTGGTACGGTTTCTGAATGTACCTACGTAGCTCGAGAACATTTCCTCGGAGGCCGGTATTGATTTCTGAACACGATTTCCTTCGAATGCTCTTCATTTTTGCTTTATCGAACACCAATATCTGTTTGTTTGCGATTTGAGAGGGTATACAAGCAGCGTCCTCCAGGTCTGACTAGTCGCCCGTGATCTTGGCGAGGTGTACCGTGACCAGGAGAAGCGACGCGATACCTTCGCCCTGGAAACGAGCCAACTTCGTCTCGAGGGCAAGGACAGCTTTAGTCAATTGATCACGCCATAATTTCTGCTACATACGTACGAAATCACCGACCACGGAGGTCGGTGTAATTTTATCACGCACGGTTTATTATACGTGTGAACTAATTTTCCCAGAGATCACATAGGAATATGTATTACATCGTTGTTACCTTTTCATATTTTCTTGTCTGTCTTAGCTGGTATTCGTGTCTCTGTTATAACTCATTTGTCGGTAATTAAATTTACAAGTGCCAATTACCAGGCTCTCGCGCTGTCTTAATGCATTAACAAGGTGTTCCGCGCGCTTTGAATTCTACGCGAATCTACCTCTCAATAGGAATCTTCCCTGAATGGATCGGCTGAAAATAGACGAGGAAGATCTATTTTCGAATAATACCTTTGCATCGATTGTTCAAGAACCTTTAGCTCGGAAACCCAATATTCTGATTCAACACTCACTTCTTTCAGATAGAAATTTAACAAAGAACTTTAAGAAAAGTTATACCGACGCACTTGGTTACCGTAACCTTTGACGAAGCTTCGATGCACATGACGAAAGTTTCCCCTAACCGTTGAAAGCGTTATTTACGACAACAGGGAGATCGTTTGAAAGGCTGTCGAAATATCGTATGGTATAAAAAAGAAGCTTATTTATGGAAGCTCGTTAAGGTGGATGCATCGATGTTTGAAAACATGTTTTCGATGTTTCTCAGAGCAACCTACATACATACATCGTAGATCTCAGCTGATCTGTTGTCGTGGTGGTGCTTTGGATTGAAGAACTGGTGGGTGGTCGTCCAGGTGGTAGGTGCGCGCGGAGGAGAGCTTGCAAAAGGGGTTGGTTATAGAAGGGTTGGAGAGACAGGAAGCACGAAGCACGGCGTGGAGGAGGCGCGGTCGTGTGCGTCTGCGCGCGATTCGGTCGGTGGGTCGGTCGGTCGGTCGGTCGGTCGGTCGTCGAGTATTGATTTTCATAGGAGCACCGGCACACACGTAATTCCACCACGTAAACGCGTATACATGCATTCACGACTACTGACTGGTTGGCTGCTTTTGCCAAATATCTGCGTAAAATTTCGCAATCGCAGATTCTCCACCCGCTAAATCGACTCATTCCAGTGTTACGCCTCCGAGAGAATAGCAAGAAGACCTTGTTGATCTTTGACCTTGCTCGTCTTGTATCGTCTTTATCGACTGTTCGTTAGCATATCTTGTGGTCCTTCTTTTCGAAAGTACGTGACTCTCGTTTATTCTGTTCTCTCATTCTCTCTTCAAAATGCATGCGTACAACTGCTGGGTATTTGTGTTTCTCGGTCCAGCATGTACACGTGACGTAAACTAAAGCAACTGGCAATCGTTCGATAGAAATAGACCTTAATTTCGTTACTGATATTTCGCAATTACTTGGATTTAATTAAGCCACTGGGTAACTCGATTATATTTATGCAGCCGTGTTCGAGGATTTTTTAGTTAGAACGTAGAGAAGCATTTTAGAAAAATGGTCGTTTAATCTGTCTTTTACTCTTTAACGTTGCAGAACGTTCCAGCCCACAAGCAAGGAGCTGCGCGGGCTACACAGCGAGCTAAGGGGAAGTGCGATCGTAGAAGATAGTTAATCGTCAGGCACCCGACAAGATGCCTGCTCCGGCACCAACACAGGGTACGGTGGAGGGTGGCCCACCTCGTACCGAATTGCAGGAATTACAGTTGAAGGCCGATCAAACTACAGATGAGGTAGGTGTATCCCCTGATACTTGATATTCTTTCGACGTCTCTCATAATGATTGATTCTTTCAACTGATTCATTTAGGAAATCCATGGTATTACGTATCAATGAGATTTCACAATGTTCCACGTTAGAGAAGATTCATCTACCGTTTGACAATGACGCATTTTTCTTTCGATTAATTCCTCGTTTAACAAGCACATTGTCTGTTGCTCCAAATATTTATTAATTCATTAATTTGTTTGTTGTGTTGGAACTACACATTGTAATTTATACGCATTGCTTAATCCACGCGACTCGTTCTGTTTCAGTCCCTGGAAAGTACGAGGCGTATGCTGGCACTATGCGAGGAGGTGAGTTCGTCTCATCCCTATGAAACTATACTCTTCTATTTACGCATTAACCTTCATCCTCGATCATCCTCGGTACTAATCCTCGATCCTCGTTATTATAGCGATTTATTCCCGGAGTTTTTACTCCCAGATTTTGTATCATGGAAATTATAGAAGTCTAATTGTCGCTGGTAAAATCGTTGCGTGTTATATCGCGGCAAAGATGGACGTCATGGTTAATTCCCGGGTGAACCTGACGGTGTGCAGTTGAAGGAACAAAGTCAGACAAAAAGTTATAAAAAAAAAGGATGAAAATGCACTGGAGAGAGGTGGGCAAAATACTATTTCGGCTAGCCCGAATAAAAACACTGAAGTTATATTATACTTTTATGTATACGAGAGAGAACCAAGTGCAAGTTGCATTCGAACGAACGTAACAAAGATCTTTTTACGTATTGCGAAGACGGGTAAATTTGACGTAGCGTTAAAGAATCTTGAAATAGTATTTGACCCAACTCTGGCGCCAAAAGCATTCTTCGTTCTTATAATACTTCTATAAATTTTGAACAGTATGTAGTCAGCGGAAGTAAATAATAGCCATATCCGGGATAGCGTGGCTTTGTAACGTGGATTTTTTTTCGTTACGAAAGCAAAAAGAGACATTTTCCTTTTAAAGAAAGAAATGGAGAAAAAAGAAAGTTATCGCACGGGTGCCAAGCAATTTATATGTCCGTTCCCATTGGGATCGCCGTGAATGTACTCGGAAGAATTGTAAGACGACGCATCGACGCGGTCCGAGACGGTAATCCGCAGCACGAATGCACGCGATAACAATGTCATGTCATTATAAATTCGCTACGTGCTAACCTTGATATATCGCACGCGAAATATTTCTTGTTTCATTAGTCACGGAAGGAAGAAAATATCAAGCTGAAAAAAATCTATCGAAAGTAAAATGAAACGCGTGCGTTCGTGCGCGTGCTTTCGTGTTTTCGTGTGTTCTGTCTACGTTCTTCAGCTCCGCATTTTTCTTCCCATGCATAATTATTCGTTGTCTATGCTCGTATCTTGGATATCTATTCTCGATATATGTATGTTACGTCTCTATAAGTGTGTGCGGAACTATTACTGTGTACATCCGTTGTCTTCATTCTTTTCCCGTTTAACTTGTCATTTATTGTTGAAGGAGCGAACGTAATCGACACCTAATAACCCGGATGTAAATTATCTCTTATTCGTTTGATCTTCATTTTATTCAGGAAATCGATTCTTTCACAGACTACGTATCTTTGAATCGTGTTTTAAAATGTTCCTTCACACCATGTAGAATATTAAAATCCGTGGGTGAAGAGATCAAGATACGATGAGGTTAAAAGGTTGTTGCGTCGCTCCATTCCAATTTCTTTTGCTACTTATTTGTGGCTGCACTAATTAGCACGTGTCGCATTTCGAGCACTGGAGACGTCAACAACTATTTAGTGTACGTACATACTTTATACGCGGGATGCTATTAAAAGAAAGCTACCCGTACTTATAGATATATATATACATATACGTATATGATATTGCTGTCAATGTCAGTCAATTTGTTCGAAATAATCGAGCTTCGAGAGGCTTCGAATGTGCGAAGACAATTAGGACAAGCACAAAAAAAAAAGATGAGAAAAAGTCTCTTAATGCTACCGGTGGTGGAGCATATCTTTTTTCAGCAACGGTGAATTCCAGCGCACGCACTGGGTCTTCTGGAAAGGATGCTATGGAAAACAGAGAACGTTTTCGATACGATAAAAGATTTAGAAAGAACGAAGGAACATCGACGATTGCGCGGTATTATTTAATAATTCTATCGTACCGTATACGTGTCGTAACGTATACGTAAAGATGACGTGGTTCAACCTTCCTGTACGTTGCGTAGAACATTCTCGATTATTACGGTCGTAGCGATTAAGACAGAGGGTAATAGGGCTTTTTTGTGTGATCTCCTATTCTTGTATCTCTTTTTCTCTTTTCTATTCTTCCCACAACCTCTCCCTGTTCTTTCTTTTTTTTTTTTTTTTTTGTTTCGAATTCTTCTCGATCTGTCTTCTCCATTTCTTGCCTGTTTTCAATGAAATCACGACGAGGATGAAAGAGTTTCTTCGTATCGATTTTTAGTTAATATCGTTAAAACGGTCGAGAAGGATGTGTTCGTTTAACGTTCGAAGATATCGAAAGAATATAACGTTCCTCTTGTATGTACGTGCACAATCCTCTTTCAGTTGCTTCCGTCTCCCCCTTCCTGTTTTCTGTTACTCTTTATCTTTGTCTCCACGCAACTTGTATGCAAACATGCAACTTTTTCTTTCCCATTGTGAATCACATTCAAGAAAATATCGAGTCGACGATCGTATTTAAGGAATTCTTTCACACTTTTTCTACAAACATGTTTTCAAGTTATTTAAACGAAGAAATTTCAAGGTATTTGACAAATCTTTAATGAAGGAACCTTTTAAGGAATTAATTCGACCAGCAATATATTAGGAAGAAGAAAGAATCGATCGTCGGGTCGAGAACAAAAGAGCTCGCCTCGACTGGAGCGTGAAAGCCTTTAGGGAACGTCTATGATTCTCTCTTCTCATAGTTTGTCAAGCGATTGTCTATTAGAGGCTGGCCGAGACAGGTAAACGACAGTAAAACAACAGCTCTGATCTCGACGAAAGAAAGAAGGATCGTTTCTCGATTTTTGGTCTGCGAATCGAGAAAAGAGCGCGCATAATCGGCAACTTCTGTCGCTGCTACCAATGTAATCCGTGTTGCTGGCTGAACCGGGCATTTATCAATATTGTCCGTGTTGCTGGCTGTGTATGTATGTGTTTTCACGTGTGCGGTGTGTGCCCACGTGTGTGTTTGCTTGCTTAAAATTCAACAACTACACTCGCTTGCTCGATCGCCCGCCTGCCTGCCATCGCAAACTTCCTGGAACGAAATTTATACCGGCGACTAGTCAACATTTTTACAAGGCAAACGTTACTTATTAGTACTGATTATTACTCGATCGATTAATTCCAACAAAAGCAGCTTAACTTTAACACGATCGATTTTTCCTTGTCGCCGGTGTACTTCCTAAGTTCTGGAGAAGTTTCTTGCCTATTCGCTTGCAGAGTTCTCGAAGCAAAGTTAAATCGAGGACGCGATCAGTGACATTGGTCGCGTGCATGTAGGTTGTCATACGGAATAGCTTGTTACAATTTCCCCTGTGAAAGAGAGAACACCGATCGTCTGATAAATAGTCTTATTTTCGCAAAAACCGACGGCTGTTATCATCTTCGCGAACTTTGCTGCCTATCTGCCTTGGCTGTATGGCTGCCTGTGTGTGTTTGCCTGTCCTCCGCGAGAACACTTTTCATTTTCTCTCTATCTCTCTTCTTTCTCAATGCATCGTGCTGTCACTTTTCTGGTCCGGTATCATTCTATATCGATACTCCGTTGATCTCTGTTGCGCACAACCACAATTCACTCACCACTCACAGAAACACAGATCGCATACGAGAGATTCGCACGCGAACAGAGAGGTAGCTCGTTGACGATCGAAATTTCCTATCTATCAGATCGATCTTGTTCGATCTCAGGGGGAAAGCTACTTTGATGTTCGTACAAAGTCACCGATGCTATGCGAATCTCCATGCCATCCCCCTGTTCTCCTCGTTTCTTTCGTTCTTTTATTTGGTATGCTTTCAGTCGCGGTCTCGTCGCGACTCTAGCCGATCGTTCTCGTCTTGTCTGTCGTTTGTTCCGTGTCACCGTGTAGAAAAGATGCCATTCACATGCCCATGCATCATCCACCACCACCACCACCACCACCACCACCACCACCACCACTACCACCACCGCCACCATCATACGACCGATCAAAAACTCTTCCACTTCTCGTTCTTAACTCTTTCTTTATATATGCACCCGATATTTGACTAAAGAGTATTTACCCGAGTAAAAGAGCGTAACGACGCGACGGTATTTTTCAGTGATACTCACGAGTAGAAACGTAGCGAGGATAAATTCAATATCCGGTAAATACTCGAAACCAAAACTTAAAATTCAACGGCTCGCTCTATCTCGTTTTGATTTCCTTTCTCTCTTTTTCTGAAACTTCATGCACATTTCCTACGTGGATGAATGCGCACGCTTCTCTTTCAAGCTGAACGAGGAAAGGAGCAAAGAACTTCTTTTGTTTCCGTTCTCGTGACCGACTAAATAAAAGCGTTCTGGAGAAGCTCATCCTTAATTAGTTTCGTCGGCTACTGTCGAACATTAATATTGTATATAAAACATAATATTATATATAAGCACGATTCCCTTGCAGTCTCCAGTTTAATATTTTTTGTCTTCTCTGTTTTTTTCTCTTTGGAAGTCTATTTTTTGTATGTTTCGCGATTCGTTTGAATCAGAGCTCGTTCGTTTGGCTGAAACGAGAGAGCATAGGAACGAACGCGTCGGGATTAATGTCGATCTCCAGCTCTCTTGTCGGAAGACTTGCTTCAACCTGCAAAGCAAGACGACAAGCGTCGTTTGTTGAAAACGACGATCACGGCAATGTTTCCTCCTTCGTTGGGTTTACCCAGTCGAAAAGCACGGCTCCTTTTCTTTGCTCATCTTTGATCATTCGCCGCTCTCTTCATGCTCTCCCTTCCGTTCCTTTCCATTTCTCTGTGTGCGTGTGCTCTACTTTGTATTATTTATTTAAGTACTTTCGTCCGTTTGAGTCCCGAGAGTTCTCGTATCTGGAACACGAGAGAAACGGTTTCCCAGAGAATCGACAAATTTCGTATCTTTCTGCATTTTCCCGGTGGTAGTCGACGTTTATCTTTGAGAAATGACCAACATTCTCGCGACTCAAAACGCGACCTAGACCTTTCGTTTTTGTATTGCGCATTTTCGATTTACTTTACCTCTCCATAGAAAGAAAAGAAAAAATGCTATATATTATCTATCGTTCTGTATTCTGCGGTACTTTCTTTGCATACACTATATATATATATATATATATATGTATATATATATATGTGTGTGTATGTATTATGGATTTCCTTTTCATTCGTGGATATTCAGATTCCTAGACTCTTCGAGTAGTATCTTCTCTATTTCTCTGACTCTACTTTTTTTTCTCTTTTTTTCTATCTCTCTCTTTTTTCTTGCTCGTGCTCTCTTCTTCGCGTGGATTCCTTTTTCTTCCTTCCATTCGGCGAACGGAGGAAGAACGGAGGAATGACCGGCGATGGAAGGGAACGAGATTCCTCCCAACGAAAAAAAGAGCGGTTCTTTTTAACCCGTCACGCGCTACTGAAACAGAACAAAATGAGTACGTACAAAAATACATTAAACGAAAGTAACGTAATAATAATAACAATACAGAGAAAAGAATCACAATCAGTGCGAGCCTTTACGCTTATAACGAAATCTCGATTAACCAGAAGGAAGATCTGACAAATAATAATAATAGAAAAAAAAATAAAGTAAATAAATAAACCTACAACAACGGCGACGACAGTTACAGAGCAACAGGAACAACAACAACTACAACAACAACAACATCGTCATGATCGATAACAACATCAAGAACAACAACAGCAACAACAAGCGACAAGCCTAATCTAGAGATCGAGAAATATACTCATTCGAACCATAAAATAATAATGCCAGTTACGTGTTAGTCCGTAAAAGTTTCGTTACGTGTCCATCTGTCTGCTCACCTGTCTTTGCATCACAGGCAGGATAATATATATATATATGTAAATATATAAATACGTGTGTATATATATATTATTGCTATCGTCTACGTCGTGAGCGCGTGAAAGGCTTTAACAAATCCACAGATATTAAAAAAAGCGTCGGATCTAAACCCATCGAGAACGAAACTGATAAACATAAAAAAAAGAGAACGAACGAGAAACTATTAAAAATAATCGATTTTTCTCGTCTTTTTTGTTGATGTCGCGGATACTTAGCCCGATCCGGTCACGATATATATCCAGCACAGTTTTGTCAAAAGATACCTTAACTTGCTTTGCCCACTTCTCTCCATCGACTTCCGTTACAGTTCCGACTCTCCGTTTTCTACCTACCGTAATACTATTATACTACTAATATACTACTAATATTACTATACTATATACCTACTACTAAAAGAAAAAAAAACAACTCTAACACTGGTGGTGGTTGTCTGTGTTGTGCTGCCTCTGTCTGTCGTAGAGCAAGGAGGCTGGCATCCGTACTCTGGTCGCACTCGATGACCAGGGAGGTGAGTGAATCGCTTTTTAGCCATATAAGTAAAACAACATGAAGGAACCTCGGCTTTTTCTCACAAATTACATAACAATTGAACTGTGTCTCATGCCACACCTGACCTCAGCACAATATTGTATCTTTTCTCTCTCCTTCCGGTGTCCTACGATCGTTCCTGTGGCGAAAATCTCACTGCTCGCACGGAAGATCACGGGGGGAATACCGAATATCGCGTGGATCCCTCGAGGACACCCTTTCCTTCTGCCATCTTGTCTTCTGCCGTCCGATCGGTCGCGTCCCTTATCTATGTATTTTCCTCTTCTCTTTTCTATGTCTCATCTCTATTCCTTTTTCCATTTTATCGTCCAACATCGTTCTCGACGATTCCGTTTACCCGTACTCTTCCAACTCCGACTCTAAAAATCGATAGGTACTTCGCCACGGTCGCTTATCTCGAGAATACTCGTGACCTCCTGACCTTTTTTTCGCAGAGAGAGATCCGCTAACACGTCTCTACGCGTCTCTATCCGTTCGCTTTTTCATTTTCACCTTTCTCCGATAATAATTCGAGGGGTATTTTATGATTTTGCGTTTCGCGTCGCCGATCGATACGCATCGTCGAAGGTATCTATCCTCGTTAGCTATGGTCGATACGGGTTTAAGTGTCGGCTTTACGTGTCACGGTTCGTCGGCTGGTTACGGCCGAAGAGACCGAAAGCGAATTACCAAGCTATCGATCGATCTGCTCGTGATGTATACCATCCATCTTACCTTCTCAGTTTTTTGCCCTTTCTATTTTTCAACCGGTCTGTTTATTCGTTATACGGGTCGTAGGAAGGCATCCTTTTAATAGAGTATTCTGTGTACCGTGAAGCGCGAAGAAACACCCTCGATCGCGTTTCCGATCGATCGTGCGCTCCACCTCGCACGCTTCTGCTACGACAAACCAGTTATATCCTTCCTTGGTTTGTCTGTTGAGATTCTTCCGCGAATTGACCTGTTCTTGGCTAATCGACCCGATCAAAGTTTCTCGCGTTCGACCAGCGGACGTTCTCTTTCTATATTTTTCTTTTTCCGTTCTCTCTCTCTCTCTTATTTCTCTTTTTTTCTCCACCTACTACTACGTCGTATATACACTGTCATGAAAACTTCTAGAATTATACACGCAACTCCCTGCTCGGTGAAGTATTTTGCAACGAGAAAGTAGCGGTAGATTTGCTTTTTAAATGCGGGTTAGAATATACATATAGCGGAAGTATCGAACGAGACAGTGCGAATTCGCGGTTGACGATGAAAAGCGACAGCCAACTACCACTGTACAGCTGTACTATACAAAATACTACTACTATTAATACTACTACTTAGTACTACTACTATGTTACTACCGTTACTACGATTACTAGTATCACACCACCAACACTATCAATACTGTTTTGTTCTTTACAATTGGTCAAGTGCAAAAGTATTGGGAAACAATATTATTCGAACGTTCTTCAAAAGATTGTATCAAGATTACATTTAAAATAGTATTTAAGAATGCTTAGCAATAACGTGACTCTATTAAAAGTCGATCAATTTCCCTAGATTTTTGTACAGATAACTAGAATACGACACTGCTCACTTACTTACTTACTTATGCGACAAAGACACTGACTATCACGAACACTTAATTGCTGATGCTGCTATTGCTGCTGCTGCTGTCAGTACACGAATATTTGATATCCGAGAACGCTGTTATCGAATCAAATCTGTACAGAGCATCATGCGCGGGATCAAGTTGACTCGTTTATAACGCCCTGTTTTGTTTCTTCGTCCCTTTGTGTGTCTACGATATTTTTCTCCTTCTCGCCCTTCTACGGTCTTTCTACTTACTAATAACCCTTTTTTCGTGTGTCCACTTCTCTCATTTTCTCTTTATATATCTATATATATATATATCTTTATTTCCCTATTTCTCGACAGCCTCCTCTCTTTTTCTATACACAGCGATAAAGTACTCGAACCGTAGACGTGTATCTCGTGTATATATGTATGCATCTCGACTAGACGCATACGTATGTATTTTGTCAGTTTCTCTCTCTCTCTCTCTTTCTCTCTCTCTCTCTCTCTCTTCCTTACCTCTCACAAAACACACGTTCTTTCTTGGATTGTGTATCTTTTTTACTTCGTAGCCAAACACGAAGCTTCTAGCTGTGTCGCTTTATCAGTCAACGTGTAATACGTACATATTGTTTATATATCTATTCATATATATGAATATACGTATCGAATCTATAGATAATGTTATATACATATATCACGTATGTGTATGTATATAAAACCTATGTACCTCATATTCTTTAGTGTACAAAACCCAAAACAAGTACTTAATGAAGCTCCCTATCTATCTTCTTCTTCTCATCTCCTGTGTATATATATATATGTATATATGTACTTTACACGTACACATGTCTGTATGTACATACATATATGTATACACGTACGTATATTCTAACTCTGTTTTTGATTTCTTTTTACCTTGATTTGTACCCTTCTGCATCAAATGTAGGTACTTTTTGTCGACCGTCGTCTTACCAAGCAGGTGTTATATTGTCCTCCGCTTTTTATCTGCGAATTTATCGACGCCGTCGTGTACATACTACTACTACTATTACTACTACTATTATTATTATTATTATCATTATTATTATTATTATTACCATCATCATTATTATTATTATAGTTATTATTACTTTGTTATTATTATGTATCGTGCATATAATACTAACGATTGTGCGATTATAGTTATCGATTTAAAGTCGGATAAAAGTAGAGCGCGTAATGCTTTTTACTGATCGAAGCAGAGATGCAACGACGAAGGGGAAAAAAAGAAGTAAGAAAGCGGCGAGACTCGAAACATTTTCTCACCGCTCGTTCTTTCCTGTTGTATCATAGTTGTGTTTCGTCAGCTCGGTATATTTATACCCACGTAGAATTCTGATTTTCTTATATACGTAGGTCTCCGCTACGTTCTCATCTTCGAAGCTGCCAAATAATAGTATTATATATCGTTGTCTCTTGCGAAAATCATCTTACGTATATATATACTTAGGAGTGCGATGCGCATGGTGCAAGCAGACGTGTCGACGTCGACGTCGTCTTGTGGAAGTTTAACGAAATTCATGTAAATTTTCTAGCGCTAGTATAACTCGTTCCCACTTGTTTCGCTCTGATTAGCTACGATCTCATTATTATCATTCTCATCGTTCTTTTATACGCGCCATCACTCCTTTATCTTTTCGTCATTATTATTGTATTCTCATATGTTATGTTCTAATTTACCATCACGTTCAAGGTGTCCGTCCATGAGAAATTATCTGAACCGATATCAGAAATCGAGGAAAACGTTTCTTTTCACAGTCATTTCCATGGACGTACATCTTGGACAGAACCATTTTCTTTCGTAGATAAATATGAAATTTTTATTTTATTACAACCTGGCACGTTTTGTCACACGACTCGGGTTTCGTGGAGTTCCATCGAATTCCACGAGCCGGAAGAAAATAGATACGGAATGAGGCGCAGCTTCGAGTTGATATCATCGTTTGGTATTTCATAGAAGAAAAAGGAGAATATGAATGTGATCCATGTGGCAAGACGTGCCCGGCGGTTTGCTTGTTTGTCTCTGACTTAATTTCGCAGTTGTTCTCGCGCATCACTGAACGATCTTTCGTTTCCGTTAACGTGTGGGCCCTTCGACCCTGTCGTAGAGCGAGGAGGTCGCAGCGAACACTCTGACGATGTTAGACCATCAAGGCGGTAAGCAGTTCCCTCAGCAATAAACAAAACAACAGAAAAAAGAATCTAAATAAAAGTAAATTATCTTCTCGAAAAATGAGTCGAGAATATTAAAAAAAGAAAAGAAAGGCGAGAGCAAAGTGACGAGAAATGAAAGGAAACGGAACATTGAAAAAAGGAACAAAAAAGTTATAAAATACGGACGAACAAAGTTTTTTTTTTAATTTATTCGATTTCGAATGGTTAAATAATTTCTTTCTTCCTTTTTTTATTTTTGTTTGCTTCAAAGAGAACAGAAGAAAGTAAAAAGGGAAGACAGATCTTTTCGTACACTTTCCACGGTTGACGGGATTAGATCGTTGAAATAGGACACACTTTGACACGTATTTACGCGTACCATTCGGCGGTGTTCGTTTCTTATATGTCAAAAATTCGCGACTATGAGTCCTGTCGGTTTACAAATTAATTTAGTTTCCCTGAAAAACGTGCCCGTATTCTTTGATAAGGGGACAACACTCAAGTTTCGTTAAAAATCACGCGATTTCGATTTCTGATCTACTAAAAGAAAAAGAATCGCTGGAAGTGAAGTAGCTTTTTGAAAATCGTCCGAAGATTGAACCGGATATCGACAGATTAACACAACGACTACATGTAACGACTATAGAAGTGTATTTTCGCCTGTCTGTTCGGGAACTGAACACGCGTTTTATTCTCTGGTTCTGATCTCTTTCTCTGTCCTTTAGCTAAATCAATCTTCTAATTCTGTATCTTACAGCGCCACGGTACTCTGAGTGCCTACACTGGAAACGAAGCGTGTCTTTTTCTTCCTTTAATCTGCTTCTACGCCTTTGTCTGCTCCTATTTAACATTCGACTTCTCGCATCATCGCCACCGCGCCACTCGCCCTTAATTCGATTCGGTTCATCGATTAAATCCATTTCGTTCTCCCTCATCCTCATTCACCCCCTCACTGTTACTCTATCGTAGACTCGATTATCCAGCTCCTCGACGAGACTTTAAGCAACCCACTCCGTGTATTAACAAAAATATATAGTAGAGCGTGTAACCACGTTTTGCCGTTAGTTAATGCTATTAATAATTTTTAACTGGCTAATGTTTGCTCTTGGAAATTTCACAGATCGACGTGCAATTTAATAAATTTCCCAAAAATCCAATCTAGAATTCTTCGATCCCCGGGAAACGTTGGATTTACCAACCGTTCGATCGACGATTATATTTAAGAATCGTCGGCCCTCTTAGCTTCTTCGCTTCGTCGATCGAATCGATGAAAAAATTCATTCTTTGGTTCGTTATCTCGTTTTTCAGCGAGCGTTTTCCAGTTCTCGAGAATACTTTGGCTGTTTCGCTCCGTGCATTGTAGTACACGAAGCGAGGGGCGACCAGAGGAGGACGATGTCTGTTCCGCGTTAGACGCTCGACAAGTTTCCCATTCCGCGGTGGAGCCAATTATTTTTCAAGACGCTTCACCACGCGTCTCTCTCTCTCTCTCTCTCTCTTTTTCTTTCTTCCTCTCGCTCTTTCTATTCATCCAACACTATGTTCCGTATCGCCGTTTCGCAGTTGGTAAATCCAACTTCACATCGATTCTACTCGCTATTACGAGTGCAAAAAAATCCTAGTCCTCCAGCAGCCTGACCCGCAATAGAATTAATAATCAGGATAAAATGTCGTCGTACGCGCCCTCTCGCTCCTCCGATATATCATCGACATGATGGACGTAAAAGTGTAATTGCTATCCACGATGAATCTGACTTCCTCGGCTCTATCAAGAGATCGAAATCCAATGAGAACGAAAAGAATGAAAAAGAAAGGAACGGACAGAAAAGGAAAGAGAAACGCAAAGGAAAAGATGGACACAGATGGTGGTTGTCAATTTATGTTACAGTGTTACATAGTCAGACAGAATGGAAAGACGGAAAGTAGTGCGAAGAGCTTTCAGTTATTTTAGTTCGATCAGTCTGTTAACCTGTAGTTTGCCCGTCCTTTTTCTCTAGAGCGTCCCTCTAGGTAAAGGGGGTTTGTGGACACAGGGCGAGTCCGATTCCTCGTTGATTAGCGTCCGAAGTAAAGAAATTTAAGGGTCAACAACTCTGTTGAACCCGTGGTTCAGTCACGAGACGAGGGAGACACAGCTAGAAAAATGTTTTCTCGTGGAGCGAAGCGAGGGAGCGTTTCGACGGTGCTTCCTGTACCTCACGTTTAACAAGCCGCTGATTGGTCGGTTACCTGTTTAGAGCCACGAGGTCGGGATGAAAACCCTCGTAATGCTGGACGAGCAAGGCGGTAAGCCATTTCAATCTAGACATACAAACATTAAACTTACGTAAAACGTCTCTTACAAAAAAGATATATATATTTATCTGGTCTCGACTGACACAAAAGCCAACGATCGACGACCATATATATTTTATATGTATTCTATTATATGTTCTCCATACGTTCTCCACCCGCCGATGTATATAATATTTATATATAGTCATTATATGTGTATAGTTATTATATATAGATATTATATATATGTGCATATACGACACTAATTGCGTGTGATAATCGTCCAGACACTAATGCAACCCTCTGTACGTCGGAATTAAATTTCGATCGAACGGCTGATACTAACCAAAATGCACCAAAAGACAACAGATTCGTTCTTTCGACATCTCTTCACATTCCCTCAACGTTCAGATCGTTTACGTTCGAACAATCATCAATTACTTTTCCCCCTTGTTCTTACGTTTCTATTCTCCTCAATATTGCATCTTGTTTGATACCTCGATTATCTATCGCCTTGACCATAATATTTCCTTCCAGTTGCATTCACGATTCTCTCTCCTCGATCTTCCTCGCTCTTGTTTCTTTCGATCATCGCTCTGCTCTCTTCCATCGCCTTATCCTATATATTTCTCTTATTTCTGATACTTCCTCTGCCACTCTCTCTATCTTTCTCTTTCTCTCTGCGTCCTATCGTTCTCTCCGCCTGCTTCCTCCTATTCTTATCTTCGCTTCCTTCCGTGAACGTAATCTCACGAAGGCGAACGAACAAAAACAGAGAAATACAGAAACAAAACAAATAGACGAACAAACCCAAGTAAAAGAAAACAGGAAAAAGAAAAAGAATACGCGCTCCACGTTTTAAACGCATCCCTCCGGTACTTCCGGCACGGTGTAAGTTAAAGCCTATTGCAATCTACTACTGTATTTGTTGACCGGCACATTTGCATCAGCGCGTTACTCTTCGTGAATATATTTGGTTCAATTCGTACCCAGTACCCTTAGAATCCACCGTACACCCCAGTACATACAGAATTACTCACCCGATCTTAGGATCTTAGGTTACCCTTAGTAGGGAGATTCTTTGCTTAGCTGTTGCACTTTCGTTGCACTCGTTTTTTTTCTTTTCCGAGGATCCTTCGTCGAGAGAAAGATTCGTTTATTATATTTTTAATAAATAAATCTACCAATTATCGTCGCAAATATTTTTGTAATGTATCCTTTTTTTTTTTGTTTGTGCGTAGAACTTTGTATTGTGTGTAGTTCGAGTTTTATAGTTACGCTAAATCTTAATATAGTGGAGTCTCTCGATGAATCCTCGTCGATTATTATGAAACCACCAATCGTCATTTAGTGTAAGGGAATAACGCGTTAAATATTTTGCAACTAATTTAACCTTTAATTCGTCCTAGTATTTGAAAAAGATTCGTTATTTGAAAAAGAATCGAACAAACGTGCTCTATTCCCTGATCGCTTAAAAAATGACGATTCACTTTAATTTTTGAGGAAGTATTCCGATCCTCGAAAGAGAATAGGACAGCGTGCCCCCTTCCTTGTTTTTCTTTTCTCGAGTATCCGATTTTTAGCAAACGAATTTCTATTTGGTTATTTACAAGCGAGATGTAGAGGTACAGTGACTAACGCGATTTTTATTTTCACGTCGGCTGCCTGCTCTCTTTCGAGACGTCACGTTAAAGATGCGATAGGAAAGATGTTAACAATGTTCTCTCGTACAATGAAACAGAGCAATTGGACAGAATCGAGGAGGGTATGGACCAAATCAACGCCGATATGCGCGAGGCCGAGAAAAATCTTACTGGAATGGAGAAATGCTGCGGTCTCTGCGTTCTTCCATGCAACAAGTAGGGCTGTCCCGAATCGTTTTACGCTTCTTACCCTTTCAAATCGAATCTTCTACTTTACAGCGCACTCTTTAACCAAACAATTCTATTCTCGATCTTAACGCTTCGTTTCTACCTCTATTTCGTAAAGAAACTAAAGATAAAATTCACTCTGTGCAACTAAACTGTGAAATCAATTCTTATGGAACAAAAATTTCTGTCGACTTTTTGCAAATCTTGAAATGCCTAAAAAGAAGCGAAAAATGTTTGAAACAAAATACGAAAAATATTTCTTTATTCGATGTATCTTGTTCCTTTGAATTATCTATGTATAACAGAGATTTGCTAATGGAACGTTGATCCTCTACAGAGGCGCCAGCTTCAAGGAAGATGAAGGCACGTGGAAGGGAAACGATGACGGCAAGGTAGTTAACAACCAGCCCCAACGGGTGATGGACGATCGCAATGGACTTGGTCCTCAAGGTGGCTACATCGCCAAGATTACAAACGATGCCCGTGAAGGAGAGATGGAAGAGAATATGGGCCAAGTGAACACAATGATTGGTAATTTGAGAAACATGGCGATCGACATGGGCAGCGAACTGGAGAATCAGAATCGGCAAATCGACAGGATTAATCGCAAGGTGAGGAGACGATTCGCCAGTCGACGAGTTCAAAGATTTGAGTTCAGAAAAGTTATCGAATCGTCTATCTTTCAGACTTCCCTCTATCCGTTTGATTTCGAATTATATCATAACGTACCATGATCTAACATGATCATATTCGCTATACGATTCTCTTATACAGTGACTATTACGATAGTTACGTATTAATTAAGTAGTATACTCAAGTATATGAAATTTTCTATCGCATAATAGTGAAAAAATTTGATATTATGAAAATGAAATCGAAATCTGATAAAAGAACGCCTCATTGGAAGACAAGGATACGTTATAATATATTTTTGCGGTCACTGTGTTTCGTAGTCGCAGAATTTAATAATAAAATTATTGTTCAATTTATTAAACGATATCGGAACGAGGAAGGTCTGAAGTAGTCGAACGAGTTGTTGATTGAAATGACGATTGAAAATACGTACGATTAGCTCCGCTATATTTTTCTCTCCACGGAGCATGCGTGGATTATTTATCTCACGATGCACGCGCTCAGAGCGATGCACAACACGTTCGTTGTCGCTTTCGCTTTCTTACATGCCCTTCGATCTACCTAACCGTCCATGTTTCCCTTCGTTCCTGGCGCGGTCCCAAAAGTCGGGTCGACGTTTCACGTGTTTTTGGGAATTCCGTTTCGTTCTGACACGTCCTACATGTACAGTGCTCGTGCCAGATCTTGTTTTCCGTTAAAATCGAATTACTGGAACGAAAAACTGGCGCACGGTAGATTTCAGGTAAAAAGATAACGCAAAAGATTTTCGCGCGCAATATTTCATTCTGTATAAAGACGGGGCGATTCACGAAAAGTCGGCTTCGTGTAAGAATTCGTGGTTTCTTTGACGATATTGTCCGATTACAAGACTTCTGGCCGCCGACGATGGGCAACGTGTCGTACGAGTATATGCTCTACTTGGTAGTATTGTTGTTTCCTTTTCCTCGTACATGTATCCTTTAGCCCCGAATCATGATTCCTCAACTTAGAAGAAGACTTCTAAGTCGGAATTATCTCACCTTTCAGGAGAACGTACTCGATAGAACATTCTCTCTACCTCTATATATATTTCTGTAAATCTATATATTATTTTTGTATTCGCACGGAAATTCTATTTACCGAAGACGAAACGATTGTTGTTGAGAGGGGAAGCGAGAGAGACAGAGAGAGAGAGAGAGAGAGAGATTGCACCACAGGGGTCAATTAAAACGAACTACGATGCGCGTCGTTGTTTAAAGTAATCGATAAACGATCGTTTCGTTTTCGCGTTGGCATGCGTACGCACGTGCACCGCACGACTAGCCATCCCTTTAATTAATCCCTTCTTCGTCATCGCACCATCGACGTCATTCGACTTTTTGCCACCCTCACGGGCTGTCTTTTATGTTCGGCAATATTGCAATCGCAAATCCAAAAAGAAGCAATGGAAAAAAAAAAGAAAAAAGAAAAGCATATGTTAGAGTATATAAGAAACGAGTAATGTATAAAACGAGACGAGAAAAAAAAAATGCAAAAATAAAAGGAACAGACTGAAAATTACATTGCACCAAATATTAGCTATCGGTCGATCCTGACCGTGTCTCACACGCTTTGTTGGCCCTTTTTTCTGTCTTTCTCTATTTTTGTCTTTTCTTTCTCTGTTTCTTCTTGCCTTACGTTCAATTGATGATTCTCTTATTTTATACCACCTGTGACCAAATCCAAACTATGATAATCCGCAGGGCGAGTCAAACGAAACGAGGATAGCCGTGGCGAATCAGCGTGCGCACGCTCTACTCAAGTAAAATGCGTCACTCTGCCCACGTACCCGTCTCCTCCGAGCCCTAAATAGTCAAACAATAAATGAATATATATATATATATATATATACACGTATATATATACATACATATATATATATATATATATATACACAATACGTACATCAGCTCCAAAATATTGTACGCTCACACGCCCACGACCCTTTCTTCTGCCTTCTCGTCGTCGGTCGGACACCGCCAACCCGTCAACCCAACTCGATCCACCTGTTTGTGCTACAACGAAATCATCGAGCCTTCCGGTTACATCGATTTATATATTACGTGTGTCTTATATCTCGTGTACTTAGTGCAATCTCCTATTATTATACACGTCGTTTAGTTTTTACACCTCCTGTAACCGTGTTATCTTTTTTGCCGTTCTTTTTGTCGTGTCCAGCTCGTTTTTTTACTCTGGTTTCATCGATATGATTATACCGTATGCAGTATATTATACATATACATACGTATATATCTATATACACGAGCTTATATTAACATCTGATCTTTTTGGAATCTTATTTGTCGGATGAAACCCCGCAGTATCGTCGCCGCGCTCGTCGTTGTCGTGACGACTATGTACGAGTTCTGTTTCTTTCTTATCGCTGCTGTATTCTTTTCGATTCGATTATTGAATATTCAATTTGGCTCCTTCTCGTGTTTGACCGAAGAATCCGCGGTATCGTCTAGATGATTGCATTGATTCTGCCAATCGGACAGAATTTAAATCAGAATGGAAATCGGGCGCAGCAACTAGCGAGCTCAAGTACGAAGTAGTACGAGTCAACGATGACGACGAACGACGAGGCGAGAGAATAAAGAGCGCAGAATAATTGAAGTTAAACGAGGTCGACGATAACATGATCTTGATACACGCTTAAGTTTGAGTTACGATCTTCCGTTTGTTTGTTTTTTTGGTACGCAGGGCGAATCGAACGAGACGAGGATAAAGGTGGCCAACGAGCGAGCCCATCAGCTACTCAAGTAAGGCCACTCTCGACCACCTGCACCCCGTCGGCCACCAACAGCAACAAATACTACCATCACCACTATCACAACCACAACTACACTAGTATTGAGAACAATAACAATGACAACAACAACAACAACAACAACACTAGCGTCTACAACAAAAGACCAGATCTATCAGCTACAAACACACACGATCAGTTATTACTCTCAGTTAATCGTGTTCATGTACTTGCAATTTATTTATTACGATTTACTTATACTTCGAATCATCGTAAACCTTTATTACAGACCAGTTGACAAATAGACGATCGAAAGAACGAATTGCAACTTCTATATTATATGTTCTTTTTTCCGTCCTACGTTCGAATCTTTTTCGTTCTTCGTTCCGCTTGATTTAGCGTGTATTTGTAAACAGTAAACGCGTATAGAAAACGTCATAGAAAACGCCCAAGAAAGAGTCGTTCTCATTGGTTTTCCTACATATTTACTCGCAGTTAGTCGATTTATTGTTGTTCGTACAACGCGTCGAAAGAGTTATTGCGTTGTGGGAAATAAATTGTACCATCTTACTCTGTTGTGCATTTTATTTTCGACGAATAGAAGTAAATAGAAGTAAAGACGTTAGATGTAAATTTTATTTGAATATATTACTTGTATTATTATTTCCGTCGTTACTATATCATCCAAGTAGCTCCATTCTCTAGCGATTATACCCTTCTTTTTTCTTATTGTGAATCTTTGATTCTTCCTTTCGGTCCGTTTTACGTTCAACTGTCTTCGAGCGATCCTTCAGCGAATCTGCTCGGGCGTACTTACGAACATCGTCTTTAACCCTTAAGAGAGCAAATTTTCATCTTTAAGACATAGAAATACTTAGAAGGAAAGTAGAAGAGAAAAAAAAGTTAGTTTATTTACGAATAATATTTACATGTAACGAAGATGTCGACGCAACGTCGTCAAGTCAATTCAGTGATCCGATAGAGTTTTTTAAAAGACGAGCCAGATATTTACGAGGAAAAAGATAAGAAAGGGAGAGAGTAGAGAGCAAATGGTAAAAAAGAGGATACAAAAGTGTAAAGATCTTTTCGTCTTAATTGCACGTTTATCCAAGTTCTTCCTCTCGTGATATAGCGTTTACACTTTTAACGATTTATCTAAAAAGTTTCTAAAATAAGAAGAGTTATTAACAGAGAAAATACAAAAATAAGAAGACAGAATGCAACAAATAATAGAGATCTATTAGTTAAAAAAAGAAAAAAAAGGGAATAACGAATCGCAAGTATCGCGCGCCTGTTTAAGGGTTAAAGATTACCCACAGTTAACGAGAATAAAAGCATATATACAGGAAACGACAATGTCGGTTGGACGGGAGCGCACACACGCTGTAGTTCTCTGCATCGTTACACACACACGCGCGTACACACACGCGCAAAATCCAAACGACCCTGTATACATACATACACATATATAGGTACACATACATGTAGCTATGTTGAGGTATACAGAGAGAAATCAGAAATACAGCCACGTACAGCGAACAATACAAAAGAGAAAAGGGAGAGTAGTATAGATCGCACAGCGTGTGGGAGTGCACATGTGAACGATACATACGCACAGCGAGCCCTCTTTAGGTAATACATACCATGTAATTTGTTATCACGATTAGCGTTACGACCAAAATATCCGTGTACAGTAGATCGATACTTAGGTAGACACCAGAGATACGTGTGTATGTGTGTGTGTGTGTGTGTGTGTGTGTGTGTGTCAGAGCACACGCGCGTGTCGCGCGGTAATTCCAAGCAGCAGTAGGTCGTAGCGAGCGTGCTAGCCGAAGGGCAGCTTTGAAATATATCTGTATGATGTACGAGATTACCACGTTTGAAGACGCGAAAGTATATCGAATGGATCGAGGGAGCTTACCCGTAAATAGCAAATAATATTAGGTTTCTCCCGAAAGCGGTCGTTACTCACTTACCTTTTTCTCGATACATACGCTCTACGTCGAACATCGTGCGATCAACGAAATATCTCGCTTCCCGAGAGAACACGAGAAACCGGAGGGGATCACGACAGACGGGGCGAGGTAAAAAGCAGAGGAGAGCGTTTAGCGCGGCAGCAAGTTAATGTCTACGAAGAAGAAAAGGGAGAGGAGAGAGCGTAGTGGTTCCTCCCGTGTGTAGAGCAGGAGGAAGGGCGGAGAAAAAAAGTATGAGAGCAAAATGATGGAAAAGGTAGAAGAGAGAAGGAGGGACGGAGACAAAATGGAAGAAGAATTTGATAAACCAATGCAACGAAGAAGATGAAACTTAGCGAAAAAGATTTAGAAGAAAGAGGGAGGGAGGGAAAGGGAATGAGAAAGCGAGAGGGGAGGAAAGAAAGGAAGGAGGTGTTAAATGTGTAGATAGAGTTTTGTTCATCGTTTTATCTGTCGACTCACCATAGAGCGTAGATCGATTCCGTTTCTTGCGGTCCCGCGCACGCTCAACGCGCCGGGTTTGTCACTGTAAGGTTTAACTCCAAGTGAAAGAAATCACGAATGCGATAGAGAGAGCAAGAAGAATACGACAAAAGATTTAAACAAAGATTGTACATTATTGTATTTACACGAAGCGAAGTACCTCTACTTTGTACTATAACGAGCGAAAGAACGAATGAACGAATAATCCATTGTACGTCGTGTCACCACGGCGCCCTGGGATTCTCCCGGTTCCGTTTCTGTTTCGCGGTTTGCGAGTATCCACATTCCATTCTTATTCCGAGTCTTTATCTTGTTGAACCGTGATCGTTGTTCACGCGCAATAAGTTTGCGATTGTTCTGACAATGAGTCGATATTTTTTCTTTCATATCTCTTTGTTAGAGGACTGCAAATTTGCAAATACGTAGAAATAGCGTAATACTATATAATAATTTGTAACTTGAAATAGAGATAGACATAACGTGGTTATCGCGAATTAGATCCAACATTGCAGACAAGGGATATTTCTCGAAGCAGCTGTCAGCCTTAACAGTATTCGCATCTTTACACTTACCTCTTTAGCTTTAAGAGAATGCATAGAGACAGAGAGCAGAGATGCTGTCAGCGCTGACGTGATCCCTCAAACCCAGTAGCATCAAAATTAGTCCATAGGAAAGAGAGAACGAGCGAGAGAGAGAAGATGAACAAACAATAAGTATGAAGAGGTTTTGTCGCGTAGAGATTTTTTTATGTAGACCACATATGGCGAAGAGAAAAAGAAAATACGTGTACACCGCATTTAGTATATCGTCGATAAGCATGAGATGATTTCGATACACGTATTACTTATTATACATCCACGTGAACTTCGTTTTGGATTTAACGAATTAATCATATATATATATATGGCGATATTGTATAAATATCGTAAAGGGTATCGCCCTCGAGTCGCTCGTTGTGTTAAGAATGGAGCACAAAAAGAAGGAAGGCAATATATTACGAGTAGTTCCTTTCGATTTCGCTTGTTTGTTTGCTTTTCTCATTAACGTAGTAATGATCGGTGGCTTGCAAAAATTCTTGGACGCTTCGCCGGACGAACGTACTAAGAGGGATAAAAGAGAGAATGCTAAGGAAAATTTGGTGAACGAAGGAACAGAGCAAATAGATGTATGAGAGGGAGAGAAAGGAACTAATATTAGAGAGCAAGTGCATGATATTTGATGATGATAATGATTATGATTGTTACTCGAGATCGTTAGGCCTATCGTAATTATTTACTTTGACAGAGGAAAGATATACAAACGATTATAAATAGGTATAAATATATATATTTATATATATATAAAGATTATATATATATATATATAAATATAAATATGATACAAACATATTACATGCATATATTTACGGAATGAGCGCGGTGAGCCCCCTTCTTATGTAGACCTCTAAAATAGGGAAAAGAAAAAGAAACGAAAAAGGGGAGGAAAAAGAGAGCGAAAGAGTCTACTTTATTTGCGAGCGGGTAATGTTGTTATATTATCATAAATATTATATATATATATTATACAATACGGAATCGAGCAATATTGTATTGTTACTTCGTCGTTAACATTGATCACCGCCTATTCGAAGAATTATATTATGTACCTATTTTACAAAATAATCTCTCGTATCTGAAACGAGTAACTCATATCGAACCTGTTATAGGTCTATGTGGTACGCGTAATTTTAAATATTCACAGAATTGTATAGAACACGCAGATTTAAGTAGATAGACGCGTAGATAGGTCAAAATAGACGAAGTAGCCTGCGGAAAAGGAAAATGGTTTACGGTGTGAATGAGAGATCGAGTGAACGAGATGAAATTATAAACCGATTAATTGAACAGCAGTTTTCTTAAAAAAAAAAAAATGGAAAACTGCGAGAGCAGCGACCACAGAACAAAAAAAAAAAGAGAAGAAAAGACGGGGAGAGGTGAAAGCTCGCGAAAGATCGTATGCAACCGATTCGAAGATTCGCTGTTGATGCATTGTTCTATTTGGTTGACGTATTCGTAAAGTTTACGGCGGTTGCGTGCAATTTTTCTCGAGTCGATCTTTAAGAAAGGGGAAGTTTCGTGCGAAACTCGTCGTTCGAAATTTATCTTTCGACTGTCTCCTGACAAAGTTATTGCGGTATAGCGCGGTATTGTAAAGCGAAACGATGAGAACTGCGTGCACCGACGTCTAACGTTTGCAATAACAAGAGTACGATCGCGATTATTAACACAAATTGGGACCACCGTGCAAAAGTGCAAGGTGCCGAGATGAAAACGACTACGGCGCGACGAGTATCACAAAGCTCGACGCTGTTAATTCCTTTTGTTTTTCGACTACGACGAACGTCGAACACCTCGTCGTTGCCGGCCGCTTTCCGATTCTTCGAAGCGACGATAAAATCGAGACGAGATATCGCGAATATTCAGTAGAGTAAACCACGAAGCCTGACGAAGAAGTTAGAACAAACGTAAAAAAAATACTAAAAAATAATGAAAAAAAAAAAGAAAAAACATAAAGATGGTGAAAGATAGAGGGGAAGTACGCCAACATTGTAAAGTATTTGGTAAACAGACAAATTGATGAAAAAAATCAGCTTTTCTCTTTTTAGTACCGATGTATTGTCGCTAGATGTATTACAGAGACGTAAGAAGTATTCTTCGGCAGTACTATTATAACAAATGCCTATGTATTTTACTTCTCGGCAAATAAACCATCAAGTATTGTAAGACTGCTGTTTCTTCTACCTTGGATTCTTATCTTCGGTGACACTGTCAGGTATCGTTTTTTTATTCTCTATTCTTTTCTACTTATATTTACATTTTTACATCCAACACGCTCCCAATCACGATTATTACTGATTACTACGGCAACATGTTACAGAGAATTAGTTGAAGAATCGAGTTATCTACGTTGGACGGATTTAGAAACGGGAGTAGATCGATTCCAAGACGCGTAATCTCCTCTTAGAAACTTCCTATGCCGCGAGAACGTGGCGCGAGCTTTTCTTCGAGCTGAAGTAGAAAATGTTCGAGCATCCTTACGAGCTTCGACGAGAGATCGGTGAGAAGAAGAGCTTGGACTTTGCTCGACAGGACGATTGCAAATGCTGCATTGGCGTTGTTCTCGCGGTAATGCCTTTGTTTCACAAATTCTCTCTGAATTTCTGGTCCATTTGACCGGATTTGGCGAAGGAAGCGGAGGTGGAGGTGGTGGCGGAGGTGGTGGAGGAAGAGAAAGAGGCGGAGATGATGATGCAAGAGGAGGAACACGTAATTGTATCGGATGCGGTTGAAAAATTGGTCGTGTGTGGAGCTGAAAATCTGCCAGTAAACGATAAGAAGGAGGAACATTGTTGCATCGTATCCTAGCTAGAATATTGCTTCTTTTAATCTCCAGTTTCATCCGATTTCTGGGACTATAAGGTTTCGTCGATCCGTTTCGAGCTCTAATGGCCTCTCTTCTGGCCAGAGTGTGCTGAAGAGTACCACGAAATCTGTTGTAAACGTCCGTTGAACTTAGCCTAGTACGAACTTCGCTTCTTGAACAATCGTATCCCAAATTGCTACTCGAAATATCTGCTCCTCCGCTTTCTCTATGCTGAGTACCTCTATCAATACGTTCCCAGATTTGATCAAATTTTTCTAATACTTTTACGCGTCTGCCAGAGTTCTGATTTGTAATTACGTTCTGATTCGATGGTTCGCCAACTTTTGTCTTTATATTGGAGGACTTTGAAGGCACAATTTCGGAAAGAAGTTGATCTTCCTCTTCGTCTTCTACATCAAGAGTTAATATAAAAGGAGGTGGAGGTGGCGGCGGCGGAGGTAAATTCGTCGATGAATCGTCCGATAATAATGAAAAAACAGAGAGACGATCTTTCTTCATAACAACCTCAGACCTCGTTTCGTGTTCTGAGAGAAGTCTCGTTTCTTCTTCCGATTGCTCATCTTCTTCCTCGCCGAGTTCTCCCAACCGTCGCGCGCTTCGTTTCTTACCTCGAGAATTGTTGGAAAAGAAAGTAGGTCTAATAGCGGGTAGGCTTTTCGATTTAACGGAGGAGATTTTCGAGCGAATCTTTGTTAAAACTTTCGTGCTACTCTTCCTGTTTTTACGACGCTGCGAACTCGCTTCCTCTTCGTCCGAACTTTTCGAGAACGTAGAAGATAACTTTAGTTTCGATCGTCTTCTCTGAGGACGCATTCGCTCGCTTCTTCGCTCGTTTCCAGGAAAATCTTCCGGTTTGAAGAATATCCAGACGTGGTAACGAGTCTTCCGAGGTCCTATGTACAGCTCGTTGCTATGGGCTGTTTGCAATAATCGAGACACGTACGACAAAATCACCTGAAAACCAAAAGTAAAGTATGTAGAAATATTTTTGACTTTTAATTACTAAGTCATTCATTCTCGAATGACTTTTCACGGTGTTTTTATACAAATTCGTAATTTTATTCTTTTCGTACGTACCTGATATAGGGATAGAAGAACAAGATATCCTGTCAAGTACGTTTTGATAACTTCACCTCGACTTATAATCTTCGATCTGCAGCCACTAGTGGAGATGGTTAAATATTTAGGATCGTAGTTGTAGACGGCACTGGGGCTGAGAATATCGTGATGAACACAAGGTTTCGGAATGTCATTGGAGCAACAGGAAAAAGGTACATCCACGGGCGTGGAAGTTTCTTCTTCTTGCTCTTCTGGTACTGATCTTTATCGCACAATTAATGCATTCAAGCATTAAGACGGATTAAGAGAATTTACTAAAAATACTAATAGCTCCATTCAAAAGTAACAAAAGTCAATGTGTAAAGCCGAGATTAAATGGTATTATCTAGATTCTCCTAAAATCGTTCGTCGATCATCATACTTAAGGACCATTCTGAAAAAATATTTAGGAGCCACTGGTAAATACATTTATAGGTGCCGAGTGGACCACTATGTTCATACTTATTCTGTAAATATAAAGCAGGAAAAGAATTCTTCGAAACCACTATAATTATCAATAATTAAACGTAGTTCCCATTTAAAAACTAGTATTAAAGCGCAATTTCCTCGATTCACGATGTTATTTCGCAGTTCATTTTCTCAGAATGTTCCTCGATTATCTTTTTAATCATTTTTCACGTTTATTGCTAACACTGTGTTTCCTTTCCTACGCTAGAGTGCACGATGGTCACTAACCATTTAATTCCTGTTATTAACAATAATAAATGGTAATTGGTTCGATTATACCCACTGCCCTTCCAGTCGAGGACCGTTCTCCACATCCTCAGGTCCCTCCATCGACAGTTTCAGCCACGGAATTCGAAACCAATCTTCGTAACTATTGTCCCCGCAACATTCGAGTTCGGTTTGAAGAGCGTCCACCCTCGCCTTCACAGCGACGTCGATTCCATATTTCTCCATAGCTTCTGTCAAGCCATCGCGGCTTTTCTGCTGAAATCCGCTCAACAGAATCAAGTAAGTCGCATTTAGAATAGCTACCAAGAATCCTGACAGCAGGCAAGCAATCACGTGGAAGAATAGAAGTCGATTCACATCGTGAGGATCTACGTTGTCGTCTACTTTGTGTTGATCCTCTAGATCGGTTCTAGCTGGTTCTAGTTTAAGGTAAAGCCAACACTTAATTCCCAGGATATAGGCAGGGGAACAGCAAACGCCAGCAGACACGATGATCGCGGTCCACACGTGACCGTCACCTGCTCGTCGTGATCCGCTCGTTAACCCAACACAATCGAAAAAAAAGCGAATTCTAAAAAATTCGTCGTACGACCATCGTCGAGGAACGAAAGAATTTTTTTAGTGCTAGTCGTGTCTGACACGATAGTAAAATGTTATTATGTGACTCTGCTGCATCCCGTGGATCATTCATAGCCCAAACGTGTCTTTACATTCTTAATAAGTTATTTTATTTTCACGAATTATTCTTGTTGCGATATTTTATGCATAATTCTCCGAACGTTTTTCTCCAAAGTCTTTTTAGATGTTGAGATAAGGGTGACGTTAAAATTGCAGCAGTGTCGACACACATACTAACGTTCGTAAGTCACGAAAGAATCGGCCGTTTGAAACATTAGCTTTAATAAAAGAGATGTGTAGTTTAATATACGTGATAATGTCTGTGAAATATAGTATAATCCAGACGCCGTTAACAAGTATCAACTTTATTTTGTAATTACGATATCCACTTATGCCTATCCCAAATATGCTAAATCTTTCCTGATTCATTAACGATAGAGTACATTTTAATGTACAGCAGAACTCCATTTATCTAAATTATGTTTCAGTTAATTTCTGTTCAATTGAATCCCAGCTGATTAAATCTTCTTATCTGGACATCGATTCTCGCTATGTGAACGAAAAATAATAGATAATAGGAAGAATTAATATACTTCAATTATACGTTTATCACGCGAGTTCAGATAAATGAAATTCTGTGTATCATCTATACGATCGCTAATTCGATAGATAAACGTTCGGTATCTGATTAAATCGGAAAAGGATTCGACGACAGATTTAGGATCGTGTTTTAGAAAACTGTTACGAGATACAATCAGAAATCTCCCGAAATCAGAGGATAAAACGAATCAGAATTAAAGACAGTTCTTTTACAGAGGACCATTATCGATTATTGTAAATGGTTTTTATCCGTGGACTAACCAGGGGTAATAAGATTCAGGTAATCGGCAAAGCCTCTTTCGAATCGTACGGCCCAGAGAACGGCCAGAACGACGGCTAAAAGTCCAGCCAGGTTCATAGAGAAAACGATACAGTAGAGTGCTTTCACGGAGGGCCAGCAATAAACGGCATTTACCAAGCCCATGTATTGTTCGCTTTGTAATGGATAATCTTCACTGGTATCCAAGAGCCTGTCATCGTAAATAGGTTGTGCGACGACTTCTCTAATTACCTCCTCTAAAGGGTCACAATACAAAATTGCCTTATTGCCAAGATAGCGGAACCTGAAGTGCCATGCGATAATGCCATTTCTTTCGATGCTATCTTTGCACCGCATGTTTGATACAGATCGCTAATAATTTCAAGGTATACTCGATTAAAAATTTAACGCGTCATATCATTTTATCTCTTACAGGCTATCATGAAAATTCATAGCGGCGCATCTTTTTTTAAATAAAGGAATCAATGAAATTGAACAAGTGGAATTAAATCGGACGAAAAGTAGAAAAATTATTGCTTGCAGCGGTCGCAACTAACGATATTAGGACGGTATTGTTACAGAACGATAGTACTAAGCCAAAGGTCGCATGGGTTGAAATTTCGCCTATAATAGTTGTAAAGTCTTAAACGAGGCTTAAATCCAAAGCAAGCAATTATTTTGTTTCGTTGAGTATTAGGATTAGTCTAGTTTAGTCACTCCCGACATCTTATATGGTATAGATAAGATAAATAGTGAAATATTAGAAAGATTATTTATTTATTTATTTATAACTCTTTCTTTTCTCGTGATAATATTGATCTATACCAAGACTGTAATTAGATAGAATTAGTAGCGATAACCATAGATGTTACGGTAATAAAAATACAGAGATGATTGTAAAGTAATAAAATTGTACATTATTATAGTGACTGTAATCAATAAGTGAATAAGTAAAAATATACATGTATGTGTATACTGTCTTAGAATTTATAATAATCCTTTAAACACGTGCACGGGGCGATAATACAGTAATATGGTAATAACAACTGATTCTCGGGTTGGCCTCGTTAAAAACTATAAAAAACAGTAACAACGACGACAAGGATCGCGATAAACGCTATCAAATCGCCATAAACGCCCAATCAATCGGCTATAATATAGAAAACGAGTGCCACACATGTTCCACATTCACACATCCTCGTCCTATTTATCGTATTTTTATCATATATTTTTCTCTCAATTAACAATGTTCTCCGTCGTTTTCGTTTTTGCCTCGAATTTCTATGCATCGTTATATCATCAACAATCGGAATCAATGAACAGCGAAACTCGTGGACTCGAATATATTTGTCTGACTGAGATAAAATCATTATATAGAGAGAATTATGCTCTATCATAGTGGAACCGAATCCCGGTCAGGTTTATTCATAAATCGGTATTATACCGCACAAATGGAATCGTTCTCTCATTCTCCTTTACGCTACAAGACTTAACGGCTAACGCCCTAAAAATGCATTGGCACTTACGCATGAGAAAAACTATGATCACGAATCCATACGGCACGTTATACATAGCACAATTACCAATGAAAAAATATCGATATATTTGCACGATACGCGCTATCAAATCGTACAAGATAAACACCCTGAATCATCTCCAATTGCGTCGCTTTGGCATTTCATTGCCCCGTAACAAACTGATCCCCTATTATCTCGTTCTAGATATTACATTTCTTCTTTTTCTTTTAATCCTCACGAAATCCGATCAACTCGATTGCGGAATCGGCTTGTGTTCGGATTAAACACGAACGCTTAAACGAGATTTCGGCTCAGCAGAGTTCCAAACAGGTCTGGTTCCACTTGAAGCAAACCACTGGCCGACATACTTGTATCATAATCAAAATTCTCGAATGGCATCATCGGTGAGGATGGCGACGACTCGATTGATCCTCCAGTTATAAATGTATTGTTGGATAGTTGTTTTCTCGCAACGGGGCTCAGCTGGTCGAAGGATGCGCTAGACCCTCTGGAATCCGGACACTGAGGCACCATTTGGTGGTTCTCCAGGTTCACAGACAGTGGAAACATCAGGCTTTTAGGACATATGGACGGCACGTTCCGCGAGTCCATTGGGTTTTCCTAAATAATTTATACCAATCATTATCTTTCGTTCACAGATTTCTAGAGAGTATGATGGGTGTATCGTTAAATATCGCGTGACTCTTGATATTTTAATCAACCCTCGCTAAGGGTAATATATTATAACACGTTACGTAACTGATAGGACGAAGTCAGTATACTAGCCAGATAGCTATAATCATATACCTTTGTAAGAAATGGTAACTTTGAGATAAGAAATAATCCAATTACTGCAATTTATTTTTAATGCCTCTTAACTAAAGTTTTGTAATTAAAGGATGAATATTACCGAACAAAGTGCGGACATGTATGCACTTAATAACGATTTCAAAGATGCAAAAATGCACGTAATAAACTATATATAGCGAGACTATATTGTGTTCTTAAAAATATGAATTTGCGCAAAAATTCGCAGTTTATTAAAAATAAAGGTACGAGACTAACGTATGAATTAACACGGATCCTGACTTCATCCTGCTAATTCAACGTCAAATATTCTCTTTTTATTTATTCTGAAAATAAACCTCAGCCCTCCAAATACGAGCACGTGTCTTCACATTGTTATATGTTTTTCAACGAGTCACGGTCTCGATAACGTGTTGCTGCGTTTCGTATGAAAGACTAGGAAATTGGGAAACATTTCTAACTACGAAAGAAGTCAAATAGAAAATATTACTTCTGTATTTGTTACTTGCATTCGCACTATCGTTTCAAAGTTTTCAAATTCATACAGATTCGTCAGTTTTGACACAGACTCTGATCTAAACACATTTCTCATCAACTAGCATCTTTTTTTTAAATCGTAAAAGCAATGAATATTGATAAATGAAATCTGAAACGCATGAATTGAAGTCATAAATTGCTGTCATAAATTCCAAGAAATTTAATACGCGATGAAATCATATTTTATTGAGTATGTTAAACGTTATTCGCTATTTCCAATTACGGAAAGCAATCGATGCAATATCTTTGACAATGATCTCGTCACTACCGACAGATGTGAAAAAGATCCAATAATCAGCACAATCGATAACCATCGTTTGTTCCTTCGATGTTGTTCATGATATATCGTTTAAAAGCAAAAGCATCGTTCGTTGAAACGTCGCTTGTTATACTCAGCACGTGGACGTAGCATAATATCAAGACAACGATGGAAGGCGATTGGAGCGGAAGGATGAGAAAGGAGGAAACGAAACGCAGCAGTTCAGATGATTCGATGTTCAATGTTCAATGTATTTGGACAATCTTCAATCAACAATTTTATATACTTTGAAGTAGAATACATAACGTGACGTTAAACAGCGACACGATTAAACGAACTACGGCCGAGCGAAGTTACATCTCTCGTCTCGCCTAACAGATCCCCTGTGTATCCTTCGAAGACACGGAAGACGCGCGTGCTCTGTACTCTATCAACATCGTCCTGAATATTTTGTACTTTCGTCATCTCGACTCTCTAAATATTCTCCCTCTTTATCTTTCTCGCTTAGGACCCCTTTCGTTTGTTCGATCTTCCTTTCTGTCTTTCTCTCTTTCTCTCTCTCACACACGCACACACTCTCTCTCTCTCTCTCTCTCAGCGATCATAGTTGCGAGTACCGAATCGAGTATCGCGATAGTAAGTAGTCCGCATCGCGAAAGAAATTACACGAGATTCGGAAGTATTTCAACTAACTCTCCGCGTTAATACCTTTATCGTTTGATCGGCTCAGCCTCGAAAAATATCGCCTCTAACCGTCTTAGACTGTCGCGAAACGTTGTCGAGAGTTGAGAAAAGAAAAGAAAGATAAGAAGAATCGATCAACGATCAAACGTAGGAAGCGTTCGTGAGATCGGTGGACGGTCGACCCATCGCGACGCGATGTTTCGTTGACGTTCGTGTACTGGAACTAACTCGGCAATGATAGCCGAGACGCTTAGAACGCGGCTCACGATCTACGAAAGACCCAACGTTCCAGGCAGAAGATATATCGTAAAACGATCGCGAGTTCGAACAGTCGTCTGCTCACGTGCTCGCTATGCTTTTGGAGGACTTCGGTTTCGCGAAACAAACGTATCCCGCACTCACATCGCAGCCGGATACCAGGAGATTCATTAGCACGCTGTTGCACGCTGGATTCCGCTGAGAGATCTGACTGATCGCGTCGCCGCTTTCTACGCCGTTTCGACGACACCTTCCTTCGCTCGTGTCGTCTTTTCTTCCGCCGCCATCGTTAACCCCTCCGCCGCCGCCACTGTCTCCCTCGCCGTCTTCCGTATCCATATTCCCTCCTTCTAATCGATTAACGCTCTGTCGACCGTTTATCGTACTGTCGTACGATTCGTTCGCGAAATTATTCCGCAGAACGTTCTGTTGAGACACCAGACGACGCAACAGTTGACTGTTACCGAAGTTTGACGATTTTCTCGAAGACGACTGCTGCTTGGTTAACAGGTGATCCTCTAGACCAAGGTGACCGCTACGTTTCACGGGTTCGTCGCATCTGATGCGCTTATTGCCGTTTCTGGTGTCTACGGAGGCAGTGTGAATACGCTTCGTTGGTCTGTCCACTTTGGAGGACCAATGGCAGTTATCTAGATTTATATCTGAGACAGGATAACAATAATCAATCTCTCGACGAAACTTGAAATCATCCAGATAGAAGAAACTTGGTAGTTTAGTTTTTTATTGGTCATTGGTAGGAGTTGTACTGGTAGATGGGAGAAGAAACTTACTTTTTCTAGGCATCTGACCGAGAACTTGTACTGGGTTCACCAAACCTCCTCCATGGTCGTTGTATTTTCTGGAGACCACCTGTTCCATTTTCAACAACTGTGCCAAACTAGAGTCTGTCGTTCGTTGCTCTTTTTCTGTTAACATCCTGTAAACAATACATAAAGATTCACGGTTTTCGTCCTGTTTTTCGTAACCATAATTTTCGTCCGATCATTTCCTACCATTTCGGACAGCTTTTGTGATCTGTCGTCTGTGGTGGACTCCACATGACCATATCATTGCTTATAAGAAAATCCAGGGCCTCATCCTGATCCGACATTGGGATATAAGGTGCTCTAAATTCCAACTCGTCATCGCCTATACTATCGTTCAGGCCTAACATTAACATCTCGTCCTCCGATAAACCGTCCGCGCCGCTACCGCCTGTCGGGCTACCCAACGAATCTATACTTCGTTCTGGACTCTGAAATGTAGTACACAACGAGATTAAGCAACTTTTTACTACACTTACGATATTTGGAAATACTTGGAAATATTTGGCAACGTTTGGAAACGTTTGGGAATGTTGTATGGGAATACTTGGAAATACTAGAAAATATTTGCAAGTAGTTGAAAACATTTGGCAGTGTTTATAGTAAATTTGAGAAGATTTGGAAATATTTGTACAATGTCTGCAAGTGTCTGGAGGAATCTGCAAGAGAGAAAAAAAGAAAAGTAAATCGGCTCACTTGACGGTATTTGGTGAGCGGCGGTGAAACAGCGCTAGGGTCGATGCTGCATGGACTGCTCGGTGAATCTCCGTACATGAACGGATCGCTATCGGCCAAAGACTCTCCTAGATCCTTGCTCTTCGAGGCGTCTCCCAACTCGGCGTCTTTGAGAGAGTCGGTGAAATCCGTGGAGCGTAACTCGGGCGCTAGGGTTCCATCGGGGCTCAGCAGGGGACAATAGTTGTCACTGCCAAGGATAAACTCGTCGAGCATGTCCGTAAGGAAAGGCGTGTCTTCGAGGGGGACGCATACGTCGCCAGGTGTAGGCGCCAGATGCGTTAGATCCTCCGGTTCGTCCTTCAGCACTGTAACGTTCCATAGATGAGATTCAAACACCTTCGAGTGTATCCCGACCGGTTTACTTCCGTATTATAACATATATTAATCGGTCATTCTGTACGAAAATTGAAGGGAAGAAACACGATAAGACGTATCTTCTGTATTTCATAAAAAAGTAATTTTTAAGTTCAGTATATGTATTGTCAGCAATTCCATGTTATCTAATCTGTTTTTCCAATTGTTTTAGAAATTAAAATGTGCTCTTGCCTATTCTTCTATATATCTATCTATGCACCTATCTATCTATTCTGGAATATTTAAGAAATATCGATCGTCCTACGTTATAATGTTAGCTACTTTGTTGCCTTTAAAAGAAAAACTTCTTACATTTATTATCTAATTTTAAAAGATAATGTATCTCTTTACACAACAGCTCGTTTTTCTCTTCGGCTAAGTAATATTGAAATATCCTTTCTTAGCCGCTATATAAAAGTGGAGAAATTAACAAATATAATCTTATCGTGCTGTTTCCATGTGCTCATCGTTTGATTCTAAACATTCGCAATATCGTATCTTGCATGATAGACAAGATTTACTGTCTACCTACGAAGTATTTCTCGTCTAAAGAGTACTTCTCCCTCGTCTAATTATTATTTTCTCTCTCTCTCTCTTTCTCTTTCTCTTTTCATACTCTTCGTCGTTATCGACCGAAGTCGCGTGTTGCGACATTTATCTCGCGATTATTGCGCGAACAGCAACGAATTTAAAGAGATAGGCAAGCGAGTGAAACGTAAAGATACAAGACGAGGAAAAACAAGACTCGTTACGAAACAATGCGAAGGAAGAGATGAATGCACCCACTCGTAAGGCCTGGATGATCCTCGCTGAAAGTCAAGAAACCTTTGTTCATGTCCTCGGTACGAGGAGCGAATATACTCGCTGTCGCTGTCTGTGGCGGTGGTCTGCAGGTGATCTGGTCTTGCTGTTGTTGTTGTTGTTGCTGCGTTGTAATAGAAGCAAACAGGTGTCTGGTAACGACGTGTGGCCTGTCCTGACGAACCGCTGTCTCCGGATCGTATTCCACCGCGGGTTTGCCCTAGAAAATCATTTCTGTCAACTCCAAAATTCTTGTCTCTCTCTCTCTCTCTCTCTCTCTCTTTCTCGACGAGAACAAACTCTCCCCTCTACAAAACGTGTACTTGAAAAATACAGCGAGGTCGTAAAGTTGATCAGTGGCTAACGTTCACAGCTTTGGATGACCGATGAATCAATCAGCAATTAACGAACAATTAATGTAAGATGTATCGGAGGTCATGGTTATCCCCTCGGAAGGATAAAGATACAGCTCCGCTTTTTAGTAACGCGAATATCAAATAAAAATCAAATCCAAGTCGATCAACGCTAAACCCATATCGCTATTTTGTCAAATACCTGCAATTTTATAAAACTCCTTATGGTAACAACTTCCATTGTCTTACACTTAATATTCAGAGAGTCGATAGAGCGACCTAATAAATGATCCACTCTGACGCCACATTGATCAACTGCAGAATTAAAAATCAAATAAAAGAGATACCATTCGAGCCATTATTTCTTTCAAGTTTTCCTTGCAATTTACTGTTACTTATACGTCATATATCTTTGCAATAAACTTATAGATTGAAAACAAAAAATTAACTAGCAAAGAAGAAAGCGACGAAAAGTTAATCCTTCTAAAGGCCTCGTATATTAGAACTCTGCCCATTTATCGCTGCAAGCCTCTTCGTCTACCAATCCCATCGAAATTTAACCGTTTTACAGCCTCGCTATATTCTCTTTCCTCGTATTATACCTGGAACACGAACGGAGCGCGGCTAGCAACAGATTTCTGGCCGCGCTGTTGTTTCCGTTTCGGCTCGTTGTTCTCCTTGAGCGATTCTTCGAGCGACTCTTTCAGAGCCTGTACACCGACGAACGATTTCTCCGTAGACTGGACCGGTCTCGGGAAGGTGTTATCCTTCCGCGAGCCGTCCTGAAGCTGAACAGGCTCCTTCTTCGGTTTTTTGCCCGCCGCGCGGAAAATCGAACTGGTGACTGTCAACGGTTTCGCGCGGTCGGAAGAAGAGCCGGTAGTCGCTGGTTTCGATTGTGTAACAGGTAACGACGATCGTTGCTGTTTTCCCTCGAACGCTGTATCCTCGAGCTTTTTGCTATTCACTTGTACTCGAACGCGAAGCTTTGTGATAGCTTGAAGAGGCGGAGGTTGGACGACGTCGTTCGTGGCAGCCGACTCCTCCTCTGAGTTCACGGCCTCCTTGGTGTTACGTGCTGCAAGCTGCCGCGCGCTGTACACCTCATCCTCTCGTTCCACGCCGCTGAAAGCAGAAATCCTACCTGGTGCAAACTGCCGCGCCATCGACGACCCTGTTTTTCTACGTATGACCGCTTTCTCTCTCGATTCATTTAATAAACCTGCGTTTTCTAATAGTTAACCGTTGCACGAAGGCTGAGTGAATTTCGGTTCATACAGCGATATTATATTTTCTTATTTTCCAAGTTTCGATAGTTCCCGGTCGGACAGGTTCGCAATTTCCTATTCCGTTTTGAAGTGACGTTCTAAGGAATTTCAACTGATATTACGTAATTATATAACAACCTTCGTTCGTTGTATTATATCCTCTTACTTGCCGCGGTTAAAGTTCCCTTAGATAACGCTTCTGAAATATAAAGCGAAATTCACTCTCGTTTATGCCAGCTTTTTGCAATAAACGATCCTACAGAAGCGAGTCACCCGTTGCTTAAGAATCGACCATTGATCGCGTACTTGTGTAACGAAATTGAAAAATTATAGAAAAGTGGAATCGGTCGATCGATCGGCGTGTCTGAACATTCTACGCTCGTCGCAACAAATTATCCACCCTCTACCGAGAGTTGACTTGCATGAAACGTTGCGCGATAAAACGATCAACGATCGAGAAAGAAAGATCGGTCGACGAAAGATCGAAATCCGCGTAAATTCCCAATCACGGTGACCAAGAACCACGTGTAGCACAGTATCGAGGAAAATGTAAAACGTACCAAAGAACGACCGGCTTATGCTATTCGAACGCGAATAGGTTGGATGATCAACTGAGATGGTACTAGCCGTCTTCGACGGCCTAGTTAGACGTTCGAACGGGCTCACCGCTCGTGTTCCCCCCTCGTGTACTCCGGTTGGTTCGTTCGTTCGGGTCCTGACCCTCGTACGCGAGAGAGCGAAGCACATGGCCACGGTTTTTAGCTCGCGAGCTCCCCTTGCATAACAATTACCGTTTGATCGGCCGGGAAGCTGCGAACGCATGCTGGAACGAAGCGAATTCCTTCGAACCAACATACAAGCAACATGAAGTAACATGGAACCAACCAACCGATCTGGTCGAAACTCAATGAACGTACTTTTACTTTTTTCGTATCGATGCAGGCGAATGGCGCCAGTTGACTCGAGGTCGATCCTCGAGTTTGCCATTATCACGGCCAGATTTTATGGCTTTAGAAATCGTGCAACGAGTTGCACGCAGACGTCTGCCAAAATCGATCTAGATGCCGTTCTTACCAAAATGCTTTCGTATCCGACGGATTTTAATTGTCACGCGTGAGAAGATGAACAACCTTAGAGATGATTTTGTCCTCGTAACTAGTTGATCTTACGAGGAGACTCGAGCGTCGTCTTGGCAATTTTCTCGTGCCCGCCCGTTTGTTTTTCATATTTATATAAGTGGGAATGATTTTATTGGGTTGTGTTATATATCCGTCCTATTTCTGTCCTATTTACAAACAGAGAATACGAAACAAATATAGGAGCCACTGGGAAGTCGAACTAACCAGATATGTTCTTTAAAAGTTTCTTGCGATTTTAGAATCAAGATGTTAGACGACCGATGTTTAATTCTTCGAGAGCCAAATATAACTAACCTCGATGGAGTTGCTCGTCAGTTTGACGTCCGAGTGGCTCGTATATTATCGGCCTAATAATTACTCGAGGCGACGAACAACCTTTGGGAAATGTTCATCTATACCTATATCTATAATTCGTTTTACGAGAACATCCGAATTCGATCTTCGTCGCTTTCTCCTATCTCGGAACGTTCGAATCTCCGTAGTATGTTTAGCGACCTCGAGATAAGGACAAGAATCGTCCAATCGGATATAACAAAACTACGTGTCGAAAATAAGATAAAGTTGCACATTGTAGTCATTACGAAACTCGATCACGCCGTTCAATTCTTGCAAATTGTTTTGTCGCGAGCGAAACAAACTTGGTTGTTCGTTGGAATGCTGATCGGTACGGTAGGGGCGGTGTCAAGCGATTCTAATGTTACAGTGACACTTCGATCGGCCAAAATGCGCCAGGGACATTGTAGAACAGCGACCACACGGCCGATCTCTGGCGAGGAGCCGTGGCTTTCTCGCCTCTCTGCTCTCGATGTAGGTTATCGCGAAGGTTAAGGCTGCTAGTGCTAGCAGCCGATTCGACGACGAGCGTGATCGAACGCATATGAGCCGTCAATTTTCACGGACGAAAAAAAAAAAGGAAGGAGAAAAGAAAGAAAAGACTGGAAAGAAAGAGAAGAGAAGAGAAGAACTCGTTACTCGCGGATTTTTTGGCTACGAAAACGAAAAATCGCTTTTTATCATTACGTAGATAAGTTGCGCGAATTTCAAACGGAAGACAGATATAAAATTTCTGATCTCGATGTTAAACTCGCTGATAACAGAATACATAGAGGATACCTCCTTAGGACACGCCACAGTTCAAGGATTAACTCATTAACCTATTAAGGATCAACGTTATATCAACATAACGCTTCATGTTTTTCTTGTTTTTCGCCAATTTATGTAACTGGATTATGATTGAGAATTATAATTTATATAACCGATTTTTGAATTGTGATTGTGAAAGGGGATTTCAAGCATTTGCCGCGTACTTCTTTCGTCACTTCCTCGTATTTTCTTCTTTCGCCTAGAGTCTACAGTTTCTAGATCCGAAGAACTCGAGCTATTCGTACGACGTATAAGCTACCTTCTACATCATGGAAATTCCTTTAAGCTGCTGCGAGAAATTTATCTAGCGTACGAGACGATAGATATAAATTATATTGTCTGTATTAGTTTTAATAATATTGGAACCTTCACGCTGTCTGGATCAATGACTAAGCGCAACGAAACACTGCACAAAAAGCGTGCACAACTTCCAAACTTTCAAACTAAACTGAATTCAAGTTCGACTGCTGACGGTCGAACAATGAAAATAAAGCGAATTGTATAAAAATATATATCGGACCTTTGGAATTCCTTTCTATATCCAGGGCGTTAAAAGAAAGAATTTGATGACATAGAGCGACTAAAAAAAAAAAAAATTGCGAACGAAATGTTGCGTTAATGCAACATTGTTCCTTAATGAATTAAATGCGACGAGAAGGAGAGAGAGCGATAGAGGAGATGAAAGGGAAACGGTGAGACGTCTGACGCTGCGTTACTGTATACAATGATATAGGCTGAGTCGAGCACTAACTAACTTTAACCAGTCACAACGGCTCGGTAATTGTCGCAAATTGACCAGCGGGACCCCAAACGTGGAACGGCAGGAGCGTCGTCGCAGTCGTCTCGTGGTTGCGTGTAAATCACGCGACAAAATCTCAACAGGAATACCTACGCTCGTACGTAAACGTGCCTTCTTTCATAAATACAGAAGCGATAGAAATAAAAATAAAGTCGCGTGACTGTACATTCGAATTCTTCTTCTTTCACAATTTGAATTTTGCGCCTTCGTCAATCTGTTAACAGGGAAGAACGAGATACATACAATGCTCGACTCGTGACCAGGATCCTAAAACAAATAATAATTTCTCTATAGACCTTCCACTTTTTCGATATTTTCCACTTTTTCTTCTATTACCTTTCTTTATTAAGAGGAAACGATGTGTCAAAAAAAAAAAAAAAAAAAAAAAAAAAAAAAAAAAAAAAAAAAAAAAAAAAAAAAAAAAAAAAAAAAAAAAAAGAAAAAATAAAACGAAAAGTCGCATTCATCGATGATAGTATTTCTCATAAATATGTAATGTTTTCTAACGACGAAAATATTATTTGATAAAAACGATCCAGAAAGTACATTATATCGTAATTTGTATCGACGAAGACTTAAATCGATTCCAATACGGAATATAATTTGTCTCTATTAACTACTACGTTCTCTTTAATCTCTAAAGTATTCGACGGTTACGAGAGCTTTGATTAAAAAATGACCCGGTTAACGGATAATCTCGAGATTGAAGAAAAATTCACGAAATCCCGAGTTCTTCGGGTCGTTTGGTTATCGTAGAGCGAACAAGCTTAATGAACTCGAACCGGTGGGCGCGGCGAGGTTTCGAAGCATAGGCTTTCGTGAGCTGTTCCGACCGATCGCGGGGCCCGCGAATTCACTTGCATAACGGCGCGTTGCACGATAAAAAATGCGGCTTCGAGCGGGGCTTATTTTTAGTTGGCCACGGTTCGTTCGTCTTCGACTGTTTCGAGTTTGGCGAGCGAGATGAATTCTGCCGAGCCGCTCAAGTAGGAAAATAAACGGCGCGACCTCGTACACGATGATGCCACTTCGCGACAGGGTGTACGACCCGTGAATTCGAAACTCGCGCGAGTTCTCTTCACGCTCGCCACAGCATTCGTTTTACTCGCGTCGAACATTGCCACGGTTTTTCTCTAGATTATTACAAATAAAGCTCTTTCACCACGCTTTATTGACTTTCGTTTGAAAATTTCGATATGAGAGACCGATGTACCAGAGCGATTCTCGGCCGGTATAATCTCTAATAATTACATATAGCGAATAATTTCTAACGATATACGTTGTAAAAATTGTATACGGTAGCTACGTATCCTTAAATTCTAAGGAAGCGTTTGTCAGTCTCCAGGCTTCGCTTTCGTACCATTAAACGTTTACACGCTCGTACGAAACTAAACTACTAAACGATATTTAATAAATTGGAGCCTAATTATTCGATATATAATAGACGCGCTTTTTGTATGCGCGGTACATTATTCCCGATGGTGCCGAAACTTTATAATTTTGTCTTCGATGACGCTAATTTACATACGCGATACACGACGATTCACTGCCATCTAGAAAATGCCCCAAATTTATGCCCCATCTCCCTGACAGGGGAAGTGACGACAAGAATCCACGGGTTTCAACGTTTACACAGAGAAAAGGACGAGCGGTCGTGTGAACCGTGCGACGAAACGATAGGGAATTTAGGAGAGAAAGAAACGCACAGAGAGAGAAAGAGCGATTAGGTTGAGTTAGGTGCAAGTTAAATATGCGGCCGGTATTGTTAAAAATAGAGTGACGGCCGACCGCCGGGTTACTTGTGCAATCGAGCACGTGGGATCAGTCCCCTCTTCTCTTCGGTTTCCATCTGGTATACCCATGGCCCCCTACTGTTTTTCCATTCCTCCTATACGTCAACCATGTTCATCCCTGCGCGGAAAATTTGTCGCCCACGCGTCAATCGCTCTTTCCCTCGACTGTTCTTCGTTCCTCTTTGCGATATGTGTCTCGAAGGGGGGGGGGGGCAAGCAAGAAGCGAACAGAGAGCGAGAAAGAGAGGAGGGCTTTGCTTTGCCAATGATTTTGGCACGAATCGGACACGACACGCGTTCTTCTTCGCGGCCTTTGCCTCGTTCGCGCTTCTCGCCCCGAAGAAAAGGGATTCGTGCCCTGTCTTCGCTTTGGCGTCGATCGAGAGAACAATAGGACGATTCAGCGGGTGGCTGGTCGCACGAAACGACGAGATCGGAAGACTGAAGAACGAGACAGATACTGGGTTACCAGTGAAAGTGGGTCCTAATGAAGTTTTCGTCTCTAAATCTTGACGAGATACGAATTACAAAATACACGGCTGTTAGAAACACAAGAACGTAGAGAGACGTATGTGCGTTGGAATTCATCGGAATTTAGAGTTGTGGAGATGTACATTAGGATTCTGTCGTTCAAACGAGAGAAGACGTCTTGCCTTTCCATTAAACTTTCGTGACTTCCGAACGAACGATTCGCAACTGGCTCCGATCGAACTCGGTATCCATTAGCATGAAATATTCACGCTACCGTCAGGGAGGGTCGAAAGTGTCTTCCTAAGATCCAAGACGCTAACGAGGGCTGCCCTTGAGGCGGAAAACGCGGCGCGCGCGTCCGTTCACCACGCGCGAAAATAACGTTCGTAACTCGTCAACGCGATGGCAAAGATTTTGGCTGGGATACAACGAACGAGCCTCCGTGCGCGTTTGACGTCCACAGCTGAAGATCGTCACGATTATGGACGGCGACGTAAACGTGTTTGTTCACGTTACGAGGAAAAATGTAATATTACATGGTGGAAGAAAAAAAAAACGCGTAGTATCCGGTTTCGCGGGCGATATATAGCGGGAAGAAATTGCGTCCCCCGTGTGTGTTTGCTAGTGGTTTGCCGTTTGAATAGCGGTTCGTTATGTAACGAACCGAACCACGATCAACGCTCGTCTACCAGCCACCCTTCCTGTGAAAATTGATCGATCGTGCGATCCCAGAGATCATTCTCTCTCCCTCTCTCTCTCTCTCTCTCTCTCTCTCTCTCGGCTATTCCTCGCCTATCGTCGAATGTTTTAACGCGGGACAAAAATGAATGAACCAAAGAATAAACCACGACCGAATAACGAGCAATCCTCTGTTGCTGCGCTTTGTCACGTTGATTTGACGTTTCGTGGCTTACGGCGATACTTGGGTCTCGGAAACCTGTTTGCGATTCCGGGAATTTCGGTACCTTGTATGTGAACTTCAGAGAAATCTATATCAGACGGGAGGGTCCTCTTGTTAGCTGCAACTTGCGTTCCCTTCTCCTCATCGAATCCGAAATATCACAGCTATCAACGATCGTTTCCAGTATACTCGCTTGCAAACGGTATCTTTCCGAATCTACATCTTCTATCGAAAGTTCCAACTCGCCGGCTTTAATTGCGAATCGCTATTTCTTAACACCGAGTTACGTTCGAACATCTCTTTCAAGAGCGGAAACGACAAGGCAGCGAGGTCGAGGCGAGTGAAAAGAAGAGCGAGACGAATGGAAGAAGAGAAGAGGATGCGGCGCGAGACAGAGGCGTACACGCGATCTCTCGACGTGACTGTTCCGGCAAATGTCCGAACGACGCACGATTGGCACTGGCACTGACACTAGCAGCAGAAACGTTGCACTCGCACTGGCGAGACTGGCTCGGAAGATCCCGCTCGCTGCATTTACTGCAACGGCCGCGCGAGCGTGTGCGTCGACGAGTCGGCCTCGCGTCACCCGTTCCTCGTTCATCCGTTCGATTTGCAAATCGCGATTCCGCTCTTTCGATCGTACGATTCTGGCTGTTACCCGGCGATACACGAGCTAATTCCACGAGACCACGCTTTGTCACTGGATCGGTTTATCTATCTCTCTCTATCCGAACGTGCTCTTCAATCGTACGACGATGCTCGCGATAACTGACCGATAACAAGCGGACAAGTAAATTACGCTGATCGATTTATGCGAACTACGACGAACATCGATAAATTGCTAGGAATAGATTGGACAAAGAGAAACTCTAACGAGTTTTAACTTAACTCTTCGGAGTGGCCGATAAAATTAGGAAAAATCTAAGTGTCGAATATACGGAGCGAAGGGTACACGACAAATTGCCGAAAACTTGCCGGCGATTTCTAATTCTTGATTCTTAATATTCCAAGGCTGCTTTCGTTTTAGCAGAGAGAAGAGATCTTTCGCGTTGTAGGAAAACGTCTGACGTGAAATTGAAATAAAGGATCATACACAACAGCTTTTTTGCGTTTCGCTGCAGCCTGCGGTATTTTTTTCGCTTGACAGACATTCGTCTCCTAAATATATATCCCTTGACGTATTTACTCGATGCATTTTAACGTCTTTTTATGTTCGCTCCTCCAATAAATAAATTAGTTACTTTAAGCATCCGAGATTGTCTGCGCGATGGTTTTTGCCTCTAAACAAACTCTGCCGGATTAGCGGAAAAAAATTGCCGAGATGTGCTGCTCGAAAGACCGGGTAATGTAGAATAGTTCGAATGCGCGTACATTACCTCGCGATTCTTTGAATATTCATGGTTACGAATGTCGTAAAAAGTTGAGTTGTCAGTAACGTAAGAGATGACGTTAAACGAAAACGTTTTGAGAATAAAAAAGAAGGTAGTTACGTGAACAGCGTTTTGGAATTCGACTATTACGCGATAGAACTAAAATTCTCGTCTGTCGCGTCACGTTGCGGAAACGCCGATTCGTTTTATCGTAGAATTTCATGACAAGCCGATCGCGTGATTTTCGCGTAAATTTCCGATATATTCATCCGGAAATTACTACGCGATGAATCGTACGATCGACTGGCGAGAGAAAAAAGAAAAAAAAAAAGAAAAAAGAAAACAGATTAGAAAAGAGGAAATAAGAAAATATCAAACAAACCTAACTATATTTTATTGTTACAAGATCCACCAACTTTTCACTCCGATATTCGGTTCGAACTTTCTGGCCGCGCACCTCGACTCTTATCAACGAGTCAATAGCTTAATGCACTTCAACGAAATACTCTTAATTCCAGCGATCAAGCAGATCAAGACGATATTCACTGGGTACAAACAAACGAGAACTTTTCTGAATTGGACTGCCAGTCGCGCGATCGCCGAGAATATTGATCGAATCTATAGACACTGCTGATCTCTATACGCTATTAAACACGGTGACGTGCGGTCGAGCGACTGCCGCGAAAAAGAAGGCTTTCTCTCGCGCACGAGGCACGGCGATTCACTAGAGCGGGCGTCGCGCCGCGTCGCGGCACGACGCGGTGTAAAGCGCGCGACAGATTATCTACCAGACGAAGATAAACCTTTACTCGTTACGAAATCTTCAACGTCAAGAGAGATAGGTGGAGATGGCTGGAAAGAAGAGTTCGATAGCTGAACGTGACGAGAGCAGTGTTGGTCGCGGTGTTCTTGCTCGATAATTGGTTAATAAAGGATGGTTGATACAAAGCAGAGACTATTATTACATTGATAGAGGAAGAAACAGCGAAGCGAAATAGGTCAACGGAAAAATGCGTGAGCAACGCATGAAAAAAAAAAAAAATAGATAAATTGGTTGGTTGAAGAGGTGGGGAGGTGTGTGACAAATACGTGGGTTGGAAATCTAGACAAGCAAATAAAAAAACTGTGCGAAGGAGAGAACGTTTTCTGGTTGAAACGAAAATACTCTATGCCCGTTGCCCCTTTCCTTACGTTCCCGCGATAATTTACGTGGGTTCGATGCTCTTATCGCTCCACATCCTCGAACTACACATGCGTCACACCGAGCTTTTGCGACCTCCTTTAGACTCGATTTCGGTTCTTTGAATCTGAATAGGAATTACGGTGTTTTGGTTAACTGGTTACGGAATGGGACTCTATCTGGTCGGTTATCGAGGTATGTATATTTGTGGGAAATACCGAGTATCTCTCGTTAAATGCAAATGACATACAGGTGCTTGACGTATTGTTTTACGTAATATCGGAATATGGTGGCTGGCTACCGGCAATTGTCACTGTAACTACAAAATCGGTTCGAATCGACTGATACGAGATACTGTTTGTTTTCACGGCTTGCTAAATCAGACTGCTAAAATCAGATTGCGAACTTCTATAAGAATGTATAAACAGAGAAAATTCTTACGCCAGATTCAAGTTAATTCAGTTGGAAATTATTTACAACGCCTCGGGATAGAATAGGAAATATACTTCTACGTCCAATATTACAGAAACGAAGTAAAAACAAAATTTCTCGTAGTATAATTAGTTGAGCTTGCCATTCCTCTATTTATACGCTCGCTACTGTTTCGATTCTAATTGGCTATATATAACCTAGTATAGGTGGATAGTTTTAACGTAGCGTTAACGTAGTCTGTATCCTCCTTTTCGCCTTCTATTTTCTGACCTATATTCCGCACGCGTACCCTGGACTATTCGCCTGTGATCCTCTTCCGTGTTTTTGTCGCGACACTCGGAGCAGGTACGCTCGGTCGATTTTTTCGTGGGAAAGCCGAACGCAAGAAAGTACGATCCGCTGGAATCAAGCTAATCCCAGCCAGGGATCGAGATAAAAGCCTGGCTCCTTTTATAGCCGTTTACGACGTCGATGGTAAGGAAAGCCCGCCATTCTAACAAGAAAAACGAGCCAGGCTTCCGCGTCTTCGTCCTCGTATCCTGCTCTCTATTGACACAAACGAAGTTCCCTCCTCTGTACCAATTGTAATATCGAGAACTTCATTCTCCTATCTATACACAAGTGCTCGACAAACGTGTCCATCGTCCCGACCATAGCCTGCATCAATCTTTACCGTATATACCTTCGTATTTATCTCTGTATATCGCGTGTTGCTTAATCACACACAGGCAGATATCCAAAACTCGACGTTTCCTCGGATGTGTTTCCCGTGTCAAGCTCGATAAAAGAGACTGCACCGATATCTTTGGAGCACCCTTTTTTTTCTTTCGTTTACGCAGCTTAGAATACAGGAAGTTATCTGGAGAAATTTACCTTCCACTCGTTGAAAAGTCGAGATAAATAAATTCAATGAGTCAGATAATCGACCCGTTTGTTGCTTTGTTACTTGAATCGCGTGACTGGACAATGAAATTGAAAAACTGACAGAAGGGAGAATTAATTAGAAAAATGTAACAAGGTCCGTAGATATCATCTGTTTTGAATTTACTTTCTAATTCACGATTGTTCGTAGCATCCCTCAGAAAGGAATATACGCGAGTAGTTTGGCACTTCAAAAGGTTGAATATTAATCGCGCGCCGGTGCAATAAAATTGAGAAATTGATAAAAAACGACGTTGATCGGTCCGTCTTTTGAAAGGCTCGTATATTTTGCAATCCATTAGCCCGTTTCTCGCGAGCATCTCTTTGGAAAAAAAACTTTATAGTGTTCAAATTGGCACCGACGTCTCGTATATCGTGGTTATCGTGGACGAACTTAAAAATATCCAACCGGCGTAGGAACGTTTTAATCGAGGACGTCGAACTTGCGCGCGAACTCTCGTGGCTGACACGCGGCTTCGATCGCGGATACCTGAAACGTGCGCGACGATCCGTGCTCGACGATCCACGCGCGATCATTAACGCGATCCCGTCACGCAACACGCCGCCTTGTTGCACCACAGTTTCTTGAACAACTCCGCGTTCCAATTCGAAGCGATTTCGATAGGCGTCCAATTTGGCAGGTTCCTCGCGGTTCGATCTAAACAACGTTGGCTGGCTCGCGAAAAAGTTCGCGAAGAAGCTACTGAAAAAACGCGTGAAGAAACTCGCGAAGGACATTTCATCGTTGTTTCATTTACAATTCTTTCGTGCCGAAACAGGGAAAGTCCAGTATGTCTCGTGTTACGAATAAAACTGGCGGAATTTGCGAGCACGCTTCGCAACTAATGAAGCCACACCAGAATTTTCGAATGCACAGGTACGATAACGATTAGAGTTGGAAAAGTTACTATCGCGGTTTCGTTTCGGCGTATCCCTTTTTTTTATAATAAATCTTTTTTAAATATAAACTACCAATAAATACGATATAACTCCCTTGCTACCCGAAAGAGGTCAAGTTGCTATTACTCGTGTTCGAATAGACCTCACGAAAATCTTCCACTTGCGTCTATTGACAAAGGACCGAGCTCCCCTATGTGAAGAATGCGACGTACCAGTCAGAACGGACCACCTTATTTTAGACTGCGCGGAGGTATACGACACGATAATCGTATCATGCACAGACTGAAAACCGTGTATTAGGGACAACGTCAACAAGGATAAAGTCTTACAATCTGCTGAAATTCGATAAGGAAAGAAAACTATAATTGGCGCGACATTTTAAGCATATCCGCTCGTGTGACATTAAATCTATATATAAAAGAAAATACTCTGCTATCGGTCGTTTTACGTACAACCTAAGAATAGGCTTTCTTTTCTCCAGTGAACATACAGCTAGAGAATAAAATAACGTTTCTTAAAACCTATAACGCGATATACAACGGCAGCAGATTGAAGAGCGCGGTCCCCTCGAACCCGATAATAAATTATTAAGTTTCATGCGGGCTATAAAATTGCTGGAAGCTCGACTGGGTTATGCACTGTGTGGGCATGTTTAAGTTAAAAATATTTAGCGGTGCCAGTGATGCGTATTGCGTAATGTGTTGGAAACCGAACGATAACGTACATCGTTTCGAACCTTAAACGTGTGCCGCGGTCTCCCTTGAAAGCTATTTAGCTTCAACGTTTTATAGTACCGCGGCTTAGAATACCGCAGCAGGGGTTATACAGGCACTGCTTTATCCCCCTTCGAAGAAAGGTTCGTCCGGAGAGAAAAAAAGAAAAAGGAAATGATCTTTCGAAAGAATTCCTTCGGATTCGTCATTTATACGAGCATAATATAACCCAGACGAAACAGAATTTGCTAGCTAACTAGATCGCGAAACGTTGATATGGTTTCGACATCGTTTACGACGACCTAAATCGGTTCGAAATAATTCACGATCTTCCTGCAATTTATATCCGTTTGTCGACGATCCTCGTTTTCCAATCCATACGTGAATGCATTTACTTTCGTCACTGTGGGATTAAATTCGAGTCGCGAATTGGGCAAATATTAATAGCCCTTTATAGCTAGCGTTAATTTATTTCGGTGTGCATTGGCCTTGCTCTCGATCCACCTATCAATCGAATCGCCTTCTCACGCCTCTTTTTGAAGATTTAACTTTTCCCCTCGCTATCGCTATTCTCCAATATAGATACGCACACACTTCCAGCACAATTTTATTAGCGTCCAACCAACTTTTGCGTGTTTCGTTCAATTGAATTTCATTTCTATTAACCCGAATTGTCCGTGAAACTTCGCGTCCAAAAATTCCATCGGTCGTACTACTATCAAAATCGAGACATACTACACGAGCACGTGTGCTTTACCGTGGCAAACTCGAAGTGACGAAGCGCGACTAATTGCGCGAACGGTAACTGCGATACTCCGGAGGATGCGTCGATCTATCAAGATCGCGATACACGAGCAAATCCGAGGATCACTGACAGTGAGTGTCGCGCCAACTCTCAAATCGTTCCAATACGTTTCCCCTCCTTCTGTCAGCCAACAACAGGATCGTTCGATTTGTTGCGATCTAATTGTTACTCCTGTGCATACAAATGCCCCTTCTTCTTCTTGGTGGTGGTATACGCACGTAATCAGTCACTACTCGCCGACGACGCTAAAATGTGTGTCACGAGGAGACACTAATCCGAGGAAATCTCGCATGCTGATCGCTCGCGTCATCGACTTCCGCGACGTTCTTCTCTCTTTCTTCTTCCGTCTATCTTTGTTTCGAACACAAGGATTCTCTTCGACCGTTCTTACGTCCCTTTCGATATAGACTCAGAGATTGCCAATGCTTTAATTCGCATGGGTTCCTATCGCAGCTGCAGCGTGGTTATCGCGTTCGTTAGAATTAGCACTGATCGCGTAAGACGATCTAATCGTGCAGTTTCTTTGGATCGAAGGAGGTGACTAAGGAAAGAGAAGCAGTCATAGTTTGGTGAAAATTATTCGAACGAACTTCGTAAATTTTCCTCGCTAATTGTTCGTTCACGCTAACAGGAGTTCGGGTTCGAACGAACGAGATGCGATCAGCGAGAGTTCGATCGGATAGGCATCGATTAAAATTTTCTTTCTATAAATCGAACTCTACGTAGCATATATGAACTGTTTGTCCCATTATAAGTTTAGATAAATGAAATTCTACGCATCATTTGTACGATCGTTATAGTTCGACAAATTTTAAGAAGTGGCTTTGTTTTTTCCTTTCGGATGCTTTTAGTATCAAAGGAACTTCTCCCTTTATTCCTTCGGGTTTATTTAGTTCCTGATTTTTATGCCGAAAATAGAATACCCCTACTACCTGGTCACGATAAAATCGTAGCACAGTTACATCGTTATGGCACTTGAATGAATTCTTAGAACATACTGAATCACTTTCTGACTTTGCGATTCTTTCCTTCTACTTTGATAAGAAATTCATCACCAAGCGGCGTCAACATTTTCTTGATAAAGCCAAGTATGAACTCATATATCGAAAGAAGGTACGGATCGCGTTATCTGAAGTAAAAGGCGCACACATTAGTAGAATGATGTATATGAACGAGACAATTGACCACCATTTACCAACAACGCGCGCAAATCGTAAATGTTGGCAGCAAGGTCTTTCTTAGATAAGAAATTGATGGAAATTTACGAAGTAGGGTAGGATACGAATCTCTCAAACGTATGGACGATACACCGATTTCTACCGGCGAGTGTTGATCTGATTCTCAAATATATTTTTCCGAATCTAGACGCTGACTTGAAATGTTGATATCGATGGAAGAAGAATTGCTGTTCAAGTTGCATCGTAAGAAACGAAAAAATAGTACTGTCCACTGTAATTTAGTAATAGATATCGATCGATATGTAGTCGATCGGATCTATCTACCCCACCTCGTGCCACTCCTATCGTCACTGAAAACGATCCTTATGCAATCGAGTCGGCTGGCAGTCAAGGTCGCTCCGCATGACGTGCCACGCGATTCTCGCCTCTACGCCCGCGAAAACCGAACAACGTCTTTCATGAAACTCACTTCTCACAATCAAGTCAAATCGTACGAGCAAATCTAAACAGGAGTTAATCACGTAGTCGTTAGTCTGAGGCTTAAAGAAACGCATCTTTTAATTTAAAACTGCTACAACGAATTTAACTGCGCGGCGGTGCTGCAGTTTCTTACGTCGCGATCTCGCGTTAGCTTCAACCGAGCGAAGAATTTTTCATAATTTGCCAATTAGCAAATTAATAGACTGCGAATATTTATGCAAATTCGTATTTTTCCAAAGGTAATTACAAAATAATGGACAGAAAGTTGTTTTGTCCAACGAATACCTATTCTCGGATGCTTAATTGCATAATTTTGCATGTTACGTGTCAAATGATAACATAAAAATTCATGATCTATTTATTAGCATAGAATGGGAACTAGAAATCACGCTAGAAACTATAATAATAATATTTTTCCTTAAGAATTTTTTTTTAATTTATACGATTAATTTTATACGATTCAATCGTATTTTCCTTGAATTTAAAGAACCCTCCGGTAGAAAAACACGATTGCGATCTAAAGCGATCGGAAGTTTACGGGCAGAGTTTTGAAAATCGTTTCAACGCTGTACATGTCCATTCTGCTTCGTTAAAACACAGAGAGAAAGTACTACGTATGTAGAAATTCAATTGCCCAATTTTGTATCCGACCACGTGACGAAAATATGATCGATCTGTAATGCGCGATACGCGTATCTTCGTAGCTGGCTACCGTGTAAATGTTATCTATACCGTTGCATAACGCGTGCGTATTGTTAGCTTCCTATTTGGAAGTCGTAAACACCGATGATATAAGAGACGAGACAAGACGAAACGAGACGAGAGAGAGCCTCGAGATGGAAAAGACCCGTACGTTTCCCCCAAGGCATGATGCGAGTATCGCCTGTTCTCTGGCTGGCCTATAGGCAGGCGAGAAAACTGAAAAATAAGACGATAAGGGAAAAAGAGCATGGCTGGCTGTGTTCGGTTGGACATTGTCTCGTTCCAACGCACCGCGATCGGATCGAGTAATCGCGTAATCGGGTCGAGATCGAAACAGCGAGGTCGTCGCGCGACAGCAACATCATCAGCTGCAGGGACGTTGATTTTAATTATCCTCGGACACGGCGCGCGGTCATCGCGTTTCTGACGTTTGTATATTTGATCGGAAAATATCCCTGCAAATTAGAACAACAAGAGATTTAATGCCAGTAGTAATTTTGTCATCTTTAGGATTTTGACTTCGGCCAAATATAAATAAAACATTGAAATGAAACATGAGAGGTTTGAATGAAGTAATTTATTACGTGATTCGTTACGTGTGTTATAGCGTTATAAATAAATTTCGATTGTTTTAAATCGTGTTGAACGAAGGAAACGGACGAAGGAGGATATAATAAAAATACGTATTAAACAAATCCTTGAAAGTCTTTTTCATAATAAATGTAAATTAACTGGAAAGAATTGCAAATGAAATGTATTAACGCGATATCGACTCTTAATGGGTTAATCACACAACAAGCTGTATTTGTGGTCACGCTTTGCTCTCTCGGCTACGACAAATTTATATTTATCTCCGGCTGATGATAACGGCGATTATCACCGAATAGGTATTTATATTGGAAGAACTCGACAATCTAAAGAAACTCCGTTTATTCCTTTACCGATCAAACGCTTTTGTATCTTAATGCAAACCATTGCAAATTCTCTTTTTTTACAACGGTATAAGGATAACGACTCGAAAGACGTTTGAAATATCATTAAGCAACTGGAATGGACGATATTACGACTTTTTTCCAATAGATTCGCAAGTAGAAGATCGTACATTAGACTATCTACATTTGTATGTTCAGTGCGTTTGCCCACGCGTCAGGATGTACCGAGAGATACTATTCCGGCAAGCAGCAGGAAGTCTCGCTTCCCACAGGCTCGTATAGCGAAGAAACTTGAATATCCATTAGAATTGCGCGGTAACGTTATAGTCAGCTAGCACTCTAGGAGGATCTAGTCTGCTATCGTGTGTCCACCAGATGTCATGTATCCGCGCGTGTAAGTAGGTATCTGTTCGAAGCGGTTTACTTCCGGCGCATTTCCTATTCGCCTTTTAAGAAACGTCTACTATCGTCAATACGGCCACTTTACATCACTCGATCACGAGATGCTCTACGCTCTATTTCGACGAATCTTTAAAACCTTCCAAGAAATGGTACTATCGCGCGGTAAAATCACTTTGCATCGCTCGATCGCAAAGTTGTAAATTCTACTTCAATAAATCTTTATTACGTATAACCAAATCCTTATGTCGGCATAGTTGAACGTAACGTTCTTCGTGAACGATAAATAAACAATCGTTAACGTCAAACATCGAGAGATTCATCATCACCACGAGTGATTCACGAAAGATGCATTTATACACAAAGCATCCCGAAAATGTTGTGAGTAAACTTTGATATTACATCGCAAAACTACGAATCAACGTCAGCTGAACAACGATGAATGAACGAGGCACAATCGACGTTCTCGTTTCCCTCATACATACCCTTTATGAGGAACAATCGATCCTGCCAACCGAAACAGCCCCTCCAAAAAAACACGAGCCTCAAACACCGAACCTACCCTCCTTCTCTAGAACCCGCCTATCACTTGGAATCTCACAATCCCTTTTGCTTCGATTCCAACGCCTCTTCCGCAACACCGTAGTGGCCCCTCTACAACCGAAAGATGCGTCACCTTTACCACTTGCTGTGTCGCTCGGTCAGTCGTTCAGCAGTTGCCCGGAAAACTAGCCGCGGCTTCTCAATGAAACGTCGACTGCGCGATAGCCCGCCGTGCCCCGATGCATCGATTGACCTACGCGTGTATCAGCTACGGTGCACAGCAACTCCGAGCGAGACCACGAAGAATTTGGGACGCAGAATTATCCTCCAAGTATGACTCGTAGAGGATCGAAAATGGTTTTCGAACGAATTTTTGGGACGAGACACGCGCTGTTACTTACACTCGAGAGAACGACAAACGCGACGAACACCGTGGTTCGTTCGTTCGATGGAATTGCGTTCGTAGGATTGCTACGGGCTGCTGATGGCGAGGCAGCCGCGCGACCGAGTTTGCGCGCTCGGCCGACTTTCTCCCCTTCGACTGACTGCTCTCACTTTCGTTCGGGGTCGCGCCAACTGACACTGCCGAACAAGAGCAGTATCGACGACCGCGAGAGGAACGCGGTTAACGGAGGACGAGCCGCAAGATACGCAAGTCGCGCAAGCGCCGCGACGCCACGCGCCTAGCTGCCCTCAGCATTCGGACATCGGAGCTTTCACTCTCTGCCTCTAGGAAACCTACTTTTTTCGACTGCCGTTAGCGCCCTCCAACCACCTACGCGATTTTCTCGATGCTTCAATCGATGTATCATAGGGAACTGTGAAATTTTTCACATTCAGAGACGAATCGAAAGTTGCGAGAAATTTCGAATTTGGCAAACAGAATGCAGGAACTTGGGAATTTAGTGGCTCGAACTTTTTCCGAGAGATTGTAAATTCGGAGAAATTTCCGTTCCAATGTCGAATCGAAAGTCTCGAGTAAAGCTCAGCAAATAGAATCCAGAAATGTAGAAGCTCGGTACATAGAAGTTACTTCAAAGCGAATAGAAAGTTCCCGTATCGAACAGTAACAGAGAAACTTCAAGTTTAGGGTACATCGAATTTAAAAACGTTGAAACTCGGCATTTGGAATTTTTGGAGAAATTCTGATACAGAGAAATGTAGAGGTGATTCGTTTGAATTGAATAGTGGTGACGGTTGCGCACAAATGCACCTCTTTTTCGGGATAATAAGGAAGACTTCACAGGGATGGAAAATTGAAATACCGCGTTGCAAACCACTTTCATCTTTGCTTTAAGAGAGCTGACCTTCTAGCGCGACAAGACCCGCGAAGATCGATGAAAAATAGTGGAGCGAGAAAGTCGCCGCAGGTTTACGAACAAATTTATCCTTCTCTTTCATCCTCGAGAAGAGCTTCGGAAGCACTTTTCGAAAGTATATACTCTTACCCCGAAATGTAAAGGACTGACAGTGTTTCGTAAAAATGTCGATTGGTTTCTAGATATCGTATGCACGACGCGTAAAAAACTAATCGTTCTTTCATAAGAACAGTTGAAAAAGAGTTAAACTCGACGTGTATATCGTCTGTTTCATAATTTCGATATGGCTTGCGCCCGGGGCTTACGATATTTCGAGTTACGAAACGCAAATTGGCGCGTTCAAAAAATTTGGCACGTCGCGAATCGTGCACGCTTTTCTACCTGCATAAACAATTTCTCGTCCACTCAGCAATAATACCGATGCAATGAACGTCGTATTGTTCTTCGTTCCGCTTAAACACGAGAATCTTCGCTCACCGTTTATCCTCGATAAAGGTTTCCCTTCCGAGACTTAAAACGCGTCTCATAACCGTATCGATTTCGAATTTTCCACGACAGAAACCGGGGAGATACTCCGGGGAGCGATAAACCGCAAACCAAATCCGGAAGCAAACAGCAGAAGGCTGAACAAAAAAAAAAAAAGAGGGAAAAAAGAGATCTGGTACGTCTCGTAAAATTGAACTAATATCCGTGAAATTCTATATTATTCGTGAAATTTTACAGTCACCCTTTTATTAATAAATATTTTCACATACCGTTACCAAGTTTGCTAACGAAACAGATGAAAGAGTAAATTTTATAAATTTTAAGTAAAAAAAAAAAAAGAAGAAAAAGAATCTACAGCCTGCAAATTGTAACTTAACAATTTGCTAATATTACTGATTAGTGGATTATCGTGAAAAAGTTTCACGATAAGGAAAATTCCGAAAAGGAAGAGAGTTAGACGAGTAGAAGCAAGGACGAGATTCATCCAGATGGCAAGCTCGTATTGACTAAAGTAAGGAGGAGCCAGTAAGGGAGGGTGAAGGGTGTCAGGAACCTCTTTATATGGGCCACGAGATCCGGCTTGCCCCACGATCATTTTACTCCTCCGAGGGTCGGACTAGTTCAACGCGTGTTACGCTAGAAGAGAAGGGTGAGACGCGCGAAGGGGATGCCACCGACTCGAAATTACCGTGGAGGATAAACGCGGAAGACGAAGGAAGAAACGGTAGCCGTTTTATTTGTTTTCTGATGGAGAAACTACTGAATGCCAACGTGCCTGTTTGTTTGACTGGTTACACAGGCTTTTTATGACTCTTCTACCTCTTTTATTCATTGTTTATCTTCCCAATAGACGATACGTAATTTAAAAAAATCGTTCGACTATTCTTATCCTCGAATAAACCGTCCAATCCACCATTCCAAAATTACATTTTCGTGCTCTGTTCTCCTCCGTTCGATATAAAATATTAACTCGTTACATTGTAACATATTGTACAATTTTACTTAAAAGTGAAAAACACATAAAACTCGAAGTATTTCAACGTATCTCGAAAAATGAAAGAACGTTATTATATGGATTAAGAATAGCAGATTTCTTAAATAATCAGACATTGTCGTACTTGGATTAATGTTACACTAGTACAATGTAGTAACGCCACGAGCAAAAGTCGCGTAGTTCATTGCCAGAGCTCGCATGAACGCCACGTTGCGTAACAGTTATCGCCGGTTACCGCTAATGAAAGCTGTTCTTCTACGCTTCGCGGAAAAACGGCTAGAGCTCGTGCGTATTACGCACCTGGAATTCGGTCGAAGCGTAACGCGCACATTAATCGCAAGTCACATTACCAATCTCCGCGATTGTAGCGCAACCATGTCCGAAAATCTGACGCAAGCGTCAGAAGATGCTGCTTTCTATAGTTCTCTATAGCTGTGTCAGGAGCAAGAAGAGAAAGTAGGCGGATCTAGTGGGCTGGAACCCTCGTATAGCGCGGAGAAGTAGTGACTGGCGGTAGTCAGAAGTATCTTCCGTAAACGAAAAGGGGAGAAAACAAGGGACAAAATGGACATCGGATTCTGGTCGATAAATGAGATCTGTCTGCATGCAAGCGTGAGAAAAACATGCGGAGCACTTACCTTGCGTGATTAACGGCGCGATCGCTTGCTCTAGCTAAAAGAGTTCGTTGAACGAAAAACGCGTAATCTAATGGCGGAGATAAATTGAAAATGTTACGAGGCGAACGTTCATTACGGAACACGCGATATTTATTTCGTCGCTCGAAGAAAATCACGCGTTTCGCTTTCGTCGTTGATCGAGATATATCAACGTTTAAATTCCATTTAATATTTCTCCATCTTTCAGGTATAAGTTTATCGAGGGAAATTCTCGTGTAAGATAAAACCGCAAATCGCACACACACAAATAGCATGCGAAACAAAAACAAGCGGGATGGAAGATACTCCGTGAGACGATCATGCTGATGGACATGAACGATGAAAGATCGATTAGTCCTACCTTAGAACGTAATTCACGCAGACGACGGAAAGTGGTTTTTGTTGTTTGGAGCAGTGGATCAGGGTGGCTTGTGTCACGACCCACGCGTAGCCTCCTCGTTTCCCAAGAAATCTGTAGGCCACTGTCTCACACTGACCCTTGCTGAACACTGAAACAGCGCGAAATTAGGATATCAGTGATGTTACACAGGCTCGTGAATCTGTTAAAACTCGTACTACACCATGCGATCTACCCTATATAACCGCACGAGGTGCCGATACTGCGCATGCAACGCATCCTGCATGATGAAATTTTCGCGCTAGAATTACTAATCCTTCTCCCCACCTCCAATTTCTCGCACGTATTCGATTCAACGTGAAATTCTGATCGAGCAGGATGAGGCAATAGTGAATCTAATTATAGCCACATAGGTAGCTACAACTACGGAAAATCCCATAATTTCTTGATATCAGTGACCTTATCGAGATCGTTCATACGACAAGAAGACTTTTTTCTACGCTATCGCTACTTTCCGAGAAACCGATCAGGATTACTTGAAATTTGCACCGTAAATTTTTATACCACTCATGGGTCGGCTTATCGAGGTTTATGTGTGGTCTGAATGTTCCTTGAAGGCTCCATTATCGCGATTTGCAGGAAGGACGGAACGCATGTGTCACTGATCCCTTCGCGTAAATCAAGAGACGAGAGACAAAATTATCGTCGACCGAACACAACGATGCAGAATCTTAAGAACATGGAAACATTAAATATGTATATACATAAGTACGTACGATAAAACAATGAAATTGTTAAAAAAAGATTGCATTGTTTAATAGAACAAAAATAAAAAGAAGCTTGAGCGTTATACGATAACGTCAGTATGTTTTGATCAGAAGAATCATTTTGTATGTTATCTTAAGATAACAAGAAGTTAAATCACGTACAAACAGTTATTGTCCTAGCTACCAATTAAATGTAGTGACTCGTAAAATATGTTAGCTCCTGAAATCTTGTTAAGAGGATTGCTGCCCTTGAAGTCGTTCTTTTTACGGTGTCGTTCACCCGACCCGACAAGCCCATACCAACCGACACTCTCTTCCCACCCAACGCCTACGACTCAACCTTTTTTCCACGGCAGCCGCATCGATCGGTGCCAGCGCGTGACTTTCTTCCGTATTAGATGCATAACATTAGGACGAGAAAGGATCAGAAGAGATTCCGCTTGAAACGAGATCACATGCAAGATTTAAATCCCGTCGTATAAGCGTAATTTTAAAAAAGAATTCTCTTTCTGTACTTTGGAAATATTAAAACATTTTTAAAAATGTTATCCAAACGTCATTGAACGTCATTTGTTATCTTTTGAAAATTTAGATTTCTATTAATTCGACTAGTCAAATCGCGAATAGAAATTCTTTGTGCACGCGGGCAAATAAAACATTTGCAGCCCGCTTCTGAAATAGCGAGTGGGTTGTGAACGATCGCGTTTATTCAAATGACTGTCAATTGGCTTCTACTCACGTGATTTAAAAGATTTATCCAGAGCCAAATTATCGAGGGCGTGATAGAACTCGAAAACGGATTGTCCCACTAACTCATCGCTGTTCCAACCCAGATATTCAGCCAATCTAACGTGTGAAATAATAATAAAAAAAAAAAGACATACAAAAAACATTTTTTTACATTCGAACATCGTTTTATTATACATAACTTTCACAATCTGTAAACATACTCACTTTTCGTCGGCGTATGTGAACTTCATACTGAGGCTATGCTTCGAGAGGAAAGTGTGCCGTCCCAACGGTATCTCTATATTGCTGGGATGCGGTATGGGACATCCCAGTAGCACCAACGAGGCTCCAGTGTCTCGTTCATCTTCATCATCGTCGCTTTCGTGTTCCGCGTCGCTAGCTTCCGATGAATTCGACACTGGACCGCGGATATATGTTAACCTACCGGTACAATGAATCACCTGACAAAAGAAAACATTGCGTAATCGATATGTACATTCCGTTATACTTTTTTCCGCATCATACAGCAGCTGACTAAATTTATTTAACGTTGAAAAAAGCGATTTACCTTGTAGGAAGCGCTCTTTAAATTGACCTTCCTCCCTTTGCTGGTCAATGTGCATTTAAGCCGTAGAAAAAAATTACAAGCACGCTTGTCGTTGTTCTCAGCCGGTTTCGAGGACAGGCATTCCCGCAATTCGTCGTGATCGCATGGGTGACTGTACTCGTACACGCTCTGACCCATCATGTCCATCTGAAACGAACAAAAACAGATTCCCTTAAAAAATCGGCTCTCCTTCCTTCTTTCCCATCGTTGGCAAATGCATTTTCGTATCGGACAAACGCACCTGAGAAATGCCAAGGTAATCACTGACATTCTCTGAGAGATAGATCATGTTACCATCATTGGATAGCACCAACATGAACCCGTTTAGAGCTCTGGAAAATAATTCGTCCATATGATTCAATGTTTCGGATTTGGTCAGTGTACCTGGAACTAAAGGAATAACAATAGGATAAATTGAGATTGAAGGTTGAAACGTTGCGAGTAAAGAAAATGTTGTTGAACTCAATGTAAACACTTACTGGAATCAACCACTGAGCGCACTTTGAGATACGCGATTGCCAGTCTCATAACACTGGCCTTATCTAAGTGAGCTGCCTGTTCCGATGGTACTGGAAGGGCGGCAGCTAGATCTGAGAAAATGTCAGTCTCTTTGCTCCGACGGTATCGTGCAGCATCACGAGACTTTTCCTTCCTTTTCTCGTTACACCTACAGCATAAACATATATCCCATCCTTAATGCAATCTCGTGTCTCGTTAACCCTGCTGTTCTCGCAATCACATTCTTTCACATATCTTGTTCTCAAATACTGAAATACTCCGCTCATGAAAGGTGTTTTCATATTCTATGGAATTTTGCATTATTGGACGCTAAAACCAAATATTTAAACATACTTTATTCGTTATCTGTGTCTTAATAATATTTGTTGAAATATAATTTCCATTTAGAAGAACGATCAAATAGTCCCAGGTAGGACAGCAGGATTAAACCTTCGTCTGGGAAGACCCTCGTGCCAAGTTGCCCATGTGCTTTCGCAATTTCGCCAAATGCTTTCGAATTAAACGCGAGAAATACCTGGTAGAATAATTTGTTCAATTCTCCGTTGCGTAACATGATCGAACGACTATGAGATTATGAAAATAACAAGCACGCTATATTGCATGAAGTATCGTGGATCCTAACGAAACGGCAGAAGTACGTTAATGTTGTACGATCGCAGATTTGCACCTACTTCGTCACTCGAGTCACTCGAAACTCGACGTCAATATGACTGATAATTATCGTCCGTCTGCTACTTGCAATTTGATGTCTTTTAATTGACTATAACAAAGCAAATATATACATATATATATGGAACGGCGTAAATAACGGGGAGAAGGTGAGATTTACATCAAATACACGTCTAGTCACGTCTCGACTATCTCGAATGGTTGTTATCTCTTTTACAAAATGACCTTCGAACAGTATTCTTCTCTCCATTCCTTGAAAATGCTATTATGGTCTCATCCACGGTTTTCTTTGATATTACGTATTTCCTTCGAAACGATAGGCCTCTTATCGACGTCTCTATACACGAAAATTCCTTCGGAATGCCCTGGATACTTGTACCGCCATGCCATCGTAAAACGAAACGACCGCATTTTTCCAATCCCACGCATATTTCACTTAATTAGAAGTTCATCGTTTAATCTTCGTCGTGATCACTAGACTGAGGATATTTATACAACTTCGTGCATGAATCATCCACAATTATAAAGTACGACCTAGGCAAAGACCTTTTGTTACAGAGTAATTGCTATGACGACTACTGCACACTGAAAGAAAAAAAGATTTTGTAACGCTGATTAAACAGAATTACAAAACTTTAAAGCTGTTTCCTTACAAAAGTAGAAACAAGGAACGCGACTTATTCCGTTCTTCGTATATTCTTGCATATATTTTTGCATATTACATGCATTCCGCGCACGTAAATTTCCTATAAATGCATAAAAATCCACAGTCTACCGAGCACAAACGGCAGAGGGATTATCGTAGTAGCTGGAATAAAATCCTCCAGAGAAAAACTTACCTATAAGCTACATTAATTGAAATAAGCGCCATTCATTGATATTTGAGTAATCAAAAGAAAGATAACTTAATCCTTTGAATATTCATATACGTGATACGTTATTGGAACGAAGGAACAACAAAGACGTCACTCGAATATATTCACACTTCTGCGATCCTTGCAATCCCAAACTCTACCATACCATACCATACCATAGGAGCGAACAAATAAGAAACGAAACTTGGAACCTCCGTTGCCCGGTAAACCGAGCACTTACAAATAATCCTCGAGTAGCTGTTCGTCCTCGTTGTACTCGTATTGGTAATACTCGTTTCGCAGATCCTCGTACAGGCACGGTGGCAGGACGTTTTGCCCATACGAGTAGGTGGTGTCGTACAGAGGGCAACGATCGCTTGCTGGACACTGAAGCCATCGTTCTTCGGTGCAAAAAGCAAACGGTTGAGAACGGTAGCCACAGAATTGTCCACCGAGCCAATCCATACACGGTACATCATTGGACGAAACATCCATCGACAAAAATCCAGGCTGTTTAAATTGTTTATCGTTCGTCAAGGAACCTGGATAAGGATCGTAACTCGTTGCTTTTACGCGACGACGAAAGTTCGACGAACTGTTCGATCGATAGACTCGTAACGAGCAATTCGTCTGTGATTTATCGGATTCGAAGCATAGAGCCAAATCTTCGACGTCCACCGGACCCAGCTGGCAACTCTTAGTGCCTTTAGGCGTAATATTTTGCGCGCAGTCTCGAAACTGACTACATTGAGACTGCAGTTGAGGTTGCAACTGCTCGATAGGGATCGACGATTCCATGCACGGAAGGGAAGCTTGATAGGGAAGCGTTCCAACGCCTGCAGACCGGCATTCGAACGGATTCTTGCGTTCGTCGTTGTAAGATCTGTCCACGCAGGGACTAAGAGAATGATGATGATCGTCGACTGAGGGGGGTTGGATCTGTGCACGAGCGAATCTGCAAGACGGTAAGGTGGACTGATCGTCATAGGAACTCGCGTAGTTCGACTGTCTGGCGATCCAATCGGAGCAACGACCGGGTTCATTATCGGGCAACGTATCGATCGGCTGGACACGTGACGCGATCATCGCGCTCGATCGTTTCCGTGTCCCTTAAGAACCAACCGGTTCGACAAGAAGAATATGGCCAATGAAAGAGGGATGGATCGTTTGATTTATCCAGATTTTTACGACGATCAAAACGCCGGCGCCGAGTGTCGTCACGGCCCTCTTCTTCACCGTTACTCGCTACGTCGACAACCAAGAGACGACAAATAAAACTTTGGCCCGATTTTGCTTCCCCCTCTATATGGTATGCTCCTTCTTTTTCTTCCTTTCTCACCGACTCCTCCTCCTATGGCGTGATCTTTTTTTTATCGTCAGTCGCTTGCTGCTGTAACTGGCCACGCGTGTTCCTTTCTTCGATTCTTTCTTTTTCTATGACGTTCCTTTCCACGAAGAGAGAGATTGGTCCCGGATGAGCCACTGCTCTCCTTCGTCTTTCCTCTTCTTCTGTAGATTCTCGCGACTTGTTTCAGATCCCCTCGCTTAAATTGATCTTTCTTCCTTTCGTTTTTGCAAATTTCTTTTCGTCTCGACGACGTCTTAGCTGAACAGCCTGTTGTCAAATAGATAATACACGTATGATCGGTTAAAACTCACGAGAACATACACGTGTCGCATTTGGTATAACTGTAACATATTCAATCCCATGGAAGACTATCCCGCGGACGATTGCACTCAGGCAACATTCCCGTGGCTCGTCTAGAAACGTACTTCGAAATCGTTCGCAGCAAGATCGAATTTTCGCTGAGTCGACTGTTCACGCGATACTAGACCCGAGAACACAAAACCTTGTTGTCTTGCACACTCGGAACGATGGCTATCTTACGGCGATAACGATACTACCTATCACGATAGACCAGTTTCCCTCGATTTCGTTCTCCAACGTATCAGAGCTAATCTTCCAATTACGTTAGTCTCCCTTCTACGAACGATCAGCGATCAAAAAATCGACCGATTTTAACTAAAAATGTTCGACGCTTACTTTGATATCGAATGAGTCGCGCAGATAGTATATAAAATTAAAAGGCATTACGCGTTGAAACATCTGGTAGGAGGAAACACGCATACTTGTAAATTCTGCATTCTTAAAATTAGACACTCGTAAAATCATATTTCGACTTATTTTCACACGGAGAATAAGTTACTATCGATCGTCCATTCCCATCAACTCGGAAACCAGCCAATTTCAAGTACATTTGATACGAGTTTTCAAATTTAATTTTCTCAAAAACTGATCGTTATACGGAAACGTGTTATTCTACATCTTTAAACTTATTTTTACATGAAAAAATCGCGTTCTTTACAATTCTACCACGATTTCGGAAGTATTCTGTATATTTTTGTTCCCGACCTTCGACCGATATAAATCGGCCGAGTTTATTGTAAGTATTCATCGAATAGATCAGATCGAATTAGGATAATCAATCATCCGGATAGAAGCATATATTCTCCACGCTTTCGCGATTTTGCAACGCGCTAGAGGAATAGGTATCACGTGTCGATCTACGACACGCTGCGGCGATCGTCCTTGATCGACGAAACTATGGCTCCCGCAAATGCGGAAATGATACCTGATTCTGAGTAGTTAATGATTAACACATTATTCATGTGCAACGAGCATTTACAATAACTGTTGTTGATTGCAAATGTTCGAATAAATGTAAAGAAGCATGTAACAACAGCTTTCTGATTAATGTTCAAGATCTATTTCGAACATTTCGTAAATGCGTGTCACCAAAACAAAAGCTTTAAAAGTCAATCAAGAAAAGTACATGTTACATAACTTGCCTGTTTGGACCTCGACAGAGATCAGCTCTTTACTAATCTCTACTAACAGAATCACTTACAATCAAAACGACTGCACACGTTAACATTGAAAATAAATTTCTTTATTGTATTAGATTGTGTATCGTAATAATTGCCGAAATATAAAATTATATGGAATATATTATTCAAATATTACTAAATAGTTAAGAATCCCAGGGAAATTTTTCGAGAACTATCAAACTAATAATATTATCGAAAAGATCGTAAATCGATCGATAAAGAAAATTAGTTCTTAAATATCACGTTCTTTCGATTAAAATTAATTTTCGCTTATAAATCGTTGAATTTGAGCGTTGGTTAGCGAACGATTGAAAACGACTAATAGGCCTATCTTACCCAACGATACATGGATATTTTTCGCTGCTCTTAATTCGATTCGAAGAAATCTGACTAAACGGAATCGGGTGTCACAGAAAAATTTCTTAAAATCGACGTGTAGATAAATTGTACGTATTACAGGCAAGGTTACTAAAAATAGCTTAGGATTTGATAATTCCACGAACATATAAACAACTTATTAATATATGGAACTAATTGGAAAAAGAAAGCTACCAGAAGGTCGCGTGTCGGTTCAACATTCGAATATACTACCGAACGAAACGATGGTATATGTGCCTCTATTGAGTCGTGCAAGAGATCCACATATACACATGCATATACTATGTAACTACGTAGCCTCAAGCAGAGAGAGTTCTCCTTTTCCTTCAAATGGGGTTACACGAAGAACCAAACTATCATTATGAATTCACGTAATAACGCGCTACCACATTCATGGACATATAAATATATCATAATGTATCTACAACATATACACGTAAAACGCTATGCACATGGTCATCTTTCGAACGTCACAATGATCGAGATATGATAACTAATGTTTACGTTGCTGGTGATTGTTAAGAAACAATTTGATCGTTTGTTGAGCGAAATTAACTTATTAATGTATTCTATAATAGACTCTTATCAGTTAAACGACCGTTCCGTAAGTTAAAGAAATTTAGAAAATACTTATACACGTGTATATCTATACACGGGAGGATATATGGAAAAGCCACAAGCCCAATACATGTACATAAGGGTACTATACACTCTTTATCTCCGTGTGGATTGGTTTCTTTGATTATGCGACTCGATATTAACATACATACATGCATAATGCGCGTAACACTAATGCTTTTGATTTATCTGAATTTTAATGATTTCGAGAAGACGAGCTGACTATTTTTGCAATCGAGTCTGATTTATCTGTCACGTACGTCGTGTACCAGTTTCCAATATTAGTTTCGTTTCTTAGAAAAGCTACTATGAGAAAATAAATATATGATATCGTGGTGCATGATATCGTGTATATGTAAATACATATATAGTAAATTTTCATGGCAGTCGCGAATTTTGAGGTTATAACTATCATTTTCTTTTTTAAATTCTATAAGTTTACTGTGTTGAGTACAACTGATGCCGTTCTAACAAAGTAAATATATACAGCACGAAACTTGCCATTAGAATGAATACCTTGTGCACACGTGGAAAGAAACGAAAACAAGTACAGAGTACGATTTATGTACAGTGTAGCTTGTTTTTCTATCGCGATACAATACAACGTACACAAAAAAGCAACAAAGTTCGCTCTTTGGCCTTAGAATGGAATTATCCCAAAGGAACACGATATCGCAAGGACATCTACATCAAATGTAACAATGCTCGACTCGAGTGCATGTGATTTCGTTTGAATGACGCGCGGTTTAGATGAAAGGAGAAGGCCCTATGAGTTTTACCGATCTAACGTGGCGGTCTAAACGGTAAAAACCAAAGTTTGAATCAAGTTGGTGAATTACCGCATTTTCTTGTACGCGAAACTTTCTTTTTACTTTGATTGTCCCGTTTAAACAGTATACGCAATCGCAGCTGGAGAACAAATGAAAAGAGATCGAATTATTAGAGGGAAGAGACATAAAGTAATCTTGTAACGTAGGGTGGGGAGAAAAAGATATCGGTGATGGAAGAGGAACAAAAAGAGTATAAGAGGAACAGAGAGAGAGAGAAGAACTCAACTCGGAGGAAACGCGATTGCGTCAAACACGCACGCACTCACTCACGCATATACAATGCGAAATGCGCGCGCGCGATACACTGAATTTGCCTTTGGTGTTCGTCAATTCCAAGAGCTCAACAGTGCCTGTCTACGAACAATCATGCGATCGAACAGAGTAGATAAATCGTAGTTAACGGCATGCTTGGAATTTTCTCGTGAAAATTAGGGAAACTTCAAATAGAAGCAATAATGTCCATACGGGTGCACCGAGCTTTAATTTTTGTACGATTCACTCACCTTCTTTTCTCCTTGTGTTTCTTCTCTTTCTTCGATGGATCCATAGCTCGGCGAAAAATTTGAGAGAAAGTTTTCTCAGATGGTACAACACTGTGGGATAGTCTCAGTCACTGCCAAGTAACGTATTCAACTTACAGTCCGACACAGGCTCGTCACAAAATTCTTCGTGCTTGATTGTCTTTGCCGTACTTTGCTCACACCGACTCTCTCGTGTTCTCCCGTTATCAAAATCGATGCACCAACATACGTTTTCCACACGGTACGCGACGTCACCTCTGCTCAGTTACTTTCATTAGCGTGATGAAACGAAAACACATCGTTCTTCTCTATCCGTACGAAACGCTCGACGAACGCCAAACTCATGGTGTGATGGCGATGACGATGACGATGGTGAAGGTGGTAGTAGTGTAGTAGTAGTGAGACTCGTAACAACAGTGGTGGTGGTAAACGACCGCGGCGTGGTGGTAGAGGTTGTATACACGAGACCGACTATCCCAAGGGTTGGAACGAAAGAGGGGAGGCCGTAAAATTGACGTCACAACACAGGTTCCATCTTTCTCGTAGAGAAAGATCGCACCGCCATCAAACGGCCGTGACGTCAACCACTTTGTTGTCGCGCTATAATGTAGAACATTCAAAACTTGATATCACAATATGAAAAAGTTATCTCTCTTCCTAAATTGTGCGTCACAAGTGAAAGGAGGGGGCGATAATGTATTAATTCGAAGAACTATTTATTATTTATTACGTACAAAGTATATATAATTGGCTAAGATACAGTGAACAAAAACGAGAAATAAAACTATTAATTGCACGTTTAAATAATTTGTTTCCACTTTTAAATGAAAAATAATATGTATGTCTGTGTGACAAGGTTCAGATTTCTTGAAATAAAATGAAAGTTGCAGTTAAATAGATTGGTTTTTCTTCGTTAACAACAGGTCGTGATATCGTGCGTTATCATACTAGAGGTTAAAAACAGATAGGTAAAAAGCAGCATTCAGGAGTACTTTATTTTGTACAAAGATGCTTTCTTACACAACCTATTTTTTGCAAAATACCTCAGAGATCTTCTTTCATTAAGTCTTGGTTAAAATTTACTCGCACTATGCTACGCAAATACGTTAATTATTTATTCACTGACAACAAATGTTCACTTAACATTGGATTGTTCTATTCCCGTTTCCATGCTGGATGTACGGGGTAACTCTTTCACTTTTGATTCTAAGTGAGAATCTTTGTTATCGACCTCTAAATTTTTTTTATGCTCGTCCATTGGGTCTTCGCCGTCTTCCAAATCCTCCAAAGATCCTCCTTTCTTCCCATATAATGCTGGATATTGCACCATGCATGCTTGCATGGTTTTAAATGCATCATAACAATCTGAACCTTTTGGTTCTGCAGCTGAGTAATGGAAACAAGAAAAGGCCTCACGGAATTCCAAACCACATGGTCCAGTGGCCATACCTCCCAAGCATGGACAATTCCAATTAATTTCTCCGCTGGATAATAAGAGACCAGGACTTGGTTCTGGTTCTGGAAGTTCTATTTTACTAGGTGTTGCATGATCTTCCTTTGAAGCAAAGATTATAGTATCTTTACCTTCTTTGTGGATGAATGGCATCATTAACTAATTCATAAAAATACAAAAGGCAAAGATATCAACTTGTTCTTTAAAAAAGAAAATAACAATAAATGAAGCTAAATTTTTCCGAATTCAGCTTGTTCTAAATCTTTGTACTTTAATGTTGATAATTCCGACTATTTGCACTAAATGATAATAAATTTGCTGAAGCCCGATGAATAACATAGATGCAAGTACGTCCTTCGTATTTTCCAGCTATGGTTAAAGCTGCCCTAAGACGTACATAACAATCATCGGTGCACCTTAGAACACATCTATGTTCCTTTGAATCAAATTTTAAGATATCTATGGTACCCTTGGTTCCTTCTTCACCAAACAATTGTCTTATGGATTGAAGAATGTTCTTCTTTAGATAGACCTCTCTGACTTCAAGACTAGGACTATCTGGCAGTATTCTACAAATAAAAAAACATATTCTGAGTATACAGATTTTTTCTTATAAATGTAAAGTATAGTCACTGAAGTTGTGTGTAGAAGGGCTAATCGCATAAACATCTACAAATTACGAATGAAAAATTATTTCATCAGATTGCGTAGTAAACGAGTATAATGAAATCATAAAAATAAAAAATGTAAATTATGAATGAAATAGAGTACATTTCCTTAAAATAAGATAGATAACTGTATTTCCAAAACGCATATACTTAATTAACTCATATTTAACTTTTTACTGTAATCTTTGTCCATATAGATTATATCGTTCTCGAAATCTAGGTTAGGTTACATGTGTAAAGATAAAGGTCTAAAAAGCTGATTGAATGTACTAACAGAGAAACGTCTAAATAATACATAGTACACACAACACTAACTCGCGACTCACATTTGATATCTACGAATTTAAAACAGCACTTTTGAAGAGATTCCGTACAGATACTGCGGCATTTCATTCATGCCTTTCTAATAAAGCATGAACAACGCATTGTGCGAAGAACAGATGGCGGTATCAGTCGGTGACATCGCAGTTTTTAACTTCAAGTACTCTATTTTGTTATCAGTGTCTGATTTTTTATGATATATTGTCGTGCGTTAATTTTCAATCAAAATTGTAGTAATAAAAAAAGTATACTATCTTGAAAATTATTATCTAGAAATACTTAAAGGGGAATTTTGAAAGAACGGCATAACTGACTATGAACGTTATCCAATAAAATGATCGGATTTCTAGGAAATGTCTTAATGCGATTGCTAGTAATAAAATGGTTATACAAATTCAAGACGGTCGATGAACTAGCCTTTATCCTGCGAAATTCTGCGAGACATTAGGGTGAATGAAGATTTTATTGACATAAGTCTAAAGCGTCTTATATAACAATAGACAGTTAACCCTTATTCTATCTTGATCTATATTCTATCTAACTGAAAATTTGTAATCTTAATTTATAATCTCTTAATGACTTATAAGGCAGTACATATTCGTTTTCTTTTATAAAATGGTAATTTACTATGTATTTCCTAATTAATAACTTTCTAATACATTTAACAATGATTTCAGTAAGTTCTTTAATGCGTCGGTATCTTTAAATAATAACAAACGAAATTAAAGACTAATTACATCGAGAGTTTAGGAAATTATTTTAACTGGACTCGAAAGCGCAACTTCTTCGCGCAAGGTCAATGCTAATGTCAATAGCCAAGGTTAAAAGCGGTTACAAAGAGAACTTTAAACTTTCACTGAAAGTAGCTACATTTTTATGATATTTTAGTAGTTTCCTGGTTGTAAAAAATGTGAAGTTGTCTTGTTCATTTTTTCCTTTTCTATCTTTTACTATATCATGGGATTATATTGCTGATATCGGAGGAGAAAAAAACGATCGTGCATTGTGACGTTGAACCCTAATATCGATTGAGACATGAAAGAAGAACGGAAGGACATTAGATTTCGCATTTACTGCAACATTTACACTTTTCTTTTGGTACGCGGAACATCTGTCCTCCTTTCCTTCAATGCCGACTGATTTTGACAAATATAGGGATACATTCGAAGGTGCAATCTGTGAAAGAATTGATACTTAGGTTACCTGGAGCGTTATTCGAGTTTCTAACCAATTGCGAATCCAGCGACTGGGCTACCTAAGATCTTTGTGCTTATCCTTTTTACTGTTCCATGTGGGTCCTGTATACGAGGCCTTCGCATTGGCGTAATGCGACGAGAATAGGACTAGGAGAGTATCCTACATAACACAGTCATAAAACCTAAACATTTTTGTTTTATGATGCATACCTGAAAAAAACCTTTTATTGTTGGGGATGTTGCTATGTAATTGATTCCATCACAGGATTTTCATTACTCCATGCAGACTATTTATATAAGGGTTAATCCAGTGACATAGAAGGGCGGAGACGTTCTCGTATAGTATTTAATTGTCCCAAAATATTCTAAGAATGGATAAACTTGTGGGTTTCTTTATAAACTTTTAGGATACTTGGTGAAAATTTACGAGTAAAAAATACCTTTTATTCGACGAAGATTGGCGAAGAAATGGATAAGTCAAGCAAAGTATGGTACATATACGATGGCCGGAATGTGTGGCGTAGCAACTTGCGGTGCGCTAAAAGGAAATCGCAGGAACATGTGAAAATTTACAACTCGAAAATATCGATGCACTTTACGTGGTTACGCTCTCTGGCCATCTCTCTAGCCCCATTGCAGTTGCAGATGCAATCAAACCGGACTTCTTTCATTTAAGGAGACGATCGATGATGCGATGCTTGAAACACGCGCGCGTGTGCATCAAAAACCCTGAGCTTTAATTTCGTTCGTACATGACATATCAATTGTGAAAAAGTACGTATACGTGGAACACATAAAGATACGCTCGTACTACGCGTATCATATACAACTACATAAGTCCTACATTTCCCAGCGCGATAATGAAATTTTTAAATGACAACATTTTACGTTTTATTGGTCACAAGTGATTCGATAGATTTTACGAGGAAATTTATGGAAGTTTTGGAAAATACGTTTCGCGATACGCGTCTGTGAAACGTTGCAGAATAATCTACAATCCCCCCTTAGCGACTATAATTCCGTATCGAGTTCGATAGAAACGTGTCATCGAATACAATAGAAGACTAATGACGTCACGGCAACTATACTACGGAAAGTGGTGTATTCGCCGGAATGTCATGAATAACAAAGAATCGTAAAGTCATCGTATTTATACGGCTGTATTTAATCGCGGACTCGTCGATACATTTAAAAAAATAAAAAAAAAAAGTAGAAAAAGAAGAAAGCATTCCCAACGAAATATTTCACGCGCGATGGAACATTATCGGGCGAGGCTCTCACTGAAAAACAATGCATGGTATCAGACCGAAGGAATGTTAAATAGAATGAAACGTCATGACAAAAATAATGGCAACAAAAGGTTGAAATTGCACCAGGAAGCGTGGTTCCTGTACTTCATTGTGACTGCCCGGGGTCGCACACCTTCCGTATGCAAGTTTATTCAGTTTGAACGGGAGGTTACGCGCCCAAAGGTTAAAAGATCTTGCACCCATCGTGCGTAAACGCTTTTAAAATACACGTGATATACTATGCGACATTTCTTCTTTCTTTCTATTTTTTACGACGTGGAGAATCATAATTCCATGTCTGGGCTACCGGGATGGCGCATAATTTATTTGATGAGCGCGTGCACGTTACGCAATCCATCGAGAATGAGGAAAACGGAAGAAGACAGCAAGATGCAACGAAAATAAGAACATTCCTCATGATCATTAAACTCCGTACCTACACGAGCCGCCGATGGGACTGGTTCTCCTTGACGATACCGCACGCGTCATATTGCCGTTAGTAAAATCTGTCGATTCAGTTCTCTGAAAATCACTGTTACAAACGATCTCCCCTTCTTTCTGTTGCCTTCCAGTTTCACGATAGGCGACAAGCGACAACACAAGCGTGTCTTTCTTTCGCACCCTACACGCTGTGTCACCGTAGGAGTCCAAGAACCACGACGAGGAAGGAGTCGTTCTCACTGTAGATATTTTGCACAGCCAAACTAGATTAGCATGCGTATAAAGTGGAAACAAGATGAAATTTGAAATGAATAGTAGTAGAAGTTGTTTTAACATGAAATATAAATATATTTGGGTGGTATTGTACAGTCAGTGATTCGTTCGTATATACAGAATTATGTACATGCCGAACACTACGTCTTCGAATACTCTGCGCGTAAACTCACACATGCATACATTTGACGAATCGATCGACCCACACGTGTTTTTTTCTGAAATAGCCATCCATTCATTCGGATCCACGCATCCATCTCATCCATTTCTTGGATCCGCAAATCTCTTTCTCTCTCTCTCTCTCTCTCTCTCGCTCTGGATTTTCTTTCTTTTATTATCCTGTGTTTTTATAAGTCGAACGGTATTTCTTTTGGCGGTCGTTTACAATTTCAAGTGTTGCGATTAATTAGGACGTCGGCCGCCGGACAATTCCTTTCTACGAGTACATTGGCGCCTTTTCGCGAGCTTTTTATCGCTTGATTTCCTTTTATCAGTTTAAGGTCAACCTAAGCGGATTTTTTTGATCATTTACTGTCGTTCCTTCGTTACTTTTTTCTCCTTTACGTTACTCATCTTTTTTAATCTTTAGCTTGCTTTTTTTTATCATTTATTTACTGTTACAGAACTACTTGTTACTTGTATTTTTATTTTTATTTTTTTTGTTTTTTAATCCGCGTTACAAACCACAACGAGGTATCGTTACTTTAGACTTCATGACTACAGTTAAGAGAATAAGCGTAGAAATGTATCACACTAGAGACTTGTACATTATCTTAAATGCGTAGGTATGTTCTGTTTTTTTTTTCATTTTCTTTTTACTGATAATACAGTAGTAGTTGGTTAGCTAGCTTTACCCCCCAGAAAACGAAGATCCCGTAGTCGTTCGAGAACCGAGGAGAGGATCGTCAAACGCCGAGCGCGTCTACGACGGCAATGGCGGCGATGGATAAACAAGGCGACACACGTGGCGCATTTAGCAAAAGGTAGACGCTCGGCGCGTACATGTAAACATTTTACTCACACTCATACGTTCTCTCTCTCTCTCTCTCTCTCTCTTTCTCTCTCTGTTCCTCGTAAAAGCTCTCCAAAGTTCTACACACAACACCATGACGGGAAGAAATAACAGGCGCTTCGGCTCGAATTTTAACGAACGATCGAGCAAAGTAAACATACACGCGCACACACGCCGCTCTAACGAACGCACCAGCCAACAGACAAGACACGCGGTAGGTAGTGGCTTCAGCGATCGGAAACTTTCGATTAATCACGAAATCAAGGAACTAGAAGGAGAACAATCGCTCGTTAAGTTACATGCTTTTGGTGGAAACAGTCGGATAAACGTAGGAAGCGAACAAACGACACGTGGGGTCCAACCGTGGCCGTGCAAGGAGAAAGACTTTGTCTTCGGCAAATCGATCGTTCGCCACGTCGATGTGCCGTATCGCGATAAAGAGAGTCATTTCTTCCTTCCTTTCTCTCCTTTTCTTTTTTTCTCATTCGAAGGAATGCGATCGAGCCAGTGCGACACAGCCGTTTGCTTGGTAGAACTCATTTCTTCGTCCTCCTTTAAAATCGAAGGAGGAAAGGAAAAATGTCGGTTCTTGGAGATGAAAAAGAAGGATAGAGGAAGAAGATATAGGTAGTAAAAATAGGAAAAGGAAGAGAGAAATAACAGGGAGAAACGTCGCGGAGGCTGTCAAACGGAAGAGGCACACGGTATGGTATCGATTGGCTGGAGAGGCAGGCCTCGGGTCGTTCCAGGGGCGTATTCAGTTGTCCCGTTTCGTGCTCGACTTTTGCGGTGGTAATTTTTGCCAGCTTGTCGCGAGTAAAGGATCGATCGTCGAGAGTTCGTCGAAGCGGAGATGGCAGACCGAGGGCGTGGTCCATCGTTTCGAATCGTTCGGACTATCCATAGATAGACAGAGTAACCTATAATATCCTGACGTTCGTGACACATGGACGTGTGTCTCTTCTCTTTATGGCCACGCGGTGCTCATTCCAGGATCGAGGCTCTCCACCCTCTGTTTCTTTCTTTCTTGCGAGTGTTATGGTCTATCTATCGCTCATCCCGCTATCTCCCCTCGAGTTCAACTATCGCAAGACCGCAACAACCCCCTGGCACGACTACGTTTTCGACACAACTGTACCGTATATACCAGAGAGATTCGAGCGATTCGGTTGCAGAGACGATGATATTGCTTCTGCTGTAACGACGCGATCGAAATACCGAGAATTCGCGAGTGCAAAAAATTCACAAAGAGACGAGATAGAACGTATCGTAGAATAGGATGGAGAGAAAGAAAGAGTATCGCAGGATGGATGGGTCGAGATTGAAAAAGATTCGGTAACTCGAAGCGAATTATAGGGGTAAGGAAGGAGTGTGGTGTGCCCGGCTGAGATCGAGCCGTGCCCCCGTATATAAACCGGGTACACGCTGAGGCGCGTACAAAGAATAGCGTAAAATAGCGTACGTTATATTTGCCGAATCAGCCGGTGTACTCTGATATAGGAACAATTCGTGCGTCAGAGGTGGGTAGGGTCATTGTTAGATGCATACCGCGCAGCTTCTTAAGTGCTTTTCATTCGCCGGCTGACAGCACACAGTCCTCTCTACCTCTCTCTGTTCCTGTTCGAAGGCTAAGATCTGGGTCTGGCCGGAGAGAGAGATCGTTCATCGAGAGAGGGTAGGCGATTTAAGAAAAATTCACGTAGAGCCGAGAAGGTGGTCCACCCACGGTGAGGCCCGCACGAGGAGCGCACATTGTAATTCGGGGTCTCGGCTGGAAGCAGAGAGAGGATCGTGGATCAAAAATGGCTTCGGGTCGGTCTTTATACAGCCGGTGCTTTCTGGCGTGCAACTACCTGCCAGAGAGCCACGGTTGGCACACGGGCTCGTTCGCTCGTTCGCTGCTTCGCGTCCCTTTGCAAGAGTGTTTTACCTTTACCACACCACGTACCTGGCCAGCCAGCCGGTCGCTCGCTCGCTCGTTCGTTCGCTCGCTCGCTCGCTCGCTCGTTCATTCGCTCGTTCACCCGTCCATCTACACGTTCCGTCGTCGTTTCTGCCCCAGTGTTCCTGGACCGGGTGTTCGGAGGGGTCCAGAGTTCCACAGAAAAAGCCTTGGGTATATCTTTACGAGCGGAGCCATAAAAGCCGTAGGAGTTCGTCGGTTTCTCGATTAACTCTCGCGGGGTATGGATCGTGTTCGGCCGGCTACGATCCTTATTGTCGTGTATATTCTTCGAGCCCGTATAATGCATGAACGGAAGAACTACCGTCCTTCGAAACACCCAGTCACCCCGTCATCGTCATTGTCATCGTAATCGTCATCGTCTCCGTAGTCATTGTCGGTTTCTAAAAGCTGAAGCCGAGAGGACATCGATTATTTTGATTTCACCCATCAAATTTTTCTCGTCTCTATTTTGTCGTTTCGCTTTTTCCCCCTACCCTTGTTTCAATCCCGTCATGTTTTACCAAAATGTCTCTTTTGGTCGCGTCTTTCTATGTCCTTTTTGTTAACCACGTCTACCTTCGAGTGCTCTCCTTCGTTTATCTGAATCATCTCATCCGCGAGAACAACGAGATTCGTCGTTTGTTTCGTAGCGACCTCGACGATCTGCCGTACCCCTCTTCTGCCCTTCTACGTTCTCTTTCCTTATTCCTTTTCCTTTGCCCAGGTATCATATACATGGTGTTTGTGTGCGTGCGTGCGTGTGCGTGTGTGTGTCTATCCGTCCGTTTGTTCGTGTACATATACCCTACCGGTTCACGGTGAAGAACGGAAAAAAATGATTTTCCTTTCTTCCGATAAATCGTATCGCGATAAACGAGGACTTAACGTTACCGGGCTGGATCGATACGTTTCTCTAGGTTGTCCTCTGCGATCCACCCGCTCGCACATCATTTTATACACACGCTCGCTCGCTCGCTCGCTCGCAATGCGCGAATAGTTTCCGTTTAAGAAAGCGCTACACACAGCGCCCTTCTTTTTCTCTCTTCGTCTTTCTCCTTCAGCTCGCTGAACGCACACACGTTATACGTGCTCTTTCCGATCGATCGTTATCTATATAACCCCCGTTCTTCTTCGTTTCGCTCGTTTTTCTCCGCCGCCGGACTCGTGATCGCGTAACTCTACTCGCTGGATGCCGCGATCGAGCAACTTATCTCGGCCGCGATCCCCTTTTTCTTTAATACTACATAATAATACACAGGATTAGGCGTTTCGTTATTCATTCAGTCGAAGTGTAAGTGAGGGCGCTAGCTCGTTTAATATATTAATTATTTGAGGCAGTTTACGTCATTTTGTTTAAGGCCGAGTTAATAGTAGTGAACTATGTTTTTTGAGAAGGTGTACGCACGCGTTTAAGCCGCGCCGCGCCACGCCATTCTTCGTGGCTGATTCACGGTGAACGGACAACCAGGAGGAGTATGCACCACTTTGTGTCCGTGGTCTGTTGTCTCGCGAAAATTCACTGGCAATTTAATTTAATTTCGAACGGCTGGTGAATACTCTTTTTCTCGTTGGGGAACAGGGACCCGTCGGGGCCCCTCGCCATCGAAAGTGGCATACTTTGAGCTCTCTTATCTTTAACGGGCCTCTTTTTCTCGTTTCCTCTTTCCTTGTTGTCCGTCGAACGTGAATCGAGCTTTTATCCGGTGCGCGTCTACTGTATACGCACAAAAGTACGTTCGTATATAGTGGAGGGCGAGGCACGTTCGAGCACAGATTCTCTATTTTTCTTTCATTTCTTTCGCTTCTTTTCATCTTTTTCTTTCATTCTTTCTTTCTCTCTCTCTCTCTCCATCAAACGACGCGATGCACACGTATCTCGAGAATAAGCTTGACCGTATATTTTACGTATAGTTCGTTACGCGCGACGTAGGACAAAATATTTGATGCCAGACTTTTTTTTCTTTTTCTCGTACCCGCTTACGGAGGAAGCACGTTTTATTACAGAGTAAATATATTATGCCTTGTTCTCGCCGACTACAAACGCGATAAACAACCGAAGAAGAAGACTCTGTTTTTGCGAATCGATCGGAAGGAAAAAGGAAAAATAAAAGGGAAAACGGAGAAACAAGAGAGAGAGAAACAAAAGAAAAAAAAACGAGAGGGGAAAGGGGTAAAGGGAGACGAAACGGAGAAAATAATCGGTTTGGTGTACAAATGCATTCACTGAATGCAACGTTAAATAAAAAAATTACCGGAACGACCGCACATGCCGTGTATTATTTCCTTCGAGTTACACACGTGTCGCGTCGTGTCGAGTCGTGTGGGATTCGATGTGTGTACTCTGGCTGTCTCGGTGGGTACGTACATGTTCGCTCTTTATAACGTAGAACCAGCGGACGCACGATGCTCTTTGAAAATATATCTTCGATCGCAACGTTCCTAACCTAATTGAACGCAACACGGTAGAATAGAGAGGCCGAGGATGAAATTTCAGTGGAACGGAAAGAGATTTCGCCACCACAGAACCACGAATAACCGTGTGTTCCGTGAGAAGAGGAGAATCGTGGAATCGAACGCAAGAAAAAGGGGCGACTGGTGATGCACAGTGTGCACGCGTATCTAGAGATCGGGCCGATGGCAACTTTCAACAACTGCGAGAGAAGAGGAGCGCCTCTATCGCGTTATCTCCCCTAGAAGATGCGCGCAGCCCGGAAAGTCGTTCAACGTTCCCCTTACGTAATGTTCCTAGGCTTTTTCTCAGATAGTAATAACGATAATACTTGATCGATGTAAACGTCGAATTCACCTGGGATACGATGATATAAATGTAAACAGTAATACTGACACGGAAAGAAAAGTTCGTATAAGCGTTCGACAGAAATGCGTAAATATTTTTTGGAATAATTGAACGGCAGAGACACAGAATATGTTACGAAAAATGTGTTTGGCACTCGGAACATTCGAACAGCATGAAACACCGTTCAAGAGTTTACTCGCATACGTTGCTCATGAATCGCGTAATCGTCAACGGCGAGGCACTTTTAAGCGTCGATCCCTGATATGCGCGAGGTGAAAAGTTAAAGGCGTAGCTTCCGATCGTATCAGCCGCTACTCTGCTTGACATTCGACCGTGTCTCGTCGTTGCGGCGCTACAATGCCCCCCGACCAACGGAGTTTCGTTCGTTCCTTCGTACGCTTGCTCGTTCGCGAGGCCCCCTTTTTTTCTTCTTCTTTCGACACACCGACCGACGACAATCGAATTCTACGAGCGTACCCTTTGCATAGTAAGCGGTTCACGATAAACGATGGAACATACGATGGAATATACGACGGGACATACAACGATGCATACGACGAATAGGAGGAGACGAGAGGAAGTTATGTACGTATATACAGGTTGATGGCAGATTACGAAGAAGCTAGAGAAATTCAATGGAAGGAGGGTAATGAACGCTATTTCTAACCTGTCGATGTCCAATGTTTCGATATTCTAATGCCACTTGAGAAAATTATCTACATAGATATTCGATCAGATGGTTCGACCTTAACTAACTAAAACGTATGGTTGGAATTTTGTTGCAAGATTTGTAGATTTATAGGAATTTGCAGAGAAGCAGAAGAAAGAGCAACGCGAAAAGCTCCCGCCGTCGACGATATGTCGGTCCACAGTCCAAGTAACTCTATTTAGGCCCTGTATCCGTTTAGCCTTCCCTCTACTTTGCCGCTAAGAGGATCGTTCCCTTTGAACGAGCAAAAACACCGGGGCGGAAATGCTCGGCCGAGATGGACGGCGAAGGGTAAGTGGTGCCAGGAACGGACTCTGCTCTCGACAACCGGGTCGTCTCTGCCAACAAATTTTACCAGGAACGAGGTGACTACACACACGAAGCTGAAAATTTCTACGTGGCCTTCGTGTTTCGATTTGGAACGACATTCGAATCAGGATTCGATGCGTGAACCATTGTACCCGATGTCGATTTAACATGCTACAAGGCCGAAACGAACGTTGTGAAAATCCGTTGCTGGGGAACGAGGGATCGTACGAAAGTGGAATGCTCCGCGAGGAATAGTTTCGTGGACGTAATGTGAAATTTAAAAATAACGTTCCGGCGAATTTTTTTTCTCTACCCGTCCGTGGAAGAGGAGCGAAAAAGACGGCTAGAAAACCGACAAACGAGCCGGTGAAACCTTTTCAAAGTCACTAGCCAACGTTTCTGCTTGCGACGCTTCCTAATTACCTGATGTCGACGTCACATTATATAACGAGTTCGACGGGGGTTTCAACGAGGCACAATAATGCCCTCCTTCCTTCCACGTCGTATAAATATCTATCAGTGGATGAAGTTTAACCCTCTGACGAGCGAGCGACCGATCTAGAACTAGGAAACGTATTTACTATCGACCCGATTGTGTACGAAGAAGCTACGATTGCGCCTGGTCTATTTGATTCAACTACATCGAACCCTATACGTGTCGCGTCAAACGCAGTACGCGTTAGAAACGCGATGCGCACTTTCCCCTCCATTCTCATATATACCTCCGTCGTTTTATTCAAATCAATTCCACGAATCACTTTTCGAAGAGACGTCGCGCAAAAGCACGCATTTCCTACAAAAATAAACGTTCCTCCGCGAGCAGTCTTGTCAGCGCGCCCTTCGAGGAACGGAGTTTAACGAATTCCGTAAAACGGTAGGAGAACAGGTCGTTAAAGTCAGCCGCACGCTATAACATCGAGGGTTGAGAGCTAGACGCAAATTTACGAAACGAGATTTATTGAATCTATCGAGAAGCTATATAGTTTTCTGTTATCGAACGTGGCAAAGTGCCTTCCGTGACTTTCATACTCTTTTTTATTTCGATCTCCGACGAGTAGAAGGCAGGAGCTACTTTCCATCTAGTTTCCCCGAAACTCTCCTCGTTTAGTCATTTTTCCAAGGCTCTGCGAGGCGCGACGAGTGGAAATTATAGGAGTCGGAGCCGCGCAGGTTCGCATTAGCGACTGTTAGTCTAACGTCCATCCTATGCACATGGTCGTCAGTGTTTTCGGAATACGAGTCGACGCATCCTGCTCCCTCCGGTGCGTGCGAGCCGTCTCTCGGTTTCGTCTCTGCCGATCCCCATCTTGACCGCGCCCCCTTCTCGTCTGGTCTGGTCGTCCCTCGTTCTCCTCTCGTCCCGTAACCGCCCAGATCCGTTCCGTCCCGTCCCGTGTGCCGTCCCCGTCCCGTTCGTCCCGTCCCGACTCGTCGTCTCGTTTCGCCTCGCCTCGCTTCGTCTCGCTTCGCCACGGCTCGCCCGTACCGCCGGTGCGGTCGTGCGGTCACGTTGATCGATCGTTACCGTGTAACGAAATACGGTCCCCGTCCGTTTCTCCTTGAGCGCGCTCTTTGAAAAGGGCGCAGGACAAAAAAGAAGAAATCCTGCCCCGGCTCTCTCGGACCTCGGGTTTCTAGAGATGTTCCCGACGAGAAACCGACAGAGACGGAGAAAAAGACAAAGAGAGGGCCGCGGAGGAGCGAATAACGCTAGAGAAAGACGGGGAACAGAGTCGTTCGTGGTGGAGAAAGGGCGAGAGGGACGTTCCGTTAGAGCAGGACAACTGCAATCGCGGCACACCGCCGTTTCCTGTGTGCGTTTGCATCGCGAAATGAAAAGTAGAATCGAGAAAAACTAGTACTGTACATGTGGTCTATTTGGCAAAGATGCGCTCGCACCCTGTTGGGTAACGTTCGTTCGTGAGGTTGCGTTCGGGTTTTGGCACTTGCGATTTGCGATGATTGTCGATCCTGTTTGGGTACATCTGTAAGCGGAGAAGACAGATGGTTGAAACGAGGATGTTGTAAAGCTTAGAGGATGGCAAAATATCGGCAAGGAAAGTTCCAGCTATGAATCGGGTAAATCGTTAGAAAAGATATCTAATGTTATACGTATATATATGGGGGAACAGATCGTAAACCTTAAAAATACTATTGTCGATCTATGTATTCGCGATCCGCTGGTATTCGAGAGCCGAGGATGGGAAAAAGAGCGAAAGGGCCGCCGCTACGGCGGTGGTATACAACGAGAGACGACCGTGTGTACATGATGTTTGCCCGGCGAAGAAAGGCATCCGAGTTTCAGGAATTTACGCAAAGAAAACTCATGGTCTCTCTCTTTCTCTCTCTCTCTCTCTATGGCTGAAAGTGTGCGCCGGTTAAAAATACAGAGGGCCTAAGCAAATGGATTTTTATACCTGAACATAATGTACACGTATCGCAGGTGGATGAAATCGCTCGATGCGTATAGACGGACGACCATTTCAGTTGCTGGTAGTTCCCTCCATCTGTCCCTGGCTCGAATGTATATCTGTGTGTGACGGTGATAGTAGTGATGATGGTGTGTATGCGTCGTGTGTTTATTCTGTGGGTTTCTGCTCGTCCGTCCGTCCGGCCACCCGCACACTGCTGCCAACAACGAAGAGCACGGCACGTACGGTCGTTGCGTCGACGACGATACGTACATAGACGTATATACGTATGCATATAGATCCACGTATATACAGTGGAATATACACGTAGATAGAAGTAGCGTGTACGTCGCAGAGATAGATGTATCCCGTGTGTACTAGGCAGAGTTTAGACCAACCCGTATGCTCTTTAACGAGTATGGAAGATAAGTCGTACAATAGGGAAGAGAGAGCACACAGCTTTGCAGCCGGATTAGGTGAATAAATGAACGGTGGTGGCAACGGGGTCGGTCTCGAACGGGTTGACGTTGGTGCTGCTGCCGATGCCGGTGGACACCTAACTCTGCGGCAAAAGCGCATGATAACCGGGCGTTTCGTAAAAACCGGCTGCCTGCAGGGCGTGTAGCGAAGTCGCGTGATGCCTGTGTATTGTACTCGCGTATACGCTGGAAACGCCGCTGGAGGAAACGCCGCTGGAAGCACCGATCGACGTCGAGGAGGAAGAAGAGGACGAGGAAGATGAGGAAGAAGCCTGTTGACCAACGTGTGACGCTGTACGTGACAGTAACGTCGCCGACGGCCGTCTATACGGATGATGCCCGACAACCGAGGCCGTCGCTGCTCGCAGATGACTCGACGAATTCGAACTCGCGTTATACGTCTGTTGATACGTCTGCCGTAGAATGCCAGAAATCGACGAGGCCGTCGGCGTCACCGACGAGGAGGAACTTCGGTCGCTTTGGTGAGGTTGATGATGAAGTTGATGAGTCGTTCGATGTTGCTGTGTCGCTTGCTGCTGTGGTTGTTGCTGCTGCCGATGCTGATGATTGTGAGCGCGCATCGCGCGAAAGTAGTGCTGATAAATACCTGATATGACTGCTTTTTCATCAGCAGAAATCAATTCGGCTCCGGAAGAGGTCGACGTAACCGAATTAGTTTGCTGCTGCTGCTGCTGCTGCGGTTGCTGTTGACCGTGATGGGGATGAGCGTGAGGACGATGATGATGATGATGAGTTTGTTGCTGCTGCTGCGACGGAGGCGGCTGCGGCGGTTGTTGTTGCTGCTGCGGATGATGACGTCTTTGTTGTTGTTGCTGCTGCTGCTGCTGTTGTTGTTGTTGTTGGGAGAGAGTCGCGGCGGCGTTGAGAGCCGCACGATACGAAGCTGCCATGGCCGCAGCGGACATTTGACCGGTTGTAGAAACTAGATTCGATCCGGAATCGGCTGTTGAGACAACGGCTGCGGTTGCCGATAAGACGGCCGCAGCAGCGGCGACAGCGGAACTCGAAGATGACACGGTCGAGGTAGAAACGGCAGCAACCGTGGACGAGGATGCGACAACAGACGCAGTGGAGGACACGGACGCGGCGACTGTGGCCGCGTTGGCAACGATTGTGGTGGCTGATGCACTTCGCCTGCTGCTTCGCCTAGAGGATGATATCGGCGCGTTCGCCGGCGGTGGTAGATTGTTGACAAAAGGACTTCTCCTCTCGCGTTCGGCACGTCGGTAGTAGCACGGGTGTATCATAAGAAGGGGTTCGCCTCCGCCAGGCGGTGGTTTCGCCTGGCTGGGTAGCTCGTACTCGACGCTGCAATCGACGTGGAGCGGTTGCGAGTAGTCCTTGTAGTCCTTGTAGGTGGTGACCGCAACCGCAGCGGCTGCCGCCGCGGCCGTNCGCTGCGGCCGTCGCGGCCGCAACAGCTGCCGCGGTCGCGGTGGCGGCGGTCGGGTTCGAATTCGTGCTGGAGCCGACGTTAGCGGCAGCAGCAGCAGCAGCAGCGGCGGTGGTGTCGACAATACCGGTCGATGCTGCCGGTAGGACGGTTTGCTGTCCGGTCGGGCCCGTCGCAGCAGCCGTGGCAGCCGCGGCGCCGCCGCCGCCGGTAGACCCGCCGGCGATCCCATGATGGTGATGGTGATGGTGATGATGATGGTGGTGGTGATGGTGATGACCGTGTCCATGCATAGCGGCACCTACCACCACTTCCTTTTCGTAGCAGGCAGCGGCCATGTTGGAAACCTCCTACTATCCAGGCTTCCGTCGCCGAACCGTCCCTTCTTGCACGCCCGCTGACCAACGACCCACCTCGAACGCTAGGCTCTCATTTCGTGGGATCCTCGTGATTATTCTCCCCGATGACGACCACGATCCTTTGCTCTCCGTCTCGCCCAGCGTTGAGATTACCCGATCTTTTGCTACACAGCCGGAGACGCGAGTTCGCGATCTTCCGGCACTTTTTTCTTTTCCTTTCTTTCCTCGGCTAACCCCCTTCTTCTCTTTCTTCTTCTTCCTCCTCTTCTTTTCTAGCCTTTTCTTCTTGATTTGTTTTCTAGCTCCCTTTGAATCACATCTACCTGTGCGACTGTCTTAATGATTATAGCATTTCTCGCTGTCACGGACATACCTTGAAACGAGGCGAGAAAGAATGGTACGGTTCATCGCAGTGAGAGAGGGTTGCCTTATCCAGGGGTTGGACCAATCAGCTATTATATCCAACACCGAGGAAAGCCCTCGAGGCAGAAGCCCGTAATGTACAGCTAAGGAACGGTTATCGCATATTTCGAGAGAGGGAAGGAAAAAAAAAGTCGTAGGTAAAGAGCTTACAACCGACTATAAATTCAAACACCACCGGCCCTGACTCGTTCGACACCGGCTTCCTTGCAACATCGATCTTTCTCTTTTCCAATCTTTCGTTTCTCGATGCGTTTCTCTTCGATCTTTCGTCCGTACCTCCAAATTATTACGTCTTCTTTTTATGAAAGCGTATTTTATCCTCCCCTTCCCTTGCAATATCTTGTTACATGCGATTAATCCACTTCACTTTGTCACAAGCCGTTTGTATGTGTCGTTCCGGGTGCTACATCTGTGTATCGTGTTTCCATTTAAATGATGCCATATTTCCACTTTAATGAGTTTCCTTTCTGATCGCACGTTTTCGTTGACAAAGCTTTAAACTACGTTCGTGAGAACGCTAAACCGAATGGTGTGTCAGACTCGGTAATACGGCTTAGACGTGATCCGGCTGGGCGTAACGTTTCGTTCGTTCGTTCGTTTCGGCAAGCCTGAAGAAACACCCTAATACGCCGACGTCGTTTCGCAATTCTATCGTCGGCTTACATGTTCCATTTTTTACTCGGATTATCTGTCTTTCTTACACACAGCACACACAGTGGCACAAAGGAATATTCGACGACAGAGAACACGTTCAGGCTTCTTCAAAGGGGTACGCCATTGCTGCGCGTGTGTCAATTCGTCCGGCGTATCGGTTACTCGTACACACGCGGAGACTGCGCCTATGAACACTAATACATATACCGTACGCGATATATACATAAACTGCACACCGTACTAAGTATAACTCGATTGTCTCGTACAGACTGCCGAGCTGCGACTGAAAGCCAAGTCCTGTCGAACCCTCGTGTCGGCTCGCCACATTTTGCAACGCCATCTTCCTTGCGTTGCTTCCTTCTTACTCGTTCGATTCTGCTTCCTCGTCTACACCGTGTGGTCGATTTTGTAGATTAATGGCTAGTATCTATGAAATGCGACGCGCGATGCACCACCGGGATAGCCAACCTGACGTGCCCATTTAGTTCCCTTTCATGCAAAAATCTCTGATTGGTTTCTGCATCGGCATGCAAAATGTAGTTTACATTTCCTACACATTGATTAAATTTTGCTATTGCATTTTAATATCTTGTAATAGTCATGCAAATAAATTTGTTTTCTATTGGATCGTTTAAATTAGTAGATGAATTTCTTGTTTGAATCGTATGGCTTTTTGTTTCCCACAATCTGCAATATTGACTGTTGTGCAATGCACCATCTTTGTTCTGTCGATAAATAAGTAATCAGTAATATCTAGAGAGATGTCGCCACTGTACTGGCCAATGTAATAGCTTGAAAGTTTTGGCACGCATCTTTTTACGAACCTATATTAAATGCACTTTTATATCAGTTATTTTATTTTATTTTCTTGCTTATAAAATCCTGTATATCGTAATAAATTATAGGTTTTCCTCGTGTAATCGTTTCCCCCTTTACAGATACGTAACGTGATTAGAATTCCATTTACGTTCTTCACACATGCTCACTAAATATTCGATGAATATATTACAAATATCAATGAAACTTTCAATTGTATCTTCCATCAACTATAAGTAAAAAGTTTCCCATTAAACGATATAAGCTTTTTATAATTTGACGAGATTCGAAAAATAATATCAAGAGTTTATAGAATGACATCATAATTTTTACATAGAGAATGTTCGTAAGAGATTACAAGTATGGTAGTTTATGAGTAGAGTTTGTGTGGTAGGAGGAACCGCCGTAAAAAAGTGATGCTATGCGAATGATGCGATAGTACCGTATGGGATGACGTCAGTGAGATGTAATTATTTGGTTCCATGTAGTAGTGGAAGAATATGTGAAGAAGCACGGACGCGGCGACCAATAACGGTTCTCCACATGTAACGTTCCTGGTCTCAGCCAGTCATATTAAAGGCTGATGCAAGTGTAGTTCTAGGATGTTCTGCAGTCACTCAAATGTTGTAGCTCGTCAGTACGATTACATCAGTTGGAAAAAGCATACGGAGTTTACGTTCTGTCCTTCAGTGTTATGTATTGGATCAGTCGGTGTCTGACACTCGGTGGTTCGAGAAGTTGGACAAACGGTAGATAGCGGTGGTGAAGTTTTAGAGCAAGTGACAATAGTAAATCCATTCTATATTTTATGGCTGATTATGAGCGTATTGAAAAGTGTTATCATCACGTTGCCTAAAGGCCTGTCGTCGAAGACGCCTGGCGTTATATCAGCAACGGAATTAACAAAATCTGTGCCGAAACTAAATTTTTCTGCTACCTTATTAACTGACAAAACGACAATGGACCCAAAGAAAATGACTAAGCACGAGGAAATTCAGGATGACGGTTCATCGTTCAAAACAGATGTATGCGTTCGTGGAAAAAAACGGCGGCTAGATCACTTGACATGGGAGGAAAAACTACAGAGGAAGTACGCTGATAAGAAATGAAGATTATAAATAAAAATCATAGTATACATGTAGATATGTTATCGAAATATGATAAATCCATTTCTATTGATTTTCCGTTTTAAGATTTTTCATACAATTTGATGATTAAAAAGAAGTATTTTAGTATGAAATAATTGAAAAAGGAAATATCTTAATCGAGATTTAAAGATACGAACTTTTGAAAATAGATAATAGATCTACGATGTTTTTTAAGACACGAATAATATTAGTTTAACTTAATTAATATTAGACTGCATAACTAATTTTATATTAATATTATTTTAACGTTCAAGAATTTGGCGAAACTACGTATTGCATTTTAAAATTGTTTTTTTTTTATAAAAGGCGGCAAATGTCATGTTTATAATAATAACCTATGTTTTTCGTTCATAATGTGATTAAAAAACATTTAAACTAGTGTTAAATTAATCCGAAATGATATTTTGTAGGAAATTAAAAAATAGGGTAGCAGCTCAAACATCTCGGGACCGTAAGAAAGCGAAACTTGACGAATTGGAAGAAACTGTCCGAACGCTAAGGGAACAAAATGAATCGTTGACGCAAGAATGTTCGATGTTAAAATCGCAAAACGAAATATTAGTCACAGAAACGAAAAGATTGAGAAAGGAGAGAGAGAGTAAGAATGCGGGAGAATTTGTTTGTCCCATGTGCCAGAGTCGTGTCGGCTGTGCTGTGTCCTCGCTGGGATCTACAGTGTCCCCCACTCACCCTCTGCAGCAGGGTGGAACAACACAGCTGGCATCGTCGCTGACGCTAACCCCAGGGGCAACAATTCTCCTGAAGGTACTGACCATCTACCTCCTCTTGAAGAATTATTTGGCGACTTCCAAGGAGACGATTACATTGAACGACTTGAAGAACTTGCAGAAAGCCTTCTACGGGAAGTTACAGCAGAAGTGGAAGCAAATCCTCATAGGACAAATGAACAAGTGAGTATTTTGATGATTATTGATCTATCAAGCAACTACATCATATAATTTGATTTCATTACTTTAGACTTTAGGAATGAATGATTTGTTTGAAAGAATAAAAGCATTATGATATATTCTGAAGTCCATTAGAAATCATTGATTATTAATAATTAAGATACAACTCTTGAATATTGTTAAACATGTCATTCGTTTCTGAATTCATATTTTTCATTTACAACTCAGTCTTCCTTTCGTTAATGACATAATGATTGTGTCTTGTGTAGGTGCCAGTCAAGGAAAATACCACTGAGGAATGTCACTATTCAAAAAGAATGGTGGGGCAGACATCAAAAGATGTGGAAACCAATGGAACCTGTAGAAGCATAAATACACATCAACCATGGCATTCTGTTTCTAGCACAGCTACTACACCTTATACCACAAACACAAACGCACCTGTCTCAATAAAGTCAGAGGTCGAAGTAAAACAAGAAGTTGAAACACACGATTTAGACACTATTTACGGTACCTACGACGAGGCAACCAATTCCGTAATGATCATTTATCCAGGAGACGAAACCAACGTAAGCATTCAAGAATGCGTCCAAGAAGTAGTTACGGACGGTGTTTGTACGAACGAAGATTCAACGTGCATAACACCGAATTATTATTCCAATCAGTTATCACCATGTTACACAAATACGGATTCTATGTCGCCGGCGAGTGTACATTCCGAAGATGTGGATGCTAATTACGTACATACGAAATTAGATTCTAACGCGTCCGATTATGGATACGAGTCGCACGGTTCTCCAAATTCTGATATACGACTTGAAAAAAGTAATGTAGGTCTGTCGGATCTTTGGCACGAAAGTTTTTCTGAATTATTTCCAACATTAGCATGACAATTTCCTCAAAAAAGTAAATTTTCAAAAGACAATATCTGTGATACGCATTAATGATTAGATAATTATTTGTTGCTTTCTTATCTTGACAGCAATAATACGTATAGCGCAAACTATGACACTTTATAAACCCATAGCACATCTAACTGTACATTTCCATTCGTCTTTTTATACATGTATTCTTAATATTGAATATGGTTTAAAACACGTTTTTTCTTATTTATTCTGATATAGAGAGATTCGCACAGCAACGAATGTTACTGTACATAATGTCTCTTAAATGTTTATTGTTGAAACAATAAGAATACTGCTGTGCAACAGTATGCCAAATAAACAGCCTATGAAAAAGCTCTTGTCTATTTTTAGATTTTATCCTAGTCTTTATGTAAAAAATGGTAGGAAGCAGGAAGCGTTCAAGAAAAAATACTACAAAAATTTAACTCATATTTTTACTGCTATTACATTATGCATTTATGGAATATTTTGCTTTTGATTAATTTATGTCATATTTATCGATATTTGTAATATTGTATTTCCAACGAATTATTGTATTACCTGGCAAATACCAACCTCTATAGAAACAAAATGATTGGAAAATCCAACTTGCATCATTGCAGTCGTAAATATAAATATTTTATAAACACGTATCAAATCTATTAGAATTGTGAACATCTGATAATGTTCCGATCTCACAAATATCTTTTTCAATCGACAGTTTTCTTTCTTCGATATATCTCTCAACGATTACATTATTAGTAAAAATAAGCTACTAATTAGCACCCTTTAATAATCCTTAGATTGTAGGTCAATGTGAAATACGTAATATAAAATATTCGTGAAAATATTAGCAACGTGCCCTTATTAAGGACAATGGAAGATAATAACGACCATGATTATCCTGTTACCTTAGTCTTATGATAAGAATGCGTAAGAATACACAATGATACGTGACATAATTGAATTGTTGCACCATTTGCATATTGAGGTTTATAAAAGTTTCCAAAGGCTGTTTCGGATCACGACACGAAGCTTGAATCGTGGAATACCAGTACTTGTGTATGACGACTAAAGCGATTACATATTCTACGCGGTATAGGCATATGTGAGCAGCCTATAAAAATTGTAAGTAATACCAAACGAAACAGCGCTTGTTCGTCTTTATATTACAAATACGAATACTTTGCGGTAGATTTTTAACCGAATAACTTGTCGAAACACCCGTGGCAATATGGTTTATCGTTTTGTTCCTTAAAAGTACCTTTGTTCAATTGCTTTAAACAGAACGCGCATACAAAATGTTCGGGATGGAACTTCCGGAACATGGCGGTTATACAACGACCTGAAAGAAGATAATGTTTATTTACGAAGATTTATGGTTAACGGTATAATGATTATTAGTAGAAGGTATGAAAGCGCAGGAACCTGTAATTGGTTTATGGCATCCTGCGCATAGGGATCCTCTCTTAGCGTGGTAATGAGTTTCACAGTAGGGTAAACCTTCGTGGTCAAAGAACGAGCCACCTTGGAACTTTTGTCTACAATCCTGTGAATATAGAAACAAAAGAAGCGTGTATATCAACTAGAAATATTTTTTACGAGAAAAAAAAAATTGACGATTGTATTGAACATGATCACGAAGAATAAAAAAGACAGTACTATACGATAACGTCGTTTCTCTAGTCTCTACTCATTTATGAATGAATCTAGAACGACTACTCCATAACATGGAAGAACGACTCAACGAGACAAGTATAAATTACGCGTATTCAAGCGCGCGTGTATTTGCTGTACGTGCATGTATATGGGATAACGTATAGCTAATATATGAATAGCCCGTGAAATCTACAGATCGTAATTTGTAGTGAATCTACGCGTTGACAAACATCATTAGATCAATATAGGATGCCGGCGTCCGTCACACCTGCCTTCAACGAAGACACGTGGCAAGCGGCAGCATCCGAGTCACGAGCTAACTCTTTGTGTTGTGTGTGTTTTTTTTTGTTTTTTTTTCTAATTTATTTTTATTTCGCATACAATACTAGCAATTGATATTAGCGTAACGATCGATTATTAATAATATTTGTCTATCTAAAGAACGTAATTTGACAGCAAAAATTTAATTCCGGCTGCATCGAATAATTTCTCGTAAAATCCTATTGTAATCCTAACTGTTTGACGCCCTAACTGTTTGTAGTGTGTGTCGTACATTTATCCGTGTGGCGTGTGTGTATGTGTGTGTGTGTGTGTGTGCGTGTTCGTATACGCAAATGAACAGGAATTTCGAGAGAGACAGATAACGACGAGAATGAAGTCGAATCGGTGCATTCTTCCTTTCTCGGCTACCTAAATCACCTGTTGAAAAAAAAGATGGGAGGAAGGGGGAAGAGTCAGGATCATAAACTTTTGCAGCCTGACAGCATAAAGAGGGGAACAATAGGGCTTTTTACATAAGAAATCGAAGCAACGCAATGGCTCGCCATCGCCTATGCTTCTTCCTCTTCCTCTTCATCATCATCGACACCGACGCATTTCGGGCAAACGGGTTTGCCCTCCATCGCATAAAACGACTTCCCAGATACCGGCTTCTTGCAATCCTGCAAGTTTCACATTTTAAAGCTACTGAACCGTGCATACAGTTCATCGATACTTTGCGTTAATCCTGAAGCGTTGCTGCAAATGGAAACAATTTGTTACGGATAAATATCGACAAGCAAAAAAACCTACCCTGCAGACGAAACAATCCGGATGCCACTGACTGTTTAAAGCGGAGATATAGTTCTCCATGATAGCACGATTACATCCGCCGCATTTCGGGGCGAACATGTCGAAGTAATCCTCCCGACAGTACGGCTTTCCGTCCCGCTCGTGGAACCCCTCTTCACCAAACTGTTTGCCACACTGAGCGCAAAAGAAGTGCTCCGTGTGCCAAGTTTTTTCCAACGCGGTTACGCATTTCTGAAAATAACAAGAACCTGCTGTAATACTAGAACGAAACACCGCGTGTGGGTTTCGTTGGACGCCTTACGTCTAGAATGGGGCCGTTGCAGTAGGCGCAGCGTGGTGAGAAAAGATTATGATAATCGGGCTCGCAATAAGGGTGTCCCTCCCTTTCGAAGAAGTTTCTCGTGCCCAGTTCTTGGTTGCAATGCGTGCATGTGAAGTGTTCAGGATGCCACGTTTTTCCTAGAGCGGTGATCACCTGTAAGAGACATAATTTATCACTCGATTATATAAAAATTTTGTCGACAAATTTATCAAGATCCAAACGACGATGGAGGATTTGGATTTACTTGTCCCACGATTGGTTTCTCGCAAGCGCTGCAGCATCCCTTCTGAGTAGTGTTCACTCCTTGACGACTCATATCGGCTTGAAGGTTTCCTAGCATAGAATCTAACTGATTCTGTTTGGTTTGAGTTGCTGGCTGCGGTGGATAAGGCTCTCCGTGTTGTTGCTGGTAGTGATGAGTGGTGTGAGTCTCGGTGATATGAATTCGAGTTTGCGTGCCCTCGGGTGGCAACGGGCTTTGCGAACTCTTGGTCGCCTTGTTCGGCTTGGCGTATGGAGAATCAGTCACTGTTTGAAGCTGATGGGAACTACTATTGATCTGCAAATGTACGACACATAATTAAAAAAAAAAAAAAAAAACAGTCAGCGTAGAGTAGCGAAGAACATGACGTTTCAGAATATTCTCACAAATCAAGCAGGATGAAGAGCAATGAAAGAGCATGGAAAGCGAACGATTTTCCGCTGCAAGATGTTAAGATGATAGAATATCGAAAAATCGGCGAGGTATGTTATTAGAGGCGGAATGTCAAGGTAGCGAAAATTTGAAATTTGAAAACTGAAAAATATTAAGGACCCGCGAGAGATGTCGATTGGCAGAGGCGAGCTTGCAGACTGGCTGAAAGCTTTGAGAGATTTCGTGGATCACTATATTCCCCACCTTCTATATTTTCCCTCTCCTACCACGGAAAATCGGTGAACATGAAGAAAAGGAGAGAGAGAGAAGAGGAGTAGATGGTCGACTAGTGGTAGATGGTGGATGGTGGAATGGAAGTTATTTTGGTAACTTAGGGAGCCAAGAATGGGCAGGGATAGTTTTAACGGCACTGTTTTCTCATTCTGTAGTGATTTTAATAGTAAGCAAACATTACAAACGCTTATTGCACCCGGTGTCGAGCTATCTATGAATTATGTAATTGTTCTTAGGTGGTAGGAGATCTGACGATTACGCTGACGCGTCAGAGAAGATATAAGAGACAAATTTCCTGATATACACCGTACCTTGAATTCAGACAGAGAAGCCATTAAATCGTCAAGCTCCTTGGTAGCGTTGCTGGCGGTGTGACCATTGGTATAGCTACTCTTCTGGGCCTCGCTGCGATTCAACGATCCGTGCTGTCTAGGAGGATAACCGTCGTACACGGGTTGCACCTCCGTGGACGTTTCCTGAATGGTAACTTTCACTCTACCATCGGGAGGATAATCCCTGACGAAGAAAATCGCGTTAAAATCAACTCCCAAGTACCGTGTTCAAATCGTCAACTTTTCAACTTTATCTTTTACTCCTCTTTCTCGTTCGTTCGTGATTTTTCCAGGAATAAAAGGGAAACGCTTACCCGTTCGGCACCGCGGTGCTCAATTCTTCGAGCAACGAATCGACCGTGGGTCTTGAAGCTGACATGCTACTTGGAGAACGAAGCATCGGACTAGAGTCACCATTCATTCCTCCCGAGGAAACGCGATTCTCTACGGTCATCGATATTTCCATCATCGTCGTTGCAAAGTTTTCGTCAAATTCTAATTTAGCGTATCTGATCGAAACTGATGTAAACGAAAGACACGAAAATAGGATGCTGACCTCTTTCCTGATAGTGAGCATTGTAACGAGCGTTGCTTAAATCTTGCAGCAACGTGTCCAACTCCGAGAGATTGTTGTTCAGCGAAGGCATCTTTCCTCCGCCGCTGCCTTTCGCGATGCTCTCCTCGATGGCCTCGCGGTTCTGATAAGTCGGCTGCAACAGCAATTCGCCGCTCGCTAACGATCCTTTTCAATTTGTTTATCATCGATATTTAACTCATCCAATACATATACCTAGTATGTCCAATTTTCGGCAGATTTTTCCAGGATTATCGCGGAGCAACGATTTGTCATTGGTTGTAATATTCGTTTGTCCGATTGGTCTGAATATTCGCGTGGATCAAGTAGGCGAATGAGAATCAACTAGGAATCAATTCTGTTCAGTGCGTGCGCGTAGGTTTGTTCGTTACTCGGGGAAAGAACGAGGGAAAAAAGTGTCGCGGACAAGAGACAGATGCCAAGTTGCCGCAAAAGCGGTATTATTTCAAAACATGATGTCATTAGATGCTGCGCGGAATTTGTAAATACATTATCAATTAGGTGGTCGCGCGGAGGACAAGGCGTCATGCACTTTTAATAGAAACCTGCCCGCCAAACAGACCAAGATTACTCGTTTGTTGCAAAATCCTCGAGCAAGAGAGAACCACCGCGAATCTGTTCCGGCGATTCAACGAGCAACGACCAGAACCGAATCAACTTTGCTCCAACTTGATCTTCGTCCGATTAAATCGCTGACGATTAATCAACTAGGAACACACGTTATCGGATAACGTTCGGTTAGGATCGTTTGATACAACTATTCAGATATCGTGTGTTCTTTCGTCTTTCATCATCACGATGAAGTGACACGAAACGATACATCCTGATGGTGGAAACTAGGTTGCTCAGCGAGTTGTCGTTCCAAAAATATCCATAGCGAACCACCGACGAAGAGAAGATGTCGCAGTACATCCGACAATCCTGCAGAACCCTGGTCGAAGTTTCTTCGACTGATCCCTCGAACGTGGAATCGTAGCCTGCGAAACGCTTTGCTCGTCAAGGCTGGTCGATCAAAAAATAAACACGACCGTATAAACCGCCGCGATCTACAATGACACGGGGAACTTCATAAATCACCGATTCACCAAACTTGCGAAAATAGGCCGAACGCAAACTTTCCTGTGGAGATTTTCTCCGTGCTTCCCAACTTCGTCTAATATTCAGCCAATAGAAGACGAAGAGGATGTGTTTTAAGAGAGATGGATGTAAAATTAATTCTTAAATACTATCGTGGGTGAAAGCTGGTCGCGGTATATCTTCCTTAAATTAAGAAATTAACAAAGTCAAATGTAAAGGAGTTAAATGTTTTCATTGTTACTCGTTACCAGACGAAGAGTAGAAAAATCGTTGTTAGCGGTCACTACAAAAATAATGCCACTGCGATGGTATTTTTACAAGGTGCCAAAAAATTCCCACGTAGTAGTTTTTAAAAGTTACGTATTTTCATTCGAGGATCGACGAATTACGCACCGATTTCGTTTTCCAACGTCAGCCAGTACTCTACTGCTGGCAAGAAATATTTTATTTATATTTTATATATAATATTTTATATCATTGAAAGAATCGCGCATCTTTCAACGATCGACGAAACGCTGTAGGTAACGTCGAGAAACAAGTGTTTCAGGAAAAAAATTAAACTTATGTATTAACGTAGTCGAAATTCGTTCAGAAAAGGGAAGCGTATCCGTAGAAGACCCTGTATGTGCCATTTTCTCAGTTGCAAAGAGAACTCGATATTCCATTTCGTTTAAACAGATAACATAGACAAAAGTAAAAAATCAGTTAACTAACTTAACGTTTATTGGCAATCATATATTTCTCTATAGAGGCAACTTTGCTGCGACACTATCTTCTAGCATTGTTTGAAAACTGTTTAGAATGGGAAATCGCATTTAGATTCTGAATATCGCGGTATTTTCGTTGGCATGTGGGACATTTTCCAATAAAAAAGATAAAATTTTTCAATTTGATATTAACAGTGTTTTCTACAAACACTCTTCGGTCGCGTCTTGCAATATTATCGAATACCGAACCGCGAGAACAAGTCGCGTTTGAAGAGCAAAGATTCGAGAAACGAAGGAAAGATTCAAAGTCGAATATTTTCTTTAAAAGGATCGCGCACAGTTTACGCAACGCTCTCGAGAAGCGTATTGGGACTCGCACGAATACGTAACACGGTTCGTTTCGTGCTAAATTCGCGTCAAAGGAAAATAGTGCGCGATTCGACAGGTTTTCGCCAACTTTTCGTTTATCGTGGCCGAAAGCTCAACGCGAGAACGCCAATCCCCGTCACGCAACGTCAGTGTTTCGCGACATTGCAAGTGTTCCAAGAAGAAGAGCACAACGTTATGATTTATTTAATGCCAGCGTCGTCTAGTAAAATTGTGAAAAATTACGCTCGCCACAGACATAAATCATCAATGGTCTATACGTGTTTCGTTATCGCGAGCGATTTCTCGCGAAACTATTATCTTTCTTGAATTTGGTCCTTTCTTTGTAGGTTGGTAGCAGCAAATGGAACACGACGATTTTCATAGGTGCAATAAAATCTATTTATAAGACGAAGCTCCAGGAATGTTCGAAAAGATATCCGCTGTATTCGCGGCAATTTCGACGAAGCATCTAGCCGGTTTCTGAGTACTGAATATTCTCGTTTACCAGTGGAAAAAAATTGGTTTTTCGATCGAATGGGAAAACACGCAAGTAGGAACGGATATCGTGCAACGAATCCATCTATGCACAGCAGTTATGCCTTGGTCTTTTCTCTTGTGCTTGCACACGGTGGGAAAGAAGAAGACCAGTGATTGTACAATGACACCGACGATCGATAAAATATACGAAGGCTCGGTGAAAAAGTGTACGGAGAATGTTGCTCTGAATTTCTAAAGTTTTATGAACACCCGTAGTAATTTGTTTTAATGTTTGAAGAAGACTATGGAGTTGAACTTCTCTCTTCTTCCATTTTTTTTTTCTTTTTTTTTTTAAGTTCAACTTTAATCTGGGATAAAGTTGATAAAGCTAATATAAAAAACTTATAGTTAAGTAAATTATACCGGCGGTATTTTTATATCGAGGATGAATTTTACTTAGAATTTGCTTAATTTAAAGTAAATCGAATAGCGATGAAGATAATCTATGTATAAATGTTTCGGAACGTTAAAACGAGGTTCGAAGATTCGAAATAGAATTCTCTTTCCATCGAGCCTTTTCATTTATCTTAATCGAGAAAATTATGAACGAAGACGTATCGCCAGATGTATCGTCCCTCTGTTTTTCACCGCTTCAAATGCGGTTTAAGCGAATGAATTTCAATTAAATTCCGCAAGGTGATACGCCTGTCATTTGCAATAGACGTTTGGTATTCGGTGAATGCGTTTCCTGTTCAATACGTCGATAAATCTTGGCTATGTCTCAAACATCAACTGCTCCACTATATCAATATCTCTATTAAACCAACTATTTAATAACGTAATTAGAAACGATGGAATAAAACCGTGTCGTGATGTCGTTGCTTTTTCTAAATGATTATAGCTGCGAGATATTAAATGCTATTTGTCGCGGAATATTCTAGCAAGTAGGAGTTACCACTGTAAGGATGACTCGGTGGAACGCCTAAATCGACCGCGTGTTACGCAACAAGGGAATACTCGAAACGATCAAGAAACGTGGCGACGGAACCAGGCAATTAAATCTCGGATGAAGTTGTACTTTATAGCAGGAATCGGATTTGGCAATTGGTTACTGTGCAGTTGGCGCGTTGGAAACCGTGTTGCACGCGAACCGGGAAACTTTGCAGCCAACTCAAACGTCGAGAACCTGAATAATTGATGCATCGTTGCTTCCACCGGGAAATAATCGATAACACCACCGGCGAACGTAACAAATATTCCGCGGGAAAGATCGATAAACGTGTGCGAGTCCAGCTCGACAACTCTTAGTTTTCAACCTTCGTATCATTTTACGTTTCTTCCTACTCGAAAGATATTTTTGTTTCTCCTTTCTTTTCTGTCTTTTTTTTTTTTGTGATCGATTACAAAATGAAAAACTCGAGAAGCGTTCTCGAGAACGGATCTACAACAACAGAATGGTGGATCGAGCAAAGCGTTTTGATCTTGGTTCCAGTTCCTTCGTACGATTAAATCCAGTAGGGACCACAAGTTATGGTATTTATATATCGTCTTTTCAACGTGCGAAAAACGTATCAGGGAATAAACAATAAAATATCTTACGAAAGTTAAAAGTTCAAATCAGAGATATAATACGACTTTTCGTGATATCGGAAGAAGATAGTTACCGTAACGTTAGACTTCAGTGGATTAAAGAACTGCGTTCTTTTTATAGGTACAAAATAAATATAGATTCCATAATGATTTAAATATTTAACTGTGATGTACTACACTTGGCAGCCACATATTTGCAATAACACTATGTATTTTTTTTTTTTTTAAACTTCCTCAATTATTTTACAGTGATCTATAACAATTGCTGACGAAAGCCTAGTGTTGTTTTTAGAATCTAAATTTGGAAACGACTCGATTTACATATATATATTAAATACGTAATAATAAATGTGACCGTACTGTAGGTAATTGGTCAATTTCCTGCGAGATGATCGAACGTCGCCAGTTAACAGTTTCGGATAGTAATGCTCGCGAGCCGGAATCCGATACGATTCATCATCGTGGAACATATTTCAAAGTCGATTAACCATAAAATTACGGATCGATGATTAAGTCATTGGACACGTTTTCGTGGATATAAACGATCGTAGGTTTAAAAGAAACCGATTGGACGCACGTAATACGAGCTCATTCTCGCGATATATCCATTTCTTTTCACGGATCTATAGCTTTTTTTGTGGCTTGACGACTCTCGACTGGTTAATTTTAGAGGCGATATCGATCCTAATTTTAGACGATTCTTTGCGTCACAACTACCACTGGAACGTAACTATTTCGCATGGTTGCTCGTTTGCGAACGTCTCTTTCGAATTTTCTCTGAAATCGGAAGAAAAGATTTGCCTCTGTTTCGACTTTATTTTGAACGCGTGACGCGAGACCACTCGTGTTGGACAAGTTCTAACAACGCGCTTCCACGGCCGCCTCTAAAAATACGTTACAAGAACGATCGTGATACAAAATTGGCTTCGATAAATACGAAAAATACAACCGATTGACCGTGTCTGCCAATTTGTTCGATTAAAAGAGGATATCGCAATTCTTGGTTATTTTCAGATTCGTCCGACTGTCATTTTTCAGCGAAGCGCTAGCCTACGTTTGATCGCTTCGTTTCTGATATTATGGAAAATCGAGGGAAGGTCATCGTAAAATTTAAAATGGAACCGCGAGAAAAGCGTGCCGCGCCGAACATATCACCCTCGCCATCTATCTTAGCAAACCGCAAACTAAAGCAACTGAGCCTCTCTAATCATCTGCGGATAAAACGCTATATCGATAAGACAGTTAGTTTTCATAATTTATAAGTAATAGAACAAATTCACGATTTATAACTAGTTATTACGATTTATGACAGCATAGACGACTTTATACAAATTCATATTTTTATAAACGTAAGTAACGAGATGAAACTTAAACAGAAATTTGATTCATCCTCTAAATATTATAACTGGTTTTCACGTTTGACAGCGCTGTTGATTGAATCCATTGGCGTAAATGGAGAAGAAGAATAAAATTTTTCCTATTGAAATATAACAAAGAAAATTTACATACCGATTGCGGCGGAAGAGGAGAAGTTCGATTATCGTAGGATCTATAGGCGGTGGTTCTCGCGCCGTTCAGCGATCCATAACCAGGAGTGGCGTTGCTACCGACATGATTTCCTTCCGACGACACAGTGTTTTGCAAATCTGCCAATAGCGCATCTGAAATCAAGAAATAATTGCTTTAAAACGTCGCTGAGAAGTATCTTCAATTATCCCTAATGATTTCAAGAAGGCTATTGAATTATCGACCTCTTTGCAAGAATGAAATAAATTGGCTGATTTCACGTCGAAGATATTAGTAAGAGGCATAGCTTGTTATTTTTCTTCGAATATTGCTTCAGGTGTATCAGAATTTTTGTATACATTTATCGCAAACAGTTATAAAATGGCTGCCTGTGTTGTTTAAATAACGAGAATGGTGTCAACGACACCGATAATCATATTAAGTTTTCATCGAAGCGACTAACGAGCGCTGCTAGCATCAAGTCAGTATAAATTTAGGCAAGCTCATTGGAAAACTGTATCAAGATGAACTAGTTCAGTGAGTAAACCACTTTAACATCGTTTATTCACACATTTTTATATTCCATGATAAAATCTGTCTTTCCTTTACGATAACAAAATGAGCAACTTTCCTTCTCGCTTACCACCTGGTAATATCGATTGATCATCAACGCTTGCGCTCTATACGAAGATGTTTTTGCGCTGAAAATATGCACACGCAAATATTTTCGATATCTCATGGCAGAATAACGAAGAAAAAAAAACGATGACGTGAGCGTTGTTTAACGAGCAAAGCTTAGAGATAAGCGAACAAGGTAAACCTTCGTGAGCGTCGGAAAGTCACGTATAAAAGAATCATTTACCAAGACTGAGAAGATTTGTTTCCGTTTTCTCGGTACTGTAGGGCTCGTAGAGATTATCGGCCCCAGCCTGCGACTCACATCCTGCTTCCATCGCGAGACAAACTGCGACACACCCACTGTTCCGAGAACGTCGAACTTCGCCACCAATTTCCAGTCGAATCGAAAGCAACGCGTGTGGGATATTCGCGAGATCGTGTAGTTTCCACACTTCTATTCACAACTGTGCAATTACTCTCTAATCGAGAGAGGGAAACCAAACCGATCGACGTCGAAATCGTCGACGATTCGACACTGATAATATCGCAGACCTCGCGAAATTTTCAACGAACGTCCGTGTAAATACTTTATACACGTTCGCCTTTCAATAATCGCGTGCAACACCAACGATACATTCCTTTCTATTTGTTTATCTCTGTCCGATACTCTCCCCTGGGCGATGTAAAATCACGATATAGCGAACAAACTGTCACGTGCTTATTGGATCGGCAAGATTTGCGCACGTGAACCTGTGATGATCGGCAAAACGGTACTGATTGTCAATCAAGTTCTCGGTAAAGCGACCGGCTTCGAAGCCGGAGAATAGAAGCCTGGAGGAGGCAAGCTGGTCTGGAGAAGGAGAAGGAACAGGAGATGGAGGGAGTATTCTCACAACAAGGGAAGTAGAAACTCGAGGCTGGTTTGCGAGGCCAAGGAAAACCAACCTAGCCAGCTACGAAGAAATGGTTCGCGGGTAGAACCTGAACTAGACAGCTAGTTGTGAATCGGATGGATGTGCTCTTTTGCGGAAATTGAAATGTTCCTTGAATTGGATCCTCGATATCGTAACTTAAAGGTTAGAAAACGATAAGAAAACGAATATAATGATTCAAATATTGCGTCTTTAAGCAATTAAAATACTCTTTGCTTCGTCGATAAAGTAGATCTTTAAGGGAAAGGTGACCAATCTTTATACATTATGAAACAAAAATGTTAATGCAGTTGTATTTTTTAATTAATGATAGAATTATTGAGTTTCAGATCTAGTTCGTGTCGACTTTGAATCAATATAACAACGCGTTTGAATGAGATTCATGGTTGGCAGGAAGCCTACCGAGCTCCCCCGGATCTATTTTATACTGCTGAATCATACAGTCAATTTGGACATTAATATGCACGATATGCGTAACGCACTTTCGTCATAAATTTTAGGGAAATTGGACATGTACAATAATGATTCTAGACACTTAATAAATCACATAGAAGTATTACAGTCGCAGGTATTTAAATCAAAATGTTTGTGCTCTTAATGTATTATATCGAACATGTATTATTACTATTAACATCTGATTAAGCAAAACAAAAACGTGGTCGCAAAAAAGCACGTAATTATAATTAGAATTCGATGCAATCATAATTTCCATCGACTTCTGCATAGACAAAGTTAGTGATTACTGTCATTAACTCGTATTATCGTTGACTCCAAATTTACTTACTTATATACTGTTCCCAGCGTGCGTGTCGTTGGATCGTAGCCAAACGAGCCGGTGTAATCGGCGATACAGGTCTCGTAATGTCGGTCATAGTCATATCACTCTGTTTTCAACGACATGACACTGAATCAAATAACACTAAAAATTGGAATTTAATATGTCACCGAGGAACAGAATAAGAATTGAAATTTTAAGAGTGTAATCGTTACGATTAACTCGAGAGTAACCTATCCAAACATTGATGATGATACGAAGACTGACCTCCGGTTTTGTTTGCGAACAGAGAGACACAAACACGAATGAGTAACGACAACGATTATATGGTTCTAATTTGACTAGTGAAAATATTCGAAACATTCTGTACATACAATAGATCTCCTTCCCTAATAATTATTACTTAGTACTTACTTACTCTTTTGGTACAATTATACATACATACGTACGGGTAAATATTTATCTTGTAGACGTAATTATATTATTTAATAGTGACGATATGTTTTGACACTTCAGATAATTATTATTGTATTACAATTAATCTATATGGTTACAAAAAATGAAATTAATTTATTTCATACCGCATTAAATTATCGCCACGTGCAAGTGTCGAAGGTAATGAGCAAACGAAGATATGATGGCTAGGAGGCACGTATGTGTTGCGAGATCAGGTAGGACTGCCAGCACGTGTTTTCTCAGTTTGCATCTACAGAATCTGTGTTACGTGAACCCATCTCCTCCTTCCTTTGTCCCTCTTCTCCTTCCTCCCTCTTTTCAACCTCGTTGTTCTTCGTCTCTGTTTCGCACCTTCTTTCACACGATGTTTATATATGTTTACATCTAGATTCATGACGACAAACTACCCAAGAATAACTTCGACCACCTATCATCTTTTGCAACGGTTTTCTCCTGCTATTTTGAATTTTGTACTTCCTTCGAGAGAGCGGTATGTTCCAATCGGAGGATTTACGAATTTGTTCGTAACTCAAGAGTAAAAAGATCGTACAATGTTTTGTAGAAATAGAATGGATCACGTTGATCATATTCGAGTCATATATGCCAGTCGTAAGCGTAGGAAGCTAAATCACACACTGTCATGCCTCATATGGATGTGTATAGATCAAACCAAGGTTTGTTCAAGGAAGAGATGCCTACGCACACATTGGATCATTACACGAGCTTTTATGCAATGGAATGCATGATAAATAAGCGCAGTTTCCTGTATCTCTAAAAAAAGCTAGTGCATTACGAGTAGAAATGTAATAATGCATACTGTATTCATCGTATAAACATATATATGTTACATATACATACATATGTTTGATTTTCTTTGTAAAACTCATATAAAATAAATTACTGAATTATTTGGTAAGAAAAAATTAAAAGTGCGTATAAGTATGCATTTATAAGTCTTTCGCATTAGAAATGGAAAGGAATCTTTAGGAATTAATAATTAATTATGTACATATATAATGACAGGGGCACTACCGATAAAATTGATCCCTTGCGTCGATACATCGATACCTTGGTTCCTGTGTGATCGAACAGATGACGCCACTCGGAAAAATCGACACAATATTTTTAATTCAAACTTCTTTCGAAACAGATAGAAATGAACTATGTATCGCATTCTTCTATAGATTTCCATAAAAAGATCGTCCGTAAATAATGACTTCGAGAATTATTTCAGAAAGTTTAGTGTCAAGGCGACCCACATTGTAGGTGAAAGGTATTCCAAAAAAAATGATGCGATCTGTTGCATCATGAGTCATCCCTTCAGACCAAATTAAATGTGCATTTTAAAAATAATTTAAATCCACATATAGTGTGATTACACATGCGAAAAAATCGAAACATGTACACTTTTCAATTTCAGAAGATTTCTTTAAAAAATGTTTAAAATGATAGTAATCAATTTTTTAATTTATAGGAGTAGTCTTTTCATAAATTACGAAAACGATTTGGAGTTCCGCATCTTTAAGGTTGGCTACTTTATGCATTAACCTTTGAAAATATGCCAGAGATTCATTTCCGCCAACGATTCAAGACTATTATAAATTTCTCAAAACATGAAATGGTAAATTAGTAAACAGTAAATTAGTTACTGAAAAATAGTAAATAGGAAAGATATACGCGAATAAAATTAACCCATCCTTTCATATCTATAAACGTAATCTAACTAAAATGTAAATTAGCTAAATTTAATAATTACTTATATTTATAAAACCATTTAAGAATGGCACAACTAATTTATCCCCTTCAAAACGTTTTAACGCGCTCTATGAACCGACGAAAAATAATACCGTCAGAAGCAATTGAGCTTAATTTAAAAGTTCACATTATGTTATCGCGCAAAGTTGCGTGAACGCAACCAACGCAGATATAGATACTAGATCGATATATTAACTAATGTCTCTAATTTTAATTCTATGAAAAGAAAGCATATCAAGAACAATTTTTAATTAGTAATCCAGACCGGTATTCTAATTACATATGCAAAAAGGTCGCATATATGCACGTATGCATCCGTAATCATTAGAAATAATTTTATATCATCGTTCTATTTTAAAGTTATAGGACAAAACATTAAAGTCACGCAAAATTAAAAGGGTTAAAAAAATAAAAAGAATTATCGACTCACATCCTGGCGGTGAACCTTTTGTGATGGTGATTTTATAGGGCTGATAGATAGCGCTTGGTTCTACTTTTCCATACATTGTTCGATCCATAGCCATTCTTTTTTTTAACGTACCACTTGAAAATATATTTCACACTTATATTCGTCTACTTATTTTATGTCAGTTCATACGGAATCACGAATTCATCGCATGTATGCTATTATGTACTTTTACTGCGGTAATGCTTCTCTTCACTGTCTATCGCGAACGACCGAGCTGTGTAGACGATCGATTAGTGGTGGGGATGATGCACACACCACACGACCACTTGTTGAATGCCGTCTGTGAATTTTATACATACGAATACGCAAATAGGAGAATAATCTACTAGGTTTGAAAAAAAAAAGAAGAAAAAAGAGCATCAAAGGTAAGTAACTTGATATATAGTAGTAATCTATCGATCGTTATCTCATTTGTACTTTCAATTATTTTGCGCTCACGTTTAAATACACTGCTACAATCAACAGATTTACTTACGCACACACAAAGTGTTATTGAGATTTTATGCGAGAAGCTGAATGAATACGTTTCTATTGTCTATGATTGTAGAATAAATCGTCGCCGCTTGTTGAAATACAACAGAACAAGAATCGTGGTATCGATACTCAGTGAATAGAGTGAATTTGACGGGAGGAAAACAAGAAAGTTCAAATGTACAAGTGTATTTCAGGCGCTCGCCCGCACTCACAACTTCCATCCTCTCCGGGCAATGCTAAAACAAGAGGACAACGGTGCCGTGAAATACACTAAAAATACGTAGAATCGTTGGCACACGATAACCCCGAGCGCACTTGCGATATTATGTGGATTTTGGAAAATCTCTTCCGGTATAAATAAATATACCACGTGCAATCACCCGTGTTTCTCGAAATTTTCGCAGCTTTTTAAATTAACTTAAAAGCTTTTATTTATAGAGGTGCTTGGAGATTCTAATTTTATTAAAAAATAGGGATCATTACATCGCAATTGCGTAATTTTATCTCAAAGTCATAAACGATGATACTGACGCTACTTATTAACATTACAGTTTGCACTTGAAGATATAAATACGTAATGATATAAACTCATTGCGATCGCATATGATTATAACAAACATATAATTAACACTGATTATATAGATATTATAAGTGATGCGTTAAGCAAATCAAGATGGAAGAATTTGTGGAAAAAGATTTATAATTAAGACCTGTATCGCGATTAATAAAGTTATTGGGATGAACGAACTAACGTGTGATGCATTTAACGGTGACGCAACAAAATGTTACCATGGTAATATAGATAACAGTTACGTACTTCACCTTGCCTGGTATTCGCAAATTCGTAACATTACAACATGCCATCTATATTTTGCAACTAAATCTAGTCTAAATCAATTTTCATCTAAATACATTATATAAAACACTACTGCGAAAGGAATATTTATATATAATGATACAACTTTGATTACAAATAATAAGATATATAACTTTTATATTTACGAATGTGCATATGTAAATAGTAACAAAAGTGAAATACAACAGAATTAAAATAGTCACGTCATATTTAGATGTATTAGAAAAAAACTGCATTTCTGATTTTCTTTAACATCCCTTATCAATGATACTTGTTCACATATAAATATTATATTAAGTGTGTGAACAAATAAATATAAATATACGTGTATAACTATAATATCGATTTATTGAAATCATATTTGAAAAATTTAAAATAACATCAGGAGAGTGATATTTCACAATTTTCATACTTTTTAAATTTTTAAAGCAAAAGACAAAGTTAAAATCCAACAAAGATGTAAATAATACACATGATTAGATAATAATATGTTATAAGTATTGTTATAAACATAAATGTTTCTGACAGTATGATCAATTCAAATTTGAGGTTATTTCATCAATTGAGTATTTAAAATTCGTTTTACTCACCTAGATCATCCATGTTTAATATATATTAACCCTGTAGATATCGTTGCACAAATTACACTCAACCCGTGATAATTTTCAATTAAAATGACGGTAAAATGTGTCAAAATTGAATGATCAATTTACGTCCCTCAGTTGGGCAATGCAAACATCAAATATGGAGAACCCGGTTCTCTCACTTCATAATTTCCAGCATTCATTGTCTAACCTTTATATGTGTATATAAGCAGATGTATCATCTCTGGTATAATATACTGAACTTCTCATTCGTTTAGAATAATACATTTAAGTATAATTTTTACTGTAACAAAGTAATTATCTATAATGTCAATGAAAAAGAGAAACACTTTTTTTTTCATCATTTATATACATATGTGTTTATAAGTAAATTACATTCCTTTCAGTACATTCTATGTATCATAATGGGAGCAATAAAAATATATAGATTATGGTTTAATTTCGTATAGTCATAAAAATTATTTACATTTATAGAGTATAAAGTTAAATTAATATCTACACTATAAAATTTCAAATAACCTATACTTGTTATAAACTTTCTTCATAATTTATATAGCTACCAAGACGAAAAATCACCAAATGAGTTTGTTACGATTTTTCTCTTTTTAATTATAGGTGGTACACTTGACTCTTCTTTCTCCAGCCTGCAAATGAAATTAACAATTAATATTGTTCTAAAAATTTATAGATACGTAGCGATAAATATATGTAATGCGATTTTACTTGTCTTCTTCTTTGTTCGGTTTTATGTATTTTCCTATGCCTGATCGATATACTTTTAACACGTCATTCTTTCCTGCTTTATTATCTGATTTATTTTTTGCAGCTTCTTGAGCTAATCGTTCAATTTCGGCTGCACGTTCTGCAGCTAATTGTTCATCTGCTTCTTGAAAAGGATCAACAAACACTTGTGCCTTTTGTATTATTATATCCTCTATTGGTCTGTCCTTGTTATCTACTTCAATTTTTTCAATGGCATTTAACGTTTCTAATCCACCTACTATTTTTCCAAAAACTGTATGTTTGCGATCTAAATGTCTACACGATCGGAACGTAATGAAACTATAATTAAATGGAACGGAATTATTAGGTTTTAATGAAATTCCATTTGTAAACGTATGTAAATATGAAATACAATATATACAATTGCGATCCATTTGTGTTTGATCCAGCATTTGCCATTGATAAAATTCCTCTTCCTTGATGAACTAAATTTGGTTTGAATTCATCTTCAAATGTTTTGCCCCAAATAGATGTTCCTCCATTACCAGTATTTGTAGGATCACCTCCTTGTATCTAAATAAAATAAAATGTTAACATTTTTACTATCTATAAACTTCTTACTCAAAGCGGCCATATACCATAAATTTATAAATATACCATAAAATTTCGTATAGATCTATGAAACTTTGTTCCATCATAGTAACCATTCTGACAGTGTTTTATAAAATTTTCACAAGTTTTTGGAACAAGATCACAATGCAGTTCTAAATTTAAAGCGCCAAAATTCATGACTAATCTTACATATCCTGAAAAAAAAAGAAGAAAATGTTTCAGTTGAACAAAATATAAAGAAATACATAGTAATAATTGTACTTATACCTTTCTTTCGAACTCTTTCATATCGTACCAAATCTTCTGCAATAACTGCTGCTTGGTGTGTAGTTTCTGTTGGCATTACTGTTGATGTAAAGCCAGCAGCAACCGCACCAGTGGAGTAATGTGCCTATATTTATATGTTTCTATTTTCAAATGTTATATTTTATATGAAAAGAAAAAAACCACTTATATTAATATACAAACCGCATTAAATTTGTCCGCTTTTGGTTTAGAGATTTCTTTTTTAGTCTCAGTCTGTTTATAATCTCTATCTAATTCAGCTAATATTTCTTTAGTTTCCATAGATACAGTTTTCAATTTTGCATTTGGATCATTACGTTCCCTTATCATCTCTAGAATAATTATCAATATCTATATCATATTTATTCATATTAGTATATATAAAACTGTTATTGGAATAAATAAAAATTTCTATTTTGAAATATACTTGTAAGATATTACCTTCATCCTCAAGTTTTATATTATTTTTAATATGATGGAATGTAGATAAATTGAATTTCATTGCATTGTTTGGATCTTGTATTGTGATAATGTCCTTCCTTATAAAAGGTTGATCATTTATTAAATCTTTCCAATTACGTGCCTTTATATTCAACTGCTCTATTGCCTAAAAAATTTTTGCTATAAATCATGAATAAATGTTTCCCATCTTAATGAACATTTACCTCATATGAAAATACATTTCCAGTTGTTTTAATAGCAACAATATGAGAGTGTTTAGTGAATAATTTGAAAAGAACTGGACAATGATATTGTCCTTCTGAATTCTTATAAAAATTAAGTTTTATTAAAGCTTTTGTGTCTAATGGCTTTCCTGTAACCGGATTATGTTTAAGTTTTTTTATATATTCTAATATTGCTTCTAATTCAAAAATATTTCCTTGTGGATCACAATAAGGATGCTGAAAAGGTTGTAAAGTTAAACAACAATGGTCATACGGCAAGCGACGAAATGTTGTATCTTCAGTTGCTTCAGAACTTCCAGACTTTTTTCCACCATATAATGTTGTCCATTCTGTATATGTTAAATACCTGCAAGAGTAATAAATACGAAAAATTTAATTCGAAAAATGAAAAATATAAGACTATAACCTAAATAATATTTTTAAAAATCTTACATTTTATCTTTTTGATGCTGACGTTTACCCATTTTGATTGTGTTATTGACTAGTTATCTTTATAAAAGACTTACAATGATTGTATCTATTTAATTCAATAATATTTTTAAATTATTTAATACTTGTTTGCACTTTGACATATATCAAAATAATTGACATGAATTTATACTCCAGCATAGTAAACTTCTTTCTCAAGCTTGGCCAACCTGATAAAATAACTATATTACTTTATTACTACATAATGTTTGGAATACAAAACTTGAACATATTTGATATGAAAAAGGCTGAACCTCGCTTTAATGGAAATAGAATTATTGTCTCTTTTATTGCAATTTAATGGTTTTCAATACATAGAAGCCAAAAATGATAGTCTTAACTTTAGGAATCCAGTGATTAAAAAGTTATCCATATGTAAAATTGAATGTTTTTTGCGTATTTGATTTACATTCACTTTTATCTACGATTGGTCGATTGAAACTAATATTCAACAAAGTTCAGTTCAATGCTCATTTATATGGACCAATCAGATTATGAATAGAATACGGTGTCATACTAACCTCTAAAATGCGTTAAAACTGACGATTTCTTAAAGTTAAGACTTGCATTTTTGTATTCTACGCATTGAAAACTATTAAGTAGCAATAAAGAAAAGTAACAATTTTATATCCATCAAACCGAAATTAAACTCGAATAAATTCAGTTTAAGTAGATTTGAATTTAAAGTAGTTGAATAAAAGTATGCAGAGATGTCTAAGGTAGTTAAGAAAGGGAAACAATTGAAGAAAATACTACCGAAGGTAGAACATTCTTCACCTTTACGAGTAAATATTCCCGCGGGAATGGCGAGTGCTAAACCACCATTGGGATCACAACTAGGACAGGTTAAAATATTTTATACTTAAAATTTACGATATTTTATGACGTCGTAAATTGACATCGTAATTTATTATGCGTGGAAACAGTACTAAATGGAACTATTTTAAGTTTTATGAAAAGTATATAGGTTTTTGATGAAAAATTTACATTATTATTTTTAGAGAAACATTAATGTAGCAAACTTTTGCAAAGATTTTAATACAAGAACTGAGAATATTAAAGAAGGTATACCTTTACCATGTCGTGTTAAAGTCAGATCTGATAGGAGTTATGATTTAGTAATACACAAACCACCAGCAACATACTTCTTGAAACAAGCGGCTGGAATTCAGAAAGCAAAAATACAAACAGGTAAATGTTATATTGTAAAAGATGAATATGTAGATATACATTAAATAAATTATAATATTCTTCAGAGGAAATAGCAGGAAAAATAACATTTAAACACTTATACGAGATTGCCCGTATTAAAGCAGAAGATCCACCTTTGGCATTATTAAGCTTACAACAAGTTTGTCAAATGCTTGTTGGTGTAGCTCGATCATGTGGTATTCAAATTGTACATAAATTAGATCCAGAAGAACATGCACAATTTATGAAAGAGAGAAATGAAAATGTTAAGAAATACATGGATGAATTGGAGGCTGCTAGAGAAACTAAAATACTTCGGGCAGTTTAAATTAATGTATTTAAAAAAAATTACTGTACATAATTAATAAAAGCAAGGTAGTTTATTTAAACACAATCTAACAAGATATGTAATTTTTCCTTTTATATTTATCTCTGTTAATATCTTATATAGATTTGTATAATTTCTGGAACTAATGGTATGCTTCATATGTATATGTAGGTAAAGATTTTAAAGCCACCAACTTATGATTATGTAATATTAAATTCTTATAACCCCTTAAAAGTAATGTTTATTATAAAAATAAATATTAGAAATTAGGAAATATGAGATGATTTGAGTTTACATTCTTTAACAATTTTATTTTACACAAATGAATTTCATATAATTATAATTTACTACTTATGAAGTACATGTATGATTGGAAATCGAAAAAAAAATATTTTTAATCTTGTAAATACACGTGGAAAAATATAATCACACGTGAAATCATATAAACACATACAAGAAAACAATATGTAAATCCACTGTTAAACACTCACTAATGTGCATTATTTAGAATTTTTAATATCCTCTAGACATACGGAGAATTATGCAAGAAAAATTTATTTATTATTTATTTGTAGAACAATATTACTTTTTCTTATACTACATATGTGTATTTGCGATACTGTTCGAAGATACAGTTTTGAAGATCGAAGGATAATGTATCGATGTATCGTTAGCGCGGATTAATCGTTTGATGGTTATTAGCTAACTTCACAGCGATTTGCTGACGTTCTACTCAAAGATGGCGGTGATGAGTACGCCATGTTTTTTGTGATGTTCGCGCATTAGGCAAATTTTTTGAGAATTGTAATCTGTATGAGCAAAATGGCTGATGATGAACTGTGGTTATTAAAAGAAGACGGTTACTTAAATGTGGATACTGAGTGTAAAAGTATAATTTATCATGCTAATCTAAATGTGTTACTAATTACCACTAGCAGTGCGCAAGTATATGTATTTGATGTCAACTCAGGAGTAATTTTGCAAAAAAGTTCTTTATCCGGTAAGCATTTCGATTCGTTTGTCTCTTATAAAGGAGAATTTCATATCCATGACAAATCATTGTATTAAAAATCTTGTAGATAATTGATTTATAATATTCAATCACGCCTCATGGTCAAGGTCGTATACGCGTACAAAACGTCAGGCGTGACTCAAACTTGTCTAATCTCACTGATTTTAATGTGATCAATTTTTATTATTAACTAATCGTTATCATTGGTTTGCTATCATTTGAAATGTAACCAAGTTCTTAGAGTCATTTGACTATCTCCTAAACTGTTCCTATTATTGCTCCATTTAAAATCATGTTTTTTTGAAGAAAATGTTTTTGCTATTTGTTGATTTGTTAAAGTATAGTCCGTATAAGAAACACATCAACTTCTACAGTTGTATCAATCATCATGCAATAATAAATAATTTTTGAAAATGTAGATTGTACAAGATATCTATTGATATTTATTTTATTTTTTTGTGTTGTCTTTACTGATATTTTTAAAGTTCATCTTTGATAAATGAAATAAATTCTATTTGCTTAATCTTTTTTAATAGATTAAAGTAATTAGATATAATAATCTTTATTTTTGCAGGAAAATTAAATGGAAGACTTCAAGGTACATATTTGTCAAATGGTGTAGATAAAATATTATATACAGATGGAAGAGGAATTGGAGTACGTAGTGATTATAATGGTGTACTCTTTTTGGACACACTTTTACAAACACCTGTTTCAAGAAGTGAAGAAATTGTAAAATTAGAGTTATTGTTTTCTGAAGCTACTTTATTGTATCAGTGTCTACGATGTGTAGAGTTACCAGGAGTAGATCATGTGCAAGAAGTAAAAGAAGAATTAATAAGTAAAACGTTTATAGTAGAAGCAAATCAGAAAAAGGGAATTAAAGCTCAAAAAGTATATATAATAAATAAATAGATAACAAATATTTTAAACTACTGGATGAACTAATATTTATTTAAATATTAATTTATCTTGTTCTCAACAGTGGAATACAGTATGTTTGGAACTACCACACGGTTCTCTGAAACTTGTGTGTTCAGGATTAGTAACGGAATTGAAGAGATTAAGCAGATATATTCCAGCATTGCCAATTGCTTCTGCCATTAATGAACGATTAAATGGCCTATTACCAGGTCTGCCATTAGAAGGAGGTCCTGCCGATAAAGCATTAATGTTTAGTGAAGCTACACGTCGAGATACTTTTTCAAAATGGCCACATATGAATTACAAGTATAATACTTAAATCATAGGTTTTTGTTGGATAATAATTGAACAGGTTTATTATATGTATATTGTTTTTTAGATGGGCTTTGCCAGATCAAATGGCTCAGGCTGGTTTTTATCATCAGCCAAATGCAACAGGTGACGATAGGATAATGTGTTTTACATGTAATGTGTGTTTAGTTTGTTGGGAACCAACAGACGAACCTTGGTCAGAACATGAACGTCATTCTCCAGCATGTCCATTTGTCAAAGGAGAATATACACAAAATGTTCCTTTGTCCGTTATTCTTGCTACTGCTCCTGCACGTGAGGCTGGTGATACTGTAGATGTAATTAGCACTACAAATGTCAGTGGCCTTGTAGCTACAGCTTCCAGTGGAGGTTTTATTAATGTCTGGAATGTAACAAATCAATTAAAGGTAACATATAATAATGATAATAGTAACATGTTAATTGATGCTTCTCATGTAAAAGTATTCTCACCTAATAATGTATCTTTCACAGAGGGAGGTATCATTTTATGTGGCTCCTATAGATCAAGAAATAAATAACAAAGACTCTATTCAGTTTGGTTCCACAAGAAATTTGACATCATACTTAAGGACACTTAATTCAGAAGCAGATCCTCTTTCTGATTTTAAGCATCCAGGTTCTCATAAAGTACAAGTCACAGCATTGTCTGTAGTAGGTTCTCCCATATGTCAAAACAGTGAAGCAAAAACATCTGGTTCTACGCTTTTACCTGTAGAGACATCAGACTCTAAAATCAGGCCATGTGTAGTGTGTGCTGTTACTGTGACAGTTAGTAATCCATCACAATTAAGGACTTTAGAAAATGTGTGGGCTGCTTCAACAGATCTAGCTTCATCATCATCTCTCGTTCGTGCAATGAACAGTGTAAATAGTGCTGCCAGTGATACTTTAGATATAATGAAGGTAGCAGGTGATAAATACACACCATCAAGATTGCACTATTTAGTATTTTATGATTTTCATCACAAAACTGCAACAACGCAACCAATTAAAGAAGATAATACTAAGGATTCTAAGGCTAAAAAGACATTATCTGGAACAGGCACCAGTGCTAGTTCAAATGGTGAACGTCAAGAAAATTTATATCAAGAATTTTTGGTTGGTAAATTTTTTTATGAAGTTCCAGTAATAGAGGATGTAGATGCAGAGGTAGTTGGTCCACATTTTGATGGTATTTTTCCAACATCTGCTCTTACTGCATCATCTTCCAATGGGATCTATTCAAATCCAATTGGTATCACAGTACCTCCAACATCCAGTTCATTTGATGCTAATTTTAATCCTATAAATGGTCCAGAACATTTTGCATCAACATCTGATCTAACAACTGCAAATAAGAAAAGCTTGGATATTATGAAAATAACAAAGACTGAACCAGTTGTTGTAAAGACATTACCTATTGAAGCCCCTGATTTTGTTAAAATTACACACATTGAATCGTCTAAAGATGGAAGACACTTATATGTTGCTATGTGTCCTACAACAGATAACACAGATTCGTTAATTTCAAATAATAATCAGATGGATATCGATGAAGATAGCGAATTTTTCGCACAGAAAGGTTATGTGTATTGGGACCATAATGATACACAGTCTGATAGACTAATAAATGGTAAAATACATGACGATATAAACAATATAAATACCATTTTACTTGTGTATGCTTTGGATTTTTCGGGGCAAGTGGTAAAAGTATTTTCTGAACCAGTAGCAAAACGAGAATTATCTGCAGATGAAGCTCCTGTTGAACATGTGTTTTTACCTCTTCAAGAGAAAAATAAATATACACCATCTGATGAAAATCTTAGTAGAAATTCTAGTAATTCAAGTGTATCAGCACCTATAGGACAAGTGGCTCTAGTATGCAGAGATGGTGTTATCAGAGTATTAAATTTAGATTCATTAAAAACTACTACTGAAGCAAGAGTAGAAGGCAAAAAGTTTGTTTCTGCAGCCTATTGTACTAGTAAGTTGTAATATTTATTCATATTTCTATTAATAGTTTTTATTTTTGTACAATATAATCTTTTCAGGCTTAGAAAGATTGTGTGCATGTACAAGTGATGGCGCTCTTCACTTTTTTATTACTACAGATGAAGAAGATTCCATGGAAGACAAAGAGGATATTGAGGATATTAATATGATGACAACTGAAGAAAGTAGTAATAAAAGTACAATTCCTAGCACGTCAACGTCATCTAGTTTTCAGTAAGATTAAAGATGAGATTAAAATAACGAAGTAAAAATATTTTAAAACACGTAATATTATATTTTTTTAGAGATCAATTAATTGCGCACAAATTGAATTTCTCGTATGCCGATTTACGTTCTCTTTATGAATTGACACGATTTGACCATCATTCTCCCGCATATGGTGCTACCGTTCCTCCTTGTTGGAATGAAATGATGCAAGCTCAACGACAGCGTCGTCATCCACAGCATTTTCATCAATCAGAAGATCAACACCATACCCGTACATGGCGTTTACATAATGAACGGTATGTATGAATATACAGATATTTAAAAGGTATAATTTTATTTTATATTTTATCTTTGTTGGTTACTTTGTAAATTATAGAAACACTTGGGACGAGCACATATTTGAATTGACTCTCCCTCGAAGTGCTGCAGGACGTATTGGTCATGTAGATGTACGGTACAGTTTGCATTCAGTTTGTCAAGAATTGCCATCGATTCAAATTACTCTACTAAAGCAAAATATTAAAAGAATTGGTCATCATGAGCCTTTATTAACTCCTGTTGATGAAAGAATAGATTTTAACATAGGTAATGAGCAGAAGGGAGAAAATCCTGTGGTCACAGAGGAGTTTCAGCGGCAACATAATACGGAGATTTTATGTGGACCGATCGATTTACATCGTAGTTTGGATTTATCTTGGCGTTCTGGTTGTGTTACACTGACTAGCCCAAAATTGTTTCGTTCTAAAGCCAGAACTCTTCTTGTTCATATCAAAGCTTTAATCGATCCTACGAAAGATAACGTAAGTACTTATTTATAATGCGTATCGAAATTTAAATACAATATATATGATAAACGTTATTTTCCTTTATTTCTAGGCAACAGCAAAGACGAAAACAAACTCATCAGACAACAAACCTCCTACATCTAAGAAGTTGAGGATAGTCGAAGTGCGTCGATTTGTAGAAGGTGCAAGTAATAAGAAATTAGACGTTTACATCGGTAGATACAATTTTACTTACTGGTTTATTGTACATTGGTAATTCCTGTGATTCATTCTTTTTCCTTCGTATTTATTTAAGGTTGTGATTGTATTTATGAAATATCAATTACTGTTCGAACAGTATATCCTACTAATATACCAAATGAAAGGGCGCAGCGATGCGCTATGCTAGAATCTAAAAGTTGCTTTGAAAATTTATTAAATGTTGCTTGTTTGGAGACGCTTGATAAGTAAGTTTTATAACAATTATAAATGGCATTACTTGTATTTATTATACGCAAATGTGTCATAACACATTGAAATGTTACAGATCGCCTATTGCACAATCGCTCGCATTAGATGTTCTTGTATGGATAGCCTCTATCAGATTAACGAGGCTTCGTAACAATCAAAACAATACCGAAATAAAAAGTTTCCAGTTGGAAACAATTCGTTCAGTACAAGCACGGCTGTCTAATTTATTAAGAACTTGCCTTTTGCATGCTGGTCGAAGTATAGCGCACAAGTGTATAAAATTAATTATGCTTTGTAATATGTAAGTTAATGATGCAATAATATTTACGGAAGTAATACGTAAAATTTATTTTATAATGCTACAAATTGTTTTCAGTGGTTTCTATAATTTGAATGATCCTCCATCTCAATCTTTCGACGAAGCTTTGGTGTCTGTTTTAGTAATGTTGTTACCATCAATAGTAGAAGTTGAATGGGCTGGTTCGCTACGTTGGTTACAATTATTAATTAATAGAACTTTAATACGAGATAGAAATCACAGTATTGCTCAACAATGTGTTTCTCTAATACAACAAATAGCTGCTGAAATATCGAATCGCGTAAATCCATATCATTTATTACTCGCGACAAGGTATGATTAAATATCCTAATGTAATATGTTTTATTGAAATGATTTAATGCAACATCAATAGAGGTTTTCAATTTTTTACAGATTTGGTTTGTATAATTCTCCATTTGAGACCGAATTATTCGATTTGGAGTCGCCGATGCCTCCCAAGTATAGTCCTATACCTCCCACATATGCGTCAGCTGTAGCTAATGAACAGACGGGACCGTCAACTGCTTCATCAAGTTCCATGTATTCTCAGGATGCTATTGATTTGAGGGACCTACTTACACTGCCTACACATCCAACTAGTGAACTTGTGGTATCTAGCAAGTTGAAGGCTTTATGTGCTAATCACAATATGAAAGGACTTCTAGAGGTGATTTATTGATATTATGAAGAACTAGCACATAGCATATCAATAATATTTGATTATAAAAATGCATAAAAATTGTAAAACTTCAGGTTGAGCCTCTCCACTTCACCTGTCTTGCTGCTTCTGATGGTACCAAGATGGAGAAAATTGACCCATGCATGAATACAAGTAATATTGGAGCACCTCTTTATGATAGCACAGCTACAAATAACAATGGTGTACCTGACATCAAAACCATTCATCACACTTACGTAAGTTCTTGTAATCTATCTACTTTTTTTTACATTAATATGTTAACAGTTCCTACATCCTTTCTGTTTTCCTTTTTCTATTACACTCTAAATCTAATGATTTCATGGAGCATGCAATTATTTCAAATTTGATGTAAACGTTACAATACTCACATTAGTAAAAACAAACAAACGTTATCTACAAAGCAACATGGTAAAATGAAACAGGGAATTTACCAATTTCTGCTTTTTGATTAAAACAGTTAAAGCTGTTACAGTCATTTAGCATTGAACATTAAACCTAAATGGTATAGATGTTTTTTCAAATAGAGGAAACATAATCTAGATAGAAATCATTATTGTACATTGTAGAACTTGGATGCTGGATCGCTAGGAGCAGATGTTCAGGCTAAGCCAACACCTATGTTAAGCGATCTACTTAGTCTATGTACAGGAAGAATGTTAAAGAAGCCAGCTCCACAACTGATATTCACACCTGATGATCAATCAGACTGTGATGAAGCTAACGATATGCCTATCAACAATCAGACATGGCATAATACACAAAATGATATGCCTACTTCACGTATATTAAGTTCTACTGTAACGAAAGAAAAATCGTCTGTACAAAATATCAATACTACTATAAACAAAGTTGAAGACAGCAATTCTAAAAAGGTAGATTATATAGATGAGAAGTTGCACTTTTTCTTTCTGTTTCTCAGTTCGACGATTTCCTGTCGTTACCATAAATTTTTATAGCTTTATTAATATGCTGTTTGTAACTGAGTTTATATAATTTCGTTAATTGTCGGATAGAAAGCTAGATACGTAAATTGCAAATTGCATGACAGCCTTAGGATACCATGCATTTAACATCAATGTCATTTTGATATTATATTATCATATTGCACATTTTCCCATTTATATCTATCTACAAGATTTACAAAACATAGGTGTGATAAGAAAGTTATCCAGTTACACAGGTCTTATTGTACTGAATGATTTGTTTTGATTTCAACGCACGAGCAAGTATTTTAATGATACGAGGTTTTCTACATCTACTTTCATGATTTAATTTTGCAAGTATAATATCGTTTCCAGTTTTATTTCGCACATACACAAACACACTTACACGCGGGCGCACACACTTCGGCTTAATAGATTTAATTAAATGAGACATGTAGAATTGATTCTTACTTAATGCTTTCAATGTTATATATATAAATGCATATATTCCTTTCTACACCATGAAATTTTGGGTAAGAATATAGAAATAATTTGAATAACAAAATTATTTCTGCTATGAAATGTATGGAAAGTGGAAATAGATTGTATAGAGCGATATCTAAAAAAATGATTGATTTTACCCAAATTTCTAATTCTTGGAAATATTCAGTCTTAATGTACTGTTTTGTAAGATGAACTGATTTATTTTTGCATTTTCATGTATTTGTTTGAATGATTATGATCCATTTCATAACAAAGTAGAAACGAAGTAGATGTTCAACAATTATCAAAATAAATATTATTAAAGAACTCTTTTTGTTATCTGTATATATTACAGCGAAAAGATGTTACATTCCCATGGGGAAGATTATTGTGTTGGCCACCACAACAGGCATTGGTGGTCGATCGAATGCATTCTGGTGCTCGCCGATTTGTTATCCTCGATTTTGGATCACCTGTATTACTTACGGATTTGATTATTCCTTGCTGCAGTGACTTAGCATCACTGTCTATAGATATATGGACAAAAAAGGAAGAAGTTGATGGTACACGACTCATTGTTGCTGGTGATATTGGAAATAGGTCATTGGTTGTATGTGATCTTCAACCACCACCTGTTTGTAGATATCTAAAGGTATTTAATAATATTTAATTTTACTATAATAAAAGAACTTATTCATTTCATTTAGCTTAATTTATTTACTCATTTATATGATAACAGAAAATTGTCTTATTGCTTCCAGATTATAATCATAGGTCGGTATGGAATGTCTCCTACAATGTGTAAAATTCCATTAGGAATTTTCTATGGACATATGATGGTCTTACCTGGAGAAGATTATGCGGAATTGAATAGTAGTTCAGTAGCTTGTGACAACACCTTTGATTCTAATGTGCAAGCTACTATCAATACGCAGTGCAATATATTGTCAGCTCTCGCAGAAGATGTGCAGTGCAGGTACTCACAATATATTTGTTTGGAAGTGTAAATTTTATTTATTATGTTTTATACAGTTTATGATTAACATTTATTCTTTTATTCTTCTAGATTTAGTCTAGCTACTGAAAAACTAAAAAGCCTATTGGATCCACTGTTGTGTTCAGAAACTACTAATGTTATGCATATGCAACACTATCTTTCTTTTAGTAAAGTACCTAATGAAAATAAAGAACAGCCATCTGCAAAAATATTGGCTACTTATCAAGTAAGTTAAATTAAGTATTTTAATATAAAGACTGATTACAGGCGTCAAAAATGTACATGTTGAATATTATAGGAATGCATAATGTTTCAACATCAACTAAATGTCGTCCGAGGTGTATGGAGACGATTGGAATCGTGGAAAGGTTCTCAAACCATACCTACAATGTCTTTAGCAAATGCACCTACCGACAAATTGCGAGCCCTTGGAGAAACTTTACTCGATATTCTTCTGTTTGCAGTATACGAAATTGGTCCAATACCTAGCGTATGTTTCTTAATTTTTATGCACTATAGTTGTATATATGACATTATGATCGTTTAGAATTTTGCATATATATTTATTTTCTTTCTTCATCAGATACCGTTATCAATATGCGATGTTTTTACACCAACCGTTTGTGAAAAGTTTTTCCATTCGATTTGTGTTGTTACACCAGCTCCGCGTTTACAACTGCAAGCTGTTGCACTTTTAACGCGTATGGCTGGTCATCAACCTTGGTGGGGAAATTTTTTGTCTAATGTTTTAATTAATCTCTATTCGTCGTCGTCTACGCACATATTTCCACAAGACAGGTACAACATACATAATGTTTAAAACTTTTTAATAAAAATTATGAACGTTATGTAAATCGAACATTCATTATTTAATTTTTTAGAGTATTTATTTTGCTAACACTTCTCGGACGTAAATCATTGATTGCCGGCGTCAATAGATCTTCTGTAATAGATGCTATGGTCCGCACGCTAGGAAAATTATTGGCACCATTGTCAAATCCTCAAACATCAGATACAAATCATCTGGACGTAACACTTATTGGCTGGGTACTGCTTTTCCTGTCAGTATGTTTGGATACTATAGCGATACCACCTACTTGCTTGGAAGAGAATAATGAAAAAGCTAAAGAACAAGGTATTACAAATGTACACAGATATTTCATATAGATGGTAGTACCAATATTTTAAATGTTGATTACCATAAAAATTCGTTTATAAGGTTTATCATCTCGCTGGGAATTTATTCAAGGAGAATCTGCAATGCAGAGGAAATATGGCAATGCCAATCGTTCTCTAACTTTTAGTTATCGTAAAAAATTACAGAAACATATAATGCATCACAAGCAACAACTTCAAGAGTTAGAACAAGCAAAAAAAGCGTTCCATACGTCATCGCAGGTATGAAAGTGCTCTCATCTTATAATAATAAATATAGTAAGCATTTAAGGAATTAATATATTACATGGATTTTAAAGGGGTGGACTAATCTTTCACATACTGCTTCGTTGTGTAGTAAAATGAAAGCAACATTAAAATCGCAGGAGCAGTTTTTTAAGAAAACATTAAGACAAAATTCAGCCAAGCATTTCAAAGATATTCTTAGTATTCGCAAAAGTGATACTCAACACACTTCCCGTAGTTTACAATCACAAGCAAACGCAAGGTTTGTAATAGAAATTTATATAGCAGTCCCATCTATCTCTTTTTAAGATTTTATAATAACTTAATTGTATCATATAAGTTCTAGTAAATCGGAAACAACGGACGCAGATGTTGAATATATATCCAACTTATCACATCAACATGTTTTGCCTGTTGCACGTGGTCTCATTGCTCTTATTTTATATAATTCTGCTAATGTGGATATGTTCTTATTGGCTTGCAAGGTAAGGAAATTCAAAAATATGATATGTATTTGCCGAATTTTTGTTTTGTTTTGTTTCTTTTTCTTTTTTGATGTAAAAAGTACTATAAATTTTATCTTCATTATATATTATTTATTTATAAACGAAATATAAATGACAAAATTAGTTCATTAATGCTCTATTTGTACCAATGCTTAGTACTACGATTTATAATCAAAATATTACTAGCTTGTAGATATAGTTGATAATTTTTAATATATAATAAGCTTTATGCTTTTTATGAGGCAACTTTTTGAATTATTGTATCATGTACCATATAGGTAGTCGCTAGGCTAGTGATATCTACACGTCCTGCAATTAGCTTGTGCGAGCTTATGAGCGAAGAACAGCTCCTAAAATTAGTCAGATTGGCAACGGGTACTTCTGACGCGGCCTGGTCTTCGCATGCAGTTTCGTGCCTTTTGCAGGATTTATTAGAAGGTATAATACAGTTTTTATTGCATTACTACTCTGACATACGATTGTAGTATCTATTATTTATATGTATTTCTCTTTTTGGTCTTCATTAATTTTTTTGTAGGCGGAAAATTAATTCCAAAAACATGTTCTACTCACGAAGGAAGTCCTTCCGAGGAAAACTTCGAATCTCTTGTTACGGAAAAGAGTCGAACACCAGAAGAAGAATATGTTAGTGCTGCTGAAACAAGTAATAATACTGTTCCACTTGGTAATGATGAAGGATTTGCGGAAGGCGAAGGGGAAGAAGATGCTCAAGATGGTATAATGGTGATGTCTGCAGCTGCATCAACATCAAAGTCCAATGGATTTTTGCCTTCCCTTTTAGAGTCTGATGACAGTGAATTTGAAGATTTCTTAGATGATATTTTGGAACGTGGTAGAAATACGTTGAAGAAAGGTCATCCATTACCTAAGAATGTAGACATATCTGGGTATGTAATATATATGTAAATACTTGAATATAATTTAATTGTTCGAAATATTAAATTAGCTGAAAATTTTTATAGGATTTCTTTGGCAATGGATGCAAGATTGGAATATGGGGTGGAAATGGGAATAGAGTTATCATTAAGGATATTGTCTATGTTCAGCATGTATAATTTACCTTATAGTATAAGTACCACAATACATGTGAGTTAGTGATGTTTAATTTATATTTATTTTTAGCATAATTTGGATAAAATTTATTTTCACTTTTTTATATAAAAGGTTCCACCAGAGTCAAGTCGATATCCCCAACAATCAACATCCAAAGCAGAACCTAACTGGAATGAGAGAAGTCAAGACATTTGGAACTCGCCTGACACAACTTTTTCGAGTTTAATAATGTTAACGAGATGTTTTGACAAAATATTCGCGGAATTATATTTACAGGTAATATTAATTAAGCAGCAACGCTATTACTTATATAATACCCACTGCTTATACCCAATGAACACAGAGTAAAATTATTTCTATTTCACAACAGAACGTGGAAACAAATCTGGAACTTATCCTTCAGCTTTGGCTAACATTGAATTTAGATGCTTCTACAGAACAGTCAAATTCCTCAAATCAATTTGATCCTTCACTTACACCTGTTATACCTTTAAGTTCAACAGCTATTTCAAATCTTATATCTGCATTATCTTGGTAAATACAAATTTCATTTTAACAATAATCATTTTTTATTTAAAGTTTTCAGTAATAAAAATTAATTTATAGGCATCCAGGAGTTTCTTTACGAGCCTGGTGTCTCGCTCTCCAATGTTTGACTCTGGCAAATAATCAACCATTACAGACAAATCCTGCAGAAGCTGCAAATAGTAGACAACCGCTAGAGGGTCTTTTGGGTGGTATGGCCGGATGTATTGTAAAAGAACGTAACATGGGTCCTATGCTTTTGCGTTTACTTTCTGGAAGCGGATTAAATGTTAATGCTATGGACAAACAATATATTATGGTATGTTGATAGACCTTCTCAAATACTAGATACTTCGCAGTATTTTGTAATTTTATATTACAACATATGATTTTTAGGCTGGACCTACTGTTTGCCAAGCACTACAATATTTTTTAGTTAGATTAAAAATGAGATGCGACGTGATTACGCCTGGCAGTACTTTAGGGAATGCATTAAAGGAACTCTTACTATGGGTGGTATATCAACTTGTACAACCTGGTGGAGCTCTGTCTACAAGAAGAGGACCCTTAGACGCACAGTACAAACTTATAACATCATTAACAAATCTAAATTTTGCCAACACAGATTTAGGGACTGCAATGAGTATAACAGAATGCGTTGGAGTACTAGTTTCTACTTATGTTAGGGGTTCCGAAGGTACTTCTATGAACAAATATAAAGTATTACTGAATTGTCATATAGTTTCATCTTTCTTCTTCGTGTTTTATAACAGTTGGAGCTCAATGTGGTGGCACTGGTGATTTAGCAAATTCATCTGGAGGATTTGGAAGTTTATTTGCTTGTGTATTTGGTGGAGATACCAGACAAGATCATCCTACATCATGGGATACTTTAGTCGTAGCTCTTATTAAATTAGTATACCGACTTATTCAAACACCTTTACCAGAGGTACACATATTATTGTTTAAAATGTTTCATGTCGAATAGATATTTAGAATTTATTTTCATATTAGAATATTCTATATTTCCAGCCCTGCCCAGGTCGATCTGACGGCCCGATAAGAATCGATCTCTCTGAAACAAATTTCGATGCAAATATTGATATTAATGATACTCAAATGAAAGTAAATATTTCACAAACGGATGAAAGTAAAGTTGCAGAACAACAATCTTCATCTCGCTTACAACAATGTACATCGAATAAACCTCGTGTGCGATGTGTCGCAGATACTGGTATGTATCAAAATGCAATAAGTTTGTTCTAATCAAATATTAATTAATAAAATGTTATAATTTTCAGTTTTGCAACATGAACCTACCATGATGCGTTTGCTAGGAGCTCTAGGCCATAGTACCGGTTCATCTCTAGCTATGCTTTTAGGTGAAAGTGCTGGTGCAGGAACAGCAACTGAACTTGGTGATCCCGCTTCAATACCAGACGCTACATTCCAACTTTTGACTACTCTTACTAAAAAAGCAAGCAATCGCTCTTTAGTTCTCAATCCACTTTATCAATACCTTTCCTCTTGTAAGTCATATTATTTTCAGAAATTTCAATTTTTGGAGGAATATGGTTTCATATTTAATATATTATATATTTTGCAGCATGTGAACAAAGAGAACTAAATCGACAGTTGGGTGTTATGCAATTGTCCGAGCCTCTTCTTTGGTATATCTTAAGGGTTTTGGACAATGAAGTATCATTAGCAATGTTTACAGCGATGGGTGGAGTAAAAGTACTTTGTGAAAATTTAGTAAAATCAAGTAACAGTGGCAACACTAACTCTGCTTCGCCTGATGTGATTGCATTAGTAATGGAACATCTTTCGAATGTTCCTAATGTGTTACCAGTAGCGTCTTCAAGTAGCAAAAAGTCCATGAATACGCTAGAGACTTATGAAGACGGATTATTAAACTTTGCTCCTTTGGGTATCATATCTTGGTTTAATCCTGCTGCGCAACCAGCGGATGTTCTCATACAAAACTCCACGCCACATAAACGAGCCAGGACGGCTGCATGGTTATATCACTGTTTCCCTGATGAGGCATGGGTTGATCTTGCAATCACTTTACCTTGTGCTATATTATTGAGAAAAGTGGAACTTCAACCGCATCTTACGTCTTTAGCTAGTAAGATATATAAACGCAATATTAATGGACAGTACATGCTATATTTCGATATTATAATATTACTATCTTTTAGCGTGTCCGTCTGCTGTGGCTATTGAAGTTTCGAGAGAAAGTAACAGTCCTCTAACACCCGTTTGTCCACCGATGCCTACGGCAGGCTTGACATTTATTCGCATCACTTTATCTCAGCCAGAAGTAGCAACATCTGTACTCGTACGATTATACAAGCCGCGTGACTCAAGAAATATAAGCTTAAGTCAGATTAGATTATTAGGTACCACAGCATTCGGTGAAATAAAAACTAATCACGATACAATAGACGAAGAACAACTTACCAAGACAAGGTAATTTTCTACTGATTGCGCAAATCGTACATTTATCGATATAATTTTTAATCGTATTCACTGTGAAACGAACACTTCTATGATTTCATAAGCCAAAATACAATTTTACGTATCAATTTAACGTATCTGTCTAGCTTGGGTTGGTTGCGATTGCTACATCAATGTCTATCCGTAAGCACGTTGAACAGCAATCTCGCTGTTAAAGTGCTTAATTCTGCGGCTTCAGTTGAAGGACTGGTTGAGGCATGTTGTAATCTTCTGTTACTCCCAGCACCATCTCTTTTTACTCCCAATCTGGAGAGGGTTCTTTTGCAACTAGGCTTACATTCTCGAGAGCTTGGACTTCGACTCATTGGTCTTTTACTCAACAACAGGTCTACTTCTTTCTTTCAAGGTACTGCTTTTCTTGGGAATCGATTCTATTCTTTTTTTTTCAAGCGTATTTTTCTGAATACATAACGAAATGAAATCGAACCGCCTGGTATTTTATAGGTGCCACAACTACGCAAGAAACATCAACTGTCCAATTGGTTGTAGAATTATTGCAGCAACTATGTTCCATTCAAGATTCTTGCACGGAAGCTCGTATGACAGCGGTATTATCGTGGCTTCATGCATCAGCAGTAAATGGAATTTCTCGGCCCAGTAATGGTCCTAATGCTATTAATCCGCCTGCTGTATATATTCATTGTGTGTCTTCCATTATATGGGAAGCACATCAACAGCAAAATCTTAATTATGATTTACAAGCTTTATTGACCGACGAACTTTTTAAGTAAGTCGTTTTCTCGATGTATTTAATTTTTTGCCATTTGGTAGTTTTTAATATGAGTTATCTTTCAAAAAATAGTGCTTTGTATCAATGGACTTTGGTTTTGGGAACGAGTTCTGCCTTAAAACAGGCGATTGATTCTGCTCTTTGCGCGTTTTGCTACGTGAGACCCTCATTGTTCCCTTTGCTTCTTCAAAGAGTACGAATATTGGTACCTAATATGGCAACAGATCATTCTGCATCTATATCGGATGATCGTAAGGAAAGAGAGAGCCAAACAGATGATAGGAAGAGCGAATTTAATGGCGAAGAATGGTACTATCGTTATGTGTTATCAGAATATAAACGATTAAATTTAACAGAAGGACAGTTGCTTACTGTAGCTGCAGCCGCTCGGTCTCCACCAGGTATTCAACAATTGATTGATTCTGGACTTCCTGCTTCGTTGACAATGTTAATTATCGGTGAGAGATTATCTTGTGAGATTATTATTCTAGAATTAGACAAATTTCTAAAGGGCAAAACTTCTATGTAGATTTTTGTAATCTGGAAAGTTCACGACAAGAGCAACCGCAAAGTAGACGAATATCCACGAAGGATAGCTGTCAAAGTAACTTAGGAAGTTTAACTGATAATGATAAAGCTGGTGAAAGTTCCATGGATACAAATAATTATGCTGGTAAGTGTGTTATTTGAAAAAGTTGTGATTTTTACAATCTTTATAAATTTTATGATAATCATCATTTAGGTGGGTTGTGTATGACAGAACCGGAAAGTATAGCAATGGTGTTAGAATTTTTGACCCTAGTGTGCTCGGAAGGTAGAATGCGTGATTGGCTTGGGAAAGAAGGACGTGGATTTTGGTTACCCCTTCTTTCACTTCTCAGTAATCGGCCCGTAGAAAATCCATCTTTGTCTTCTTTGAGGTAGTTATACACATTTTATTTATGGTACAAATATAAAAGAAAATTTGATACTAAAACGATTTTCATCTTACAGATGTTCCAAAACAAGTATATCATATGCATCACTAGAAAGTGCAATGATTAAATTTTTATCTAGGTGTTGTTGGTGTCATCTTGAAAATCAAAAGTTATTAGCCGAGTTATTAACCGACGTTATTTCTCAACAACGAACAACTTCCAGTAAGACAGGACTATCTTTAATTTAGTTTAGATCCGTTTTATTTCGTGTAGTATACAGCATTTTTGTCGGACAGATGTGCGCTATCTTCATGGAATTTCGGGTTTCACGAGACGACTGATTTTGCAATTATTATTGGAAGGTGAAAAAGTATTAGTGTCTGTAACTTCCGATGCACCGATGAAAGTTTCAAATACAGCAGTCAATTATAGCATGCTGGCTATGCCACCGCATCCAGCTCATCCGCTCGGTCATTATCATCAATTATTGTATATGTCTACTCAATCAACCGTTGCGGATATATTACAACAAGTTTCTGGTGAGTTAAGTTTCAGTATTCTTTTCTTCAGTTAGTAATATTCATATGCGCAATGTGGTTCTAATAAAATTTGAAATGTTTCTCAAAGGTACATGGCTTTTTTTATTGTTGCCAAATACATATAAGGGTACTGAAGCTGGAACGAATAATAATCGCTCTAGAGAGCTTTGGGAATCTGGTATGGCCTTCATAGTAGATACTCTTAGCGTAGCTGCGGGAAATACAGCGAAAGACAAAAGGGCTAAGGAAGCATCCAACAGATCACAAGCTCGTGGTCCTGTCATAAGAAAGTCGCGAATAAATTCTGGTAAGTTACTCGTTATTTATGCTATATCATAATACATGAAACATGAGCAAATTTTAATTATTCTACTTGAAATTTCGTATTAATAGACGGAGCGGCTAGTACGAGCAAAACATCGACTAATAATGTTCAGCAGAATCCTACCAATTCTACTAATCAACAATATTTGATACATTCATCACGTCCAAATACTCCTTTACCACCGCAGTTGACCATTGCTCAGCTTTTGGCTATTGCTGAAGATAGTGGAATATCTTTATCAGAACCTTGTTTGCATCTTATATTGCGTCAACGTAATAAAGATTCAAAAGGTATGTATTAACCGTTTGAACCCCAGGGGTCTTTGAAAAAACAGGGTCGAAAAATCCCGAACAACGCGATCGCGCTGCTTGGGACTTAAACGGTTAAATGAAATACATTAATTGAAAAAACGTTTATAGATAGCTGATCTCTTATCTTCCAGATGACATAACGAAACAAAACGACAGCGAGTTATTAAATTATAGATGCATAGAAAGTTCATTAGGAGTGTTCAGCGCAGGTGGTGGATTAGCGGTGTTAGCTCGACATTTACCGCTGGTGTATCCAGATTCTAGACCACCACCCGTCCCATTACCCTCACCAGAACAAACATACGAGGAGTGGGTCAAATTAGGAATCAGTGACGATGCTTGTGAAGTCGTGGAAGAAAGTGGAAATAACTCTTCTCCATGGTCATCGTCACCAGCTGCTTATGTGCCACCACATTCCCTTGCTGCTTTCGGTTTGTTCCTCAGACTTCCAGGTTATGCGGAAGTACTATTAAGAGACCGGAAACGAGCACAGTGTTTATTACGTCTTGCATTAGGCGTTTCGGACGACGGCGAAGGTGGAGACGTTTTAACGTCACCGTTGGCTGCGTTGTTACCAACTTTGCCATTCCAAGTGTTAAAGCAATTACTTGATGCTACACCTGCGACCACCGACGATGGTCTTCTTTTACGTAAAACAACCATCGAAGTGGGTGCTATGCTCCTGTTGTTGAATTGTTTGGCCGTATTTACCCACCAAACGAATCAGAACGAAAATTCGGAGCAAAAAGTACCTGGCAACCAGGGCGAAGCAGGACGCAGCGACGATAATTCGCATTTGTACTGGGCGAAAGGTACAGGATTTGGTACCGGCTCTACACAACAGTCGTGGAATGTCGAACAAGCTTTGATGCGACAGAGATCCGAGGAAGAGCACGTTACAGTATTACTGCAAGTTTTAGCAAGCTACATTGGTTCCGGTGGACAAACACAAAGAGAACTGCCAGCATCTTTCCCCGATCTACTAGCCCGATCGTGTTTACTTCCAGCCCTGTCTTCGTATTTGAGAAACGATTCGGTGTTAGACATGGCGAGGCACATTCCTTTGTATCGAGCAGTATTGCAATTGCTCAGGGCTATGGCTCTATCGAATCAATTAGTTCCGCTTTTATTACCTAGAGGCGGAAAGTCTGGTGAACCGTCCGTTGTATCGCTTTTATCCGGTATGAGGGTTTGCGTGGATACGTACGTTCACAAGATTAATCGCACTAGGAGTAATAAGTCGAAGACGCTATTCAAGTACCCCGACGATACTGAGCAAGACGAAGGTCTAGCAACATTGATCCCTGATATTCAAGAGAGTGCTACTATAGTGCAAAATGCTACCTCTAGATTGTCAGGAATCGAAGAAGAACTACCTGGTCCCAGTCCCACGGCTCCAGAATTACCCCTGCTTTCTATCGAACAACGATACATAGAAGTTATGAAAAATTTACAATTTGGTAAGAAGATGCGTTCCTTTTAGAATATACTTATCATCTTTTATATACATATATTATTTTATGTTATATTCTTACAATTGTAGATACATATGAGATGATTACTGAAAATCCAGAAGCTGGTGGATATAAGTTTGCTGTTTCATATCATTTTGAATCCACCATGAGGGCAGCTGGCGAAAGAAGTCACCCCATGAGGGTCAAGAGATTAGCGCAAGAAGCTGTCACACTTTCTACAGCGCTACCTTTGTCGTACAGTAGTAGCGTATTCGTTCGGTGCGACACAGATAGATTAGACGTAATGAAGGTAACTACATAAATGAACGAGACAGATAACTAACGTAAGAAAATGATTAATCATACTTTGTATCGTGAACATCGAAATTTTTTTTTTAGGTACTCATAACAGGGCCAGAGGAAACACCATATGCGAACGGGTGTTTCGAGTTTGACGTGTACTTTCCTCCGGATTATCCTAACAGTCCGATGTTAATAAACCTAGAAACTACTGGTCGCCATACCGTGCGATTTAACCCAAATTTGTACAACGATGGAAAAGTCTGCTTGAGTGTATTGAATACTTGGCACGGTCGTCCTGAAGAAAAATGGAACGCGCATACTAGTAGTTTCCTGCAGGCAAGTGTTAATATTAATAAAGCGTTCAAGATCAAGTTTACGTTTTGGATCACTAATTAACTAAATGTTAAAACAGGTCTTAGTATCAATACAATCGCTGATTTTGGTATCAGAACCTTATTTCAACGAACCAGGATACGAACGATCACGAGGTACGGCGAGCGGGGCACAATCTAGTCTGGAGTACAATGTGAACATTTGTCAGGCTACCGCTAAGTGGGCGATGCTTGATCAAATACGTAATCCATGCCCTTGTTTCAAAGAGGTAATTATTAATTCGGATATTCGTATATTATGCGAAAACTGCATATTCTTATATTCGTGCTTGGTGACTACAGGTTATACACACTCACTTTTGGATAAAAAGACACGAAATCGTTGCACAGTTAGAAGGATGGATAAGGGATATGGAATTATACGGATCAGATCGCAGAATCGGTCGCACTCTTTCTCTGAACGCATTAGCTTTAAGGGTAATTCATTATTTTTACATATGCTATTACTTCAACTTAAGTATGTTAGAGAAACGTGTTGCAATTTTATTTTATGATACTTTACAGAGACATTATAGTTTGTTGAGAGAAGAACTAAGTAAACTACCAACTCCTGAAGGTTTAGAGGATTTGGCAGAACCACTCGCGTCACCTGATTTGCCGATCGAACTTTCCAGCACTCCTGGCACCCCGAGTTTGGACACGCCATCAGCGACAATGCTACCTCCGACCAGCACGCCAATTAATAACTCTGTCGATACTATCAGCAATGCCAGTGCTAGCAATCACGTACACCACGACATCGACACGGACGTTGAGATGGAGAAGATGGTTTCAAAAGTGTGTGAATAGCTAAAGGATGTTAGTAGACATTGTTGGACATTTTGAAAAGTCTATATTGTTTGTGTTATGACGGACAAATAACGGACTGACCGAAGATGAAAGGAAATCCTAGTACATGGGCAAATTTCAGTTTATTGACGGATGGTTAGGTGAATGAAAGGTTATTGTATCTTTTCGTTGAACACATGACGATATCGATAAAATGAAAATCCGAGAAACAAAGGGAATAAAGTATGCTTGCGTGCATGAGATACATATGGATGAGAGATACGGTAAAAAGAAATAAAAATGCGCGAAAGACAACGAGATGAAAGAACCGGTAAATTAGAATGGATACGACGAATGAGTGCGAATGAATGAAACAAATGAATGGATAGATTGAATCGATAAGAAAGGAAAAGGAATATCTAGTGATTATAAAATCTAGTATGAATGTGACAAACTCGTACGTAGTAGGTACTCTCTGTGGCAACTGCTATGCTATATGTACGCTGCATTCTACTACTTCGTATTATCATAAGTAACAACTGTTATTCGATATTTATTATACGTGTTCCTCGTTTACGTAGCCGATAACTCTCTCTCTCTCTTTCTCTCCCCCCCCTCTCCCCTCCACCCAATAGCAATGCGATTGACTTTAAACGACACGTGTTCCAGCAAAATGAGACGATGTTGATAATGAACGCAAAACAATACGAAACAACGATACGAACTTTATTTAGCGAGAAACGACCACGCATACTATTGAAACGAACATAACAGTTACTCGTAAATATGAGTGGAATATGTACCTATACGACGTAATTTCGTGCGAATCGCTTTTCCATTATAACGTTTCGTTTCGTTCCTCGTTGCTACCCATTGTATTTTTTCCTTGCAAAATCGTCTCAACCGTTTAGCTCAGCGTCGCATTGCCCCCGATTTACGAGTAGAAAACAATGCGGAAAATTGCTCTATAACGCATGATGCAGTTAGCACTTGATACGTGTGCGCAGTGTGATTTAATATTTATCGTGCCTGTATCGATTACGGTCCGTATTGTATTTTTTACGGGAAATAATAGTACGACGTGTTCGGCTTAAAAACCATTGCATATTTTTCAACACCGAATTCCTTTCGACGACTCATCGAAAAAACAAGAAGATCAGGTTTATAATGAGTAGCCTTCATTTTAAAAAGAATTGAGATTTGCATATCGAGCGACGATACATTTTTTTTTCTCTTTCAAGCATTCTTTTACCTTTACCTTCGTATTGTCCTTTTCCATTTCCTTTTTCTATTTTCGAAGATTTCAATGTATCAAACCGACCGAGAGCGAAAAGAAAGCGGAAGAAAAGATGGTATTAAATTCGGTAATTCTCCATAAAATAAAAAGGGCGAACTACGGACATTCGGATAACTCGAAATACCGTTGCATTTGATATAATTAACAAAAAAAAAAAAAAGAAAAAAAAACAAACTGACAATTATAACCGGTATTATCAAAGATGCAGTAATCCCCCAAGGTGTCGCTATTCAAAACGCGATCTCATTTGGATTCCTGCTCGTATAGTATTGTCCCATTTCTCTTATCAGCGAATAATTACGGTTAGTTGTAAAATTACTGGTCGAATTGCACCGCCAGTACTGATGATCGTTCTTTCTGTAAATAATCGTCACACGAATAATTATATCGCATTACAAGTAAATGTTTGTAATTCCTAAGTAACTGGATAAAATGCTCCAATGTAACGTATACTATTGCATGGATTCCTAAGCAATGAACGAAGCGAAATAAAACACGTCAGATAATGATGTACGCGACAGGACAACGTGTTAATAGTTATTTATAATAAACGATTATTATCACGCCATTCTCAGCTTTTTTCATATCGCTCATTTATAGCAATCCCTCTAACGTAAAGAACCTCGAATACACCCACCTGTCGACGCTGAAATACTCTTTCAAACTGAGACAATGCCTATTTGATATCGCAAACATTTTCGTACGGGATATCGCTATTATATTATTATTTTCCAATTCCATTTTCCTTCTCTCGTAAGTAAGGAGCGAGATTTATTCGATAATTTTCCACGTGGAACGTATACTGGTCATTTTGCAAACTCCGTAAGTGCAAACGCGATCTGATTTATGTCGAAATTCCTCGCAGCGAAATTAGAAAAATCGTGAGTTTTCCGGTCAATTCTCGTGCCAATTTGTCACGGGTTCCTATATTGGCCGGGGGCCGAGGCAGGAAACCGTTTGCCGTTTTCTTTCGTACACTCGTGCTGCATTCACGCGTTGCCCTTTCCGATGAAATATTAAATCTTCTGCAACTCTACGAAACCGGAGAACACGTGCATCCGTTATATACTAGAAGGAGCTTGCAACTGTAAATTAAAACTGTGATACGAATTCGAATCTTCTTGAGGCACGGTTCGGAAGTCTATCTTTTACAGTGCAATCACGTCTAAATTTCGTCCGATGCATCTTTGAAAACTAGCCAAGCGAATGCGATTCAGTACGAGTTCCGCAGAGCTCGCGGAAGTATGTAAGCAGTGAATGATTTCATTACATCGACAAAGTTCAGCATTCACTATGGGACCATATTTAATACCTTGTTATATTAAGATGTTTTACTAAATATATGTTTGCAATCGATATCTTGTAAATTAGGAATATTTTTCTGAGTACTATCTTTCGGGCAATAGGTGAGAATCATCGAACGAAAAAGGAAAAAGATGATATCTCGAATACCGATCGCCGAGAGGTAGAAAGAAAGCACGAAGGTATAAAAAGCGTATGACCGAGCATTTACGGGGGTGGATTTGATTTATAACCTTGCCCATCGTAACATGATACGAAATTTCATTCGTGACGCGACGCTGATACGAACACGGCAGTTTCTATATTAAACGATGCTACTACGGTGACACGTAGAGTTCGCGTACGCAGCATAGATGTATGCGCATCCGCTCGAGTGCGTGTCGTCGAGTAGTTTCGTACAATTAAATCAGTGCCGAGAGCAAGCCCATCGTTGGACGCGTCATTGCACACCCGTAATCATTTTAGCATACTTCGTCCCCCGTCGCTGCTGCTATCAACGCAATCTATTTTAACGCATTCCTCCGTCACGTGTCTAAGCGCCGGATGTTCCGTTATCGTTCAGCCGTCGCGTGAAATCTAGAGGAGACGATTCTATGTCACTGGTCACACTTGAATACAGCATATTGGAACGTGATCAGTTTATCGCGAGAATAATAATTAAAGTTAAAACTCTTTTCGATAATATTAACGAAGAGAAAGCTTCTTCCCTGTCTCGAGCGTTCCAAGAATGAAAAAGATAAAGTTTGTCCCTTGAATTCTCATTATGACCGTTGAATTTAATTTTAAATTCGGAGACGCGTGTTTCAGGCGTTTTGAATACATACTGGCCTTCTCGGCAGCAGGAGATCGTCACGCTATTTAGAATTTCATTTGTCACACGTTCTATTAATTGCACCAAGTTGATCTCTCCACTTAAGAGTTAACATCGCGGCGAGTATTCTTTCACGAAAGCTCCAATTATAAATTAAAGGCAAGAATGGAGTCACAGTTAAAAATATAGGGAGGTGAAGAATGTGAAAGGAATTGTGGCGAAATGAGAAGACCGAAGAAAAGGTAGCATATATATCTTGGCGAAACGTTGAACTGAGATGGAGGCGAGTAATTGGAAACGGGCAGGATGCGAAAGCTTGAAATATGGTGATACTTATATCCAAAGTAGGAAAATGAGTAGGAGGATGAGGAGAACGTTGGAATTAGCCAATTTCGCAGAAACGATCGGTTCCTAAGCTGTCAGCAAGTAAACGGAAGTAGGGAAATTCCATTGGGGAAATGTTGACACGGCACACAATATAGGGATAGGTTAAACGGTATGGGTGTTGAAAATAGGTGTTGAAAAGCCATCATTGCCGAGTGATCGAGTAGTAGACGCGACACCGCCGGTGTCAGATGCAGCTGCCTCGTTAATTGTCCTTCGGCTCTATTCCATCCTTGCCCTCGTTCGATGACGTTTCACCCGGTTAAATCGATGTTTCGTGTTTCCAATTAAAAAACCACGGGAAACGGCAGACTGTTGCGGATGTAAAAGTCCGCCAACCGAGCGATACGTTCCTGAAGTAATCGGCGAATCGCGATCGTAATTCTACTTATTTATGGATCATATAGTCGAATAAAATCGCGAAGATTTACAAAAATTGAAGATCTTTGGGATTCAGGTTCGTTATGTAAGTGCTTTCATTATCCAAATTCCACTACTCCTCGGAGCTACGTGGCACGGCTTAATCGTATGCGACAATGGGGTTCGAAAGGGGTGGAGCCAGAGAAATTAGGATTAACGACACGTAGGAATTTTTCCCAATCGCCTTCCTAAAATTCCTAACGAACCGGTCCTAACGACGAAACGATCGCGTCAGCTTAAATCGACGTTCCACGCGATGTTTTATCTTAAATCGACCTTCGAATTGGGGTGAGTTGGCCGAACAGAAAAAGGCACGATGGAAGAAGGGGAAAAAGAGCAAAAGAGCCATATGGACAAGAGCTGTACGTGAGAGAAAAGCTCTTTTTTTATTTGAAAGGTTGGTTCGGGTCTGTTTTTGATAGATTTCAATCGATTCGTGGCAACGCGTAATTCAAGTTAAAATTGAAATTACAAGACAAAGAAACCGATGGAATATCTCGCTAGCTGTCAGCAGTATGCGGACGTGTACTTTTGAATAGTCGGCCAGTGGAATTAATATCGGTATATTTTGCCAGCGTTTCGCTCTGTTGAATAAACAATTGTTCCGTAAATATCTGTTTTACGTGTTTCTCCGCGTCCCGGTGACGTTCAACGTGTTTCGCGTTTAACGTTCGCGAAAATCGCGAAAATTGAAAACCAATAGACATCACCGTGCGTGCAAAATTCGCCTCGTGTAAGACCGGAAAATACTGCTCTGCGAATGCATTCCTGAATTTTATACTTTGAAAAATGTACTCTTTTTTCCCCCCGTATTCTGATGTCCTATAAAAATCGATTCGTCTCTCCAGGGAGGTCCCATCCATCATCAGGCATGGATGTCTCTGTACGTTGTACAAATCAATTGACGCGTCGAGCAGAAGCGGAAGGAAAAATATCCCGAATGGCACGCAGGGAGTACCAAAGGTATAATGTATCATGGGACATTAAAGGCGCCCGAGCCGAGGCGAGAAGTCACGCCGACTAAAAGAAAAAGAAGCGACACGGAGAAGAAGAATGAAGGTGCACGGGAGAGACCACCGGGAGTAGGAAGAAGAATCGATCCCTTCTTCCTTTTTTGCTTAACTACCTACCAATCGTCTCTTTCTCTTCTTTTTCTCTTCTCTCTCTTCCTTCCTTTCCTCCCTTTCTCTCTTTCGTCCCTCTTTCGCCCCCTTCGTCCCTCGTTCGAAGCTGACTCGTTACTATCTACTACCGACGACTTTCCTTTCGCAATCTTGCAACAAATCAGACTTATTCCACGACTACTCACACCCAACCCATTCCTCCAAGTGTCGAGAAAAACCTCTGCTCTTTTGATCTCGACCGTCCGCCGGACAAAAAATTCGTTTGTAGTTTTTCACGGTGAAATCATTTGCCAGGGCTACGCGTTCTTACTTGTTACGCGGCTTGAGCCCAAGTTTCTTACTCGCCGGATAGCTTCGGAGACAGAAAATCCAGGAATTTATGCGAAACACGGAACTTCAATTTTTTTCCCGCTCGACTCCTGTTCGTGGAGCTAAAAATTAAATAAAAATATAGAAGATCGGATAGACCGAATATATTCTACAGGCTGGTCCGTACAGACCGTTGATGGGTACAATTGCCTACCGTGGCGATTCTACGTGCAAAAATAAGTCGAAAATGCGAAATAACATTTTTCCCGTACTTTGTTTCTGAGAAAATCAAATTCGGAAATTTATCGAGTGTAATTAACCTTGGTGAACCTGCCGATTTAGTATGAGAGAATAATCAGCTTGTTACACGAGGGAAGGTTGTTACACGTGGGAAAGTAATTCAATAACGTGAAGTACGATTTTTCCCTTTAAGACCTCATCTCCAAGCAAATCAAGTTTGAATATGTTTAGCGAAGAGCTGGTCTGATGATACACGCGCATGGTACATTTTCGAATTTATTTCTCTCGAAAACACAGCGTCTTGCGAGAAACTGTATTCTATACTCTCGATATATTTCTACATACACGGTTAAACTCCTGTCGAAGCAAATTTTGAAAATTCGATTTTCTTGGAAAATTTTCGCCCCTTATTCTTTCTCGTCTCGTGACTAAGTATACCAGCAGTTACGGATCACCCTGTGCATTAATACACCATACTACGTTATACTTATAACAATATAATTACGAAACCCGTATCACTTTAGATTTGTATCGTGTAATGGCACGTATCCGTGATTTTGCGAGGCAAAGATATCGGGTAGATCGATCTTGTTTGCCGAAGGAAAGAGGGACATAACGCGAAGGATCAAGTTCGCCGGTCTTCGTATTGCCAACGTGGCGAGCTGCAAGCGTTAATCGAGAATCGGAGGATTTGCCGGGTAGATTGCGGGCAAACGATCGTCAACGATGCTTACGGAGGAAAAACAGGAGGGTGGAAACAACGAAGGCATCGTAATGGACTTTGCGGGTGTCGATGGGCGACGGTGTTAATTGCACCGCCTCGCCTAATGGCTCGAAACGTCCGCAAATGCTCCGGAGACTCGACTTTCCCGCCTCTTACCCACCGTGGAATCGAACCTTTTAAACCGACCATTTCTGCGCGTCTTTTATCCGCCTCCCATGGGCCCATCTTCCCTTTCCGGCTTCCTTATTTCGCCCACTTTTTATACGAGCGGGAAAGATGGAACGTGAATTCAAAAGAACCTCGTTACACTGACCTAATTAAACGAGACCTTGTTCTCTTTATCTACGCGGTCGAGAGACGCAAAGAGGAATCTCTAAGCGTTTTAGTGGCGGACGTCTGTGATTAAGCAGACAGCGACGAGCCTCTGTGACCAGGCAGTAGTATAAACCGGTAGTTTATCAGACGCGATCGATACCAATTATGAAAAGGGATTCTTCCTGTAAAAATTTATGCTTTGTTGGTTGGCAGGTAAACGTTGATGTATTCCTATGGTTCATGCGACGAAATGTACCTTTGCAGATAAGTATCATAACTCTTACAAATAATTTTAACAAATCTGCTCTACGCGTTGCGACTTTGCTCGAACTGCGCAACTCTAAGCGATTACTCGTGTCCTTGGTAGCTTAGATTTTTACATACGGAACCACGAGCTGCTGCTCTACTTATAAGCGGTTGTGTATTCCAGTGAAATATTACAAGAGTGTTTAATTAAATGTATAAATTTCTACCGTTTCGACGTCGGCGGTCGGACGAAACACAGTGCATGAAATACGCGTTCTTTTCTTCGCGGTCAGCGGAGGCCGTAAAATTTAACGTTGACGCGACGCTTGACAATTTCATTAAGATTCTCGCGCATCGTCCCTTTCCGGGACTCTCGTTAACGCCATCACTGGAAATTGCTGGTTGCACAGCACGAAGTGCGCCCGAGTAATTGCATCGTCGCCAGCATTGCGACAGACGTTCTGGTCCACTCTTTGAGCATCCCGAAGTTAGATGGGTCGTTAGTCGAAAGTAGAGTAACCGGAAGTTAGCTGACCCGGTAAGATAGCGAACCAAGGCGCGCTGCGGCACCGGCCCAACTTCCCTAGACAACTTTCTTTCTTTGTTCCATCCGCAGTCTCTTGTACATTCTCCGTTTGTTCTATTTAACGCACCACTGAGCTACGATAATGCGCCCAAGGAGAACGTAAACGCGATTCTTATCTCCAAATACGTGTCCTAATAGCTCGCAGTGCTCTTCTGCCGTTTCTGTTAATACCGATAGGTATCGGTAATTGTTTCGGCAATTTCAGATTTCCGGATGGAAATCGCAGCGACTCGATCTCGTTCGTTAGGTTACTTCTCCGTACGGTTTCGCAAGACGAGGATATCGGACGAAGTTTGCTAAACGCGCATAAGAGATAAGCTTCTTCCATGCTTTCCAAGAGGTGATATAATTTACTACAGCCATTCTCTGGTATATAGGTGAAACCGTTTGCATAAAGAGAATCGGGCAGCGATGCGTATTTAGCTCGCGCTCGAGCGAAATATCTCGCGGCGAATCGTCGAACGGGATTAAATTTGATTCGTCAGACGCCGGGCAAACTGAACGCCGGCTAGGATGAAAAACGAATGGGAGAATATTTATTCGTAAAATTTCGTGAGTCCATTGAACAGGGACGAACTGTGGTACGAGGAAGCAGTAGTTATGGAAAGTGGCAAGCGGCGTCACGCAGCTAGAAACTTTTCTATTTAGTCCGAAACTCGGCGGTAGAGGACGCTCCTTCCGGTTTCGTAGCTCCTTTGCATTTAATGAGGATCCGCTGAATATTCAGAAACACCGCGTCGCGCGCTTCTATACACAAGAGCGGGTTTTTTTTTTCGTAGGAAAACTGGGTCGTCTCATCAATTTCTTAATTACCGTCTCCTCCAGGATACCTTCTTCTCTCTTTCACTTTTCCCTTTCTTCCTTCCTCGGTGCTATTATTCTCGGGCGGTAGAAATAAAGGAGAAGAGAAATATTAAATCCTGATGAGTCGGTTTCAACCGGAGGATAAACGAGTTTAATTCCATAGAGCGACGTCCTCTGTTTTTGTCTCTCCTGTTGGTCCTCCCCTTTTAGAAAAAAGGCGTAAGATAAATGCGAATGAGAGGAACGCGGAAGCTATGGGTATACGTCGTTTGCTTTCCCAGTCTTACGCCGAGAACGGAAATATTCGTCCCTGGCGTAACGGCGAACACGTTCCGAAAGTTGGTCGGATCGTCCAGACATAGGGTCGGAATAAGCCGGAAGTTGTAGGTAGCGGTGCCGCCGCGATAGGAGAAGTTACGTAGCAGCGAAGTAACTTCGTCCTATCCTGGCCACCTCGTTTAACACACGTTGTGTGTGCTGATGTAAGTATAATTAGTTTCGTCCAATCCTCTTCTTCGACCTGTTTCAACCTAAATACCTCCGTAACTCGGACCCCGTTTGTGTGTACCGCCGATAACCATATGTCCCTATCGTTTGACCACGTTTGACCACGTTTGACCACGTTTTCACGCTTTTATTTATGCTTGCTTTAAGCAAAATTACTTCGACTACACGGCTATCTAGATGGTCGGTGAACCAGCGATAATGGTCAGTCGTTAGCGCTTTTTTGTCGCTTCCTTTGCAAGCCGGGTATAGAACGCGTAACTTTCTTACGTATACATACGTTGAACGGTTTGTTTATGGCACGGCGAAGGCTGGCAGAAATTTCCCCTAAGAGCATCATCGTACGGTAACTTTGGTCGCTTGAGAATAAACTCGTTTCAGGTGAGAATCTTAGCTGCGTTTAATCAGCAAGTGGTATTAGTCGACGCTTAGACAAACGGAGAAGCACACTCCTGTTTCTGAAAATTGAGAGAAGACTCGATGATTATTAACGGAACGATTAAATCGATCGGAACGTTGTGCGCTCACGCAAAATTAAGGTACGATAATCTTTTATAAAAAATTTATCAAAACTAATTAGTAAGTAAACTAATTAGTAATTACTTATTACTTAAAGTAATTGGTATTAATCATAAATGTAGTATTCACGATTTGTTTGGCATCCTACCCAAAATCCAAATTTGAATTGTAAAATCATTTTATAACATATGCATACGGAATCGAGTTACTACAAATAGGTACAATAATAACATGAATATTAAAATTAATTAAAATAACGATGGAAAGACGGGCTGGATATGGACAACAGATTGATGCGGATATTGTTATAATATTGAATATGCGGGTACTTTATAATCTACATATTAATGATTCTTCGGCTTCGTTCTATTTTTCCACGAGTATATTTCAATACTTTCGAACACAGGCGCGTACCGCTTTCACGTAATCGGCCAATTAGGAAGCCGAAAGAGACCACTGACCGTCGATGATACGTGGATAATAGATGTATTAATTAAATCGTATCGCGAAACGATTCAATCAAATAACGTAATATAGAACACGTTTACCATTTACTTGACTTTACGCAATAATAACATTCACGGTGACAATTGGTAGATGATTCTCGTTTAGCGGTTGCTCTGCGGTAATATACTGAACGGAGAAATGAACTCATATACATACACGCATACTATTCTAGCGAGTCATAAAATGACACGTTCACAATACCGCTAATTACTAATAACATATCGTATTGTCGATTGCATTCCGATTATTCCAATTATCGGGAACAATTTTTACCCATCTGCTAAATTTGGAATACGTGGAAATAATTTCTATTCGATTCGGAAAGAAAACGTTTGATGCCCGTTAATTGGAGACACGCGAGAACGAATTGTGCGCACGATGAAACAATGTCGAAGGTTTAACAGGAACGCCGGTAACTATCGCGGTCGCGATAACGGTCGGACAATGGAAATTCGACGAATTCCAATAAAGTCTCTTTACGTGACGCACGGTGAAAATGCGACGTTTATCGTTTTGATTATAAAGCTATTAAAAGAGTGTCTACCTCGGTACGATAGAATTAATTGACCATCCTCCATAGTTGCGCACAGCTGTGAATTCATACCAGTCAACCGCGTGAACTTCTGTTTGGAATAGTTTGGTTCGTGTAAATCGAATGGCGTGTCCGATATTTTCCCGCAACTGTCAATCCACAGATTATTGATCGGATAATAAATCTATTTTCAAATAGATTTCTGTCGTCTATTTCCTGAAATAAACAAATGAAATTTTATACAGCTTTTCGCTCTACGTTCTTTCTTCTCATCACTGTTATTACTCGCACCGACACGATCGAAGCATTTATGTCACGAAAACAAAGTTACAAAGAATCTATCGAGAAAACTCGAGATAGTCTCTTGAGGACGAAGCAACGCGCAACCATCCTAACTGCTGATCTATCGTTGCTGATGTATCGAACAACGCGTTAAATTGTATGTTTCGACTGGCAACAACAAAAGAAGATACTTATTTTTTCATTAATTTTAAATCGACTCCTCTTCCGTAGAATTTCTGTATTTCGTTTCGCAGATCTGTCCTCTCTTAGTTTTCTTTCTCCCGTTTCTGGAAAATATAATAAATCAATGTTATTACCTTCGTCGTCTGCGAAATGTATTACGTTAGGAAGCGAGCCGTTGCTCCTTTTATTTCCTCATAGCGTATGTGCTACCTGTCTGTCTTGTTCATAGTCGTTCATCAATCCATTTTTCCGGTCCATTTTTCCCGCACGGCCATTTTGAATGTAGCGCCTGTCCCGTCGTTTCGATATTAGTTCAGATTTCCCGTTTCTTGTCGAATCCTTCGCGCTTATGTTACAATTTATGACGAAAGTTTTCGTACAAGTGTTACGTCGAATTGGAATTTCCGGGCTATTATCCTCGCTCCTGGTTCCCGAATGCTCTACCATCGGTCGAAGGAAAAATTCGCAGCAACGATCGACGAACGAACTTCACCGACCGGCAATTACAGAGACGAGTTACGATTTTATTCGCTACCGAATAAAAAAAACAAAAGAGCGTAAAAGGCAGAATTACGCGCGCTGCGATTTATCCGCGAGCTTTGGACCGATCTTTATTCGAACAGCGGTATATCTGAGATAGTTGGTTTATTTAACATCGAGATGCAATTTTATATTACGTCGATCGTTTCATGGATAATAAGAATTCCCTCGAGTTTGACACGATATTGCTGTCGCGTAGACTAAAAATTTCATCGCGGGGCATTTAAAATATAATAACGCGAATTTAAATCACGGTTATTCGAACAATTTTCAACTATCGCAGGTTAATCGCCGAAAGCGCGCATTCCAACGGAGATTAGCTGACCGATATAACGTTAAACTTCCCTTTCCGCCCCGCTTTCGAATCGTTCGCTACTCGCGGAAAAAAGCCCGTAATTCTCGCGTGGATGCATCGTCCGGTGTATTTCCTTAATTTAATGTTCGGCTAACAATCTCGAAATACAAAGCGTACGGTATTAATAGCTACGCTTAATTACTTTCTAATTTCGAAAGTTACCGTTCCATGATAGAAGTAGCGCCATCGGCGACTGAAAGCAGCGGTGCGATAGACCACGCCGCTAGTTTTAGTAGAGAAAACACGTATTTGGTCAGACGAGGACAAACTTACGCGCGTTTCAGAGCGAAGGAACGAGTCGGAGAGGGAGTCGTGATTGGTCGGAGTGGGGATCAGGTGGAGGGAGCACGCGAAAGCCACGGAGACCTGTCGCCTGTCAGTAAGCGCTCGACCATCACGCTTTTACGTTCGCGTGAGCTTTTCCCTTCGTTATCGCGCACTGCTCGTGATATTCTCGTATTCTGTTCACGTGTGCGCGTGTATATATATCCTTGTTTCGGACAGTTTTCTTCGGAGTGGCGATGAAGTGATCGAATTCCAACGTGCTGCATTTTGTACCAAAGAAGCATGGATCGACGTGGCGCCTTCTCCATTTCGATCGTTTGCTTGCTGATCGCCCTCGTTTTCGCCTCTGGTAAGTTATATTCTCACGTGTTATTTTTTCAGCCTTAAGACTGTTCGCCGCTTTAGAATTCTGAGAGGGAGGGAGGGGGGGGGGAATGTGGACGTTTTCGTTCGATTCTTCGAACGAAGACCGTTGACAAAGCAACATCTTTGAGGTTAGTTGTACACAGTGTCGAATGTTTCTCCAACTTTTCGGTCGTAACGACAGCTCGAGAGCGCGTTTTGTCTTTTTTTTTTTTCGTTTGGGAAACTTGTTAGACACGTCGACAGAAATTCTGTCGCATTTGAAAACGCTGTGCTCTCGTTTTCAGTCTATCGACGTGGATTTTAATGGCACAGCCGCAAATTATTGCTCCCGCGGTGCGAGCGTAATTCGCATTAACAACGATTTATGCTGTCTCGAACGAACTCTTTTCAATGTTGTTCGTTGCGTACGGGGTAACGTGCTCGAGTAACATTTTGTTCTCGTTAACTGTTCACCGCATAATTATGCCGCTATAGTTGCTAGGTTATTCACAGCACTGATTGTATTTAACTGGGCTAGCCATGTGTTTATTTGCCAAGCGAATAGGACACGGAGGAGTATAACCGAGTCTTGAAGGAGAGAGACCTCGTGTGGTGATATATATATAACGGGTGACGAAAAAATCCCAACTAAAATGGCGAATTAATAAATCTACGAAAGACATTGTAAAATCAAATATGAAAAGGTATTAAACGGAGCAGAATATCTGGCGTACGATTACATGTAATAACGTGCGAATTAACGTACTACGAGATAAAGTATCCAGTACTCCGAAATTAATCATCGCACGAAAAACGAATATATGAAGTAATTTCATCTCTGACAGATATATTCGTAGCAATACCTTCATTGTAAAGTTACGCGCGCAATAAATTTTACAAGCGTGAAATATTAAATCGTGCTCGGGGGATTCGCGAAAAATTTACATTTTTAGATTGATACTACAAAATATTTTCCCTCGGAAATCGTTCGCGTTTTCTGCTATTCCACCAACAATTTCATTCCTTTGAAATCTGCATAATAAATTCTCAATACCTCTCGATAAATCGTTACATTTTTCAAGCTCAGTGAAAGCGTACTGTCTACACTCGCTCGTCCATCGACCAGCGATTCCCCCAAAAAACTTACATTCTTAGATCGAAACACCGGACAAGATATTTTCATCTAAAAATCGTTGTCGCGTTCTCTAACGTCGCGTTAACGACACAATTTTTCCGTAATCGATCTGACAAAATCCTCGATCATCCGTTCAAGTGGTTGCGTTTTTCGAGTATGATCCGCCGTAGAAGCGCACGCTCGTTTGCCGAAAACGAACGGAACTCCAACTTGACCCCTTAACTCGTAATGTATGTACACCCCTTTCCGCTCGGTTTCTTTCATTGTCGACTCGTGCCCTCTGTGTAAACAGCGAGAGGCGAGGCGAGGCCTGCTCGGGACGTAATTTGCTCGACAAAGAGGGGGCGAACGGAGGTAGGCCAGACCGAGTCCTCTCCTCTCGCAACTTGGCTACAACCCCGGTGGTAACGCCGCGTTGCACGTGCACCCTCGACCCTCCTCCACTCTTGCGTACACGCTGGATTTAACGAACCGACGCTGTTCAACCCTTACCCCTTCCAGATAATTATCGAGCCGGGCCTCGCAGTTGACACGTCTCGGGGCCCTCTGGAGACCACTCAGAGACCTCTTTCAGTTTCGTCTTGTTTGTTTCAGCAACTTGGAAACCACCGCTGGACACGCGAATTTGGGAATTCAATAAGTCCGATTAATCCGTAAACGTTTCTTTGCTTGATCGGATGTCAGATGTTCTGGGAGAATCGTATTTTCGATATCGAATAACAGAGATATATTACCCACGCGTACGTATTTGAATATGGAAAGATAGATTGGCACATGGTTTGAAACTTACAAATAATTCTGCCTTCGTTCTATCCTCCTCTTTTAGTTCTCGTTTCTTCCGTTTCAGGAAACTAGGGAGCATCTTTGGGGTCTTCAGAAATTCAATAAATGCCATCTATTTCCAAAGTATTGATTTGCCTATTTCGAGCGTTAGATGTTCCTGAAACGATATATTTTCGTCATCGAATGATGGAACGGATAGGTAGATAGATAGAGTCGCAACTCGATGAGATTAATATTCACGATATTTGATCAAATATTTTTACAGCATCCTGCGCTTTCCTTTTATCGAATAATAAACTTGGCCATAATTTACGTACTTTGAGGTTGAAAGTTTGAAGGCGGTTTCCTTTTTCATTCGAATGAAAGAGTCGATAGGGGATGGCGGGTAACAATGAAAGAAGATTTCGAAGAAAGCTTTCCGCGTTCCCCGTAGAATAGACAGGAGGAAGGTGGGAGAAGGGATGCATTCGGCGAGTGTATTTTCAGCGGGTACTTAAACGTCGTCAGACTTTCGTGAACAACAGGCCTCATTATCAGTCTCTTAAGTTACGAGACACGGAGCGCTCTTCGTTAACGTTGCAAAGTAGCAGAGCCCTCTTTCTAGCTAGGATTTTCTATACATATATAGTCTCGCGACCCGAAAATGCTCCTTGCTTGTCCTCCGCGACGAGGAAGAATAAATTTACATTTTTCTTACCCCTTTACCCTGGCCAGCTACGCTGTCGACATTCTTTCACGTTATACGTTCTGTCGCGTCCATTCGAACGGGGATTAAAGTGTTTCGAGAGGGAATAAGGAAGACGTTGTCCCGTTTCGCATAAATCTTCCAACGAAGCGCGGACTCGTGGACGGTATTAGCGAATTCGGTCAATTAAATTCGCATCGCAGCGACGATTTACTCAGCTCTTGGGGCAAGTTGCATCGGTAAATATCGCGAAACGAAGCTTCCGCCGGATTACAGAGTTATACCAGTTTTACCGAGGACAGGAAGTTTCGGCCGAGTTTCGCCGCAACTTCTGCCTCTACTTCTGATCAGCTCGAAATCTTTATATTTGCCAAACTGCTCATAATTAATCTCGACGTATCCGTCTTAAACGAACTTCGTCCGGGTGTTTGACTTAGAACGCTCCAAGAGTCTTCGGGGCCACGGAATCCTGCAGCGGAAGCTGAGATCGATCGATCGAACACCGTTTACTTGTTGAATGTTTGATCTCGCTTCGGTGAACAATGAACCGTGAAGGAAAACGATCCTCCGCTTCAGCGGAATGTTTTTTCATTGTTCATCAACCGAGACCGTCAACGTTAACGCGATAATCTTCCAGAAGGTGAGCGAACCGGAGTTTTCTCGCAGATGAGCAACTTTCTGGATCTTTCAGCTTGCTGCAAACTTGAAATAGTTAAGGACTGAAGCGAGAAGTTTTGCGATTGATCGATCCAGTGTGCGCTATGAAGGTTATTCGATGGTCACTCTCAAGTTTTATACTTGCAACTTCCATGTAGATTTCCCAGTTAACTTGGGCTTTGCGTCTCTATCGAACACACGAAATTCGAAGATAGCTGCAAGATAGTTTGCGAGTCAATATCTAGTCTTACATTTGGGATATATTTCTGATGGTTTCCAAATTATCCAACTTTCGAACGAATCCACGGATGTATACGCATCGATGGGAAATTCAAAGACGCAAACATACATAGGGTTCGTATAATACTGCAAAAAAAAAAAAACAAAAAGAAAAAAAATAGAAAATATCCAAGTACGGTAATCGTAAAAAGAATGGTGTGTAATACAAGTTCGTATCGGTATCCTAGATGTAACCCGGTAGATGTGTGAAATCGAGGATGGATTTCGTCTATAATACCCAGAGACGATCGCATTTAAGAAGGTATCACGACGACGAGCATTAGAAAATGGAGTTTGGTCGGATGTTTGGTTATCCCTGCATTTCGTGGCATGGTACCTATTTCCCTCGGATCCGAAACTTAGCATCGGCACAGAGAACACGACGAGATTTCCGTGGAATTTAATTACTTCGGTAACTGATGTAAATGACGATCGCGTGTGAGCAATGTTGCTGTAAGATGCGCGCCATTGCTTGCTGCACGAATCCGTAGCTACCGCGAATTTCACCTACGGCTTCGCAGCAGATCGTTTCCGATATTAATTAAGATTCGTATTAAGCCAGTCTAGGCGTACTAGGTATTGCTTTCTATCGTTCGAGCCCGTAATATACAGACCTGTTTCCTGCATTTGAAATCTGCTTCGCCTCGTTCCGGCTGATGCTGTCTAATGGTAATACTTTTGCCGTTTGTATCCGTTTTTCGGCATACTTGAATAAATTTGCGGCAACGTCAAAGTAAACGTATCGGTTGCAAGCCAGTTCGGTACTTGCTCTGATCAACCGCTACTTCGAAGAGGACGATTGGAAAACGAAACTAAAATTGTTGACTGCCAAAATGTTCCTCATACCGGGAGAACGTTAATTCGGCTACCAAACAGTGCAATTGGATAATAAAGTGAGCCTCGTGCAATCGATCCCTGTTAATCGGATTACCGGTTCGCTGCATCATCGTACGATTTCGCTATTGCCGATAGTAGTTAATCAGTTTCGACGCTCAAAAATTACATCATCGAACCTCCTGATCCTCCCCTACACGTCCATGTTTCTTGAAACAAATCGATCATCGAGAAAGCCTCGACCCAACCCGTTCGACGACGGTATTGGTTCAGTTGCATCCACGCTGGCTCTCGACGATCCTGCAAATATTTACGAACGCGTCGGATCGAAAACCATTTTTCCGTATTTTGCTCCCTTCTCGTTTACTCTTATTCATCTCTGCCTGTCTCTGTTTTTTTTTTTCTGTGTTAGTGCCTTCGTCCCTCGTATAATCGTCAACTCGTTTCTCCTCAATGAATAAACGCGATAAGAGAAAAATGTATCTTTCAAATCCACAAATTGAAATACACATTCGGCTATTTTTTCGTTTCCGGATCGGTTTTGGTCGAACGATCGATTTTCATAAAGCCTTGAAAACGTATTTTTCACGACATTCGATACGCATGTGTAATCGGTTTTGTGCTTCGTTTCGAGCGAGCCGAGCGAAACGTTGAAACATCGAAACGTCGAAACGTTTTTTTCTCTTTTTCCTTTTTTTTTTTTGTTCTTTCCGCAATTGCCGGGTCGATGTGAAATCTAGTAACTGCGGTTTTGTAAACGCGAACGATGAGAAGTTTTCAGCGGATATCGGATCCAGGGTTCGGCTTTCTGGACGCGATCGAACGATCTGTTATGTTCGAAACACGCTCGTGCTCTGTTCACCTTTCGGTTTACCGTTTGTGGCTTGCTTCGCCCTCTCTATCCCGATGCCAAATTGGCCCGTAGAAATTGAAGTTCTTTTTTCTTTGTTTATAGCCTCACCTAAGGATATTTTTACCGCGTTTTCCTCTAGCGTCGATATCGCGTATTCCCTTCGCGTTATTTCCATCAATATTCTATAGGAACGCTGTGATTCCAAGCTGCCATACTAAACAACGTGTTTTATTACGCTACGTTGTATAGATTCGACAGTAAGGGCAGCTATAACTTTGGAATAGCTCACACGGAAGGGCGAAACGGGAAACGAGTTTCGACAAAGGCGTTACGCGTCGGTGTCTGGAGGATAGAATTTTAAAGTGCAGGATCGTTGGTCGGGAAGTTTCAAGAAAATTGGAAGCTCATAGCTCGGAAACTGTTTCCCCGTGAATTATCGGGCTCGAAGGATTAAACGTCCGAACGGGGTAAATTTATCGACGAAGCCCGCCAAGAATAACTGAATGAGTTCTCTTGATTCACTCTTATTTCTCCGGCTCGTTGATGCGAATTTATCGCGTTTACGCGTCTCGTAATTTTAGCCACGCGACCAGCATGAAAATCCATCGGAGTTAAAAGAAAAAAGACAAAAAAAAAAGGAAAAGAAAATATAGAAAAAAGCTTCTATTCCCGTAATCCAGATGCATCGAATGTCGAGCGAAAATATTTGAAAAACCATCGTGATATCCGATAGCGCACGAATTATATCCGAGAATATCCGCGTTCTTTTTTCTCTCTCTCTCGCGAACTCTTAAAAACGCGCTTCCCTCCCTCCCTTTTGAAAAGCAGCCGACCAGCTGATTTATCTCAAGGTATAAAAATCCTTGGCAAGCGTTCCGTCCGTTTCCGACTGGATGCACGCTAATAACGTTTTTCGCCTAGTTTCGAGTTGTTGAAAGAAGAGACAGCTTGGAATTCGATTCGGCGTAATTGGTGTGAGGATTTTACGGATCGGCCTTCGGATATCGAACCGCCTCAAGACGGCGAGGATCCGCGGCGAAGCCCGGTTTTAATCTCTTAGCCGAGGGGTTTCTGTCTCGAGCGAAAATCCCAGGCGTTGCTTCTATTCCATGGATACCGGGGAAACTGTCCCCCAAAGAAGTAAACCGGCAAATGAAATTAGATTTGCAAAGTAGCGCAGCGGCGGCAAGCGTTTCTCTATCGGCCCGACTTGATAAGCGAAAAAATTCGATTAGCCTTATCGTGGCTTCGTTTCCGATCTTGGTATTATTGTTCCGAATAATTAACTCGTTGTCAGACGGCCAATCGAAAATAACCGATAAAGATTCGATTGGCCGAGAAAAGGAATTTTCCTTCTCGTCGTCTACGAAGAACTTAAGCCGGAGTAATTATTTTCCAAGGTAACCCGGGGCAACGCAAGTTCGCGATAACCACCTAATTCGCCGATATGACCGAGAGACTTAGAAAGGTCGTTGGTTCCTTAACTGCAACGGGAATATAGAGCTTTCATTCTATTCGGGAAGGTCCGCTGTCCGATCGGAATGCCAAGGAATCTCACTTTGGCGAGTGAAACTTTGGATGATATTGAAGTTGATGGAAATCGATCGGATAAATTCAATCTCCTCTCACAAGCATTACACGATATTATTTATTATTCGTTTATCTCATATACGGGATAAAAGGTGTCTCACCGGCGTGCAAGGAACAACGTGTACGTGTAAAAAGATGCAAAGGGTATAAAAAGAAAATTTGCCAATGGAAATTGCAAACACGTTGGAAGAACCGAAGAAAGAAATTTGATACGTCGTCAAATGGATTTTTAACAAGGCTACGATCACGATGAAACCAACAGGCTGAACCATCGTGACCACGTTTTAACGCCAGGAGGTTGATTCTCGAGATTAGTTTTATAGAATCTTTGCACTTGCGATGTAAATGATAAGTCGTGATTTCTATAGGTAACGTTAATGCCAGAAGAAAAAAGAAATTAATTGACGGTACTGTGGTTCATTACTTTTTATAGCCTTTATTTGCGAAGCATTCGAGGCATTTATGCTGGAGGAACCGCAATATCCATTTCAAGATACCCGTGCGGCTTGTACGTTTTCGTAGAACGATAGCGAGAGCGGTAACGGTAGGAAAATTCGATACGCCTTTCGTAACAATTTCCATCCGCGCGTACTCTCGCCATCGACTGATTTCCCACCCTTGTTCGAGCTTCAACCGCAACTATATACACTATCGCGTTATATTCGGGAAAGCTTCTATGAAAATCGTGTAATTTTAAAGCATCCACTTTAGCGGAGAGGAGAAACGTCTCGTTTATTATGGCTATCTTTTGTTCGTTTATTTAAGCGACTCCCGTGTCTGAAACTTTTCCTCCCTTATTGCTAGTTACGCGATGCTCGACACCGTCCATCGATTATTAAATTAATTAACATTTTTCTCTCGCGTTCTCAAGAGTTGTTTAATAAGATCTGTCGATTCCTTTCCATAGGAATTTCCTCGACAATATCGAACTATTTATTATTATCATTATTCTCGAGAGCAGCGTATCATCAAGTAACATCCAGCAGCCATTTCCACGTTTTCTTTCTCGGATAATCCCCGCTATTGTCTCGTTCATCGCTAGAGAGCAGAACAACGTCGCGAAACATCTTCGAAACTGTAAGAAGCATCCACCTTGAAGAGATAACGTTTAACCTACAGACGAATTCTTGCGGCTTGCAACCGCGATTTTCTTACTTTTCGTTTCTTCACCCTTCCTATTGTATCTTCGATTGGACGTTTTTTTTTTATAACGTTTGATTTATCGGGAAGAAAAATACTTAAAGTCCACGAAAGAGGACAATATAGTTAGAACCCTATCTCGTTGGTTCGCGCTGGCTCTGTTCGGTGTCGTTTTTCTTTCGTTATCCTTTGTTGTCTCCGTGATTACGCGCTGGTTATAAAGGAAAACGAGCCAGCACTCGCGCTTTAATCGCCGGACGAATCTAATCCTGAAATTGCCACTTGCGACGCAATGTCGATTCGCCCGATCGCGTGCCTGTTAAAGCGATCTCGGCAAGCACGGACCTCGTTCGGTTTTTATCTCAGTTGGTATCTTGCTGAAATTCTTCCGGCAGATACGCGAGTATCGTCAATGAACGAACAAACAAGCGTAAGATTTTGTAATTGGTCGATTGTACGCAAAGTCATAACAAAGGTGACGCCGATTACAGAGTGCTAAATTCACGTTTCAACGCAAAGTATCGTAGTTAACCGGAAGCTTATATCGATTTACCACGAATCGATCGCTTAGCGTCGGAGCCGCCAGATTCAGATTTGAAACGTCAGTTTTTAACTAACAAGGCCAGTACTTTTCTCAATGTTCCGCTTTAGTCGTGTACTTTAACCACTTATCGATTAATCATCTAAATGATAAATATATTTATTTTGAATAAAACTGCTCCGGAGTCTCGCATCTTCTTTACACAGTTATTCGAAGAAACGTGTCGTCCCTACAATCGATAGTTAAATAGTTCGGTCTTCGAAGAGTCGAGATCCGCCAAAGTGGTAAAAATCATAAAAAAATCATAGAATCGTCTATTATACACGGTGATCCGAGATTTCGAAATTTCGATCCGCGTTAGAACATTTAGAAAAAACCGGTTAGGCAGAGATTGTTGATTAATCCGGTCAATTGTACCGCCGATCTAGAACACCAAGATCGGATCGTGTACGTACGTCGATTTCTCATTCACGAGGCGTTCCGTCACACGGAACGAACGTACGGTTCCGCGGAATTCAGCTCGACGCTACGAAACGACGAGCCGAGAGGAAGTTCCTCTTTGGCTCGTCAAGTTGCAGCCCGACTAAACTGCGAGATAACCCGAAGTTATAGGAAAGCGTGGCATTGTAATATCGTGCAACAACATTTTCGTCGGCTCAAAGGCGTAATAAGGATTTGCCGTACCGGCACTCCGCACCGCTACGACTTCGCTTGTCTGCGTAACCCCTGGATAATCCTGAAAGCTTCGACGGGAGCGTCGCGTCCTTTTGTAATGGATCGAGACACGAACTTTCCGCCGTCTCTCTCTATCGATCGCCGTCGACCGGTTACGAGCTGAATTCGATGCGTTACCTCCTTCGTAGAGCAGGCAGGTAACTTGCAACTTTATCGTTTACTTGCCTCGTAATCCTTCGATACCACGATCTCGATTATGAACGTTAAAAGTATAGCCAAGGTTTATGATTCCAAGTTACTGGTCTTTGGCACGGTTTCAAAGTTTCAGGCTTGTTTCGCCGGAGTAATGCGGTAAAGTACGTTCGTGGTCTTCTTACAAACAACGATTTACAACGATTTAATTAATGTATTCGTTGCTATCAAATCGAGAATTCCTTTTTAGGAGCCGCATAGTTTTTCCCCGCAATTAAATCGAAGAATTTCGATGGTAACAACAATTTGTGACAACGTTTGTAGCAATTGTTTCAACGTAACGATTGTTTAAAGATTTCGCGTACACGCGTGCCGCACGCAGCCAAATTTTCACGCGGCATCGTGAGATCTGGTTCGCTCGTGCATCGTCCGAATCGATTCTTACTTACTAACGTATTCTCACGTACTCTTTGCCCACGCTCGCTCAAAATCATTAGATACTACGATATCTAAAATGTTAGGAAGGGACATTACGATAATTAAATGGTCTCGTAGCAGAACGAAACAACCAGTGTTAAAAGGGTGATAACTACCTCTGCTACTGTAGAACATCCCCAGAGTCCAAGAATAATTGTGGAGAAGTGGAAGAAGAAGAAGAAGAAGAAGAAGAAGAGTAGAAGAGGAAAAAGGGGAGGAAGCGGAGCAACGCTCGTTAACGAGATTCGACCGTGACATTACACGGACAAGCCCGCTCCAGTAGGAGGTACGTTCCCACGTTTAATCATCAAAGGAATTTTCTCGTTGGAATGCTGAAAGAACCGAGGCGGAAGCGTGTCAGAGTCGTCGGGAAGAAAACTGTCGTTTGCCCCGGTTTCGTAAGCAGCCGTGTACTTACGGCTCAAGCCACATATCGATCTCTCGACCTCCTCACGGCCAAGCGTGTCAACGTCGCATAGTCCTTGGCAATGTTCGTCTTTGTCTCGACTTTGTATGCGTCATTTGCTCCCTCTGCTCGTCGGCGGACACAAACTCTATTATTTCCGTCTTCTTGGTTCTATCTCGCTCGATCGTCCAGGTTTCTCTCGAGAACCCTCGAATCTGACATTTGGCCAAGGCAGCCGGAACAAAGGCAGCCTTGGGCGAGATTGTTTCGAGGCCGTTTCTTCTTCCTGAACTTGTCGTTTAACCACGACTTAACTACCTTCCATCATTCGTTATCTCTCTAGCGAGAGACGTGTTTCTTAAAAATTACGCGAAAGCGGCCGCTTCGGAAGGGACCAACGCGGTCGTTAAAACTCTCCTGTCCATCGTTAATCCCGGTTTTCATCCGCAATGATCCCCGATAAAGATCGTGAAAGAGCATTTGTCGATGAACGCTTCGTTTCCTGCGAATTCTCGTCGAAAAAACGCGAACAGGCCAGAAGGGAACGTTGGTAAAGGGATCGAGCCGTCGAACAAAGCGGTTCGTCCTACTTTTTTCCCATCTTATCGACATCTTTTAATCGCTTCATTTCCCGACCTATCCCCGTTGTTAACTCCGCGCACGTTACACGGAATTTTTTACAACGATTACGTCAACGTTGCACGGTTTCTGAGAGGGTGAAGAGGTTAAAAGTTGACGAGAAGTATAATATCCGTGGCTTGGTTAAGCGAAACGTTGGCCATCGCTTAATCAAGGATACCAGTCGCGATACCTGGCCCAAACTATCGTTTTTCACCAGAGATTAAAATCGTTGAAGGAATCAGCGTGTTGCGAGTCGTTCGAATCGTAAAAATCATTTAAACCATACTCTGAGTACTGTACGCGTGTTTATTTATCGTTTGTCACTAGCCTACTCGACAAACTATCGATCTCTTCATCGTCTACGATGAATATCCTGCCTCTGTTAAATCTATTAATCGTTCATCACCGACAATAAATTTTCCACGAAGCAGACCTTGCTTTTCTTTATCCAGAGGTTCTATCTAAACATTCGCAGTTCGCGATAATCTCGAAAGGTACACGGTGCCATGGAAAAAATTGGCAACTAGCGGAAGTCAAGTAGTATAAGTCAGTCGCGTGTCGGCCATTGGCGGAGGCGGTCGGCTCGGTTGACGTTTCAATTCATCTTCGGCCCGTAAATCGAACTGGAGCGTCGAGCCGGCATACGAATAAAGCGAAATAGAGCAGCAAAGGGTTAACAGCTGGAGAAAAGTTCTTTCGACTCGCTACGATTTTATCGCGTCGTTTGAGACGCGCACCGGCTGCCAGTCGTCGGGGAAGAACAAAGGTCGATTGAATTTTATCGGAGATAAACCGATGTTTTCCTCGGAGCTGTCGAAATCCCCGGCGGAATCCTTCTTCCGCGTTCTCCACGATCGTCGATCCGTTAACTCGCGACTCTCCACGGCTTTTATTCTTGCGTTCCAAGCTAGAACCTTTCCTCGTGTGTACACGACTCCTTTGTCCTAACAGAACAATCAACGTACTTGTGTTTTTTCCAGACCCACTAAATTCACTTGGCAGACGCGTAACTTTACGCGAACATTCTGCCTTTGAATTTTGCGCTGGATTGTCGCTCGACGATCATTATGCGAAGGGTACGCGGGAGAAACGGGAGACGTCGGTTTTAACGAATTTCATATTTTTTTCGTATGCTCCTGCGAGCGCGCTCTATGTAACACTGGTAACATCGTATTGGTTGGAATTAAAACTTGTCGAGTTTTACGGTACTTGTAAGGAATTTAGGTGCACAACGTACTTCTCATTTTCTACAGTTTAACGCGTTACGTACTGCTGAAAATTATAAGTAAAAGTTGGCAACGACGTAGAATAATAGGATTAAATCGATGAAAATATCCGAGCTTGCGACATCGTGCATCGAGAAATAAATTTTCGTTTTCTGAACGACGAAACACCACATCCCGTGGAACGCTCGTCGCGCGTCTTGGACTTGGACTAAGAGTGTCAAGGGGCAGATCTGATCCGAAGCAAGAAATTCTAACTCGTATTTCCTTAAGATATTTTTAACAACCGTTATCCTCGTGATCTTCGTTTTCTCACTACGGTGTATCGATAAATAGGAATTCTCTGTAATTACATAGTTACGTGGCCATCACTTATGTGCACGCAACAGCGAATAATAGGAAAAACGACGATTAAAATCTTAACAAGGTAGTACTTGCGGGACGAGGCGCTGTTTATCCTAAATTATGGGTAAAGTTGGAATCTGCGAGTCAAGAAAATTCTTTGCTCAAACACAGGAAAGATGTTGAAATCCCGCGGCGATCGTTCTATCGGACATACCGCGTGGTGCTTTCCGTTAGGGGAATACACATGGGGTGTGTACACGAGGGGAGTAAACCGCACAGCTCGTTGGACACCGTGGCATCATCCGACGTAAACACCGTGAGAAAACGGCTCGTCTCGCATAAACTGATCAAACTTTCCTCTACCGCTCGCCTCCAATCTTCCCCCACAATTACGCTTTTACGCACGTAAGATAAACATGGCCGGTTCACGAGCTCGAGAGCTTCGGTTAGCTACTAGGAATTTACGAACCACCGTAATCACCGTATCATCGTGATTCGAAGAGGGAATACCGCGAGAAAAAGTTGTCGAAAAATTTCTTTTCGGTGGACGAGAGACGCGCGAGATACGTTTCACGCGCTCTCTCTTTCCCATTCCATCGTTTATTTCGCTTCGTATCGCCATCATATAGACGGTTCTCGAGATTACCTTTTTCGATGGTACACGAGCGTAGAGAATTCTTCTTGCAGCAGCGTCGATTAATAGAAGTTATAATTAATTTGCTCGTTCGAAACGCGCATTTCCACGCAAGGGCGGAAGTTGCGCGTTCAAAGTCTGAAAAGTTGCACGGCTCGGCTACTTGCACGCGCGCGCGGCTCATAGAATTAGCTACACTTTTGACGCGGCAAAGCGAAACTGGCAACTCGTTCAAGTGCTATTTTTCACCGGCCTGCCTTTTTTCAACTATTCCCTTGCCTTTCGCGTTTCTTTATCACTTTGTGCCCGTTCTCGAATTTAACTAATTGCTTTTCCAATCTCATTTGCCTTTCAAACACCAAAGGACCTGCTGTCCATCCAGCGAAACACGCATTCATTCCCCTTTGCCATTCTTTTTCTCCCTCGTCGCCTTTTTTACGCGAAGCACCGAAATTCTTTCGATTCGAGGCGATTTCTCTTCTCCCGGTCCCTTCCTTATTCCCTTGCAAATTACCGAGATCCTTTCAGTTTCACGCTCTTTCTTTCCTATATCCTCTTCGTCTTTCTCCGTTTTTTCTGACTTTTTTTCAAGGGACAGAACATTCTGACCGACACGCGGTGATTCATCTTAACAGCAGGCCTGTTCCAATCAAGTCGCCCTTCGACGTTCCCCTTCTTATCGCCTGTTCTTCCTTCCAATCTTTTTCATTCTGACTCGACCACGCGAATATGGATACGCTTCCGTTCTTCCCGGCCCTTGACCTTCCTCAATTTCGACGGACGGAATAATTTTCTATCTCTTGTTCATCGCCTTTCTTTGTAGAATTTGACGCGGTAGTTATACAGATTTCATTGATCTCGTAGCTGAGCTTTTATTTCGTGGGCAATACGACTACGAGTGACACGCGTAATTGCGTGCTTTAAAACATCGTGACCGAAATGTTCTCAATTACTATCGGCCGTAGCGTGCTATAAAATCCCCTATAACTTGTAATTAATTTCTTACTCGTTACTTAACTCAGACCCAATCTAAATCTGACCCAAATCCTAAAAATATTTTTGTGCACGCGTACAAAAGAAATTGTTCAAACTTAAAGATGATCCGATTATTAATTAATTAATTTATTTATTCGTTTATTATATCGATGGGAAAAGTCTATCAGTAGTATAAGAAGAGGAAAGTTACGCAAGTATACGTGTCTGTAATATCGTAATTAATCGTAAGTACCAAGAACTTAATAACTGAGTCTATTCACGGCTAATACGTAATTATCAAATAATATTCGAGTATTTAAATGGAACTTGATTACCATGCATTAACAAAATCAAAAAATGCGCTGATAAAATAAAAACAAAAACAACGAGACACGTCAGATCTAAGACGATATAAGAGAGTTCATTGACGTTCGAGCGAGCGAGATGATCGCAGAAAGAGATCAATGGACATATGAAGTACCATACGATTGAAGCAACTAAAATAACCGCACAATGCGCATAACCATATACAACGATGCGATGTCCGACTGGCGATAGTTCGTGTCGTATGTTTTTGGATGCAACGTTAAGCTTAAATTTCTCTGTAACGTCAAGGCAGGTCGTCAAGCCACGTATATATCCCGGTATTTGCCTAGCCAGGGAACAAAGCCATGATCCGTGTCCGTGTCGCGAAAGAATTTGCAAGTTCTTCGAATAAGCGCGAAGGTTGTAGAAGCACGAGCGATGATATTTTTATAACGTTCAACGTGCGATTTAAGCCAGAGAAGAATGAAGTATCGAGGATCCTGCACCGAGTCAAGGCAACTTATAACAATATTGCCAAGAGGCTAATTATACGTAATTTTGTTTCACGGCCAAGATTACGCGATATTCGAGGCAAAGACGAAAGTCAATAGACGGACCGACTGCGCACAGCGTTTCTTACTCGCGTCGATTCGAAATCTCGATCATCTGAAACGAGCACGAACAATCGGATGCTGGACGTGTACCGATAATTGAAGACAGACAGACGCGTCTCGCGATCGGATATCTCGAAGACTCGTTCGAGTTGGCGATTAAGTTTTCCAATTCTCGGTGTTAGGAAGTTTCCATGCAGTAAAGGCAGGTTCCGTAGCTAGAGCACATTCGTGATACCCAAGGATATGCTGGCTCCGATGGAAAAGTTTTTCGTTCATCTTTGATCTGCGATTTGCCGAGCAGATACGTTGACGTAACTTAACTTCCGTCGATTTTACGCCAGCTTCCACTTTTCACAGCGTCGTATATTCGCGCTCCTATTCGACGACGTTAAATCGTGAAAAAGTAACCGGAAGTTAAACCAGGATCGCGCGATCCAGCGATACTTTCCTCGTTTGTGGAGTCGTTGCCAGTCGGGGAAACGCACGAACGAGCGCGCTTCCTCGATTTCTTCTTGCCGGAGAGTTTTCGCCGCTGGCGTTCCTTTTCCCCAAAGGCGCGTCTCGTTCCCTCGGGGATTCGCCCTCCAAGAAATTATACTCGTTCGTTGTTATTTCAGAAGCTTTTCATTTAGCCGAGCTTCCATCGCGGTGAATTCAATTTTCCTCCGGCCGCGTAATCATTTTCTGGTCCCGGCGCCGCGCGCCGCGCGCCGCGAAGAAGAATTCCGTCGTACACTGACACGTACGCGGCACGTCCGTTAAGCGTTTGATGCATCGCCGACCTGCGGAGTTTCGCCAAGTTCTTTTAATCGTTTTTTCAAGGAAAGAAAGAAAAAAGAAAAAGAAAAGGGCAAGAAAGGAAGAGAAAGAATCGCAGTTGCCCGAGAGAGTTCTATAGACATAAAAATTCCATCAGCTGTTCGTATGTAACGCGAAGATTTTTATTACGCGACCGAAATGGTTCGCTGTTCCTAATTTCCATGTGAAAAAGCAAATTCAGTTGGTTTCTAGGTCCGGGGGCACCTAACACGTTCCACGGCTTTTCATACATCCTTTCTGCGTGGGTATTAGGGAAAAAGGAGCGCGATGAAAGCCGGGATAAATAGAAAGAGAAAATCATAGAGGAAGGAACGCAAGGCGATGGAAATTCCTGTAGACTTCATTGGAAAGGAAGTTAATTCCCCGACTCGTTGAACAAGGTCGAATTTCCAACAAAGTCTCCTTTAAGCGCCTTCTCCGATTTCCTCTATATATCGATTAGTTCCCTGGCAATCTCTTTTCCTTCATCAGCGGTATGTACGTTTCTTTCTCTCGCTTACATCGTCTCTTGTCGCGTTCAACGTTAATTGTTACCGGCGTGCTACTCATCGGCGAGGTAATCTTTTTACGAACGGCCCAGTGCACACTCTCTCTGCAAGAATGTCTCTGGGGAGCATCGGCTAAGCGGCCGCTGTCTACCAGCCTTGGCTGTCCCTTCAAAGGACGTTGGTCCATTAGCTTTTAACGCTGATGCAAGCTTTCCCTGTAATCCTGGTCGATCTTGTCGTTCCAACAGGGACCTGTTCCACGCGTCCTAGGCGTCCACAGCCTTTCGTCAGCTTCCGGGATTGCTATCTTTTTTCCCCAACTTATTCACTTATTTATTTATTGTATTTATTGTATTGGAATTTGACGTACAAGGACAGGCTATATGGATTGGCACGAACGAGCGAGAATAAGAGAGCATGAGCATGCGTGAAGGAACGATTGTGGTAATTAAGAATTCGTTAGTGGACACTGGTGATTACGAAAAGTAGGTTCGGAAGAAGCGTTTCTTTTATCTGGCGTTGTCATTTCATTCTCGTGGAATCAGATTTTCGTAATTGCATAAAAGTAGTATACCAGCTGATACGAAATTTTATATAATTTGATTCAATTATGTGGTTGGTATGTAAATGTTGTAACGAATATCACGTGGCGTACAAGTACTTTCGTGCAGCCGCTGCAGTTATAATTAACAAGGGTATATTTCGTTTTGCGTTTCTCCCGACCATTTCTTCTTGAAGAAACGATCCAAAATTTCGAATAAATTGCATGCAACGATAAATTTCACGAATAGAAACTAACGATTTATTCACGGGATCGACACTTTGATACTTGATAGATATGGCACATGTAGGAGAAAAAAGATACGCTGTTACGTTAAAAAAGATACTCTAATAAAATCATTAAAATCATATTGAGATTTCACGACCGTAATCGTAATTAGCGACAGCATGGAACTGACGACAGTGCTTTCGATATAAAATCGAGAAATTATCTCGTTGCTCCGCTTGTTACCAAGCCAGGCTTCTCCTCTTTTTCTAAAATCAACGTCGATATTCGCGTCGTAGCATTGTACAGTCTGCAATGCCACGCATCTATATTTCCTACAATATCAAGTCAATCGTTTTCCCCGCGAGAGTTTCGCGAAATAACTGGCTGGCAGAGTAAAGCAGCGGGCTTCGCGGGGAAATTTGCGACGGCACGGTTACCGGGGTTTCTGTAACAAGCGTGTTACTACAACTCCGTAGCCTCGTAAATTCGTCACGTAGCTGGAGAACACCGATTGGTAGAACAGAGAAATCGGGAGAAACGTTCGGTTGGATGCGGGTTTTTTTACGCTCCGGCGACACTGCGTCGTTTTATTCAACGATTTGCGTATTATACAACGAGACGGAGAATTATACGCGAAGAATTTTAAACGAGAAAATGTTTCATTCGAACTCCTCCTCTAATCCCTTTTTTTCTGTTTTTCATTAACCAAATGCGCTTTCGAGATAAAAAATAAAAGGTATCATCAGCCTCTGTGAAACATTAACGTCCACCGTGTTCCATAAAATCTCTTTGTTTGAATAAATATAGGATCCTTTAAAGAACGAAATATAATTTAGCGACGAGTATAGTCTTCGCGACACGTATGAAACTCGACCGAAGAGAACATCGTAGATAGATTTATTGCAATACCAGCCTCCTATGGTACCACACAACGAACCAATGAACTTGGTTTACGATATTCCTTATCGACACTCGTCCCTCCGCAGCATAGCTCTGTGATCCGTATTGCAAATTCTCTTTGGCTCTATTGCTTCTCACCTCCCTTCCAGTCTCCTTCTCCTGGTCTTAACATCCACGTAAGGTTACGGGGTATAATCAGCAACGATAAAAAACGAGCTGACGGTCCAGGAAACGCGAAGGATACACAATACTAGGCGTTCGCAAACATTCATACATATATATATCAAAGTTCGAAAGAGCTACTTGACACGAGTATAAATCCAGTTCTCTGTCCAGTTTTCTCAGCCATTTCACAGACTTTCCCCTCCTTCTTCGTCGCTTAGCACCTCTTTCAAACTGCAAAGCTTCTAATCGCGTGTTCCATCGCGCATCTCCAACCAGTCAAGAGGAAGTTATTATTACGTTACACAACCGCTCAGTATTATACGCTTGGAATAACTGTTCACGCTGTATACTGGTTTTCCACTTGATGCCATATGTTTGCAGTAAATATTTTGTAGCTTACGCGTACATTCTCAATCTCGTTTTTCTCGTAGAACGCAGAAATCGAAGCTTCTCCCTCGAAATATCTTCGCGAATGATCGCGCGGAGATGATCCTCCGTTGCATCGTGGCGAAGGTTTTTAAGGCGGCTTGGAAAGATCGCGAAGTAAGGGTGACTCGAGTAAAAGCAGAGTCGTAGGAAGATTCGATATGTCGAAAGGAGGTCGATTCGATTCGCGTCGTTTTATCCCGATCGTTCCGCGGTGGCAGCAGTTTGCTTTTTCCGCGTCTCTTCCTGCGGCTTCCCGTCTTCTTCGACCACATTCGAGCGAACAAACATCCCTCCACAGACATCGCTTCACAGACATCGCTCGAGAACAACATTCAACCAGTGGCCGTAGCCTCCAATGCTTTCTCTCTCTCTCTCTCTCTCTCTCTGTTTCTACCATCTCTCTCTCTCTACCCTGCTCGTTCTCCTGCTCTTTTTACCTCGTAATCGATATCGAATCAGCAAACGCGAAATAATGGAAAAATTACTTTCTCGTTCGTTTCGAATCATCCGGACGTGTCTTTATTAATACATCAACTTCCATGAATGAGAACTAATCCCACGGGGGAACGCATTAGGAAGCTGTCAATGGCGAAGCGTTGTTCCGCTCGCGAACAGGTGGCCGCGAGCCGAGCTCTTCCACAGCGCAGGTTGTCTTATCGATTCCGGTGAACTCTCGAAAAAGGACGAACGTGTTGGCTATCATTCCTATTCCGTCCAGTTGTTCCATTGCTACGTGGAATTCATTTATTTATTATACAAACAACTGATATGACTTCGTAAGCTTCTTGATGGCACGTTGAGCAAGAACAACAGCATGATATCCAGACAGTCGACAATGCTTTTAGCTAATTTACTAGTGAAGATTATATCAGATATCATCTTTCTCTTGTTCAGTGTCGGAAGATTTAAATTATGGTATCGAATGTCCACTATGACAGACCATATTATACTGCCAATATTCTAAGCTTGATCTGACAACGCGACGGTATAGTGTTCTAAGAGTGTTTGTATTTTCGAACAAGTTAAAGAACCTACATATCGCCTTATTAAGGTTTTGCTTATTTCGAGTCTCGTTAGACAAGATTAGATTTCGTTCCACCTGCAGCATCCACTGGAAGCAGTGACATCGCGGAATATATCTCACAACCTCTGTCCAAAGGTACAAAAATTAAAATATCGCGATTGCCTTGGTGGAAGTGTCGAATAATTGAATCGAGAAAGCATATGCGCCAGCTGGTATTATATATTTTCTATTTTATAAAGTAAACTTTCGCGAAACAGCCATCTCTCTTTTGTCTTCTCTAAACAGCGAGAAAGCCGTGGACGCGTCTGAGAGACACGACTCTCGGTTAAAAGTTGGTGCGGTGCGGCACGGCGTATCGGTGGCGTGTAGCTTACAAGGAGACTCGCGAGACCATGAAGCGCGACAGGTCGATAAATCAGGAAGGCAGGAAGAGCAGATGGAGGAGATGGAAAGGGACGCGGACGGAGGAAAAGTTAGCGAAGCGTCTTTCGTATAAATAAAGCGTTGGCGTAACACCAAGCGAAACGATCTCGAAAATTCATCAGCGACCAAAGTTGCCAATAGCCTCTTCGAGGCGGTATTTTTGTATTTTTCGCGTTTGTCTCTGCATAGCATCGAAAGACGGGAGAGACGGTCGAGATAAATAATTCTGAATCTGGCACCACGCAACCTAGAACCGCTCTGAATAACCGGAGACTTTGAATATCGTGTCCAAAATTTTGCTCGCGGTAGTTAGGGAGAATTTTCGTGGAAACGTGACTCGGTTTCGTCGTAACATGCTAACCGTATCGATCGGATCTTGCATAAAAACGTTCGCGGACACGATTGTTTGCGTTACATTCGAACGTTTATTGCCCTTTGCATGTTTGAAATTAAGTTACGTCAATATTTAGCTACAGTATTGAGATTGCCACGATGATTATTAATACGCACTAAATTGTGGTTCGGTGGCAATCGATTGTGGTTTTAATCACAGAGATGCGAGAGAGAAATGAGAGATCAAAGGGAATACTAAGAAAAGGGGGGACACGGACGGTATTGCATTTTCTTCTCGACTTCCTAGCCGACACTCGCGTAGTCCACGTCGAAGGATACTTCCGAGAATTTTGCTTTTCGCGTGCATTCCACGAACCACGAAACTCTGTTTCGTTGTACCGTTATTAAATGCACGCGAGCCAATTAAAGATACGAGCGAGAAAATTATAATGCGGTGCATTACGATGCAGTGGTCAATAATGCAAATTTCGATGCTTCAATTAAATACATTCTTCCCAAGCGATTATTCCTGCACGATACAATCCGTTATCCGGTATTCATCTCGGTAGTAAAAAATTTCGCAGGTAGAAGGGGTCAGTTCGTCGTTTTATTTGACAAAGAGTCGCTGCTGCGCCAACGTTTAACAGAGCGTAACCGATCTATCGGATATCTCAGAAGGGAACAGCAGGCGTGTAGAGAGGGTGAAAGAGGGTGAGCAACGGTGAAAATACACAGGATCAAGGCTGGATTTTCTAGCCGTTCAATCGCCAGTAATCAAACGTAACGTTTATGAGTTGGCGATAAGGACGAATTCTAGGGGTTGCTGGGGCGTGTAGAAAGAGGATAGCGTTAGAGGGTGGATAGTGTTAGCAACGATGCAGAAGGTTGCACCGGCTATAGCGTGGTAGAACGGTCAGAGAAACGTTTCTACTCCTATTGGAGCCGAGAAGGGGTTGCAGGCAAAGCCACGAAATCCCTCGTGACTGGAGTCGACCCGTAAAATTTCGTCTCTTTTCTTTCTTAGGGGAAACGAGGAAACGTCGTTGCTATCCAGCTGGTTTCGATTCCTGTGGAGTGCCGGTATATTGCTACTCAAAATTTTACGAATACGCAACGCCTTTTCGTCGTAAAATCCGCTCCTGTATAGGAAGTGCAGAATCTCCTGTAATCTGTGCTCATTTTTTTCCCTTGTTTTTCACCCTGGCTGCCGGTGAGCCTGGCGTTCCATGTTTTATTCCAGCGATGCGGCGGTAACGAAAATGAAGAACGCTTTTTGCCGACGAAGAAACTTTCCCGGCTACGTTTTCGCATACGAAATGCGAAAGCGTTGCAGGTAGATGCGCTCCCGCTGTTACGATCTTCCGTTACCGCGATTGCTCCGTTACTTCGCGACTTTATCGTAAATAATTCGTTGCAAACGCAGTTGTTACATCGTCCTTTTGCTAAACTGCTCTCGCGAAACGCGGCGATCTTTAACACATTCGACCAACAAGCAATCCCGTTTCTAAAAAACTCGTACCGTGATCGAGGATGTGACTACAGGGGATGCGCCTTCTGAAAAAACCATTCTCCTGACGAATGAAACTTCCGAAGAACGAAGTATATAGCATGGTCATAAGGATCTACGTGTTTGATCCTTTCGACCAATTAATGTGTCTTGAACCGAATGTCTGTACTAAATGCATATACATAAGAATCTACAATATACGTTTGGTTGTTTTGGCGAATGAAACGTTTGAAGATCGAAACGCATATACTCCAAGGAGTGACGATATAAGAATATATGTTTGATCGTCCTGAAGAATTAAACATCCGAAGACTTAGGCTCGTATGCTCGTGAGAATTCTATATACGCGATTGTTGTGACAAATTAAACGCTTCAAGACCAGCATGTACGTGGTCGTAAGAACCTGTCTATGTATTTGATCGACCTGACGAATGATACGCCTGAAGACCGTCGTTGTTCTAACGAGGTAAACATCCGGAGACCAAAGTCGTATAAAACGACACTTCCGTTTCCAAGTTTCTCATCGAACCGGCTCGTGGCGCTAAATCCACGGATTGAAAAATCTGCATTTTTATCCGGCCAACATCCGGCAGGATCAGTTTTCAATAGCGGCGTTTCCGTATACCTTGGAAAAGTTGCGTCACGGGCGGTCAATCTCGTGCTTCGTTTCACGAAAAGCGGCCGGAATCATGGTTGAATACACGGCTGAGCTCTGTTTGCTCGGTAGCCCTCTTCCTCGGAGAGGAAGGTAGCGAGAAGTACTCGAGGTATCGGGTCGACACTCGATCTGGGATTTATCGCGAACGATCGTCAATGGCAGGTACGTGACACACATTCTCTGCTGCTCCGGGGTACACAGCGGGACCTGTGATGCATTAAGTCCACACAGCGTACACTCGTACACTCGCCACGAGCTTTGGACTCTAATTATAGCGCGCCACCCCCGGAAGCTCTCGCAAACAGTCCACCGATAACAAGGAGACCAGGCAAAATGGCGTTATTGAATTTGCAATTACGCTTCTCGCTCGGCGATCTTTCCTAACCCGAGCTTTCTCGCCTTCCTAATACCGCTAATGGAGCATTCTTTCTGTTAATGTTTTTATTTGTGCTTCCACTCCAGTTCCCGTGTAGTATTTTTTCTCTTATTTGATTAATCCCGGTTTCCGGAATGGAGCAATTTTGTTACAACCGGACAGGCGGTGTTCCATTGGAGTTAGGAGGAAAATTGACGGGTCTCGATATTAAAACGTTAAAATAACTTGCACGTTGCTTGATTAACACGCAGTTTTTTAAACACGTTCTTTCCTACCATGTCCCCACTTGGACGCGTTTCTATCGATTGTTTCACACGTGAAGAATGTCTACATCGTTGATCAAACTCGTGGATAATTATTATAGATCGAATGATTTTTTATAGTTTCTACTTTCTGGTCATTTTATTACGAATTTGTACGTGTCTCATAACGTAAAACATAAAGCGAAGCAAAGTTCGTTAGAATTTTGCAATAAGTGTATACCTGTCAGTGTTCTCGTGTTTATGGGCAGCAGTAATGGCTTCAACATACTTATTTAAATGTTCCTCGACGTTGTTTCTGCATAACTCCGTTTGCTTGTGAAACAGTTCGTGTAACAGTTTGTTTGCTGATGAAACCGCTGGCTCGGAAGTAGATTACCAATATCGAATCGCGGGGGTGTTCTAGCCTCCTTACTTTGAGCCAATGCTCGAGCTCGTAACTCGCTTTTCGTTTTCTGCGAGCTAATTGACCGTCTCGTTTTCCAAAGTAACGAGGACCGAGTTCTATACTACTTTGTCCGGGAGGAAATTATCGTTTGTAACGCTATTCTTTGGAAAATAATGGCCGCTCGACGAGTTCTCGAACGTTTCGCAAAGAGAGAACTTATCTATCTTTCGCGTGTTGCCAGAGGCTGGCTGATCGTCAAGAATAAATTTACCCGTTCGAAACGATACTTATGAACGCGGCCGCGACCAAAGTACTTTTCTATGACGAATAGTAAATGGGTCGGGTATCGATCCTCTCGTTGGTGTTCTCGTCGCCGCGTGTACAAGTGAACTGTGGCCTAGAAGAAAAGAAGGTCGATCGGCAAAGAGGGTTTCGTCCGATCATCTTTGTCACGTGCTTGTATTTTTTAACGCTAAAACCATCGGCGAGATTAAAATTAGCAATTTGTTATTTTTCATGGGAACTTCATAGATTCGCGATGGTCTATAGTCTACTCTTGGGAATTTAAATAATTCTCTGGAAAATATATAAATAAAAGCTTCTTTCCCTTCCTCTATTTGTAGATAGGCCACGGACTTTTATACGCTTACGCGAAACTTGAAATTTAATAATCGAAACGATCGCCTGTCTGTATAAATATCTGCACTTTAATTAGGATCCACGTACTTTTTCGTATTTCTTCCTATTTTTGCCTCCATCTCTTTCACGCATGTTTTACACTTTGCCCATTCGTCGATCATTTCTAGCGTCAATCATATACCGGTTAACACACTCGCTGCTATAGTGTACGTCGCGTCGCGTCTATTCAATTATTTGAAATAATTTTAATCGGGACAAACAAAAACGCGGCCAGTAAAAAAATATCTAGCGAACGAAAAAATTGCACAATTGCGGCAGTTAAACGTGCTTCTTTTTTAGAGTATCGGCGAATACGTTGCAACTTTAATCCGCAACCATTTCCCCCTTCCTAGATGTTTTCATCATCCGCGAATTTAACTTGATTCGGTAAGTTAGGCGAATCGTACGCTTCAACGGAAATTTATTAAGACAGCAGGTAATCCTGGCATTTGAATGGTTCGCTGCGCTTCGTCGAAACGGATTATACTTTTCCGGTGTATTTGCTTTTCGAAGCTGGCATGAAATATGCGTACGTGCCTTGAAAGTACTTGGCAAGGAAAGTTACAGAAGAGCGTACCGTTACTCGTGGGAACCGCGGCAGTGTTCTTCAACCCTCCGACACTGGGGTGCACCTGTTTTTCCCGTCGATCACCGGCTTTTCCCCTTTCCTCTCAAACAGCACGAAACAGAGGCAGAAACAGAGTGTACGCGTACACTTCCAAACAGTGATTCTTATTCCTTTGCATTTTTGATACTATGTACGAGGACCGTGAGGCGAGAGAGGCAACGATTCTTCTTACTTTTCTTCTTCTTACTAAGATGACTTAAGAAGGTTGAGAGTTTCAAGAATAGGAAGAAACTTTCGCCGATAGATGGAAAGATGGCAACAAATGTTGGCATTATAAAGATACACGTCCATAATTGAATTTTAAATGAAAAGAATTCCTACAAGCAGACTGGGGGAAGATAAGTTGCTCGGATGTTGCGAATTTGTCATTCTAGTAGAAACGTATGAGTTATATTTGCCAATTTTCTGATTTTTATATCACTCGCAGATTACCATCGTTGTTTTAAACTTAAATTAACGCGATACAGTGTACGTTAGAACTCGGTCGGTAACTCACTAACTTTAATTGCTAATTTTAATTCTGCATTGGGAAACGTTATCACGATTAAGAAAATGATCTACGGACAGAGCGCAGTTACGATGATTACGCTTATTTCGCTCACTTTTAGTTATAATGTTAGCGTGTGCGAGTTTAGCGTGCCCCATTCCAAGTTTGGTGAAAATAACACGTACTTTTCTGTTGAAAAGAAGCGCGCAACTTTTATCAAATATGTTTCACGTACGTATCTCGCGTGCTGCATGGATGGAGCTGCATTTTCCAAAAAAATCATTTTCCATGTTTCTTCGTGGGATTAATATTGCTGACCGACTCTATCTCTTCATTGGATCAATTAACAAACGCAGACGAGCGATTATCCGCATCTTGTGAGATTAATTCTCTCCTCCTCTTTATCCGTGTTTTGTGGTATAGGGCTATTAACTGAACGAGTAAAATAAATAAATAACGAAATAATTATTAGCCGGGCAAACTCTCCACAAAGGGATAAAGATATGGTACAAAGGGGACAAAGATGTGGTACGGGGGAGAATAAATTACGCACGCAGATAATATACAAAACGAAGAAAAGAGAAGGACGAATGCAGAAGGTTTGAGTTGAAAGTCGCGATGAATATAAAAATTAAAGTATACGTTCTAAGGAGTGTCTTAAGGCTGATAAGAATTGCCCAAATAGATAGACGTCACGGTGCAGAGAGTTAACGAGGTGGGCAACGAGATAGCGAGTCCGAGAAGTTTCGTATAAAATTAACAGACTAACCAATGACGCGACGATTAATATCTTTAAAATATTCAAGAATAAATAGACGGCAAGAATACAAGAATCACAAGAGTGTGAAACGAAGAAACAGTTTGGGTAATACGGAGTCAGTCGACAGCGTGTTGAATTTGTCCGTTTTCGTTTTCATGCCTAACAAAACCCTGGATATGAACGCGATGGTAATTAAAAGAACGAAAATCTGCAGCATTTTTGAAATATTTCAGTTGCTATACAACGAATCTCCGACGATAATACAGAGGTAAGTGGGTAAGATTATTGACTTAAGGCCTGAAAGGGACAAGGAAGACGCTCTTTGCGCAGCGTAGCTATTATTTTTCGAGAAAATCGTGGCCCATTTCGAGGGCAAAGTAATGTCTTGTAGCACTTTTGAGCTTTCTCGAGGCAAAGTTTTCGCATAACTCGAGGGAGAAGATAGTTTGGTTCGGTAGTTTGTTGACGAAACTTATTCCTCTCCGGTGTGTCATTCTTCTCGACGAGCGTTTCCCTCGTTGAAATGAATTTCCTTTGTACCGTGGGAACCGTCGATTTTTTTTCGTCTCGCTCGCTTTCTTCCTCCAAGAACAAGTAATCATTCGCCAGAGAGGATAGTTATTAAAACGTTTTTATTTCGTTACTCGAAACAAAGGCTCGCTTTTTCAACTGTGTGTTGACTTTTATGGATTTCCCGGGAGCGGAGTTCTAAAAACGGCACCACATTGCGGTCATCAAAAGTTGAATGAGAAACACGGCGTTTCCATTCTTTCGGAACCGGCGTGTGGGTGGGGAAAGAATGAATAATGCACTTATTTTAATCATGCGTGTTGTTGCCGAGCAAATATTGTCAGTACCTCTGGTACCACTGGAACGTGACCGTTCACAAAAGCCTAAAAAATATCAAACAAACCCAAAAAAAGAATATCTAAAAAAAAAAAAAAAAAATGAAGCTAAAGAAGCGAAACGAGAATAAAACGGACGAACAACGAGAGAAACACAGACCGGTGAAAACAAAATTCGCGACAACGACGAAAATTGTGGCAACGAACGCACGGAGAAGCAACAGCGCCATAGTAAGAAACAGAAGAATACGAAGAAGTAGAAGAGGAAGAAGAAGAAGAAGAAGAAGGAAACAAGTTAAGAAAAAGATGCAAAAAGAGGAACAAGGAGAGAAAAAAGGTAAAGAGAGCAGGAGTTGAGGAACAGCAGGAGAAGAGAGCTTTCGTTGGAAACTTTATCTCTTGGAAAGTTCCGACTCACTAGAAAAGTAATTTCGCGGACGATATGTACTCGACGATACACGCGACCCATGCTACGAATCTCTTCCGGAAACAACCGCGCCTCTGATGTAGAAAGAGTATCGTCCGGTGCGCGCCACGAACTCTGCATTACATTACGTTGCTCGATATCAAAGCTATGTGCGTGCTAGCGACAAGTTCAATTTCTTCCTCCTCTAATAACAAAAATGTGGCGCTTCGCTCGCGTCGTCAAATACATGGGCGCACGGATATTCCAAGTCACTAAGACTTGGACGATTCCCAGATCTCGCCTCGTTTTTTTCTCGAAACGAAAAAGCTTAAGGGAGATTCGACACGGATTCGCTTTTCATCAGGGCGAAAAACAAGGGGTTTAGTCCTGGTTCGTGATTAAAGTGCTTAATTAATACGGTGTGGACAATGGATTCAGGTGGTTCGTGGGTTTAGCCAACTCTGCTCCGCCTGCAACGATGTGTAGACCATGTAAATACCCGGTGTTTTTCTTAGCCAGTGGTTGTGCAGCTTGCAAATCACAATGCGGCTTTCTTTTTAAGCATCCGAGTAAACGATAAATAAAAAATCGGAACGACGTGACGTTACCGTTCGATTTGCAACGCACGCACGCGCACGATGCGTTTGTGGCGCGGATTTTGAGATCAGAACGTACGGAGATTCTTCAAAGGGCGGCCCATTATCAATCTCGACGAGGAGACGGCAGAAGTTTAGACCGCGTTTAAGAACTCGACGTACGGGCTTAGAATGCGGTTTATGAAATTTCCGTTTGACGACATGGCTTGACGAGCAGCAAAATAAATTGCGAGCCCGAGGCCGAGGATAAAGCGATATAAGGGATTAAAACACGCGCGTGTCTCGCTGTTAAAACGCCTGTTTTTATTTACGTGGTGTATTTTATTCTATAGAGAGAGAGAGAGAGAGAGTTGAAATCTCTATAGAGATAGAGAGAGAGAGAGAGAGAGAGAGAGGGAGAGAGGGAGAGAGAAAAGGGAAAAAAGAAGGAAAGGAGAGAATAGTACACGGCAGATGTGCAGCTTTCTGACAATGTTCTTGACTTGACAGAGTGAAAAAAACCAGCTGATGGGAAAGTCTGAGAAAGAGGTCGGAGCAGTTAGTCTCGAAAATATTCATCGCCATTAACGGGGATACGCGTGAATAAATCAAAGCGGTTTAAGCGACGAAAGCGCATAACTATCCGAGCATCTCTTTCTTTTAACGATCCGTTTGTACTCGAGTTTTGGACGTTCGCTCGTTGAATTTGTTGGCTCGTGCAGTAGAGCGCGAGTTTCTTCGTTGGCTGTTTAATTCTTCGGTCCTCGCCGATAACTTTCCTCAAAAAACTACCGGGGCACTTGGTGTGCTCGCGAACAAGAACAGCCGACAGCGAGCCTTGATTTATCGTCGTCGAGATACTCTCTCGAATATTCTCTCTTGTATTTAAATATTTCACGAAAAAAAAAGATAACGTTCAGTTCGCATAGATATTTATTCTCCTGTGTTCTATTAAACGAGACTACAAATACGGCAAGAAAAAACGAGTCACACGGCACTCGCCCCTTTATATCAATTAAATCATTCTTTCAATACGCGACACGCCACACCGTGTTGCGAATTTAGTTTTTCACCATTACAGCAAGTTATCGAAAAGGTCAACAAATTTAACGAGGATCGTTTTTGCTGCGAGTCTTTCAATTATCGCGTCAACGAGATAAAGACAACGGTCATCACCGTTTCAACGTTTGTCAACGCCATGTTTCCATCGACCAGGCATCTAGCTATGCGTTACAGGGCGGTCTCATTCTCTCTGCTTTCCACGTTTGGCGCGTCTTCTTTTTTTCAGCTTTTCAACAGCCGGCAACGCAACTCGTCGAACGAATATTTTTCGCACGCTATGCAAAGCTTTCCATTAGTCCGTGAATAGACGCGAGAGAAAAGGGGCGAAGAAGAAGAAGAAGAAGAAAAAAAAAGGAGGGAAACTCAGCGACTCTCTGTTCTGTATCGCGAATTAATCGGTCTGTCTGGCCAGAAAAATCATTTTCCACGGTTCCTCGTGCGTTGATTTCCAGCACCGGCCGTCTGCGATCCCTTTCATCGCCAGCCTTCGCTTTTTATTCACCCATCTCCGGATCGCTGTTGTTGTACGCATTTGATTTTACAACCAGCGACGTTCCATCGTTGCGCATCCGAGCGGAAGCAACTTGGATCTCGTGTGCCATGTTATTATCCGTTGGTTGAACGCTTCATTAAATGCGATCATTTTAATGACACCGTGCAACGTATCCGGAACGCTTTTGGTTATTTCTGTCAAAGCATCGTAGATCGAAATGAAAACGCTCCATTTTTTCCACCGTGTTTCATCGTTGATTTCTCCTCTCGTTTTACCATTACCATTTACCTAACTGCTTCCTTCTCTCTGTTTCTCTCTTTTCTCTCTCTCTCTCTCTCTCTGACTCTTTCACTCTTCATTATCGAGGATTTTACGGTGCTCGTGCGTCGATGCGTGGACGCGCGCGAGTGCTCGCGAATCGTTACACGGCACGGCACGGCACGGCACGGCGCGGTGCGAAAGTTAAAAATTCAATGGCCGGTCGTCGATGCGACTGGATAGTTCAAGTTAGTTTCACCCGCGAAGTTATTTTCGAAATTTCGAGGGCCATCGTCGAAACACACCGAGAGCGAGCGCGTGCTCGTTTTTCAACTTCTCGAATTTAATTTCGTCGCTGAACGAATCACGGTTTCGAGAGCGTACAGCTGTGATAGAGAGTTAGCGGTGGGGAGATCCTAGGGGTGACGTCCAGCTTGCTACAATATCACGTCGTACCGTGTTTTCCTTTTTTCTCCCTCCCCCGCGCTCTCTTTCCCTCCCTCTCTCTCTCTTTTTGTTCTAGTTCGAGTTACTACCGCCCGGCGCATTTACACACATCGAGTCTATTTTCCGAACGCGAATCATACCCTTCGCTGCGTTCCAAACTTGCACGAAGCTCGTGTATTGTTTGACTTCGAAATTGATTGTTCTTCGCTTCTTCGTCGGATGTTACGCCTCGCTGTTTCTCCTGTTAATCTGCCGATCGATGTGTTTCTACGTATTATATCGATAGGCTATCGTTACATTGGATTTCGATGCTTATTTAACCGTTTGACGCATCTGTATTAATATAGGATCGTTGCACTGACGAATTATAATACGTTAATAACCTATAAGATCTTGGCCGTCGTCGCTAACGACTGTCGTATTCTTCCTCAAAAACTAACTGTCAGACGCTATACAGAGACTGATAAACTGGCGAGCTAAGGCACTCGCGAACCAATGGACCGTTATTTTTTCAAATATTAAATTGTCTGTTCGAAACCATTCGTCGATGCATCGCTGCGTGCCGCGTAGATTTAAATTTCAAAGTCAGCACACCTTGAGCATTCGAACGTAAATGAATTCGCATAAAGGATAAATGAACCGCGTAAAGTTGTCGGCTTGAGGGCAGGAGCGTCTCGGGAATTCGTTCCCCGAGGGCGGTTAATGCCGGGGCTGTCGTGGTTCGCCAAGTCTCGCGGGTAGACTCGGTCGAAACAAAAATTGGACGACATCTTAGCGGAAACGGGAGAAGGAGCGGAGGCGGTCTCGGCACGGAAGTTTTCTTAAGTAAACCGGCAAGCAAAGTTTCGTAACTAGCGAGCAGAAATTTCCTTTAGTGGGTGCGCTACTCTATCGAGCCTGAATGCCGTTCTTTGTGAACAGCGAGTGACAAAATTGTCGTCGGTGCAAGCGGCCAACAACTGTCCTATCAAACATTACGCACGCTCTAAGTTCCTGGTTCTTCTTGGCCGACCATGTTCTCTTCTTTTTTCTTCGTCTACTTTGTTCCTACCTTTGTCGTAAAAGTATCACGCAAACCCGCGTGAAAAACTTTTTTTCCGACGTAAGCGACGAGCCACTGTATCGAATAATTATACGCACACGCGACGTCGCTCTCTTTTCCCCTGTTTCACGATTTCGGTGATTTTCTTCCTTTTCTACTCTTCTATCTATACCTTATTCATCCTTCTTTTTGCAAAAACATGGCGGCAAAAATCTGACACTGAGAACTGGAATATCCAGCAGCAGAAGTTTCATTCTGCTGGAACATGCGAACAATGGGTAGTAGAGGGAAAAAGGGGCAAATGGCTCCGCTGAATGGCAAAAATGGTAGGGGGCTGGAAAGTTTAGAGGCGAATCACACACTCGCTTGTCTTGTATGAATAATCTCTTAGTTGCTCTAAAATGCGAGCCTTGCCTTTTCTATCGCCAAGTACGTCTAATGGCTTCCGCTTTTATACAAACTGTCAGAAAATACGTGGCGAATATTTATAGGGCACTTTCTAATCAGTCAAACGACGAAAAATGGTTGTTTAAGTAATTTTCGTTATTATATTCAAGTAAAAGATACGTAGCACGAACGGAATAAAAAGACGTCGTTAGCTGATTCACCGATACCCGTATATTTCTAGCATATGAAATAAAATTCCTGGAAACCTCGGCGTTGGACGAAGCAGCGTTAAACGCATCGACGCCACGCGCAACAGCGTGAATAGCAAAATAGAACTGTTTGTAAGTTGAAAGAAAAAAGGAGGAGAAAGAAAACTGAAACACCTTTGTGATCATTTTTCATGATCTTTTTTTCACGTCTACGATCGGACACACAAATATAAATATCTGATAAATATCCGTCGCATATTTTATGACACCGCGTATACTGTAACTGCTTCGAACGTTTCTCACATTTTCAACATTGAATTCCGGCGATTTTTACGCAGCTATGTACGGTAGCAAAGGCTTGAAATTTTTAATTGTTTGTTCGTTAAATAAAGATTGCTTTTCGCATCGCGGGACAGCGATAACGTCGATCAACAACAATCAGTGTTTAATCGAAATGGACAGGCAGAACGGAAAATCACCGGTCTTTCACGCCTTGGAACTTTTGTTTGCACGCTATCTTATCGATTCTTCCTCCCTTCCGCTTTTCCATTCTGTCTCCTCGCTTTGTCAATGATTACAACGCGAGTCTATCTCCTCTTCCGTTTGTGTATTCATACTCGCTCGCCACGGAGGCGTCTCTCTTTGATCACCAAGCGAGGACGTGCGCTGGCGAATCGGGTACAGAGCCAAGCTCCCTTTCCCTTTCCAGTTCCCTTTTTCGATTTTCCAACGCTGTGAATCATCCGACGATATCGCGCTTCTATCTCCGCGCTTACCAATAATTTCTTGGACGCTTTTGTAATATCACGGCATTAAGACTTCGTTAACGTAAAGATAAGTTTACGGACAAAGTTGCTTAAAATTTTACTACGGATTTGAAAGTTTACAATTTGTCAACATTTTTAGAAACGTGATCCGTCCATCCCGGACACTCGCAACGAGTATTATCGCAGTTAAAATATTTTATATAATTTTGTATGTTTTATGCGTTTCATACATCTCTGCACCTTTGAATTTCCTATAAATGCAATGCACACACATATAGTTACCGTTTTCACTTATAACGTTTACTTGGGAAAATACATTTTTAATCTGGATGGCGAAATCCTCGAATCTTCTACTTCGCGTCGCGTCCAGGGTACCGTCTGACAAATGGCAAGTCTTCTTCCCTTACTTTCTAATAATGCATCGTGGCGGTCTGTCGGCGATGACGCGTTCCAGTGTTCGAATTTACCAAAGTCTACACACTCTTTCTATAATTATTTAAACACAGCTGTAGTCGAATTTAAAACCATTATGAAATACGGCTAGCGAAGTAGAACGAGCGATGTTAAAATTTTTAGCGAGTTTGAGATGCGAAGGTCGGTTAATGGTAACTCCGTTTGATACTGTATTTAGCTGTGTCATCTTTTTACGTTTGAAGGAAACGATTTATGAAAATTTACCCATACTTGATTAGTTGATTGCGAAATTTAGTTTTAAAAATCCCTTTAGGCTTGCGTAATTAAAATCAAATAACGAGGCGCACGCTCCTATTCTAAATTTTACGAAAAAAGTAAAACGAGCAAGTATTACGCTTTTATTCGATAAAAAATTAACGAGTCATCGTTGAAAAAGGTATTGTTATTAAAAATTTTTTAATTCCCATAGAATGATAAAGCGAAGTACACAAAACAATTCGGGGAATAATCGATATACCGAGTAAAGTACACAAAATAATTCGGGGAATAACCGATATACGCAGTAAAGTACACAAAACTATTCGGCGAACAGCCGATGCATCGGGGAAAATAATCAACTCGATTTATAAAAAGCAATGCATTATACAAAGTATAACCGATATAACAAAGGAAATAATCAAATAATTAATAATAGTTTTACCGCAAGTAAACATACCACTAAACGCCATTTATATTATCTTTTACTAAAATTTTGAGTTTCTATAGTAAATGGTAATTTTTTATTTCACACGACGTCGAACGCAGTTAACTGGTCAAACGTAATTAATTCTTCTCTCTTTTCGTACTAGACTTTCTGTGAGTTCTGAACGTCGTATTACATATTTGCTATTAACGCTATCGTTACGCTCGACAGAGATCCACTTAATTACCCTTTCTTTCTGGTCCTTTCCATCCCTGATCATCAAGATAAATCTACCTAGCTTCGAATCGGGATACCGAACGCGACGAACCGTACAACGAATCCAAAGGAAACATCTTCCATCTCGAGTATTAATCGTCGACGATTAACATAGAGATTGTTCAGAGTATCGCGAACAGTTTTTTTCTTATGAAACGTACAACATGAATGGTTGGACAGAGGCGAGAAAAAGGCATTTGTTAAATATAGTATGTATCGGTTGTTCGGCTGTTTTGTTTTTTTAATAGTTCGGTTTGCATCGAAATGGCTGATAAAGCGGCTGAGTTTGCGCGCATAGCTTCTCGAATCCAGTTTCCAGAGTGACGTAGAGTATGGGAGAATCGTAGATCGTGAACGTTGCAACGTTCCGCTTTTGACGCATTGCCGTGCCAGAATAAATCGCCCTATCGTAGTTTACAGCTGTAGCCAAAGCTTAGCGTATTCTTTATCGCTGTATAACAAGCGTCCATACAAAAAATAACCAACGGATTATTTATTACGTTGTAAAAAGGGACGCTGCGTTTCTTTTCTCTATCGCTTTCTTCCGACTTTCTCTGATTTTTCTTTTAACTCTTCTTTCTGTCACCACGAATTACGATCGGAGACAACGAACGTCGCCACGAAAAATACGACGATGAACTGTAAAACGTTGGAATCGACGAGGGAAAAGGGAGCGCAGAGGATACGTGACTTTCCCGCATCGATTTGCGAAATCGCCGATTTATCTGCAACGTGTCCGATTGGTAAAATGGTCTGGCGGTAACTCGCTCGCTGTTTGTATCTTTATACTGGGATCGAGACATTTGCGCGTGAATCGTATATGGCGCTCGTCAATTTCACGACCGTTTCGGGGAAATGAAGCGGAAAGTCGAAATTGCGAGGGAAGCTAAGAATATGATCGTAGGGAATGCCTTTTGACTATCGTTTTAAACATCGATAAAAACATCCGAAGAACGATGTAGTCTCGTAAAAGTCTGTATACGCAGCGGTTACAAAAACCACTTGCACATATCCTTCTTTTCGAATGAAACGTTCTTTCGCTAGCTTCCAGATTTCATTTCCGTAGTATTAAATTTTTGTAATCGTATGAAAGTGCTACTAAACGATGCCAGTTTATTATAATCCCATCTAATTAATTAATTAATTAACTAATTGATTAATGTACAAATACTGATCGCAGTCGTTGTATTTAACTTCAGGGAGGCTCAAATATCTTCAAATATTTCGTAATAGCCTGTATATCCTTTATATACCACCGTTTCATCGAATACAACGAAAGCTAAGGGTGTATTTTCACGACGGAAATTTGCGTAATTAAGGGAGAAACAGGACGAGAAATACAAATAAGCTTTCGTCAAGCTGGACAGGACTTTCCTGTCGACGACTCGAAATAAAAGCATTCGCTCGAACGATGTTCGACGAATCTAATGGGACCAGCGTTATCGTCACACCGTGTCGCGATTTCTAGCCGCATATTTTACCGCTTAACGGCTCTGCTGGAAAAAAAAAAAAAAGGAAGAGCACACGCTCGTTCGTCTGATCGTTAAATTCCGAAATTGTCCCATGAAATCGTAAACAACACGCGTCGCACGCTGAATCATTTACGTCGTAATATTCGCCACTCATTTTCATCGCGTGCTGTAAAAACTCGCCGGCCGAGTGTTGAAATCATTACAGTTTTTCATTACTGGCACCATGTACGAAGTAACGCGTTTCCATGATACTTGAAACTATAAAAAGACCGAGTTTAACGACGTTTAAAAGTGTCACTGGAAGGCGGATGAAGATAGGATAAATAAAAGAAGATGATATTCTCGAAGTTACTTCGCGAGATACTCGATTCTTGCTCTTTCCTTTTCAGTTTCATACCAAGGGAACGATTGTTCGTCGATTTTTAGACTGTTTTGAGAACATAATTGAAAAATCTCGATAGAAAATTGTTTTCTCCATCAAATACATATATATATATGTATATATATATATACATATATATATATAAATTTCCTATAAATGCATAAAAATCCGTAGCCTAGTGGTAAGCGCCGATTAAAATATGAGACTCTCAGAAGCTAAATTAATCGATCGACTCTACCCATTAATTTTTTCAATTTTATTACATGGGAACGGATTAATCTTCAGTTCGCAAGTTGCAAATAATTCAAATTTCATAACTTTATTTACCGCAAGAAAGCGTACATGCATTCTAAATAGGAGATTCTAAAGTAAACTTGAGAAAATACTCTCTTCCGTAATGCCGCCGCTTTTCCCTGCCTTTCAATTAATGAAGTTGATCGATGTGGCTTCTGAACGGTTCCAATATCCCTCACAAACTTTCACACCGTGTAAGGAAAGATAGATACACAGACACGCACGCACGCACAGACGACGGCTTGAATTTACGAGATTTTTGAGTTCGAACAAGCAGCAGTGAGCACGGTGTGTTCGATAAACGGCCTCATAATGGAAATTCGGCGACAATAGAGAGCCGCGTATCGTATTCCGGCTAACTATCGTATCCTACGTTCGCGTAAAAACTCTCGATATCCTTGTGAAAAAGAAAGAAAGAAGAAAATACGTCGCGGAAGACGAGAAGTGGCAGGAAGGTCGCGCGTAGAATGGCGAATCTCGTTTATGTCGGCCCTGGTAACCAGGAGGAATACCGGTGAACTTCTGTTGTCGCTGCACGCTAGTAAAAGTAGCTTCTCGCTCCGCGACCCGACCCAATAATATCGGCGTGTGCCGCGCGAGAAAAACGATGCCACTTTGTAGCCAATTCGTCGTTTCGTTGCAACGTTCGCCATGGAACGACCACGATGGAGTTCCCAGCTGAGCATCGAACCAGCGAAAAACTCGATATATACGGTATATACGACGAGATGTATTTTCCACGATGGTTCAACGAACGGACCGCAGATCGCCGCACCAAAGAATCTTCGCCCCCCTCCCCCTTTCGATCGTTTCGACTTTCGAACCTCTGTCGTAAAAAGATACAGGCGCGTATGTTTTCCCCGCGGGATGTGTCTGGAAATGGAATGAAACGCGAGTGGTTCTTCTCGCTTTCAAGCCACCTCCCTGTTAGGGTGTGACGAAGCGTGTTTCGCGCTGGTATTAATAGCCTCGCTGTCGTCGCTCAGTTTTACTACTTTCGGTTGGCTGCCGCATCGTTTACTCGAATCACTAGAGGAATTCAGTTCATCCGCGACTTGCGTCTTTTCGTTTTCTTCGCCACTTCTCCTGGCTGTGTTCGTGTTCATCGAGTCGGGGTGTTTCTCGTGGAAAAGTTATAGCGAGGTCGAAACGTTAGTGAGTCTCGAAGGGACAGAAAGGTATTGGTTTTTCATCGAGAATTTTCATGGAAATTTGGCAACAGATATGGCGAGATAAGGTGCTGTGGGTTTGTCAGAAGCGAGATATATCAATTTGGAATTTGTTGTTTCGCTTGCCGCAGGTTACACACGGTGTCCCACCTAGCTTTATCATCTGGAGTGTCTCGTTTGTTCTTGACAGTATTAAAAAGTATTTCAGGAACAAATCGAGTGGTTTCGAGGAAAGTTCACCGATATTTTTCTGGATCGGACATTATATATTTCTTAAAATATTATTCCATTCAGCTGGCTATTCTCTATAAAAAGGTATTAGCCTGTTTATGTTGACAAACTATTAGTCTAGCAAATATTTTGACTCTAATTCGTGAAATCAAATGTACGATGGACAACAAGTGTTTTAACGCGTGTATAATTTTCACTAATATAACGTAATAATTACTATATATAAAACGTTAGGAGATTGATGCGATGCACAGTGGCTACTTGCTTGGCACGACCATCAAAATTTCATGTTATTTAAATGAAATGTATAATCTGATATAAAAAGAAAGAAGTTTCGTTGGAAAATAAAGGTACATACGATTCTAGATAGAAGGTAATTCCTTCTGTAGCTGCTGTAATTTTAATGGAAGGTTGTAAACAGCAGTTTGAAATATCCATCCATAAATAACATTCGCAACTTGAAATTGAATATGTTTCCACTTTACGATGTTACTACACGTTCATTTCGACTAGGTCAATCCGCGTGTCCGTGTAATGCTTTAATTTATAACCTCGCTATATCCTTTCCATCGAAAGTATTCATGTCAAATTGGAGCAAAGAGCATTGATAAATATTACGTAACCGGCAAATCACGACTGAATCTCATTTCCTAATTTTATGACAGAATTTACGATCGCCGTAATCAGAATCGTATTCTTCGTCCGAGATACAGCAGCGTGTTCGTTGCGTCGGTAAATCTGACTTTGTAGACGACACCGGACGGCTTCCGCGCAGAACAGTATTTGCTCTCAAGACTACAATCCACCCCGTTTGCCGTACACCGTATAACATAATTATTATGCAGTGGATGCGTGCTAGGTACGAAGATTAAGCTCTTTCATCTTCACCTTTGAACCATCCGAATAAAAGGAGAACGCGGGAAAACTAGTTTCGTTCCTTAATGACCTGCTCTCGGTGGTCTATATTCGCAGTCGTGGTTAAATCAGCGAGGAAAATGCGATGACATTATACGCCAATTGTTGTTCCCGCTGATTACGTATTATCTGTTCTTCTTTGAGAAAGATTTTTAATATCGTTGACAAGTAATTCGAGAATTCGCAACCATTAACAGTTTCTGCTCTCTTTCTTATCTCTGCTAATCTCCGCTGCAAATGTTCCTAATATCTTCACTTTCTTATTTCACGCGTTATTTGTTTCGCGTCATAAATTTCGCGCAGCCCTCTTAAAAATACAGGGCTCGCCGCTCTCTTTCTCGCGATATTCCAGTCTTTCGCCGTAATTCGTCTCGCTGGCGCGAACATTCGAAATCGCGATAAGTTTTACTCACAGCGAGGAGACGAAAATCGAGACTTCCGCGTGCATGGTGTCGCCGAGAAATCCGTGTAAGCTGTTCAAACGAGTTTGACAGTGTATGATGCGACGCATTCACGCTTCTATCGAAATTTCTATCGAATTTCTCAGGAGGTAGGTAAGTAGGTAAGCGACTATCACAACGCAAAACAAGCTGTTACTATTGTTTATATGAACTGTTCTTCTTATTTTAGTGCGCTCAGTCAGATCCTGCTGTGCTTCTCGCATCTTCTGACTCACCCGACATACTTGTGTGATAAATTATCTTACGCGTGACAAATAATCGGAACCGACATTTACATTTTTCTGAAACTTCACTGACACCTATTTCCACTATCTGTTCACTTATTTTTGTCCTCGACTGTATGTTCGATACGATCTAATCCTTTGCGAAGGATCCGAAGCGTATCTTGCTTTGTGTCGCAGCGATCTTTCAATTTTTTGGCAAAAGATCCGCTCGGCAACTTCAAATCCGCTTTATTACTACTTACGAGGACATTTCAAGTTTGTAATTTACTATCGAGGAACGATATCGCCGAAAATGATCACGAGGAAACTGGTTTAAATCGTGGCATCGGTCGATGAATCCTTCATTAGCCAAATGAACGAAATGATTGTTCGAAACTTGGATGAACCCGATTCCGGGCAACCGATACGCGTTATTGGTGACGTTTCATCGCGAATGGCGGTCGGGGCAGCGAGTGCGTCGCGAATCGGAAATAATTACACGCTGGTCCAACCAGCGTCTGTCCTTTAATTCCATTTAATCGCGGCCGCTCGTGAAAATTCGAATTATCGTGGTCGCTCGCGAAAATTCGAATTATCGCAGCGGCCTCGTTTCTCAATTATTCAGGACTTGCCAACACATACCGCTCGTCGGTGATAATTGCGCTACCACTGTGACGGAACGCGCGCGCGAATTATTCGAAAGGGATTCGCGATTTCCACTAGGGAAATGGAATTTTTAAAAAGCGCCATTTTACTAGCTCCATCGTTATTTATTATTAGATAGGAAGATCCGTACGCTTATACGTAGTCCGTTAGCGATAAACTCGGATCGAATTTCTTGTGTTAATCGAAGCGTTAACTACATGTGTGGCACAGATAGGCACGAATTACGTTTAGTGCAGTCAATTACTTTAACCATTGATTTATGGACCCAAGGGGTATCTCACGTACTAAAGTATCTATAATGATAATCGTTTATTTGATTTCTACCTCGCAACCAAAATATCCCATTTGCTTCTAATTTTTCTAACCACACGTCTCCTCCCCTCCATTCGATCTTCCTTATCCTATATTACTTTATCCTTAACCTGTATACTATATATTACGTACAAAGAATCTACTATAAAAGTTCTTTCTACTTTAAAATTATTATTAAGTTAAGCACCCTTACTAAGCCACTGCTAGCTGCTCTACTTATCGCGCCCTTTAATCTTTGATATTTCTTCCACCGTTCTTTTCTCTACCTTTTCCTTTTTCCTTATCTTTTCTATCTTCCTTAATCCTGTCAACCCCCAACTCGCCCACCTGTTCCAATCTTCTATCCCGTAGAATCTCTTCCACGCTTGTGTTTATTCTATCTATTCCTGTGCAATTTTCCATCGAACGTTTTAACGCCTCAATATTCCTTTCACAGATTTTACACATTCTTTTCTGTTCCATCCTCCGATATCTGTTCCGCGTTACCATGCATTTCCTCATCCCGCTCTAGCCAGTATGTTTCGACTCTTTCTATTCGTTTTTCTTTTAAATGCTGTGGCATCCCGACACATTGTACGTACCTATATTACCTATATCTATTATATTTTGATTCTTTAATCTTATCACCGAAACATTTGTGTTTCTAGTTGCTTCTTTTTAAATAAAAATTTCATCATTTTTACTAATAAGTTGGGAGGGGGGAGTTTATGTTAAATGGTAGGGAGCCAAATTGAGTTGAAATTACTCAACAAACCGGGTATTTTTTTGCTATTTAAAATACGACAGATGAGAGAATAAAATATTTACCTATTATCCACCGAGTTCGTTGTTGGCAGCTAAAAATATATTTCTCCACTTTTTTTATAATTAATCCAACTTGATGGGATGCGTTAATCAATGAATTAATAATTATACATTTTGTTGGTTTACTTTTGCTCTCGGTACTTTATAACTGATAAATCTAGAATGGTGACAACAATGGTGGAAAGTTTCTCTATTTAGTGGGTATATATATACGTATTTGTATCTCTCATTTGTTTCGTCTCATCGTCTCCGCAGTATTCTAAACGACGAGAGAAGTGTTGAAAATTCGTGCTTTCATATTTTATGAATTTAAACTTGGAAATAAAGCGGCAGATGCAACAAGAGGCATTCATAGTGTTTGCGAAGAGTGTCTGTTACGAAAGAACAGGTCAAAAGTAGTTTAAACGATTCATAGAAGCTAATGAATCGCTAGAGGACGAATAACTTTTGTGACGTTCATTCCTTCGTAAGTTTATAGTTTTTATGTTAAAAGATGTGCAGATATAGCCGAAGCGGCGATGGACTCGTTCAATAAAAATTAATATTTCAAGAAATTTGTCAATTGCACCCAAGCTTGTACTATAGATCGTAATTGTTTCACCTCCGCGTAGATGAAATTCGTCTTTTTAATGGTTTATGATGCTTTTCACTTAGCTTATTTTTCTGTTTGTCTGCCTGGATAGAATTTCGTAAGCAAAATTTCGCCCATTTTCCAAACAACCAAAGAGCAGAAAGTTGACCATTTTTTATTGGAAATGATATTTGATAACGGCTCGAAACGGTAGAAGAAAAACGGAAAGAGGAGAATAATCTTATTAATCAGATACCATTAAGCGATGAAACGTAATAATAATATACAGGGAAACCTATTAATACCTTGGCTTCTTACTTCCTGCGTTTTTCTTTTTAGTACAATATGAGAAACGCATAAATGATATCCTATTATGTAATGACCGCGTATGCCCAACAAATACAGGTTTCGTCGTATATTATTGTTACATTCAATTACCTAATAATACTTGATTAAGAAAATTCCTTTCTTCTGTTTCTTTCCGAATAGAAGCCATTTTCCCCTACATTATTTAGATCATATATATATATTTTTTTTTTTCCTCGACGATTTCACATTCGTTCGCAATTTATTTTCTCGCGAACATTCGTTAACCTTCGCTGGATTTGTAAGACGCGGTAAGTTATGCAGAGAAGCACGAGGAAATGATAGCAAGGGGGGCAGTAGTCGAGATTTCTTCGAAATTATCCAAGCATTTTACGGGTCGGTGGATTCCTCGAGTGGCATCGTAAATCAACAGCCGAGGAACGCGTTTTCTCCGAGGCTCGATAGTCGAGGAAAATTCGTCGGTTTTTCCGCGACGCAGCCCCGCGTAAATCACCGAATCACGTCGCGCTTTCATCGTACCCTACGTTCCTAGGCGAGGACGTCCGGGATGCGCCACCTGTCATCGGTATAAAAATAATCATGGAACGGAAGCACAGTCGCAAAGCTTCGTTTTACAGTGGTGATCTTCGATTCGTAATTTTGCAAGATTCCGCACGGATGCATCTGTGTTCGATTTCTGCCGCTGTGCTCGTCATTCAATCTGCACGTTTCTTCGCGAATATGAAGGCGTCGTCTGTATGTGTGCACGCGTGTGTCTGTGTACGTATACGCGTACACGGCTGCCTCTATAACTATTCGTTCGTACACGACGATCCACTTCTTCAACGCGTTATGACATCTCGCTAAATTTTCTGTCAATGTTACTCTCTTCCGTAGTCGTAAAAATTCTCTGGGCGCACATTCACAGGCGATAATGTACAATAAGTATCGTCGTGTCAAAGAGCTGTAGGAGCGCAGTGTAATAAAATATAGTCGACCTTACGGTTCAAACTCGCCGATAGACGCGCGCGTTCGCCGCGAAATCGATAAAACAAGCCCCGAGCTCCAGGTAAATCACGTACTCGTTCATCTTTCACGCACACACCAGTTTTCATAAAACTGCGCAGACAGTCTTAAAAGTAAGACCGCGAAACGTGTTCGGTGGAGCGGCTGAGGATCCGCAACGAAAGTTTCGTGGAAGAACACGCTTTAAATTCCCCTGTTCACGTTCGTACCGTGGACCACGGAACTTTCGCGATCCCCGTGGCCGTTGTAAAACTCCGTGCGCCATAGGGAAACGCGTTAATATCGAAATTACGAGGATAAAAGTAAAGCTGGTCCGTATAAACGAGTTCAGAGAGACGGTGAGTAGAGAGAGAGAAAAAGAGAGAGAGAGAGAGAGAAAGAGAGAGAGAGAGAGGGAGGGAGGGAGAGATGGGTCGCACGATGGCAGCTCTAATAAACTGCGCCTCCCCGTCACGGTTGAACCCAAGTTATTTATGGAGAGCTGCGCGTCGATCGAACGCCCCGTTTAATTGGCATTAATTAAGTAGAGATCGTAAATCGCCGAGCTGTCTAAAACGGTCGAGAAACAACAGGTTACGCGACCAACTGACACTTTTCCAACCGGTGCCTGTTCTTATTCGAGCAACGAAGACGAACGAGGGTGTGAATCGTCTCGGTGACCTGTTTTTCCCTCCCTTTTCCAGACCTCGTTCTTCTTGAAAGAGGATCATCTCTCTTTGAACGCTTCGACGATTCCTTACCACGACGTTTCCCTAACGGGAAGGTCCTGTACGCTGCTTCGACAGCCCGCGCGCTAGCTAACTTTTCTTTCACTCCACCGAGCCTGTCTCCGAAGAATAATTAAACAACGTTGTTGCCAGCCAAGCCGTAATTTCGTTTCTCTTCGCGAGGTTTTCTTTGGTCTCGATCCCTTCCAGCGGAGATATACGAAGGGGCCACGGGAAAAAGAAACGCGGGAATGTCGATTTTAACGAGTTCCGCGAGTTTAACATCATCCCGTACGCTCCCTCGAGTGTTCTTTGCCACTGGCTATGTCGCATTAATTCGAATAACAATTATCCGAGTTTCACGATAATCGCAAGAAATTTACGTGTACGACGTACTTTTCATTTCCTACGGCTTAATCTGCTATATATATATATTACCTAAAAGATGAAAGCGCAAGTTGAAAACGACGCGGAAGAAAATGAAATGGGAATGAAATGTTTCGTTTTAATATAATATCTACGACAAAATACGAAGTTGTGACATTCTATATCGCGATATATCGCGAAATTTGTCTTTCCCGAGAAACTTTGAAGCTTGACATCCCCCCTTTTCCTGGTGGACCTCTCGTATATCGATATCGAGTCCAGTTCGTGTCCGTTTTAAGTTTAAAGCGCCGCATAGTTCAAAGTACTGTATTTCTTAAAGTAGCGTTGTTAAATTCTATGTAATATTCAGTTTCTCCATATACCTTTCATTCGATGGCTCGATACATCGACAACCAACGAGATCAACGTGCGACCACCAAGGGACATGCACGTGTTCCGTCCAGCAGAACAACTTTGGCAAAATACGTATGCGAATATGTATTTACAGGAATATCGAGACACGGACCGTCGCGAGACTGTGTTTCTGTGTCCGAGACACGAGCGTATCCGTGCGTACTTCGGAGAAGAGGAATACGGTCTGACACGTTCTACGAGATTGGCGCACGGTATATCCGAGTCTTGCATAGCCATTTTTCGATACGAGCTCGCCTTCGAAATTTCTACCTCTTTCGCGCATATATTACAACTAGTTTCGTAATAACGTGCTATTGCGAAGCAGAGTCTTAGAATGAAAAATTCCATTCGTTTGATATTTCTCGGTTAACGGACGAAGATATGAAAATGGAAACGTAATTCGATTTTACGTCGCGGCCTTTCGATTCTATATTCCATTCCGACTTCTCCAAGATCTGTTTCATTTCTGTTTCGAGACGAGAACGCGGGTCAGACGGCGTTCATCAGCGAAGAGTTTCGAACACCGCCGTTGCGAACAAACGAACGGAACCCGAGAAGTTTGATTAAATAATCCCCACGGAAATTGAAACGGTGTTCAATAATATCAAACGACTCGTCGTACAACTTTGCGTGTAATTTCCCATTCAGGAAGTTACGATCCCCAAGCAGAGCCGTAACACTTTGAAATCTCACGATCCACTTTATGCATTTCCCGTTCCCTTTTTTCTTGTTTCTCTCGAGCTCGCGATAAGAGGACCTCTCCGCTAAAGACGCAACAGTCGAGGACATTTTTAGACCGGTACACCGGTGTAGAATTTCGAATTTATGGAGAAAATTCTTTCATTAAATGGAGGACTGTTATTAAGGCGTGAAACGGGATTTATGTTCTTCGCGCGATAAGCCTCTTCGCTATAATGGCGATTCAAGCACGGCTGTAGATGCAATTTACATAGAGCGTTAAAAGTTGACGAGCACTCGCCCTTAAATCTCGCCATTTAAAGGTATTCCGCGCGGTTTATCGTCTATAATTCTATCTTATGTCCGCTAAAGGCCTTTTCACGCGTTTTCAAATTACGAAACCTCCTTGGACGAAACGATCCCGGTTACTCGACGGAGGTATTACCTTAGTTTCGTATCGAACGAAATTCTCAAGGGATTTTAAACGGTATCAAAGATCCCTTTCCTCCTTTTTAAACGTTTTCATTCGTTTGAAGTTTACCAACGACCTTTTCTGTCATTTACACAGATTTGCATCGTCGATCTATTCCCGAATTGCAACTACAGAAAGTCGTTAGTAGATCCTAAAGTCAAGCAGAGAGTTTCGCGAGTATTCATTAAATTTCAAGAGTATACAACAAACGATTCGTTAAACACGTAATTGCCAGTAAAAAAAGTAAACTCTAAAAGAACAAGAGTCGAAGATTGTCTGTCTAATTTTCTATCGCCAGTCTTCCTAAATCTTCCCGACACAAGGCTGAATTATTTTCAATTGAAATAGCTTCGAAACACGTACACTCGGGAAATCATAGCCGCGGAATCAGCTCGACCACCGCTGGTCTCGCCTTATCGAAATACGTTCGCCTCGAAACAGAGCCGTCGTCGTATTCGTATTCCAACTGCCGTTTATCAATGAACGCCGAGCACCGGCAAGAAAAACGAACGAATTGGATTCTCGGTGGCAAGTTTCTCAGGCAATAGTTCATTCTCTGCAAGTCTCGCTTAATCTGCGGTCGAACATAAGGGGCGAGACCCTCGTCGATCCGACAGACGTTTATCAGAGAACGGCTCTCAGGAAACGCGAAAGAACAAACGAGACTAACTGCAGAAGTTTCTCTACCCTACCACTGGGCTACCAAAGTCCAACGACTACCAGTCCGACAACGACGGCGACGACGACGACGACGACGACGACGACGACGACGACTACGACGACGATGGTCGGTGGCGGGTAATTTAATCGAGCCGGCGCGTCCGGCCAGCAAAATTGCCATGCTGGAGGAACTTACCGTGACAAAGTGTGTAACTCCTGACGTGCCACACGGCCGTCCTTAATGACTCCCGGCCACGACTAAGTGGGCCGTACCACGATAAATTATGCTCAGCGCAAGAAGGATTTCTATCTAGCGCGCTACCACCGCACCCTATCGCTTTCCCTTTGTCTCCCGCCTGCAACCGAATGCTATTGTTCCGTGTACCTCTACGTCAGACGCAACGCTACGTTTCAACCTCGTCGATTCTTCTTCGGATACCACTGCTTCGTTTCTGTTCGCCCGTAGGAGATTTCCACTCGGTAAACCCGTTACCGATCCTTTTTCGCGGTTGGAGGCGAGTGTCGGTTGGTAAATAGTTTTAGGCAGATCGTAGGTCTCGTCTGAAAGAGCTTCTTCGTCGAGAGAGGTCATTTTTTAGCGAGTCACCACGGTTCTGGGAAACGATCAAACGACGTTGTTTGGCGGCCGAGAGGTAATCTCGTTTCTCTTCGTTACAGAGGTTGAGGTGTTCCCCAGTTTTGGACTCTATTCAGCGAAAACGTACATTGGGTGGTTCTCGAAACATTTTGGCAATAATGCTCGACTACGTGTCCATTTGGCGAAGTACGATTGGTTAATCGATTGTGGTGGATTCTTATCGAGGATCGTAGCGCTCGAACGCTGCGTATGCAGAGAGTACGCGTCAAAAATATCGAAACGAATGCACCGTGGATACATCGAAAGTTCAAAGAAGAGAGTTCCCTTTTTTTTCTGGAAACGCTTGAGAAAATAAACGCTTGAGGAAGAACGGGGCGGGACGAGTTTATTCCTCGAGTGTCTACGGAAAGGCCGACAGATCCGACGATTTACGGATCTGCGCTCGTCCCAAAATTTTATCGAGTATTCGCTTTCAGCCGCGTTTCCTTGTCAGTTACTTCGTTATTCCAATGGACAAATCCAAATCTTACTCGTCAGCGATTCTATCGATAATAGCCGGCGCGATTCCATTTACACTCTAATAGGATTCTATCATGAATTTCATTAAACGATATTAATGAAATCTGCAACGAGCACGCGAGAAATTTCGCTTTATCTGGCTGCACGAACAGCCTCTAAAGCATTAGCACCATCAAACGATTGCAGCATTCACGTTCGTGCGGCTCAAGGTCGAATTCATTGAAAATTGACGCTGCGCCGTTCCCAGTCGAAACAACATTTAACGATATTCTATCCGATATTTCGATACACGGTGAAACCAATACGAAACAAAAGGACGAGTTTCCCGAAACATCACACGTATTGCGGAGAAACGTTACCCAAGTATTCCCAGAAAGGGAAGCGTTTCGCTGATATCGTTGCTTTCCTGTCAATTTCACCTTTCCGCGTTGGATTTCCCGCGTCGAAATTGAAGCCACGTCGACGATCCAACGCGAGAAGAGATTGCGAGCACATTTTCCTGGTGGGGTCGATTAAAGCTCGACGACGGTACGCGTTTTCGTCGACAGACGAGGGAGCGTTAAGGGGAGAAGGTAGGCATTCAAAGCAGATGCATAAAGCATCGCTGAAAGTGGCACGGCAAGATGGAGGCAGGCTGCGGAAAAGACGGCAGAAAAAAAGAGAGAAGCGCCAGCGAGAAGCTGGAATCAGCAGGTTATATCATTTGCAGCAAGCCGTTACTTTACTCGTAAATTACAACAGGTTACCAGAGCAACGAGGAATAATATTATAACGGCGTAAACTGGGCGATAATATGGCCAAGATGCTGGCCAACTTCCCGCGCTGCATTTTAACATTTTGATAGTTACGTGGAAAATGGAATATCTGAGTCGACTGGTTGTATATTTATATTTTTAAATTGGTATATTCGGTATATTCGGACAATATTAATTTCTCGATGGTGCGCTGTTTTTTCTCTTTTTTTTCTTCTTTCTAATTACTACACTTCGTGCGCGATAATCGCATACTTTGGATAAAAAGTTCCGTAAAGATTCACTGAAATACTTTCAACTAGTTGTGCGAGTTGAAGATTATAAATTTCAAATATTGGAAAAAGGTTAAAGAATCGCTTTATTTGCAACGCACCAAATAGAATGAGTATTCTACTAGGGCCGTGAAAGATTCCAACGTGTCATTGTGAATTTTCCTGGATTTCCCTTGTAAATAAAATGTAACAAAATCATACAAAATAAATTAAAAATTCGATAGCTGCGCCGAAAATAGAATACTCGAATCGGCTAGTTAAATTTCTCTACATATATATTTTCGGATTGAACAATTTCCGAGCTATTTTAACTAATATTTCCTCTTTGTTTTTGTTGATAAAACGACTGGATGCAGCACGAATTCAATATCCTATATCTCGCGTAACAAATAAATAACCGAATTTTCGTCGATGTCGACGAATAAAAGATAGATTTACCAAAAAACGGATATCCATTCGCACCCACGATTTTTTTTTTCTTTCTCGATTCGTTTGTTGAAATTTTTATGGTGAGCCAAAACGCTGCGGTGCTGTGTCGTAACTTGTTCCGAACGTGTCTGCGTCGATCCGATACGTCGACCCCATACGTCGACCCGATACGTCGACCCGATACGACGACCCGATAAGTCGACCCGATACGTCGACCCGATACGTCAACTCGATACGTCGACCCGATAAGCCGACCCGATAAGCCGACCTGATAAGTCGAACCGATACGTCAACCCGATACATCAACCCGATACATCAACCCGATACGTCAACCCGATACGTCGACACCATTAAATTAACACCGCAAGGTTATTCCCAAACGACGGGAAATTGCGCTTGATTTTTATGCAGCTTGACCGGAAGCTGAACGGTTTAGCTTTGAGTGTTGAACGTGTTTGGAGGATTTTTTTCAGCGATTCAGGCAGAAAAATCGCATGGTCATATCAGCGCGCGGTTTATTGTAACCAATTACGGATACGGTTTGCATTTATAATCCGAATACCGATAACCGGCCGCTCGTTCGATTTCACGATTTTCGTTCGTTTAATCCTACGCGACATTCCGTTATCGCATGTCCTCTGATAACAGTTTTTCTTGCTGTTTTTTTCTATTTCGTTCCCGTTTCGGATGCTGTCATAAAGTAACGGAAGAAATAGAAGAGACGTCTCGGAATGTTGCGTGTCTACGCCTATGTTCGAGACAGAGATGTGCAAAGGATTTCAATTTATAATAACAAACGTATTCGTATTTCATATTTGAAAATGTTCAACTTGAAAGATACCTTATTTTGAGATATTTGATCCAAAGGATATTTTAACTTTAATTTTATCAAGTGCGGTATATGGAAGAGAAGAAAAACCTAAACACGAGCTAAATCCTTCCTAACGAAATCATCTTTTTTATCTTCTATTATATATGTATGTATATATTTACATTTCCGCATACATAGTACAAAATTGGCAGATGTAGCAATGCGGAAGCTTTAATCTAATTCGAAGTTGACGCCAACGCGTCTACGGCGATCTCATTCGAATCGGGATTTTAAAAAAGTTTCGATTACTTTGACGCGGAAATTTAATCCGATGAGCGAAATGGAAGAAGCAATCTTGTTATAGGCGGAAAAAGCGTTGCAGGAGAAGAGTGAAGAATCGAGGCCGCTGCATCGTAGAGCGAAGGCAACAACGGTAATCAATGTTTTCACCGTATTAGGGACGACTCGAGCGAAACAACTTGCTTCTCTTTTCTACTTGAACGACGTCGTTTCTCTGATCATGTCGTTACCAAGTACCTGCTCGTTTTCTTCGATTCGATGCTAATGAAATTATCAAGCAGCAGTTACGCAACGCTTATTAAAAGACGAGGAGCGAGAGACCTGCAAGAGGAAGGTGAAAGAAACAATGGAAAGTTGTTCTGCCATACTTTCTTCCTTCTTTCCTTCGAAATGTTTAACTTTTTAACTGTAGTACAAAATGGACTCGGGCAAGCTTCTAAATATAGTTCTATAAATGTCGCGCTTAAACACATTCGTTACTATTTTACATGTTGCGTCCAACGAATGAAAAAAACTTTGAACAATACCGCTGAATATTCCCTGCTGTGTTTTTGAGTTCGTGCGTTTCGACAGTGCGATTTAAGAAGAGAAATAAAGCAACGAACAATTAGCGAAAGAAACAACGACGATAGAAAACTGGGTACGGATAAACGATAGATGGTCATGCGTTAATAACAGCGTATGTCTTAATTCATCATACGTAATTGTTTCCTACAAACAGGCGACAGTTTTTGCGTGTCTTTTTTTTTATCTAACCTGCTAGAAATACGAATGCTAGAAATAAGAATTTTTAAAGACGAGGAGATAATCATTTTTCGAACTTTCCGCCGTTTCACTGCAAAAGGATAAATCGCTTTAGAATTCTCTTCGCCAACCACTTTTTCCCCATGCGTAAACAGGGCGTAGCGGCTACACAAGGTGGCCGAGTAATCTAGCATCGGTCGTAAAGTCCTATTCGCAAAATTACCGCGACACATTTTTTTTCACGTTCGGAGAAAAATATATTTTGCCGGGCGCTTCTGGCTGGTTTATTGGCCGCATAATACGCGCAACGCTACTGAATTATTCACGACCGGAATTGCTATGGTATTGATTCAGATAACTTTGAACTTTGTATCGTGGTAACAAGCGATCGCAGTATTTGCGTTTCCGTATACGCGTGCGTTTCTTTCAGGAATATTTCAGCCCTCTCGTAATTTCGAACACGAATACTTAACGGGAGTAGAGCTACTAAATAATTCCGTACTTGCTATCGAACAATGATTAAGTTAAGTAGTAGTTCGCTAAGTTGCACGAGTAACGAAGGACGGAGACGTGACGTGGAAAAATATTCCCGCTACTGCTAGATTCTGTGTTAAATTTAACAAGTTCGATCGCATTTCTCTAAAACAGCCTCGAAGATTGTTATATAAGCTCTATTTATATCTACGTATAATCTATAATGTATATTCCCGAAGTGCACGATAATAACAATATTTATCCACTGTAGTTGGCACACGTAAAATTCCATAATGTTAATGGAGAACCACTTAATATCTTGAGCGATGTTAAATTGCTATTACATTCTCGTCCGACCCTATTTCTCGTGGCTATAGGTATCTTTAGGTCGAATTCATAGGATATTTAAACTCCTAAAAAACACGAACAGTCTACAAATTTTGTATCGTCAAGTGAACAGATCTATCACGGAATGCGATGGTATTGCCTGGTCGCCGTATCGTAAGTCTCGATTCTCTACATTGTAGATTTTTCGCTAAACAGATTTTTCGTTCCTACGAAACTAACGATACGCAAGTAAATATTTGCCAATATGCAACCTAACTGTGACGTTTGCCTGTTGCAAATTTGTCCATATCTTCCAATAAAAGATCACCGGTAAAGGTTGTTTCCAAACAGCCATCTTTGAAAACAACACGAATGAAATTCTACGTCTCCTTAAAAATTCTTCTCTTGTTCAACACGGTTATCCAACTTTCGACTCGTTTCGACGAGTCGAGCTACAAGAAACAAAATCGCATCGAGAGCGTCCGCGACGAGGAGAGAAGAAGGCAGCTTAAATGGACGAAGGGAGAACGTCGATGGTGCGCGATATGGTTTTTGACGAAGGAGAATGGACTTTCAATCGTCATTCGAAAAGCTAAACGTAACGCGAAGGCGCGGTCTGCATAGCGGACGTGTTTGTTATGCAGTCACGGTGTCGCACTTCGCAACAGTTAAATTAAATGACCGTTCAGTGCAACCGTCGGAACAAAGAGATTGTTGCCAGCAGTTCTGCGCGACGCTTCTTGCAGTCAGACTTCTCGTGATAAAATTGACTGTGAACGAGTTGGAGAGCAACTTTGCTCGACAACAGCGGAGAAAGTAGCCTTTGTTGCATGGAAGCGACGGATAAGCGTTTTAAGCGTGCTACAATTGGCCGAGTAAACGGACGATTTTCAGAAACGTCACGTCGACCGACGATTACCGGAAGTTATGGTTTCGTCGCTGACTTGCAAAAATCGGCATTGCGAGTTCATTCTCTGAAGCGAAAGCGAAGATCTCTCAATCTTTTTGTCAGAGGAAATAGATTTCGTCTTTTCGAGACATCGTCGGTGAAAAAATGCAGATAAACGTGCAAAGTTTTATCCTTTTAGCGCGATATTTTCCAGCAAACGAAAGACAATACAAGGAGCATTAGCGCGTTTATTTCCTTCGGACGGCGGCATTGAAACGACTAGCTCGTCAGGCGGCTGAAGTTTCTATCAATCGAGTTGCTCACTGCCCCATATTCCAAAGATACAGATTAATACGCGTGATTGCGAACGCCTTTGCGATTTTTTATACATTTTGTGGACAAATTTGGCGACGTTAACGTCGCGTTAATACGATCTCGTGATCTGTTCTTTTTTTTCTCTTTTTATTTATCACAATGATGTTTCAAAAATTCATTTCGGACGCGTGAGTTATGTTGCGCGAAATCGAATCAGATAGAGATGCAGAATCGGCATGCAATTCCAGATAGCCGGGTCCACTGAATGACTTCTGGCGCCGGAACAATTGGCCGGAATCCTGGAAAAAGCAATTGCGTCCCACAGAGATAGTATAATCTTGATAAACACGAATATATTTTCTTGTTCTCGGGATAGAGTTCAGGAAACAATTTCGTTCTACTATAAAGCGCTTCTCCGACCGATTGTGGAGATGAATAATTGCTTTCGCGGGACACGTTATTCCATTAAACTTAATAATGAGTTCTTTGCAGACAAAACAAATAAAAAAAAAAAAAAAAAAAAAAAAAAAAAAAAAAAAAAAAAAGAAAGAAAGAAAAGAGAGGGGGCAAGTTTGTCGAAACAATTTTGCGGGTGTATTCGCATTGCGTAAATAATTTTCCTGTAGCCAATTCATGGCCTTTGCCGAGCGACGAGCGAAACAAAAGGGCGTCGCGCGAAGACTGTGTCAGAGAAATCTGTCTTTAATTGTTTCAGCAAATTAAACAGCAGCTGGTCAAACAATCTGGCTGAATGGAGTCTTTACGTCGTACAAAGTGCATCTCGTGGGGCACGTTGGAAAACAATGCTCGATTTTCCGGTCTCGAATGCTCGCTGGTTTTTCGTTCTATATCGTATTTGTCTACTAATTGTACAATCTCCAGTTTCGAGAGAATTCTTCGTGCCCTAGACGAGTTCCGCTGCGAATAATTTACCCGAAACAAACAACGAAGAATCCTTTACCTTTCTCATGTGCAACTACTTTAACATCGTCTGTTTGGCTTTCAGGGCAACCTTTTACAGTAGTACAGGGACTTTCAAAAAATTTGAATAAAATATTCGCTAAGATATCTAACGATGTATCTACTGCGTGGTACGACGATTCGAAACATTCCTCGATTAGCATGAAAATGCTAAAAATTCTCCTGCTGGAGAAATCGAACAATGAAATTTCGTTTGGCTCGACTTTTCCATCATCATCGTTCTCCGTCCCCGTACCGGTGGATCAAGCATATTTGTCGAGAAGACCCTCTTCGTTCTCGGAATTCGACGTTTCCTCGTATTCGCGCGAGCGAACAGCAATACATTTTTCTGTCTTCTTTATTACTTTCAATCTGCCATCTCGTTGCTTGTTCGTATACTTTCCATCGAATTATTTATTAAAATACTTATACAATATATATATATATATACATACAGGTGACGTCGAAACTCATATTTGCAAGATATAGCGTATTCTCTAATGCAGATTCAGTGGGTCCATTCTATCTTAATAAAAGGAGTCTGAAACGAAGCATGAAAGAATAAGATGGCCGTCATATTGATTACGTCGAAACGTTACGCGCACCTTACACAAGTCGGACCATTAGCTCCGGTTCGTTCGTAAACCTTTTATCACCGTGCTTTATCTCGACTTATCCCAACGTGATTTTTCATTAGACTCGCGCAATGGCCGCTTCGAGGTAAAGTTACCTGCGGTAACGTGACGCAACTCGGGTTTCGTTGTAATTACGCGACGACTCGTCTAATTTCCGCGTCCTTACGATTGTATCACGTTATAAGGGTGCTAAAGGGAGTTTCCTGTGTGTAGCGAAGCGGCATTACGCCCTTGAAGAGAACGCGTTTACCGTCTCTCAACGAGCATCGTGTCACGGTAATATCCTCTGTCTTTAATTTCCTCGTAGTCCTATTATTCTTTGGGAAAACACTAGTAACCGTATGGCCACAGGCTCGCGCTGTTTACGCCCTGGGAAAAATGGTAACGCTCGTGTTCCCGTGGAACATTATTTGCTACCTTGGCTTCGTAATACGAGACGCGTCGCTTGAAACTCGACCGGCCTTGCGGCGGTAATGATTTCATGTTATAAAGCGTTGCACCGTTGAATTTGATAGTGTTAAAATGTTTTCACCACCAGCTTTATTCCGCGTTACCGTCTCAACCCCGGATCTAGTTGCGTGCAATTGTTAGGTAGGAAAATATTCATTCGGTGTTTTGCCAGTGTTTCGCGTTGCTTTGCAGTTACGAACGTACTTTACATTCGTGTTTTGGCGATTGAACCGATTAAAACGATTAAAAGAGGACGTACAGAAAGAAATTATCGGCAAAACGATTTTAATTGCTACGTACAATTGCTTACAAAGGAATTCGAACGCGTGTAGATAATTTTTGCGAATATGTTATGAATATATTAATCCATTACACGAAATGTTCTCAAATTGTATCGTGCACTGTAACGATATTCAGCTAACCGTGGTTGTATCGGTAAAATTTCAAAAAAACCTATATAAAAGTTTCAAGGTATTTTCTACAATCGTATATTTCCCAGTGTTCGCAAAAGTATTTCCACGGCGCTCGGACAATACTTGCTCGGTGTATTAATTTCACGCTGTACACTACCAATCTCTTGCCAAATAAATATCTTGCAATTTCTATACACATTTTTAGACTGGTTTCAAATTTACCCAATACGATCACGACATCCATCGGTCGTGTCTTATTACAGCTGACAAAATTGAGAAATGTTTTACGCAATACGCACCATCATCCGTATAAGAGTTACCCATGGCAAGTGTTCGAATATTTTCAAGCCACTATATCACAATGGTAAGAAAAATACCCGGTTCAATGAAGCGTAACGCGGCCTTCGAAATTGATGGCACGACGATTCGTCCCATATTCAAAGGACGAATCGATTCGCGCGGAACTTTATTTCTCGACGATTCGCAAACGTCGTTTTTTCCCCCCTCTGGCCAAGAGAAAGAGGTCGTGGATCTCGTGACTCGACGTCGAACATATCGTCGTTGTTTCGCATATCGGCGAGATCTCACGGAATACCAGGAATAATTCTCCAATGATGTATCGGTCGTAACCCATCGGCAAATACGGCACGTTCTACGTCAGTGAATTTATTTTTATTCGCTCCACGTAGCTGGGAATGGAACGTGAAATAGTAGGCAGCCTAAATAAGGCTCTTTTACATGACTCACGATACGCCGGACCTAGTCATTTCGCGAGCACGCTTCGAGACAGAGGATCGACCGATGAATTTTCGATGCGCCACCCTTTTAGCCGAGGCTCGACGTGCCGCGTGTACGATTTAACTCGTTGACAAATTGCGAGTTTCCTTCGCCAGTTTTATAGGCAGTTGCTTGTTAGACCGTAATATGTGATGCACATGTTTTTTTTTAGATTAATCTCAAGACGAGATTTCGCGCGTGACAAGGATAAAAGCAAGTGAATTTTTCTTTTTAGGCTAACCACTGGTTACTACGGTTTCCTTCCCCCAATTTCTTGCTATTTTGTTTTATTGTGCATCGCGTATATTAATTCTTGACAACCGTGAAAGACGATTTAGGTTACTAGAATTTTCAATCTCTTGGACTATGTTGGCTATTTAAGGACAGAAATAGGCACGATTCAAATTGATTTGCCTTTACCCCATTCTGATGCTGCGGTTGGTCAGGAGTCTCTAGATAAGAAACGATCCGGGTAACAGATTAAATGCTTCCTATTCTCTATACGACCGAACTATCACCCTTGCCTCGTTCTTTAACCAAAGTTATATTTATACCCTACGATTTTTTTAGACATGTCCTGTTTCTTTAACGCGACTTCCCAACTCTTCCTGAACCCTTTAATTTATAATTTTTCCGATAATACAACATCTTTTAGCTGTAAACGCGCAACCGTTTACACCGCAAATTGTAATCCGTATACAAGAGCGTCGTACCTAGATTATAATAATAAAATAACGCGGAAACTAATTACCTTTAAATCAACGACAATCGTTTCGCCGATAATATTACTCTGACATAATTTTATATGGTGAACTCTGAAATCCTCTGAACTTTAAAATATTCCGTTCAACTCTCTGAAAATCGATGCGGGCTATTTCCAGTATTTCCTCGTATATCATCATCGACGAGTGTACTCCTATCGTCCTATTTTTCTCCTACGACCACGGGTACACCTTCCTTCGCGTTAATCTATACAAATATCGAGAACGAAGCTTCGACGAGGCAGAAAAGAAAGAAAACGAGCTCGTGTTGTTATCGTTCGAAGATCGCCGAATAGGATCACTGGCCGTGTTTTCGAGGCAACGTGCAAGAAACCAAACGGTTCGGCCGCGTTGTTAATGCATTAAAGATCGCATTGATACGAGTATTCGCCCGGAAGCATTAAATATATGGCGGCATAATCTGAATATGATAGGAACGCCGGCATTTGTATTCCGCGCCGTGGTTTGCTCTCGGCACCGTACGTGTTTCACCGCAGCCACTCTTCCGCTTTCCGCCTCTTCTTTTCCCTCTTTTCACCCCAGGGTGCGACGTCGTCTCGCGACGAATAATCTCGAGTTAGAGTTCGTATTTCGCACGCCGTAACGCGTAAGTCCCTTCCTCACAGCCTGTCCTCCCCCGATCTCAGCCGAAAACTTTGCATTTCTTCGTCAAATGATGTCCCCTCCAAGTTAAGACAGTCGCTCGAACAAGGTTTCATTTTGCGTCGTGAGTTTTTCCTTTGCGCGTTTCATTCTTTTTTTCCAAGTCTCTTACGATCAAAGGAAAAATCGCACCTCGTATCGTCTCGAAACGAGCGACAAGCTTCTACTTCCGTATGGCTCAACCGTCTGTATTTTTCCCAAGGCTCTTTCATATTACGAAACTTGCTTCTTCCTTTCTTAAGTTTGACAGATTCAAACGTCAAACAGGCGATCAATAGGGCAGCAAATTTTTGTAGATCAAGGCAATGCCAGTTGTTAAGCGAGTACGTAAAAATTCATTCTATGCACAAACTTCTCTAGAAAGCTAACCCCTCCGCGTCTACGTTTTGAAATAATTTAAAACGAGTTTGCAACTTGCTTCGAATTCAGTGGAAGGTTATCTTCGGCGTCTTGTATAGATATCCTTCGTATAACTGGAAGAATGGAGGAATGCGAAAACGTCGAGGTCCAAAGGCTTAAGCCCGGGCTCTTTCTTCGTCGCAAACAAGGTCTGTCTTTTAAAGCACGAGTGGTCGATTCAACTCTTCGACTTCTCCATGAATACCATTCGTACGAAGGATTTTGCGGAGAGAGCTCCTGTTATCGTTCGTATTTATACAAACCCGGGAAGGAAAATGCGGGATATTTTTATACGTCGATTTCGGAATTCGTATCGCACAATTTTCGGCGAACAAGAATGCTATCCGCTGCACCCTGGGGCATTTCTTTTGAAATTCCTTCAATCTTTTAGATCTGTATGAAAATACACTCAACCCCCTTCCGTTTTATATACTACGTTTACGCTTTTCTTTTTTTTTGTAGAAATACATTAATAACGATTTACATTATTTTCAAAGTCCTCTACAATTGATATTGTTAGAAGTCTACGCACTTTCATATTCGTATAAATACGATCGCAGAGACGAGACCGAAATGCAATAATTTCGTTTCGTTTTCTGAGCATTGTAAAGAATACATTCATTGGATACATTGTATACATTGTATATCCGTATCCTTTTGTACATTGTATGCTCTGCGTGTATTTCTGCACATTTAAACTTGTCATGAATGCACCAACATATCCGCAGTTCAACTTCCGCAGTGAAACGTTAAAAGTCGTAACTAACAAGTTTCATAACGAACGAAACGAAATTTTTTAAGTAGGTAAATCTTACAAATTACCGTTACTACCTTATTTGACGTAAAATTGTCAAATTGTAAAAGACTATACAATTGGTGTACAATCTACGACTCGTAACTTGTTAATTCGTTATTATTTGGTAAATTATTATACGAGCCAGAAAGAGAGAGAGAGAGAGAGAACTCCCTTACAGAGAATTAACCGTTGTTTATTTTCAAGCGAGCTTTACAAAGCAAATCACAATCTATGCAGACTGTAGCGCGCGCGGATTATTCGCGATTGAAATTTATATGCACAAAGAACGAGAAATCGGACGTCTTGCCGCGATCCTTTGATTTCCAACCTAACTCCGGTGTTTCGTGCATCGCTGTAATTATCGGAAGTACGTTCTAAACTGTTTGTCATAGTATGCCATGGGGAACTATCCGGAGATTTGTTAATTACCGTAGCCAGCGAACTCGCGCGCAGCAAATTTGCGTAATAAGAGAATTTCAACTTAGTTGTTGGGAATTTCCAATTCAAGGCAAAGTTGCTGCTCGTTTCATCATTTTGAAGGATGGAATCGCAAAATATGCCGTGTGTAAAGCTTCCGTTTACATGCCGTACAACCTATATAACTCACGTAACAAGCATATTCCCAGACTTTTAGCGTGCATTTCCATAATTCTCTTTCACTTTGCTTTTCGCTAGTGTGCCTTCGTAAATTTCCTGCGTTTTTTCCACGCCCCAACTCTCTTTCTGCGCGTTAACAATCGCGAACTTTGAAACTGCTCTTGGTACCGGCGAATTTGTCCGAAACTTTGCCAAAATTTGTCGGCGAGTAGGAGAGCGGAACTCGCGCCACTTTCCGCTATTTTCCGCGAAAAGCAACGTTGGTCGTACGAATGGTCGCTAACCAGATCAAATGTATTTTGGTGGTTGCGCATTTTTCTTGAGAATGTCCAGCGATTTACACGGTGTCTCGGAGGTTCGCGCCTCATTTTGCGTCCTTCGTTCTTCGACGAAGAGGGAAGTTGTGTTTCGACGCATCTATCTATTCCTTCCATTTACCCGGTGGACGAAAATAAGGTAAAGCGACGAGCACGATGAAGGATGGCTGACACTTTGATCAAACTGCTCGCTATATCAACGGGACGTTACTTCTTCCTTCGATTTTTCCTATTTTCCTTTCCTGAACTTTGAACACACGTCGGTGTTTCGACGATGATTCATAAGAAACGAGTCGCCAGAATTTATACAGGCTCGCAGCAATATTCGACCATTCGCAAACACCTTTTTTACGACTACGCTACGCGCGTAAATTACACGATCGTAATCTGCTTATCTACTCTCAGATTCGTTTGAAATTCTTCCAATATAATCACGACGATCGAAGCTCGTAACAGCGTCAACGAAATTTTCCAACGTTTCACGAAACACGCACGATACGGCTACGAACGTCTGTAGTAAATAAACCAAACACTTTTTCGGATCAGTCTGTTATCTGTTTCGAATGTTGCTTCGTCTTTTGTCTGACACAGACAAAAGACACGCTTCGTTGCTGAGAACGTAGATCGACTTTGCTTGTCAGCACCGAAAGAAATCTGGAGGATATTTCCAATTCGGCGGCAATAACGCCGATGCTCGCCTCTCGAAACAAATGGAGAGACCGGCGATGATCGATCGCAGACAACTTTGGAAGTTTCAAAGTCGGTCGGGATTGATTTAAATTGTTTGTAGGGCTCGCGATTGAATCTAGAAAATCGTGCATCGACGAGGTCGCGATTTATTAGCGCCACGGTTTGCTCCATTTCCTTATTCGATACACGGAAACGCTCTTCCTTTAATTTCCATCGAGGCTCAATTTTCCGTGAAATTCCAAAAAATTGAAGTCGTTTATCACGCGGCAAACTGAAACGTAAACAAAGTAACGCGAGTTATTCGGATGGAGCTCGAATAACTCGAACGATGCTCTTCTGGTTGCGCGCCAACTGAAATCCTGATGTTTGAACGAAGCAAAGCAAGTGCCGAAAGACGGGCGTACGAACGAAATAATTAATTACTCCAGCGCGGTTGGAACCGGAGAGCTGAACGCGAAAAGAAATCCTACAAGCGACGTACGTACGTACGGACAGCTTTCAGAAATCAATTTTCTGGAAATCTGACCTGCGCCGAGTTACAAAATTCAATCGGGAACGGAATAATGAGAAACGCGATATTTTTGTTCCAAGTCGCAAAAATATATATTTCGACGCTGCTGGCTAAAGTTTCGTGTATACAGGGAGTTGAAGAAAAAAAGGGTCCAAGACTTTAAGGACTTGTAGTACTCGACGCGAGTAGCACACAAAAATGTCCAATCAACGTCGATTTTTATCCACGTCGATGGCACATCCTTTGCTCCTTCTGCCGAGCGGTATAAGCCCCTGAAGTTTCGAATCGTTTCCCTTAAACACCCACATTATATCACCACATTATGCATTACGTAAAACATTTTGAAATTTCATTAGCGCGCAGAGACACAGGAGACACGAGTAACGAGACACGAGAGACGAGGCACGATTATCATCGTTATATTGATAAAGTTTGAAACAAACTTGGAAAAGTACATAGATGTGACGAGGTATTTGGTAGAAGTTTCGATAAAATTTCAAACTATTGCGTGGAACGCGTACGATACGTTTACGAAGAAACCTGTGTTTAAGAAATTCAAAAAATCGTTCGCGAAAGGCCTCGATTCGAATATATTCGCGGGCCACTCTATCTATAGCGGAAATAACGAGCAAGAATATCGTTAATAATTACCGAGATCTACGTGGCCAAGGGATTCGAGTGGAATCGTTGCGATATCCGTACAATCGCAGGAAAGAAAAGACAAGGAAAAGGGGTTGGAATTGATCAAAGGCAGAGTCGATCGCTCGGGGAGAAGGAAGCAAGATAAAGGATTGTGGAACGATTCTGGTCCCGTGGCTCGCGATTGCCATCGATCTGGAAATGGGTTTTGTCTTGGGAACTCGCAATAATGCCGGCGATGTCGGCGTATAAAAATATCGCGTGAAATAATATTTCTTTTCTTCGCGTTACCGCCGTTTTCCCTTGGGCCGTTGAAGCAAAATACAAATACAGGTTTCTCTCGACGCTCGTTTCCTACGTGCGTCGGTCGATGAGAAACGGCGTTGAAAGCGTCCCGGATGAATTCGCCCGACTTTTAATCATCGCCGATGATATCGCCGTGATCGGGGCAAATCGAATTTACGACAGAATTTTCATTTCAACGGGCTCTCGATCCGTTCTGTAAATTTCCGCGGTATTGTTTCCAGCGCGATTATCATTATCGATCCCTTTCCATGAAACATTTTGACGCCGGACGATAAGGGGTTCGAGTTTCGGTCTCTGATTCACCCTCATTATTCCAAATGGCTCTTCCGCCTGGTTCAGTTATCTTTCAGGTGCGTTTAATTACAACGGAACACCTAATCTCTTATTCATAACACGGGTATATCAGAAATTTTGGGCGAATGTATGTAGGATATCCGGTGGTGCATTTGAGCGCGAGTAACGAGAATCTGCCACGAATTCTACGGAGGATGTAAATCTAAAGTTTACCACTTTTTCTGTTCATATAGCAGAACGTAATCCCTTTCACGGAGATACGTAGTAGTAGGATTTCCGAAATGCGCGTGAGATTTAGCAGTAAAAGGATTGATATAAAGTACAGCGATCTAATTCAATGCAGCCACGTTACATAAATATTCTGTACAATCGCTCAAGCAGTCAAACTTTCTACCATTTCTCACAAATACGATAAACTATCCGGTCTGCTTCCTACGCATACTTATTCACCTGCATCGTCGAAGAATTCGTTGAAGAGCGAAAAGAGTAAAAGCCAGTAAGACGCGGAGGATGAATTTTTATGGAATCGTTCCACGGTTTCCCGGTGGTGCAGTTGAAGTTTAAGGAAAGCGCTCGCCAACGGTCGCTTTTGGCCGAGCACGGATGTAATCTGGCAATGAGCCACCGGCTGCCAAATTATCGGATAATTCGGGCCGCCCACTCGTTCCGGCCACGTCCGATAGCATCTTCAGGAGACCTTATATACCTTCCATGTTCTACTGTTTCTCTCGTTTGTCTGCTCCCTCCCTCCCTCCCTCTCTCTCTCTCTCTCTCTCTCTCTCTCTCTAGTCTCTTGCAAGCGGACCACGGCGTTGCTTCTGAAATTCTTGCTATATTGGCCTCACTCGTTTGCTCGATAATGTTCCTAATGCTGAGTGTCAGCTTGATCCGCTCGTTCGGTCCGATTGCGCGAAGCTTTATCCGCTGGATGGCGAGCAATGCCGCTGGAATAGGGTGCGAGGAAGATACGCTAATACTGCAACGCGGTAAGGAAACGTTGAAATTTTATTAAGGAGGAATATTTTCAATATAAATTTTAATATCAAGACGAACGCGCATCGATGGGTGAAATTTAATTAAGCCCGGCCACGTTAAACGATGATTTTGATATTAAAAGGTCGCTGCCAGCGAGGGAGATTAAATTTAACGAGTTCGATCTTTGAATTCGCCTTTGAAAATACTTCGCCGTGATCTTTCATAAAAGACCGCCGAGTTTACGCTTTCGAAAAATCCTTGTAATAATCGTCGTAAATGTTTCGCAAGGCTGACACATACAGGGAGAGAAAGTTACAAAGTTTCGTCGGACGATATCAGGCACAAAAATATGCAAATTAGCGGGACGCGTACAAGTTCTCTGTAACGCTCGAGAATTCAAAGGAACAGACGCGTATTCTTCTCTCGCGGCCTCGCGAGAGAACGATAAAGAAGAAGATTCCATATGATCCTCCGTTCAGTTTGTTGTCCCTGCGTTTTCTCAGCTTCATACTCTCCTTCGCGAATAAATAATGCATGAATATCCTTCTGCCCGTTCTAAACCTCTAACACTCTCCTCCAAAGAACTCCTCTGACGAAGTTGAAAAAAGTATTTGGCACTATGCCTTTCTCGTTTGAATAAAACAACGATTTAACGTTTAAACGATTCTTCCAGCGACTCGCCAACCTCGGTGGTTTATTTTGTCACGCGAGAATTTCATCCAATCTGCCCGTTCGCGAATACCGACGCGCACACCACCGTGCGAGTAAATAATTAATCGAACGTTAATTAACGTTTCTTGTTGAAGCACGACGATACAATTATCATTTATTATTTCCCAATCGGTGTGTTTTCCTCCACTCGCGCGAGTATAAAAATTTTACGCTCGATCAAGACCGACATTGATTTTCCAATCGCTGGATGCTCCGTCATTTCGTGGAAGAGATTGCGTTTCCGGTTCCTCAAAATTTTCTGTACGCTTGTTAGGAGAGCTAGCAATTCCTTCACCACGTTGGATAGAAGTTCTTCGTTCGCTCTAATTCGAATCCAATCCTCGGTTGTTCTACCACCGCAATTCGTTTCCAAAGCGTACTTCGATCGTGGTCGACTCCGCGACGTACAGTAGTGGCCCGCAAAAAGTGTTTGAATATTTATAGAGAACTTGAGATTTCGTTAACACCGCGCAGAGACCGATTATTAAATTTTAAATCGTTTCGCAAACTGCATCGAGTTCTCGTGTCTCCTCAACTTCTCATCTCCGGTTTCGATCAGATCGGTACCATAAATAGAATATGTGAAGTAGGTAATATAACATTCACAATCTCTGTCGTAGACTTTGGTCCTCTGCTATCGACGGGTTTAAAACGATTTCGACGAATAGAGAATTTTAGCAGTGAACTGCACGAACCCATAACCCAATGAACTTTAGGCATCGAATGATTGTAATCTTAACTTTTCCATCTTCTTTTCCTGCGTTACTTTGTATTATGTCGTATAACGTCCCCGTGTATTCACGTATCTACGTATCCCATACCTAGATATTGCGTATTTGCATATCCTTAACGTTAACGATAAATGAAGTTAAATTAGAAAATTAAAAAGTATTTAAACAGATAATTATCCACAATATTAAAGCTCTCCGATATTCAACCGGATTATCTTTAACACATATTATATTTCCAATAAATATCTTGCAATAACCAGATACATTTCCAGATCGGTTTCGAATTTCGCCGATATAATTATTACAATCGTATCTCGTTACAGTGCTAATGACGCACAGTGCGCATTTTACTGTGCGCACAGACAATATCAACATGAAAGTTTTCTATGCTTTCTCGTTCGAATTTCTCTAAATCTATCCTACCTTTGCTACGGTTCTGCACGATTGTTCGTTCTACCCGGCGATGTGTACACCGAATTACAGGAAATCGCAGCCAACATCTACCCCTGGTTTCCCCGACGTTCCTTTTCTGCTTTCTAATTGGCTCTCCGCTCCTCACAATACCGAGCAAGTCGTTCACCTTTGCCTCCTTTATCGGCGGTTAACGCGGTTCGTTAGTTTCGTTTTGATCGTTCATTCGCCAATTTTTTCCGCTATATTCTCGATTGTCACGTCTCCGTGGTAGACGAAACATTACCGTGTCTCCTTTTCCTTTCCGAAACGTTTGTCTGTCGCGAAAATGGGGGAAAGAAGAGCGGGCAGGAGATTTCGCTGAAACGTCGACGACGGCCATTTCAGAAGCGGATCGAAAGCCTCGGGAAGGGGTTGAATCTTCTTAGGGAAACGTCTGCCTCGACGTCGAAAAGCTTATCGCGATCGACTCGCAGCTGCTTGCACGGTACCCAGTTTCGATATTTTGGGAGCGTATAACGAGTTTCCAAGCTTCTCCGCTGCGCAGGGATAACTAGGTAACTGTCAATCGCCGCGGTCGATGATCGTGCGAACGAAACTCCTGTAAGCTCTATACATAATCAGATTCTGTTACATATGCGATATCTCCAAGGTTTACACGTATTTCACGCGGATTTCTCTCTTCGTAAGAATATTTGGAGACATAGAAAACCGATCTCGAAAACCGAGTTAGCATCGAGGTTAGCATCGAAGGACTTCTGGAAGATGAAAATATTAATGGCCAGATACGAAGATCGCAACTCGATTTCTAAATGCCTGATATACGAGGATTCGCACTTGCCGCAACGCCACGTTCCTTTTCTACCGTGCCGTTTACAGCGGCCGACCGAAAGCGGTCAAGTAGAAACATACCGCTGTAGGCAGACCAAATGCAGTGGATTTCGTTCTTCCTTCCCGATGACGCCTCGTTCTTTTGTTTCTCACTCGAACGAAAGAATCTTCTTCTATCTAACACGCGACAAAATTTACGCCTTTCGATCGATCCCCTAACCTTTCACTCGTTACGTGTCCATCTATTTTCTTCGCCATTTTTCTCTCTCATCATTCACAGTCTCTCCACTGCGTCGTCTTTTTTCTCCCACCCTTCCAATCATACTGGTTTCAACTTTCCAACCTGACACGCTCCGATCTCTACAGTTTCACCCCTCTCTATTTAATTCTAATCTAACTATGGCGTTTCTCGCGCCAGTGAACCAACGTGATACGTGAACGGTTAAGCGGGCCAAAAATTGATTTCCACTTTATAGGAGAATTTCGTGATTAAGTATTCGCGGCTGGTCCGGCAAAAGTGAATTACGCGGCGCACACGGCACGTCAATATTCGCGCAAATGGCGAGCAGATTGAAACGCAGCACGGCTACTCGATGATGTTACCGTTCCACCCCTTTCCCCTGGTTACCCTTCTCTCTCACTCTCCCTCTCTCTCTCTCTCTCTCTCTTTCCGTGTTAACCTCGCATACGCGCGACTTTCATTCGATACTGTCGAGAGCCTTTCGGGTCAATTCCGTTGTTCCAGTTGCCGGAACGCGTCCTCTCTCGCACGCGTATATCAAACGGATGATGGTGTTAAACAATGGCCTCGAATGCAGCAGTCATTTCTGGTCTACGAAACGCATTCTAGCGGAGGAACGGTCAATTAAGTTGGAATAACGCGACGGTTTCTAATCAAAGGATAGACGACAATGCAGCTTGATTCGCGGCTAGCGGTTGATTCAGTGTCGCGTCACGAGATAATCACGCAGCGAACGTGGCTCAATACACTTCAAATGAACTTGGACCAGAGTTAGCGGGCGTTTCACGTTTCATCGCTCAACTGCTGTTCGCGAACAGCGGCGGCAAGATACGAACGACGATTGGATCGCTGATGAAAATCAAACTACGAGTTTGCTTATCTTCCTACTAATGCAAAGCATCCTGTGTCCCATCCGTAGTTTCGTCGGATCGTAATTCGCTAGTTGTTAAGTAGGCTAATACACGGCTAACTGTCCGACGTTTCAGACACGAAACAATGTCCGAACTTTGATCGTGCCGTTATTGTTCCATTATTGCCGCGTCTCAAATATTGTTTCAAACCCGGTCGGAAAATCGAGACTCCTGCTGCTCTCTGTTCCATTTTCGTGCTGCGACCAAACATGCCGTGTTTATCGCTTTATTTGAATTACATCCTATTGTCGCTAATTGGCAGCTAGATTGTTTTAACCCAGTTTCTGCCGCAGAGAACGCTGATAATTCGCTGTCGCATCGATGTAATCCAAAATTACCACCACGATCGATAAGTAAAACCTACCTCTGCTAAAATGTTCGCTCCATTCGCACGAAATTTTCCAACGAAGGTTCGTCCGCGGCTTATGCAATTTATTCGATTTTATCGAAAGAAGAAACCAAGCTCTCTTAGATTTTTTTCGCAGACGCTGGGGAAAAGTTTCTCCATCCGGTTGGTTAGCAGCTTCTGATGTTTCATTCGTACATAGTCGCCGGTGATTTATACGCCGCGTAGGCGAACTAATATCGGCAACTGCGATATTTCCGTGACAGAAAGTTAATACAGCCGTTGTATACGAGGTCGGAACAACAAACTTGCGTGGTATCGCGGCGCGATATTATATACCAGGCGGCGTGCACTAAAGATTGCCTTTTATGAGCGAGTATTTAGCCCCCGACCTGTATATAACCCGCAAGCAGATTTTCACGAGCCAAAGAAGTTTATTATTGCCTGTACGCGGTTATCGATGGTCTTTGTCACTATCTCGGTTTCTACGCGCTTTTACCGCTTATTAAATTCTTATTAAATTAAATGGAATTCCAAAGATGACCAGATCCCAAAGATGAATCCCGAATCCTCTTTCGGAAAGTATGATTTTCCTATCGACGTTAAAGCGCCGTTTTCGACGTCGTTACTTCGCCTTGAACTCGTTTCGATCCGAATCGTTTCCATTTTCGTTTTGCATAGAAATTCCCACTTTTCTCGCGATAAGTGCGCCGATCAGCTCTACGCGAGTTCAAATTGATTTTAGGTCAAGCTTCCGGCCATTCTCTGCCACGAATAGAGTCGTCCAAGCCAGATCGAATTATCGGTGATAAACGAAACCGTCAGATTGCACGGGATGGCGGATCCGCGTGGGATCGCCGCGAGCTCTATTTAAATTTTACGACGGGACGACCGGGTAAATTTTTACGGCCGATAACGCTGAACGTAGGCTGATCCTTATTGGCTATTCGCTCGTAAGTAGAGCAAGCCGACGAGTCGTTGGCTCGTATCCAGCCTTCCTCGCCTGTTTCTAATTTTTCTTCGCCATATTTTCTTTCTCCAGTCACTCGCTGCAATTCCATTTCTAGAAATCGTCCCTGTTTAGCAAGATTCCCGACAATTGAAGATCGACCGCGCCATTACGCGTACGAGTCGAATCTTTTACGGTCAATCAATCCTACGTTATCAAAATTGCCCTTTCGTTTGGTACTACAGTTAAAACACGTATCTTTTCGTACAGATTTTCGTAATACTGCTCGTGATATTAAAACACTGTTTGCGCAAAGTATACCGTTGGCTTCCATAAAAGTCAGTCAATTCGCTACGCATCTCTATAAGACCTACGCCTTTGAATCCAACAGGTTGTTTCTGTTTTCAACTTTCAATTTTCTGGCTTCACGTGTTTGTCGTGTCTCTCGTCTGGCATCTTCGATCGAACGATCGAGAATCAGATGTGGTACACGACGGTAGATCGCGGTCCGCTGATGTTTCTCATATTGTTCTAGGTTTATCGTTATGAAAGATTCGTGATATTTCGTCGAGCAACGAAACGGCAGCGTCACGGCAGAGAATAAAGTTCTTGATTAATTACGATATATCAGCGACGATGCTTCTAAGAGGAATTTGGAATACGTTGCGTCGTTTTTAAACGGCGAGTACGAATCCGCAAGGCGGTGCTTGACTTCGCAGCGATATCACGGCGCTCGGTCGGTAAAAAACCTAATAAAACCGGTTTTTGCCGCGGGGCAATAAAGACGATATCTAACGAAAGAACGCGTATCAAAACTTTCCAGTCCATACCACGACAATATGTTTTGCCGATGCACGTAAGAAACGCGTTTGCTCCGCTGCTATCGAATTCGATACTCTCAGCGGCGAATAAATTGTTATCGCGAGGCGAGTTCTTGCCGGGTCTCGCCTCGACGCGATATTTTTCCCTGGATGCAGCTGGTCCGCTGCCTCTGGCCGCCTGCTCTTAATCACAGCCTCCGAAACGATATTCCAGTTTTTGCATCGGCGTCGTTATTCCTTCTTCTAACATGCGGTCGTTATATTTAACGAGGGCGAAAGTTTTCGCGGCTCGCCTTCCCAACTCATGAATATGGAATCCACGAATTCGTTCCGCTCTTAGCCTGCCGTTAAGGTCGCCTGTCGTCCCTGAATATCGCGCAGTGCCGTCTAAAAATCCCCAACTTCTTCGAAAGACCAACCAATTTAATGGAATTGGAGTCGCGTAGAAATTTCTGACGTTTGATAATTTGTCCATTAAAACTATACTGTTCGACTCGGTTGGAACTCGCGATGTTCACTTCCAACTTTGCTTACCGATTTAGAATCCCGTGTAGTTGTTGATTGAATTTTGCTTGGATTTTAGTCGCTCCGATACAACAGTCAAAATCGTTTGTTCCAGTTGGCGCGCCTTAGAGTAAAAAGTAGGACGCGCGAGCGAGATAGGGAGAAAGGTTCGTCGGTTTGATTTATTAATACCGATCTGTTTCTAGCGTAAACTACGATTGTTCATCGCTCGAAATACAAACCTCAAACAATATTTTTGTACATAAACGTTTTTCATCGGTTCCGTGTCCTAGAATTGACTTTACAAATATCCGCGCATATGTTGCCATACATCGTACGATCGAATATTAGCTATCGTCCGATAAATCACAGATGGCAGAAATGTCGTGTCATAAACTTGGCCTCGTATCGAACACTTAACCCAAATAATTTCACCGCCGTGCAATCTCTAACCCTGACAAACGCCCGAAACCTTTCTGGTTATGCTCGTGTCGAGTCGTATCTTTGGTCGATAGTCGTTATTTTCACGGTTCAAGCACGGAGCTTGTTCCATGGGCGTTTTGTTAATTATTTTCAGCCGCAAATAGCGGGTCCGGCGAAACGTTGGACGCCAAATCCTTTCGAGGCGCGTTTTACAGGCAGCCGCGTGGCGTAAAATCGATGAAACGGTGAACGACATCGAGAGCATTGTGAGCCGAACAAAAGCAAAAAAGCGCGTTGGAAGATTGCACTTGACAGGGAATTCGAAAATCGTGTTCCATTGAAAACGACCCTTATTCGTGTGGAGCACGCTCGATTGGTCGCGGCGCTCAACAGTCAAGTAATGTTTGCGGCCTGCTTCAAACACCAATACGTCTTCGCTGTATACCGTCTTGCGCACATATACAATAGCTGTTAACACTCAAATCTGTTTGAATATGTCTCTAATCTTTTCCCGTGCGGAAATACCTTCGCTCGTCGAAGCTTCGTACTTTCTCTTCCGTTCTGGAATTTTTTTTTTTTTGCCCTTTATGTTTTTTTACGAAACGCTAGAAATAATTTCCTTTATTTGTTCTTGACTCGCTATTTTTATCCTTGTAATTCTCCGTTTTAGTACTCCAGCTTCTTTTATTACCCCAATTACTCCTTTTAATACGTTTCCACCGTTCCATTTTATTCCTGGCGCAACACCTTCTTCGCGTATTTACCCTCTTTTTATTACGGGATATTTTCCTGCATCTTGATTCCTTTCCTAAAAATCTATCCTTTCCTTACACAGTGGTAGAGTCGTTTCTCCGTGTCGAATTTTCTCCAAGTCCCTTGTAAGGTTCTAAACATTTTCATGATCCTAGAGCGTATCAGGCGAAGCTGTTACCAAAATTCAGAAGAAAATTTCACAAGGATGGTAGGTTATCTTCCGTCAATGATCAAAGGAGAAATCTCACCAGCAGTGGAACGTACACGGTAGTCACCGATTGTAATTTTGGAGAAAGTGACCCACTAGTGACCGACCATTGGTTCACCACCGAATGGACGTCAGCTATTCGCCCAAACGATATAATGTTTGGCTAGCATAGCGTAGTTGTAGGTATTTATTGTAACCGACGAGAAATCGAAGACACAATTCTTTCGTAAACCTCGACGTGTAAAGTTCAGAACTTGTACAAACGCCTGGTCGACTTTAAACCGGAATCGATCACTTTCGTACGTGTTTCGTATATTTAATAAGGTATATAACTGCGTTAGTAACCTGTACAGGTACTACCATGATTTAGTCTCTTCGATACAATCGATACAAGATCAGTAGAATACCGGAATATAAAGAATAAATTAATAAATTGATCGTTATTTATTGAGGTACTTGATAATTTAACAAAGATTTATGCGTTTCAATGGCAGAAACGATCGCCTGAGCGAGATGAGAAAGCTGACCCTCTCCACCGAAAAGCGTTGAAAACTGCGTGTCATCGCATCGATCGATGCCATTACACACATGGTGTTTTAATATATATATATATATATATATATATATATATATATATATATATATATGTAAAAAAGCATCCCTATATCACAAGGATTATCGTATAAATATTTAAAACCACGATGGATTCGAAACTAATGTTAAGAGTTGTTTAATATCGCGCAGCGATAGAGTAGCTTTTGTTTGAATTTGAACATCGTTCAGGCCATCGGAAGCGTGTTATGAGGGATATATTATCGATTTCTCTGGCGGCTCGATTGCCGCGTATTAAATTCTACCGTTGAGATCGGTTGTTTGAAGCGTTTCGAGCGTAAAGTTCGGAAATATCAACAGGGCATTAAGCGCGTCCATAGTATAGCGTTAAAACACTCGACGTCATCAAAAACAGCTATCCCCGCTGGTTATGCGTATATATAAAACTGCGCTAAACGCGTAGAGAGATTCGACGCGAAACGTTTCGAAATGGTGCAATTCATCCGAAACAATGTTCGACGAACCATTTAACATTACAACGTATTCGTTCCAACGTATGGGAAACAATTTTCACAAAGCACGGAGAGGGCGCTGGACGAAGCAGAGTTGCATAGACGAGGGGCGAGGGGAGAGGGGCGCGGGTGTGAAAAGCCGAGGGGCGTTACGCTCGTCTGGCGGCCAGAACGCGTCCCCAATTAGCGAACTCGGTTTCCGTCGAGTTAAGTCGGCCAGTTAATTTGACTTTGGAAGTTGCCGCGATATGTTCGTCGGGATCGGGCCACTTTCCAATTCCCGCCAAGTATTTCACGAATTGTCGGGAAACTTCTTTCCAGAGTGGTATTCTAGACGGACGGAATAACGCCGAAAACTTTCCCCTATTAATAACACGCTAATGATCGTAACGATGGAACAATTAAAAGGACGAAGGCGAAGTAGCCACGACAACAAAGTTTCTCAAATATTACCCGACGACGTACCTTAATGACCACGTGTTTTCAAGGTTTCTCGAGGTTACTTAGCCCGATGCTTATTTTTAAACGAAGCAATGCCAGTCTCTTTTTTCTTTTTTTCTTTAATCGCAACTTCGAAATTGTACGAATGCCTGAAGGATTTAGTCGCGCAGTATTACGAACGATATCCTACGAATTTTGAATCTCTAATAGCGATAAGTCGATGTCGAAATAGCAGACACAAGTTCGTTTTAAGTAGCGACAAGACGATCAAATTTTATTTCAAAGCAGCGACCGGTTAATCAAATTTCGTTTCAAAAGTAGTGGCAGTTGATAAAATTTTATTTCCAGCTATCGATTTACGTCGCGACTTCAAAAGTCTAATAAAACGCCTCGACATTTGCCTTAACGTCAACGATATTGCGTGAAGAAACGTCGAATAGTATCGAGCCGTCACAGCTCTCGACGGGGAGGGACGAGCCGCAAACAGATTTGCCACGAAGGAAAACGCGGCCACTGGAAGCCAAGAGCGAAATCGATTAGCTGAACGACCCTTCGTTAACAGTCTCTGATCCGTTTATCGCTAGCTCGTCTTTGGCCGGAAGTTACGTGCCTGACGTAATTTCAAAATGTAATTAGAGTTCGCGTCAGAGGATGACGGAGGGTGGGGGGGGGGTGTATCGGCGGCCGATAGCAATTAGTCGGCAGATGATTGGCCGATGACCGGTTGGCCGGTGCCTCTACAATTTCGTTAAAGCTTTTTCGTTAAACTCTGGTGAAATCTGTGGCATTGCCATCGCTAAAGGGGAACAAATTCAACTTTCTTCCTTCTTCTTTTCGCGCTATGCATTACCGTTTTGGTTGCAAATAAAGGAGATTTTATTGGTGGCAGCCCGTTTACCTCATCCGAATCTCTCTTTCTCTTTCTCTCTCTCTCTCTCTCTTTCTCCATCTCGAGGGAGGAGTTGTGCGTTTCGGAGTCACCTGTTGCCTCGTCACTCGCGCTCTTATCTTTTCTTATCTACGCCAGGCACGACCAACAGCTGGATAGAAAGGTTAGAGACGCGAGAATTGCTTGGTCTTTTAGATAAACAAACTCTTGCTGGCGCAAGCTTCAAGCGTACGATAAAGAGACTCGTAGTTTTTCTTCGTATTGTATATGTGACCAAGAAATTAACCCTCGAAGATTAACACGGACGAGGTTTCGTTTTCCACGAGATCTTCCTTATACATTATCATCTTGTAACAATGTCACGGTACTCTTCTATTTGTAATCTCTGTTAGCAATAATTTTCGTACTCCTCACCTAGCGTCGACTAACGACGAAACGTTTAATTTCGCTTGTTTGACATTGTCAATTTCCTAATCTAAAATAGACGTACCGAGGCGAAACTTTTACTCCTAATTACCATCAAGAGAGTCATACTCGCGACTATATTAACAACGTGAACGATACTGTTCTTGAAATAAATCTAGCTGTCACGTAGAACTAAAACATCTTTTCATCAAAGGCAAACTTTTCCTCCGTCGCTGCCGAGCAGAATGCCCGTGACAATAATGATCCACTTTTTACCGACCAAGGGTCAATTATCGATCGTTTCTCGATGAATATCCATAGAGACAGCGGTAGAACAGCAGTTCCTTAATTCCATCTTTCAATGAAAACTCCTTCCTCCTTCGTTTTCCACTACTCCGGATTTCCACTCGGGAGGCCGCGCCAGGAAATATTAATTATCGAACCGTCCTAGTGGAAATCCATCGGGACGATCGATAATTAATTCGTAATTAATGGCGCCGCTGTTGCAAGTTGGCCATCCCGTAAGATTATGGCCCCTGTTCCAAGATTAATCGTTCTTCTTGGTTCATTGTCCGACCTCGTGGACGAGGTAGTTTCAGATTCGAGGAAATTACGTGCATCGTCCGTATGATGTGTAGACGGATGAAAATTCTGCGCGGACCCGCGCATCCAGACGAAACTGCGTACGAGTTAAATTGTACACATCACGTCGGTGAGGCTTGTAGATTTAACTGGTTGTCTAGGAAGGGGGAGACACGTGACGCTGCTAACAGGCAATCTCTGTACTGATTAACAGAACGATTGTGTCGGTTGGTAGGCGAGAGGAAGTGTATGAGACTGCCGAGTACGCTCGCAAATACGCGTGAGACCGTTTAATGCCACCCTGGTGCGGCACGGCTCGGCGCATCGGATTGCCGCTTGTTGATTCAAAATGCTTTCGATCGAAGTCGCCTCGCTTACGGTCCACGAGTCACCCGGGGATCGTGCGGGTTCCTGCTTCCGGTCTCAAACCAGCTTCCACGGGATTACTACTCGCGGAATAATCGAAATAGGAATAATTGAATGGCCAGTGTTTGGTTCGTTGATTATCAGTGGCGTGTTAAGAGCTTAAGTTTAAGCGTATATACATATATACAGGGGTTGGGAAAAATAGCGAAAATACCTCTTATACACTGAACCCTCGATTTACGCGGCACTTTTCTTACGAGGGTAAATTATAACACAATTTAAGCGGTAGTTTTTATGCGCGATCTTAATTTACGGGTCGAGTCGCGTCAGCGCTGTACGAGATAAGGCTAAAAGTACATTAGGTCGCGCTAGTCGTCATACGTGAACATATCTTTTCTCTTCCACCGACACAGACTTTATTTACGCGATTCTTGTTCGCGCGAAACAAAGCCAGTGTTCTCGTGATATCGTTAACTTTTTTTTCAACAACTAGCCCAAGTTTTTAAACAAACAATCGTATTTGTTGAGCGCCGCTGTTACTTGTACTTTTCGCGTTTACGCCCTGTATCTGCCGTTTTCTCTTGTGTACTTTAATGCACGTAACGCACGCTGCTCGTTAATTCCTATCATTGATAACTTATTATTGATGATATTTTATCGAATAGTAATTTTGAAAAGGAAAATAGAAGACCGTATACGAGGGATAAACGTCAGGTGGATAATGCCGGAACCTGCTGAAAGCTGTCGGGGACGCGATCCAAATTCGATTATAATATCTGTCGCGACATTATTGGCCGCTTAATTTCTAAATGCACGTCGATAATTATTTTCCGATAACGTCGCCGACACGTATCGGGGCTGGATCGAAGCAATTTAAATAGCAGCTGGCCCATGGCGACCGGATGCGGCAAGAAATCCAGGACAGATTTCACTCTGTAAGACCAACGAAATCCATTACGTAGCTCCGACAATTTATTACACGTAATATCGCGACGGGCTTCAAAGCCGACCTGGCATCACCGGTTACAGGAGCCATTCACAATCTCGCTAATGAAACGTTTCACCGAGGCTTATCGAGCTGAATTCGCGTCACAGCCGTTTGATCTTTCATCGGGACCCCCCTTTCTTTCTCCTCGCTTCTTTACGAAGCCTCGTCGTCCTTTTGACCCCCCTCCCCCTCCCCCTCAAACGATCCATTCATCGCGAGAAAGCCTAACGATCGCCAAATCTTCGCGTTTCACGCATCCATTTACGTCACTTTCATTAACGCCACGAAATCTCAGTTAGCGAATTGAAGCAATTATCGTACGAAATTGGAACCGCACACGTCAAAGGTGCCTGGAAATATCTGCCCGAGTGCATGTGAATTCGGAATCCAACGTGGCACCAGGTCGACGTATATGTGTGATCCTTAAATAATTGGACTCTGCCTGCTCTAACCGGAGGATCGATACCGGTCGTTGTTTCGACGTAACACGAGCTCCGATTCACCGTGTACACGGTATGTTTGTGCGTTTCTCGATTTGCCATGTCGAAAACGGCCATCGTTGTTCTATTACGGGACATCCGTCTTATCCTGGCCGGTGCTTTATGAATTTTAATATTTCCCCAAACGTCGGTGGTCATTCGTGCTGACGACGAGCATCGCTATACGCGATGGCTCTCGCGAAAGTATTTGAATTTTTATCATAGCCAACTTTTATCAACTAATCGCACGTATTGAATTATTGCGTTAGCCTTCAACCTTTCCCGCGTATGCGTATTATAGACTCTGTCCCAGACACGATGTCCCTTGCGACGATGCGATTCTACCAGCCGTCCTGTTCGATCCTCTGTCATCTATCGGGTAGTACAATTATTCCATTCGTTAGAATTTTTAACGTTTGCGAGCAGAAACGATCGGGAAAAGATTTGAGATTTATTCGACGATAAATAAAATTCGACGATATTGTATAAATCATTATGAAATTTCTATATAATGCGATTAAATCTCGACGAAATTGACGTTCAATGAAATTTTCGAATTTATTATCAATAAATTACCAGCGGTCAAAAAACGGATAAAACAGAAGAGAATTATATGGAATTCCGTATAAAACGAGGGGAAAACGGTAAAAAAGAGGACAATGTTCGGTGGAAAACGCCAGGGACGAGTACGTGTTTGCCAAGTTCACCGATGGTTCACCGATGGTTCACCGGTGGTTCACCGATGGCTCACCGATGGAGGGACTCGTTTCTCCCGCGGATCCGAATCAAATTACACGGTCGTTGTTTCATTGGATCACAAAGGCGCGGCTCGACTATCTATATCTGTTGTAATCAAATAATATCCGATAAACTAAATTTGCAACCGGTCGATGTAGCCGAACGAAGAAATTCTATTACGATGTTATGTAACGTGCTGTGCAACCGATTGCGGTTCGTCGATACGCAAAGTTAATTGTTAAGACTCAACGAACCGACTGGCCAGAAGCTCGCCATCTCTCCGGTCGATCGTTTAATTCGCGTTTCGCGTTTCGCTCTCTGTTTGTCGACGCGAGCTTGCTCCTTGTCGAATCTCCGCGTTCGAATTTCATTGATCGTCTCATAGACGGGAAAGCCAATTTACTTACGATGAAAGTGGATGAAAGAAATTACGACGAAAGTGGATGGAAGAAGTTACGATGAAACAGGTTCGACGAACGCTCTATGCGGATGTATCGGTGGATATTTTAGAAAAGAAAAAAAAAAAATGTTTTATGGAAAGGACGTCGATTGGTTCCCGATTATTTCGATCCATCGACGATAATCTCGATCAACGATGCCTGCCGGGAACGGCTACGCGCTTCCTCGACGTATTCAAATAATATCGCGCAAATCGAATTTGCGGTTGGCCAAATACGAGGTTCGTCGTGGTTCGTCGGTCCGTTGTGTTTGCTCGTTCGCGTCTCGTGTTATTAATTATGAGCTTTATCTAACGCGTTCTCGTCTGGTAGTCATCCATGTCTGCCGATATATTCGAAGCCGCAGAAACGACATCGACGTACAGGCTTTAGAAATTCCGAATTAGATGTATCTAGTCCGACCATTGAACGCTCCTTCCTCAAAATTCCCAGGACGAAAATTCTTTCGTTTAGAGTACAATTCCAGTATTCGATGTAGATTTTTGCACACGCATCGTGTTAATGCATTGGCACGGTTCCTTTGCACGAAAGATACCAAGTTAAATTAGCATTCATATATCTTCCAACAATTATTTAACTTTCTCCGCTCTGAAATAGATATATTGATCTATGTCCTGGGGCTTTTGGGCATGGGCGAAACGCAACGAAACATTAACCACGTGGATCTCTCTGTCTCCCCGTCTATCGTCTTTCTCGCAACGCGTGCCATTTTATTTCCCCACATACGCCACGAGCACAGCCGGATATTCTTACGGAGATCGGTCCGTCCTATCGTCGATTCGTATGGTGCAGTGCGATATCGGAACGTGTGCAACTGGCTGGTGATGACATCCTTATGAAGGGTAGATCCTTTGAGAGGCGGTAAATGGCTAAATATGTGCATCTCTGGCAAATGATGGCTCCGTGCGAGCTATGTACTGCAACGGAGCGAGGGAGATTGAACGGGTCGCTGGAAATTCGTGAGAATATACGCGCAGCGGTTTACGAGCGGCTGCATTTTTTCTTTCTTCTCTCTTTTTTTTTATAGCTCTTATTTTCCCGAGAATTCAGCTTCAGGGAAGATGTTTCGTTTGATGAAAATCGCGGTAGTCTTTGTTCAGCATTCTCGTACGGATGTATCATGTGCCAAACGAGATACGAAGTGCTTTTAGAAATGCCTCGATGTTACCAAGCGTATCTCGTAGCTACTATCGCGAAGGATCTTCCGAAAAAATTGAGGCAAAAAGCGATGTTTCAGTGTGTCGGTGAAAACACATCTCCCTCTTTGAATAAATAGCTCGTCCTTTGGACGTAATCTTTTTCATATTTATCGCAGGCTGTATGAACTTTCATATTAATAACGCGGCGGAAATATTCGCCTGCGTGCATCAGAACCGGCAAACAAGAGCTTAGTAAACGCATCACATTGTCATAAACAATTCTTCCGCGAGATATATGCCCTGTCAGCCGCATTTTGCACCCTGAATGAAACAGCCCTACCGAACGAAATGATCTAGCCGGCCCCGTCTACGTTAAGTCTTTCGCCAAACTTTACTTTTTACTTTTTACTTTTTAAACGTCGAATATAATGTCGAATATAAACGTCGAATATAATGTCGAATATAAACGTCGTATAATGGATTTCAAGGCCAAAGAGTTAAAAATCGGAAGGAACTTTCCGAGCGGTGTTGAATAAGCGTAATATTTTGTTAAAAATCAACGGAACATACTTCAAGATACTTCTAGTAACGTTTTTCTTAGCGTGATACGCTTGAAAACAATTTCCCCGACGGAGAAGTACCAAGAAAAATTTATTATTCTATTAAATCGATTAAAAATCGGAACGAACTTTCCGAGCAATCGATATTTTATATCTGACGTACTGCTGACGGTTTCGTATTATTCAAGCATGTAATGTAAAATCCATTGCTTTCTTTACTGTTTCAGCTAACCATAGTTAGCACAGTTTTTTATAGGATGCCGCACGAAGCATGTAAAATGCTAATTCGCGTCTCCAGTCCCCGAAGTCTTAAAAGCCTGAAGTCAAATATAAATCAATTAAAAACGCGTAAAGAATTAAACTAAATTACTACATTCTTGGACTTTAAATCGTTCCATGATCGATCTTCTCTCTACCACAATCGGATTCGTTTAAAGCAGCATCGCGTCAAAATACATGCGCTTAGTTGCAAATTTACTGAGACCTAAAATTATTTCATAAGGGTAGCTGCTGCATTGTCTGGCAAAGGATGGTCGGGTGTCATCTCTTGACATCAGCCTGATTAATGATTATCGATTCGACGTGACAGGAGTGCCCCTAATTAATTTGCAGCAGCACCACCTTTACGACCATTGACGCGATCCGCCGCCTACGCGGAATAAAATAATACCCAAGCGATTACGTTAACCTCGACGTGTCACGTATTCTTCACACATCGGGAATAACCTCGAGCTTCGCCAAAACGTAGCTTAATCCTTTTTTAGGAATTGTCCGGGTGGCCAGGCGGACCTTCGATCGGACAAAAGGACCGTAAAATCTAGCGAGCCCGAATTATTCGGGCATCGGTGTTCTTAAACTAACCCGCCGATCCTTTCAATTTCCTAATTACTTAAAATATCGTGTTTCAAAAATAAGCACAAGACGTAAATAAGCAGAGACTGTGTCGTTGGAGGATCTGGCAGTTCGTAATCGCAGCGGAGAATCACTCGCTTTGTCGTGCCTCGTTTCCAGTTGCTACGCGTGTAACGATGCGTTCTCAACGAGGAACGAACGATCGGCGCGTGAGTCAATTCGATAATTGATGATAACTCGCGGTCTCGACAACTTTGTTCGCTTTGTCGCAACATTTTGTTCGCGCGTAATTGTTCACGTCCTGGCGTTCACAGCGGCGTCGACGAGCAGAACGTGCAGAATTATTCCGGAAAATTCCGGGAAGACTGGGACGGTCGCGAAGCTGAGACCCTGGAAAGAAACTTTCGTAGACGATCCAGCGGAGCTTTTGTGTCAAAGTGGAGGCAAATTAAACCGTCTGACGCGCTGTATCGGAAAGCTCGAATTCGAAGCTGAAGGAAGCCGACGAAATACCTTTCCCCGTTGCTCCGTGTAATTGAAGATGATCGGTGTAGAAGGCTGGCAAATTACAGTCCTTTATTTTTATTACTTTTTCTTATTTTATTAATTACTTTAGTTATCCTAGCTTTTTTTATCGATTGTTCCATCTATTCTTATTACTTTCGTGCACCAGCGGCAAACAATTAACGCGTCAGCGCGTCGATTCATAGATTTTATAAAACACGGTTGGCTGATTTCGCGCCGATCGCTCGTTTCGATTCTCGCCGCGTTATTTAGTTTTCTCGAGGATTTCCGCCCGACGCGTAGAATTATGTGAGCGGGACCAACAATGCGGTTATCGGGTCGTCGTTGAAAAATACGCGAGTGGAAAGTGTTTTTTTTCTCTCTTCTCGTTTCTTCCTTTTCTAGCGCGGTTCAAGCCGCGTCGCGTATTCCCGCGTCGCATCGTTGCGAATATTTTCGCGATATCTCGCGACGTACACGCTCCAAATACGTAATGCGGCATTTCGACGATCAATGTTGCATGTATAGCCACACTTCGATTCCTGCTATGCATAATTCATCGCGCCGATTTCCGTCCCTTTTCCGGCCGGTATCCTTTTCTTCCGCATCCTCCTCCTCCTTCTTTTCTTCTCCTCTCGCGTATATTTTCACTTTGTTTTCCCACGTGGTCATAGTAGATCTATCGTACCAGAGTACGTTGGTATATAGTCGAGAGGGGGTCAAACGCGATCGTATAAGAGATATAGAGAGATTCTCAAGGGAAAAGAGCGTAAAAACACTAAATACTCTTTGCGCCGGTGGCGTATACATACGCGAAGTAAATTCAGAATGCGTTAACGTTACACTACAAAAGAAAAAAAAAAAAAGGAAATTGAATACGATATCTCGATAGATCTACTTAAAACATAAAATTAACGAGTTTTACGTCGTTCGCTTATCACGATGTGATAAAAACGATGTGAGAGTGAATAATTAAATCCGGCAGATAGTTCAAAGAGGAGAAGTCTTCCTTTTTGCACACATTATCCGTGTTCCCTTGGGTCTTGTAATTTGTAAAAATAATTAGACGTTCCATTGAATTAGTCGTTCGATCCTGCGGAGAGTAAACTGCGAGTATCGTTAATTAGAGGCCGGTGGCTAACATTTAGACCGCACAGGTTGGCGCTGGCAGCGTGCCGAGGCCGTCGGAAATTTAAGGGTAGAAACGCCTTTTGATTCCCTGCGAGCGTTTCGTGTTTCCGCGCGGCGTATGCATAATTCATTCTAGACTGATTTCATTCGTGCATCGCTGCTCCTTTGTCCTCGTCGCCGGGAAACGCTCGCAAGCGTGCGATGCCGCGATTAACGATCGACGTTCGTGACAGTCGGTGCCCGTTGAAAGGTTTGCTTTTTTCATTAGCATCCCCGACATTCCCCTTTCGTTCGAACCCGCCCCTCCCCTCTCCCCGGCTCGCTTTTCAACCCCTTTCGCCGACGAGGCGTCGCAGAAATTCCTCCAGGGTAACGACATCCCTTTGTGACGCGTCCCCACCTCTTCCGCTCGCTTTCAACTACTTTCGACGCTAATAAAGTTATCCGTTTATTATTCCTATTTCTCGCTCTGGCCAAAGATTGGAATCTATTCGGCGCTTACCCCGGTATCGTTTTAACTCGGATCTTCCTATCACGATAATCCGTCCAACTAAGCCCCTTTAATCTTTGGCCGCTAGCAAGAAACGTACAATTCTAACCGAGAAGGCACGGACGATTTGCCCGATATTTAGCCAGATCGGCTGGAGAATTGGTTTGTCTCGCGTCGCGATTACGCGACAAACGATTCCGCAGTTCCAAAGATCGTTGCCATACTGGAAACCGGTATCCTCAGGAACGAGACACGCTAGTTTCCACGCGCAATGGTCGAGCAATTTCATCCGAGAAACTCGGTTAATCCCGCAAAAAAAAAAAAGAAGAAAGAAGCAAAGAAAGAAGGAGAAAAAGAAAAAAGAACGCGAACGATGTTCCCTTCTGTACGACAGGAGCCATCCACAGGGTTAAAGGTTGAGAAGAGGACCGAGGAAACAGCGTTTCGTTGTATTACGCGTAGTCGTTCGGCGAATTGCAACGAACAAGTATCCGGCAAACGACATTGCCACTCCAGGCCGTGCACGCCATTGTTGATTCATCGCGTTCATGATACTGCAACGACAGAGATTCACGAGCATCCACGTTTTTCATTTGCTCGTACGCCTAACCTCGTGTTCATGGAGTTCGGGATTCTTCCGGAGCCCCGTGTACGAATCCTTATTGCATTCTTGTGCCTCTACATCTCCACCATGAGGGTTTTTTTTCATAAAAGATTATCGGCAGAGGAGAGCAAAATTACTCAACGATCCGTGGCAAATTTGACACGAAATTTACAGATAGTTTTATGAACGAACTCGACAGTTAATAGTTAAGTGTCGATGAATCGTTAATGGATGGCGATGAAGCATTCGCCATGGGACTTGCTCGATAGATGTAGCGTTCGGACCGACTGGAAATAAGTACGTTAGTGGTCTACTGTTAACGGTCATTCTGAATTATTTCTGACGAATAATTATTGGCTAGGTTTAATGGATCTCATTACAGAGTAAAATTGCAGAATGAAATGATTAAAAGAGCGGACGGACAGAAAGTGAGAAAGTGGAGAGCGATGGGTAGGTTGATTCGAGTTTGATCCCCGATAGAGAATCCGAGTATTGTCGGTAATTTCTAGCATCGAAGCAGTATGTATCTAACTTATCTAACGAATTCTGTGAGTTCTGACAAGTTCTTGACTAAGTTCCAACGAGCTTGTCTTAGATAGAGGAGAGTTTTAATAGTCTCGACGCGACGGTGGGAAGAGTTTGACGTCGCTAGGATCCATCGCATCTCTGAACATTGACGCGAACATTACCGAATAGGCGTTTCGCTATTTGTGACGCAGAAGGCAAATGTATTCTAAATAGAGATTCGTCTCGCTCGCTAAGTATTTTAGCCGGCAGGCACTTTACTTTGCGCATCCGATATATATTTGCATATTATATGCTCTGTCTATTCTGTGTACAAAATTTTCCGACTACACGGTACGTAAAGGAATTTTGACCGATATCTGCCACAAAGACTCGGCGATTAAAACGATGCAACAAACAAACAACGTTATGCGGTCAATTAATGCGTTTGTTTGATTTTTAAATAAAGTCAGAGATTTATCCAGTCGGAAACTATAGTAAACTTTTTCACCTCTAAATTCCTTGCAACCTACTTATCGTCATCGCCGATCGATTCCAAACTGTACGACCATTTAGAGGTCAGCCATCACCTTGTAGGAAAAACATCGATCTTTTCCTATAAAAGAGGACATGGCGCATACAACGTACGGGCCATAGTTGCGGGCTGTTATTTATGAGTAGATGGACGTTTACAGCGTCATGCAGTCCAAGTGGCCATCTGTGTTCCACTGTACAGATCCGTCGGCCACACGGGGTCACGGTTCATTGGTGAACTCTCGTCTAACTTTACACGTACGTGTATACCTAATTCATTAATCAACTCATGCGCGCGCAGAGTCACGAATACCGACGCAATCGCGAGTGCGATCGTAAATCATACGATCACGTTGTACAGGGATCAGGGTGGTACCCTGCAGACCGGCAGCGAAGTGTTAATTGTTATTAATAGCGTCGGTGACGGATGATCCTCCGAGAACGTGTTTGCACGGTGTGACAGAGATTCGTGGGAAATATTCGAAACGAGTCCTTTCGTTGATCGCCTTTATCGCTCCAAGGAATCGATAAGTAGAGAGAGACAGAACGAATGTTACAGCTGTAGTACAAAACTGTGACAATGGGAATAAATGTGGCGGGCAGGAATTGAGGAAACTGAAACTGATACAGCGGGCGAAAGCGATACAGACAGCTTGTAAGGCGGATCGACGGTTTTTACAAGTAATTTAACAGCGTTTCGAGGAACGTAAATATCTATAGCTTCGTTCAGAGTTGTGCCCTGTCAATCTCGAATCGGTCTTCTCTTTCAAGTATATCTGACAAAAATTGTTCTTCCTGTAAAGTCTTGTATCTTGGAGATTCGCTTGTTAACTTCGATAAAAATTCATTTCGGAAAGTTGGCACGACCCAGTCGCGGCTAGACCATCGACCGACGAGTCCGTTTAACGCTTGCATCGACCTTCCTTCTTACGCTTTATAAACGCACGAGAACACGTAAAAAGAGTTTCAGTTACGTTCGTCCAAGACGATGATCGGTGAACATACGGTAAAAGCCATCGACGACACAGAGGCGAAACAGCCAGCGCATTAATACCGGGCAAATTTTTGTCCGACCACCTAACAGCCGGTATAAATCATCCGGATTTGCATCTCGAACTAAGTAACGAATGTTCGATACCGGTCATCGACGCGTTATTTATGTGCCTGGCGTTCGCAAGCGAAAAATATTTTCCTGCGATCCGTCACGATTAATCGTTATTAGTAAGGAGCGAGGTGGTAACCGGAAAGATGGGATCCGATGCAACGAGTAGCTCGGTTTTTTGAACGATACCCGAGAGCGGTAATTTGCGCCACGTGATGAGAAACGAACAGTTCGATTAACATTTCAAAAGAAACGGGAACAAAAGGGATTCGTTCGCGACGATGAGCGGGGTTTCGTCGGTGAAAAATGCTCGCGAAACTCGGTCGATGTGTTCCAGCAGCTCTACAGGGAACAAAGAAAAAGAGAAGCGAGCAGGTGAAAGTAAAAAGTTACGAGGGTAAACGAGGAAAAGAAGAAAGAGGAAGAATAGAAGAAAGAGAAGAACAGGGGAGAGGGAAGAAGAGGAAGAAGAAGAAGAAGAAGAGGAAGAAGAAAAAAGCTATTTGCGAGTATTTGCCATGATGATTCCGCAAATTGGATTGGGGGCGTGACACGTTGAAACGAATCTATCCCAATATGGAGTTGTTCGAGGCGGACACGGTGGTGGCTTTATGCGGTTGTCACGGCGTTGTTTATATGGGCTGGCATGTTGTCACTGAAAAACGATCGAGTGGCCACAAAAGCTCGTACGATAATTCCGAGTTTTCCGTGTCGATGTCTATAATCGATCTCGCTCGGGTCCAAGCGAACACGCGACAGATCTGCCGGACATCTGACGGTTTTTAATCCATCAACGTTCATCGTTCCGAACGGCCGGACGTCCCTTCAACGAGAAAATAAAAGACCTTTCGTTCTCGAAGCTCTTCGCCCGATTGGGAAGATGAACGCGTCGATTGTATCTCGAATGGCGTTGTGTTCGGTCCTCTCGATATGACGTTGATTTCAGCCCCGGTCCTTCTCAATTCTATTGTTTTACCACCACCTGTAATTAGTACCGTGTTATCTACCTCGTCCACGTCTATCGAGGTACAACGAAAATCTCTTTTCCACGATCATCTACCAGACTGCGTAAACAGTGGTATTAGCGAATCGACAAGCTACAAATTGTACTCGTGATTGTAGACTTCTCTCGTACGATCTTGCAAGATCGGTCGACCGTGACCGTGTACGACCCGTAAATTTATTCCATTGACTTGTTTCAATCGACCATTCACGTTTGCGTTGTCACCGACCAATCTCTAGCGATACTGAAAATTCCTAACTCGTGACTTGTGCACTGCTCTAATTCGCTTCGCTGATAACGCTGGTTCAGTCGCGCAAGAGGAAAAATTGCGGATCGAGGACGGAGGAACAGGCGGCGCGCCACTGAATCTTTCAACTCCATTTCCGCGGCGACTTAGGCACACCGCGATGAAAGTCGACCTTTCAGCCCGCGTCCGATTTCGCCGCGACTCGTACTTCCCGTTATCTTTGTTTCGTGCGTTATTTGGATTTAGGATTCCGGATTAAAGTTCGTATTCCCTTTAAAGCCGCGAGTGTACCGTCGAGATTCCAGTTTACGTTACGCCGGCGCGGCTGGTTTGCTCATTAGATATGCGTTTGCACAGCTTCATCAAGTATCTCCAGTTTCATAGTAAATTTCGGTTCGTCTATATTATGCTGTTATCCCGGTGACCTTAGTCGGCTCGGCGGCAGCGACGAGAGAAAGCGCGAGTCCCGGACTGTTCCCTGTTTAAACTGTCATCTTACTCGAAATACGTCCATGTCGTCCGACGGTGTAATATTTGAACAATTGACGAGTATTGTGGGTCGTTTAAGAGTTTGAGCGATTGAACCAACGTCTGTTATTCGGAAAGAGTAGACACTGATCGAAGAATATCGAACCCTTGTTAAAGCTATCGCGGCTGTAAAATTTCAGCTAATAGAAATTTTACTTCGATACTATCGCCACGTTGTTATTAGTAATCGCTGCGAGAAATAATTTCTCTACTAGCGATAAAATGTTTAATCCGATTTGTTTGACTTTATTCGTTTCTTGATGTAAGAAAGTCAGCAGCGAATCTTCGTTCTCGCGATAGGCTCGCAGAAACGAAATGGAAGAACGTACGAAGAATCTGAACGATATTGCTCTGTGAATAGGAGCAATTTAAGACGGAGAATCGATAAAAGAATCGAGGAATAAATAGCAGAATGCGTTGAAGAATCGAAACGGCATTCCTTCTCAAATACGAGGATAAATGTCGAATAAAAGACTGAATGGAAATAAATAGACAAGAAAGAGAAACCAACAGGAGAAAAAGATAGCAACTCCTCTTGGACATTTGCCAACGATAATTTTAATAATTCCTCGTCAATGAGAAAATCTATCCTGCCGATAAAACGCTAAACGACGCATTCGCCGTTGCTAAACGTAGAAGCGATGTTTTAACGTAGTTATCGAAGCTTGTGCGTCGCGTTCTCTTTGTTTCTTTGACTTGTAAATGCGCGGAAAGCCAGATATTACTTCCAGCTGAACGGTCGGCCAATCGATGTATGTATTTCGTTTTGCGTTGTACGCGTTGTCGGAATAATTCCTGTGACAAAGGTAAGAAGCGGGTCGACAGAACTTTTATCGTCGAGCGAGATGTAAAAGCGCGACTGTAATCCACGATGGTAGAATACAGACACAAAGGATACGATTCGTTCGGTAATCGTTGGTTTTTCCAGAGCGGAACCGAGAAGCGTCGAACCAAGAGAAGTCTATAGAAAGCAAATCAGCTGTGAAAGCGCGAGGATTTTAAAAATTCTGCTCGAAAGCTGGTAGTTCTCGGCTGGAAATCGGCAAGATTCGAAAAGCCCGATGCTCTCGAACGGAACGTGCGCGCGAATTTCCTGCAAGTCCTATTAAACGAGGAGGTATTTATGAAACAGTATCTGTGTATCTTTGGAATAATTTGCAATCAATAAATAAAAACCTGATACCATACATCTCTCTCCTTTTTTTTTTTTTAATGGAAAACTAACTTCACATCAAAACAATTTTTTAAAATATTTCTTCCTAGTCATCGAATGATACGAAAACCAAAAAAAAAAAAAAGAAGAAAAAACAACCAAACGTGTACTTATATTTCTATCTTTTACCCATGCGATTTACATCTACAAGTCCTGTTTCGGGCAGGTTCTCTTTTGTTACGCTCCGATCGAGCGTAACAAAAGGGAATTCGTAAACTTCGACGGAAATAATCTAAATTTGACGAAAAGGTGGTAACAGCTTGGAACGCGTAGTTTGCAACTGTCGAATGCACTTTTGCTATTTTCAACGGCCCTCTGATTCACCTGGCAAAATTAACTACCCTTCCACCGCGTTAGTTTGGCCAGCTATTTGCCGTGCGCTTTAGACCGAATTTTCCGGATGCAGGTCTCACGGAGAAGCTTATGCCACTCTCCTCTGCTTCTTTTCCGTGTTTCCTCTGTTAAAGTGGTTTAATCTGCGGCAATCTCCCGCCTCCTTCCCCCCTCTCTCTCTCTCTCTCTCTCTCTCTCTCTCCCTCCCTTTCGTTTCTTCGTTTCTGTTGCCGGGCCACCTCTTTCTCCCCCTTCCATTCCCATTTAATTCCATTCACAGGCAACAGCTAATTTTAAAAGGCTGCACGCTCGATGCGCCGTCTTGGCTCGTGAAACCGGCTGGCCTCTTTTTCCGCCTCTTTCAGCCCGTCCGGTAGAACGAAACTACCCGTGTCTGACCGCTGGAATTAGGGAAGAACGTCGTCGTTAGTATTGGATCGGTCCCACGTAGGAAGATTAACCCAAGTGCCATTCAAACGAATTGGTCATCGTGAATTCTTTATACAGAGCCGGAGAAATTCGTGCGAAGCAAAGCTGGAAAGGAGCGAAACGTGGCGGCAACCAATTCCTCGAGCTCCTTCGTGTACTTACACCACCGACCGCTTTACCTTGGCTACCCACATCTTGTTTCAATTACCCGCTGATCCATGTTCGCTCCAACTCGAATTAAAGTACCAAACCGGTCGCGTAACGAACTTCCGTGGAGAAAGACACACACACACACACACACACACACACACGAGTAGGACGCGTGAAACGCAAACCCGCGGAATCGAACGATCTCAAGGGATAAACTCGAATCAACGAACCCTCGAAATAGCCCACTCGGCCAACGCTCTGCCCAATTATATTTTAAAGCAAAGGACCAAGAAGGCCTACGAGTGTGACGGTGAATCGTTAAGCACGAGTCAATATTGCTGTAGGACTGTCGTATAATAATCAAGCACGCAGCAGACAGGAACAAAGCTCCGTGGTCGGTTCAGCTGCAGGCTGGTGTCGGTGGTATCGATCGACGCTGCCAGATTCTCGCTTTATTACACGGTCACGGATCGGCGATCGATCGGTTGCTTTCTAGATCGATTACATCGGCGCGGTGTCGCGCTGCTGCCCGCACGGATCTATCCGCTGTAGCATGCGGCGCGTGTCACTCGCATAATGTATGTATGCGCATGGCAGCTGATACGCGGCGGTTTGCATTGGACGGGATCGATGCGCGTGTACAAGCGTCTACCAACCGTCGCGAAATAGAACGGCAGGATATTAATGAGATCCACGGGAAATTTCATCCTCCGCTGGCTCGTGTCGAGAATCGCGACTGGATTTCGCCTTGAGACGATGATCCTGATAACGGTGATAACCACGTTTGTAGGCAGAAGAACAGAGAGAGAGAAGAACAGAACACGCGTTGAGGGGTATAACGATTAGAATTGACTTGGCAAGACTCGTCCTTTTACGAAGGAGGGAAATATCAAATCTGCTTATTACGATATATAATTATTCGCCGGTTGCCATACAGTCGGACGTCGGAGAGATTGCATGGTCGAAAGTAAGCAAAAAATCCAGAACGATAATATTACGTCGGAGATTTCATTGGCAAAAGGTCTGTCGTATGATTTGGATTGTATCACGATTTTACAGCCACGACGTATAATTTTCACCCTCGTAGCTACTCCTCTTCGAACGCGTTGATGCTACTAACACGTAACTTGTGACTTGTAAAATTTCACCGACGATATCGGTTTAATTCTGCAAGAAGGTCTAAGTAACGCGATCTTTAATATACTTGCATCTAATCGTCGATCGCTAATCGTAAATCTTACAACAATGTCCAAGTAGCTTTTTGTAGAATGCGAGATCATATTGCGCAACCATATAAATGAAACGAAATGAAAACGCTAAGAAAACGCGACGTCTCTTATTAAACGATAGACTCTCCAGTTATTAAAGCGTGGAACAAAGGTTTGCCACGTCAATGCACCTTTCAAAGTTTCCACAATGATCGTGAGTTCAATTGGTCATGAAAAGACGATGACGCTTTATATCTCCGTGAGACCAGAGCGAATTATATAGTACGAGATTAAGCGTCCTTATATCGAAAATTGCATGATAATGAGGTGAGAGAATGGAGTATATTGCGGAGTACATATATCGTCGTAGCGTACGATCTACTGCAGTGTTTATTCTCGGTCCTGGTAACAGGCAACGTTATTTCATGCCTGAATCCTTAAAATGGCCGGTTCCTTAATTAGTCCCTATTCCACGACCTAAGAGGAAGCAAGTCATTTGTTATCACCGAGACGTGTTCACATAAGCTGTACATTTATCATTAGAGAATCTAGCAAGAACGGTTCGCCGTTATCTAGATTCATCGTTCTCGCTTCGTGGAAAGTAAGCCGAGCTTCTTCGCATCGAGGAGAGGTGCTCGAGAATTGCACGGTATTCCACGCGGCGAAGTCAATTAGACTCGTTGAAAGACTGTGCCTATTCGAAACGAATCGAGCATTGAATTAGTTGGCTCCGCGTATTTACGCGAATTGTAGTCGCATTCAGCTCTAATTGGCATACAAAGTGCATTAAATTGAACGAACTCGTCCGGGACAATGGCGGAACGCGAGGAAATCGCGAGCTAAACACTGCTCCTACGTTTTGAAAAGCGGGAGAACCGTCGAGCGACAAAGGAAGGCTTGAAATTTGATCGAGCAAATTGTAAGACTGGGAGGAGGCTCTTCTGTCTTCTACTTTTTCAGGTCAACGACTGATCGAGACGTCACGGAGGAAAAGGTATGGACGAGGAGCTTGAAAAAGTTTGTCCATACGTTTCTATTACAAGGATGGAAAAAAAACAAAGTCGATCGCAGAAGCACGGAGCTGGGAAATTCGAAGAAAAGTTTGTCTTCTCTTAATCTCACGGCCTGTCTCGATAGATTCCGTGCATATTTATCGTGGACTTTAGGCGCCTCTGGCAATGCTTCGACGAATAATTCGTTTTCAGCGCGTGCTTAACTTCCACCGCTCGGATCGTAACTTTCAAATCCTTCGGATACTTGCGATCTCGATAAAATAAACGATAGCGCGACCAAAGTTCCACCGAGCACGGAGCCAGTCTGCTTAGTCGATCGATACACCTTCTTCCACTTTTAACCGATTAATCAAGATACAACGATGCTCGTGTAAATTTTCATTTGATGTCAAACGACGATTTGATTAACGGAGAAAGCAGGAAAGAAATTGGGCAAGAGGATGTTTCAAGTCGATCGAATAACAGGCCGTACTTGGACGTCTAAACTTGGGTAATTTGATTAATCCGAACGAACGTCCTCTCTTGTTCTTCGTAGCTTCGTTTCTCTTTCGCTTCTCGACCAACTTGAGAACATTTTTTGGAACCGACTTACATCCTGCGTTCAACAAGAATCGCGATACCGATCTCTGATTTGTTAACGAGCATCTCGCAACCATCTTTTATCAAGAAAGACGAAAAAAAGTCTCTTCCTTTGTGTCGATTGCTTGACGAACTTTGGTGAAAAGAGAGAGATCCTATCTAAATAACAAGAGGCGCCTGCGAAAACGAGGTTGAATCTCGGGCTGATTCGCATGTGCAAAATGCAACGAGGCTGAACGCGTGCGATCTCACGTGGTAATTCGGTAACTGAGGATGCACGTGCACGCCCGAGGGTATTGCTATCGATCGGTCGAAACGGTTGGCCGGCATGCACATCGGCGCGGTTCACCATCGGCTAAAGTGCTATGTAATATTCAACCCCGAAGTATCAGCTGCGCGGATCGAGAGGCGACTCGTCCGACCAGTAAAAACGCTTGTCGTCCGGTCCGCTCCGGTTCTGGCGTGTTGCCTCTGGGAAATCAGGTGGCAGTTACATTTATCGACCGCCTACTCCCCGGAGTTTCCCTGACAATTCGTGGCCAACCACCTGCACGCGCTCCATCGACGCTTTTCAACGTGTCCGACGAACGTTCTGCTCCCCTTTTCCTCCTTTTCGCTCTGCAATATGTCTCAAGCTCGCGAACAAGCGATTGGACCATCAGATTTCAGGATCAATCCCTGAATTTAGATTCAGATTTCGAAAGGCAGATATGGGACGCGCGGCAGTAGCTTTCGCGTTCAAAGATTTCTTTGCAGCAGGGGAAGATTTCGAACGGGGTCACGTGCACGTTGTTCAAAGGTTTCTTCCACGTTTCATCCACGCTTCTTGATCGAGTCTCTTGATACGATGACGCAAGCAAGTTCCTTTGTATTTTATTTTATCGCGGATCCAAATACCAATGGATCGTACGTAAAAGGCCTCGACGCTTTCGTCGGATGTAGATTCTTTCATCGAGGTAGAAGGGAGAAATGGAATCGATCGAATCGAAGGAAATTTGCCGCATGTAGACAGACAGGCAACCTCTGTCGTGGCTTCTGGTTGAGCGCGTCGCGAGCGCCAAACAAATTCTCCAGGCTCAGAAACTGTAAAACGGCGGATACACTTTCAGACAGTCTGGAGACGCGGAATTTTCCGAATAAAAGGAGTCTGCCCGCTTTTCTTTCCCTTCCGGATATTTCCCCGTAGAAATGTTTTATTTATAAACACGTAAGAACGGGTGTTTTATGTAAAAGCCGCCAAGTACTCCCACGACGTTCTTAACAAGTATCGTTCACCGGAAGGACGATAGTTTCATAGCTCGTTGAAGGGTATCGTCGAAGGATTCGTCGAACGACAATGTCTCGAGTACCTTGGGGTTAGTGCGGAGGGAGGCAAGTGAATTTGAATACGCGCACTCTGTTATGCGCGTCGAAGGTGCTTAAAAGGAACTCGGAGCATCTTCGGGAGGTACCAACCATGAAAATCGAGGATACACTTTTAATTAGTGCACAGTAGCGAGAGAGGAAGACTAAGTGGATGATTTAATTATTCTTCGCGCACTTGATTTCCATCAAAGCAGTATGGAAAATCATAAGTACCTTTCCTGCATGGCGCGCAACCTGGATGATGAAATTGGAACGCTCTTATTAGACGTAAAGTTTCATCGTATAAGCACTTACTTAACCCTGTAGAACCAAAACTTACAGCTACAAAATGAAGTCTCGAATAGAGCGAGGCGTTCAAAATTCAAACGCGGTAATTAGAAATTTGATTATAACTGTCGGAAGTTTTCGACTCGAGTATGCTGATTCTATTCGCGACAAATTTGAATAGATACGTCAAGTTAGCCCTGCTGCATTCTTCTCTCTATCGTTAAAAAAAAAAGTGTCCTCGCTGTCGGTACAACACCGTACGATAGAATTATTACCGATACGCGAAAATTCTTCGGTTTTTCAATCTTACTCCGATGACTCTCTTAAGACGTAAGAAGCTTTTCACTTGCTAAAACGAGAATCACCACCACACTGTGATACGAAGAAATCGACGGCCGTGGTAGTAGGACTTTCAAAATTTCAGATTGAACGTGCCAATTCGAAATGCAAATTTACATTTGCATATAACCGGCGCAAACACAAATTCAAATTTAAATATAACCATTACAAATTCCAATTCAAATACGATCGTCGAACATACAAATTTCAACCTGACAATTCAACCTGACAATTCAACCTTCGAATCTGTCGATTCTCTACAACCCTTTGCATTCATACATATATATATATATATATATATATATATGATATACATCGGAATGGAAACCAAGAATGTATGCATCTCTTTGGCAACCTCGCGGTGGACGGTGTCGTGGTCCATATAGTCATCGTTTCATACATGTATATATCTTCGGACGTTGTTACGCTTTATTATCGATATTTGGCGGAGCAATGAATCAGCTGATAATAAAGGGGCCTGGCATCGCGTCCAACGTAGACCGCCCTGCCGTCGTTTCGATAACGTCCCACGAGAGAGAAATATCGTATTACCGTTACACACTACCGTATGCCATTCTAGTTTCCCGCTCTATCGGAATTCACGGTGATCGTATCGCGGCCAAATAATACCGGCAGGTTAAAGTGCGCGACCGTTATAAATAAAAGCGCGGTCGCGCGGCTGCCTTTGATGTACCGGCATACGTTGCTAGAAACTTTCAGCGTCGCTTTATGCGCGAGAACAATGAACCCGCCTGCCGTTTCCGATATTAACGTTGATAGTGGGAGCCGCGTGCTGGATCTTTTAACCGAAACGCCATTACAGAAAAATGTAACATCTGATCGCGAGAGATTTCACCGAACCAATTTTCTTTCACCGATGAAACGAGAATCACGACCCACTTGTATGTAGTATAGCGGCTCAGGAAACTATGTGCATACGTACTCGCAGATTCCTTTTATGAATACGTTACGCGTGTTATATGAAGCATTCTGAAATTTCATTAGCGGTGTAACGAGACTCGACTATCCTCGATATATGGCCAATGTTTGAGACCAATCTAAGGATGTGTGCGCGTACACAGAAATTTAACGTATGTACGTTCAAGTTGCAAGACGTTTAATGCAAACATCTCTGCGGACTGTCACGTCGAGTTGGATACAAGTAAGCGTCTAAATACCTTCGTCAGCCACTGTATTTAGCTACGTGCTTGGAGCAATTTCCAAATACAACGAAAACGTGAAACTCGAAGAAGGAAAATTAAGCGGTCTCTCGTTGGTCTGTTCGATGACTCGCCCTTTACTCGACAGTCGCAAAGAAGACCGCGTAAAAATAGAGAAGCGAGAATAAATATTGGCGAAAAGTCTGGAAAGCTGGGCAAACGAAAACACGGGCACGCGTTGCAAGTTAACGAGAATTGGCTGGGGCCAAGTTTGACGCATGAAAGAAGGTATCGACGGTGAAAGGCCGATGATGTATAGGGTTCTTCAAAGTTCGGCCAAGTTAAAACGGAGGTCGTCGTCGGGCGAATACGAGAAGTTTCGCCTCGGCGAAAAGAGTCGAAGAAACTTGCGCGCGGTCTTCCGATATTCCAACAGAAGCTTCGAAGGCAATAACTGCCTTCTCTCTTACCCTTTACCATTGCCTCCTCTTTCGTTTCTCTCGTTGTCAATAGCGAAACAAAAGCTCGCGGGAAACGTCTGGTTCACGGAGAAGCGATATTTCGCAGGCATCTGCATTCGTTTCGACGCGTGCCTCTGGTGTATTCCGATCGTCGTGCCGAGCGATATCGATCGCGTTTATCACCAGCCTATCAAAGTGGTGTTTAAGCTACTCTACGCTATAGCGAACGTAATCGAGCGAATGCAATTTCGATCAAAACGCCGGCAGGCTTTCGCGATAGCGGCACGGGTGCAACACGCGTCGTTCCCCAAGCGCTTAAGCAAAAATTATGAATCCCAAGGGTCGGTGACACGCGTTGCGAGTCTCTCTCTCTCTCTCTCTCTCCGCCTTTTCTCTCTAGTTTTTTGTTCCCCGGTATCCGTCTCCCGGTGTCTAACGTTTACACAACATTCCACGTCGGAAGGTTGCCCCTCGTAAAATTTCGCGTTACCCTCGTGGCCGAGCGTGCTCGTTTGTCAATGTACCTTTAAGATGTTTTCCAGTTGTTACTAGCGGCGTTCGTTGAGGCTCGACTGGCCTTAAATAATGGCAATCGGGGACGATCTTGCCACTGCACGCTTCGTTGAATCTCCCCTTTTGCTCGACGATATAAAAGTCACCCTCGAGAGAGAGAGAGAGAGAGAGAGAGAGAGAGAGCGTCGAGAGAACGTCGTTACCTTTCGCGAGGAACCCGGTAGCTGTTTCACGGCGTGGACAGCGAAAAGGAAATGTATAAAGGGCGGAGAGAGAACAGCAAGATGAAATGAATTTATCCGGGACGTGTGTGTGGTACGCGTTAATGTTTCTTTCGCGATTTCTTCGGCGCGACGTAATCGTGTTTCGAGTGAGCGTGACGTAATCGAATTTTTCCAGCGAGCCGCGTCTATTCTCCGGTTGTGAGAGAAGGAAGCACAGTGACAGCGTTCTCAATCCATTATTGAAAAGTCTGCAAGGCGACAGCTGTCAGCCGGTACACGCAAGCTTTATGTATCGGTGTAGAGTTCCATTGTTAGAGATACAATGGGCTCGGGTTGATATGTAGGTTTCGTTAGCTCGGGACAATATACAAGATATATGGAAATGGAAACCTTTTTCGAGCGTGCATCGGATTACACGTTGAATTTTATTTGGCCTTTAGGTTTAAACCTCTTCTTCCGCCTTGCTCTCGCCATCCAGCTACTACAAGCTGCCACTCCAACGTACCAACGACGATCCTTAACCTCGTTTCCCATTTAAAACTGTAGGATATCTTTATTCGCCGAAAAAGTTTCAAGCTGTGTAAGGATACATAGGACGGAAGATGAATTCGCCCGATCGATTCCCTTCGACAACTTTGAAATTTCGAAGATCCGTGGCTGCCACCATTGCAAGTTACCGATCCTAATTCTTCTCGCAGCGAGCAAACTTTTATTTCATCGACGTGGCTGCCGATGAATTCCATTGAAACTCGCGTGTAATTGAAGCCGCGGTGGTGCGCGTATATATCGAGATATATACGCCTGTACGTGACTCGATGCAAGGATAGGCATTTTCAGAGGCCACGCAAAAGTTTCGCCAAGCTTGGCGCTGTAAATTTCAACACATTCAGCCACGGTCCCATTGGCTCGGCAATTCTCCTCCGGAATTTCTCACAATTGTACGACGCGTCGCCGTGGCCCGCTAATATCCTTCGCGGAATATTAAGTTTCCTGTTAAATGCGATTTTCCCGCGGAATATCGCAACTCGAAATGTATTTTAAAACTCCGCTTTTTGCATTTGGCGTTCTCTATAGGTCGCACCTTCGGTACGTGCATACATTTGTAAAAAGTACTAACGTCGGAGTAGTCGAGCGATGCTTCGAGATTTCTCATTTACCCTATGAAGGCATGGAAATAAGAGTGATAGGGCGATGCAAGGACGAGAGACGCTCCGCCTTTTAATAACACTCGCCTTTCTTCCACTCGCTTTCTTTCCAACTCTCCGCGATACCGAACACCTCTAATCCGCGTGTCTTCGATCAGACCACTACCGCCCTTTGTTCAAATTTCCCTCTCTTTCTCTGCCTCGGACACTGTTTTACTATTTCAAAATCTCCAGCATCGACCCTTTCTCGTTTAACCAGCTCCCTTTTTACACCCTACTCGATCCAACGTGGACTTCACCGGTAGAACAAGCGCGTTGGAAGAGAAAAAGAACCTAACCCGAACCACGGAGCTCTTGCTCTCCGACTTGCACGACGAAATACGACGACTACTCTGGAAGACGATGGCCCGAGAATATTCTCGGTTCTCGTTTCGTGGAGCTCTCGCGAGAGTTCCGCAGGCGGCCGTGCAGGGAGGGAAGAAACGAGCTTCGGCAGCGAGCAGCCTAGAAAAAAGATCGACGATGCGGAAGAAGTAAAGCAGGCTTATGCAGCAGCTCGGGCAGGGACTATCGCTGTAACAGGCAGCCAGGTAGCTCGGAAAAGAGGAGAAAGAAGAGAAGCGGCTAGGCTTCTCCGGGGGCAGTTTCTCGGCAAGAAGACAAGGGAGGAGACGAAGGAGAGAAGTCGAGGGAGAAGACGGAAACTAATTTTAGGCGTTAGCTTATTGGGCAAAGCTTCGTACAGCGGCTCGGTAATCCTAACCGCCTGATTGAATTCCTTTATAGCGAATCTTTCCTATTTTCTTTCTATCCGCTCCCTTTATCGATGCCTCGAGGCGTTCCAACCTTCCAACACCCACGCTTTATTTCAAACTGACTCTGCTCCACTCCCTTACTCCCTTTTCTTTTTTTTTTCTTTCTTCTTTTTTTTTTTATCGTCCTTTATACCTATCGCTTCCATCCGCGTAATCCGAGTCACGTCCTGAACGACGACGAATTCCCGATTGGATTTGCTCGTTTGTTGGATCTCTGGGTCGTAAGTTCCTTTGACGGAGTAAACTTGTGTTTGTTACTACGTTCCTTCAGAAGAAATATTCTGCTTCTTTATTTCGGATCGCACTCGCCAACCAAGCTTTTCTATGATCGTCCGGCGGCTAAGCGTATGCTTTTTATACCTTCCCCTACAGGGAGATTAAGTTGAGCCAATTAGACCGCGTGTTTTAACGATTATGCTGCAATTTTCATTCGTTTTGAGGGAAATATGGGAGCAAGCTCCGCGAGGGACGGTTTAGAGTCTAGATACTGTCTCTCGCCTTCGTACGTCCTATACGAGAAACCGGTAGAACGCAGAATGGGAAACTAGGAGAATGTAACGCTTTGAAGGAATCCAGGACAACAATGCTCGAGACGCCGGAAGGAAATCGAGAGGCAAAAGAACCGTATATTTCCAACGTATAACGCCTCGAGTAGCTTTTCACTGACGGCGAGGCTAGTTTCTCAAGAGTGTGTACGGCGACGCGAGATTCGGAGAACGCGATGCAAAGGTGATTTCGAGGTTCCGTGAGAAATTCGCTTACGTTCAACTTGGAGCTGTTTGCGTACAGGCATAAAGTGCATTGTTAAATGCGTTCGAGCTGGAACAGACGCGCTCGTCCGTAATACGGATTTAATACGGATTTAATACGGTTTTAATACGAAGCTGACGACAGGCTGCCATAAATACATTTACAAGTGTAATTAAGTAACGCATAATTAAATACGACGTCCATTTAGAACGCGTTGAATCGAGGATATAATTAATATGCTCTCTCGGTGCGTATCGGGGAGAGACCCGGCACGGGAGAACGAACAAGCAAGCAAGCAAGCAAGAGCGTATATTTTCCGCTTCACTTTTACGGGTACAATCGTCGGCGTGCCCAGAGAATTTTTCGCTGCATTTACATCGCTGCAACAGGATGAACGCGAAAAGGGCCATCGAACGAACGTAATGAGAAAAAGCTTTGGCGCCGAGTTTGAATTAATTCGCATGATTAAACGAAATGCAACGTATCTGTGCACGCGTTCGATCGAAATTTTGTGTAAATCCGTTACGGATGCGAATCCCGAACCGACCAGTTTTTATCCAACTCGGCAATTTCTTCCTTCGTTTTACAGCTTACGAGTTCCTCCTTCGCTTCCTTTTTACCTCCATTTTACTGAAAATGACGTTGGAACTATATCTTCTTTTAGCAATTTTCTCCGAAAAGGAAATCTATCCGCTCGTTTCCTTCCTCCTTGCTCCCTTTTGCCCAATGACGCGAGCCGAAGAACGACTCTGGATCGAAACAATAACTATCCCTTCCTCGTCGTACGTCTGTTCGCTTCCGCAGATATAGAGTTTCGCTCGAAACGAAGCGTTTCGACGGGGACGAATATCCGCCCGAGGAGATATGTTTCCTTTACGCCGGCCTGTCTGACTTGTCACCGACTAAAACTACTGCGTGATCCACGGATTTGTTGCCAGGGAGTTTGGGATAAGGGAGTTTGGCTGGCTTCTTTTCCTTTTCCGCTCTATCTTCAAACTTCTACCAGCAATCTATCCAACCTTTCTCTACAAGAGTTCGGCATTTCGTGTCCTCGCGCAAAAGAGACTAAAAACTCGTAAAGTTTGTGTGCCGATTGCGTATAGCAAAGGTAGAGTTGTTCGAGTCAGCTAAGCCTCAACACTTTCAAACTCAATCTTCCACTGTGCACGGAATAATCAAATATGTCGTGCATTGTGAGACGCCGCTAGTCTCGTGGACAGCGACGAAAGAACAAGAGAATACCGCGTGATCTAAGTCGTGCGAGAAAGAATAGCAAAGACGAGACAATAAAAAGATATCATATAAGAGTTGGCAAACCAAACAAGAAAACGACCACTAGAAATAAATTAACAGACATACGCCAATGAATTATATAATAATTACGACCGAGATCGCTGAGATTTCCTCCTCCAAACTTCTCAACCTCCGAATTCTTCCAAAGAAATACATTTTGATCGAAATATTCTCCAAGGCAGCAATATCATTTAAATGGCTCGATCGCGTTTTTCAAACCCGTCCATTTCCATCGCAACAACGATCTATGGAAATTAGCACCGAAAAGAAGGCTCGAACGACCATCGTAAAGGAAAAGAAAATGAAATAAAACAAAAATCTGGAAATTTCCTCAGATAACTGAAGAAACAGCCAAACGTTTCATTGGCGTAGCTAAAGAAAAAAGAAAAGAAAAAAGAAAAGAAAAACACTGGCAAAAACCTCTGACAAGGAGGAACAGCTGGGTACTGTGCCGAGGAAATTCTTTTTTTCCACAAGAACTGGTTCGTGCCGCGGTCTGTCACTTTGCCAACCCTTTCAACCTCTCGAGTGTCTCGGTCATTTTCTGCAAAGTCAGCCGAGAACGATCCAACGAAGGTCCCCACGGCGGAAAGGAACGAGATTCTCGAGATCGGATCGCGTTGGAGAAGCTGTTGGCGGGTCTGGCAGCCGGCCCGGTTTCTTAATCGGAAACAAACGTTTAGCCCTACCCCTTTTCCCACAGATCCGTGCTGCTGATCGCGTGTTCCGGGCATGGCCTCAATTTTTATCGCGCGTAACGTCCGCATCGTCCGGTAAATTGAACCTTTGCCGTGTACAATTACGTTCCACTTGGCGAACCACTTTCTACTCGCCAGCCTCCTATCCCCGCCACCAGTCGACTCCCTCGGGGGATTTTCTCGCTTCTGTTCTCGAAAATTTGATTTCCTTTTAGCTCGTGAGCCAACCTTGAGCGAACCTGCTGCTGTTCGTTTTGCGGCGGATCTTCCCCGAGCCTCGTCCCGTGTATTCTCGTTCGAGATAAGGCCAAGGGAATCTATGAAGGAGTTTCTCACGAGCGAGAATCTAACCCCGTCGACGTATAGCAGTATCGATCTGGATAAGTCCGGAGAACGAAGGGTGGTAATGACTTTTCAGGGTCGATCAACGCTCGCAACGATCCTTTCCACTGCGGTTGATAGGGGATAATTGTCGGGCAAGCTTACGAGTAACGCGATACCGGCCGTACGCAGTTATATACTTAGCCGCGTACTCGTATATACTTAGCGGCGAACAGATCTCGTCAATTTACCGTCCACAACAGCTGCGCTTTCCATTAGCGGGCGAACGAACGCGCTACGCGAGCTCGAGTTTCGGCCGCAGCTGCGAAAATTCACGCGGAAAAATTCATGTTTCCGAGGGGAAATTAGAAATACAATAATGCGGCGGAAAATTGATAACCTGACGCGTCTGTTCCTTATATGGTAGATCGATCTACTTATGTTCGGCGAAAGGTCGAGTACACTTGGATAGTTTCACGGATAAACTGTACCAAGATAGTCTTAGTCAGCATTTTATTTCGTTAATCTAACTAGCGAACTTACGTTATCGTTACTAGCGAATACTTTACGTAGCTTGTAGGGGAATCCAATCGCGTTTGATTAAATATACAGCCGGCCGACTTTCGCCAGCTTGGCCGGAGCTCCTCAACCGACCTAAGTGATTCCAGCATCGCTGACTCGGACAAAATTATCATCGTTTATAATTCCTCTTCCTCGAAAGGGAAGGCTCGAACGTTGCTGACTCCATTAGCAAACATTACGTTAACTTCTGTTACGCTTACCGCGTGCTCTGATCGATACCATCCGGTATCTAATAAATTAACCGGTTTACGCCAGACTAAGGATAATTTGCCAATTATATGAACCACTGTGCACGTAATAATATATCGTAATCGATCGTAAGAGATCGCAAAACACCCTTGCGATCCATGCTTTAGATAATTCCTTAATTTCAAACCGCTTAAAGCGAAGATATAAACAATTTGATCGAGGTTGGTCGTGGTTATCGAGAAAATTCCCATCGTCTCCATCCAACGTCTCCCATCTGTATAATCAACGAACCTTCCAAGACGGTACAGCACGTGAACTCGCAAGGCACGTTGTCTGGTGCAGAGCACAAACACGATTCTCCTCTCTCGTTCCGTAGTCATACGTACACGCTCGGCAAAAATTGCCCGGTACAGCCTCGGGGAATCCGGCTTCCGTTTCTTCCGTTTACTCAACATGTTTCCATTTCCATGGACCGCGAATGAAACGCAACTAGGAGAGGAGAGGAGAGGCGGGGACAGCGGAAAAGAGGAAAGGGACCGCGCGAACACAAACGTGGCCACAAACCAGAAACGGAATTCATGGGCCGAGACAAAAGGTAACCGAGTCAATGGCGTGGTTACGATTCGAAAGGATTGGAATCGCGTCATCAACGCGACCGAGGACTACTTCTCTCTATCCTCGTTGCTTCCTTTTCAACCGAATATGCACCGATGTTTCCAAGATACGATATCATTCGGATTCATTCCCCGTTTCTGCTTTGATCCACTTTCGACGCGTCGCCACCGAAACCGGACACTTTACGATACCGCGAAACCCGTTCAAAATGTCTCCCTGTTCTCCTGCGGTTAATTCAACGACTGTTCCATCGTTCTATACGTATAGTAGTCTCCGTGCGTGTCTAATATTATCGTGCGATAAACGTTCGTTTCGTTTTTAACGCTTGGTGATACATCGTCTTTAGGATCCTTTGCCAACCTCAGACTCGTGAATAGATACATAGAATAGATAAATAGAAACACAGTAGTATACTACCGAAAGGTATTTGCAGGTATTTTTCCAGTGAAATGTTCTTTTCGTCGTTTCGTTGTATAAAAGACAGGAAATGTGACGTAACAGGTTTTTCATCGTCATATTAATTTCCAAAGTTATTTCACGGTCTTTCTGATAAAAATTCGTTGCGCGCGATAAACGCTCTTTTGTGGAATGTTCTGCCTGTCGTGAAATAAACAACGATTTCGTTGCGTTACGGTTTTCAATTAGCAAAGAAGGCAAAACGAAAAATTGTGGGCATTGTGTAATGTTTGGTAGTAACATAAATTCCTTCCGTGTTTATCATTTTTACACAATGCTCTCAATTTTGCGGCGTATTTTTGCGCTCCAATGGCAGAAAAGCGTAATGCGACGAAAATGTACTTCATATTCTGACACGTTCAAAATTTCCCTCGCCGGCCGCAACAAATGTAAATCATCGGTCATAATAAATTTTGATCAACGTGACCGCTGAAATGTAACTTTTAAAATGATACGTGACACTTGTGAACGTGAAGCTGTTAATGGAACAACTACAACAAAAAAGGGAGAGAGAGAGAAACAAAACCACCGAAGAAAAATAGAAAGAGTGTATATTACAAGCTAATAACAATCGTTTTCGTAATTTATTCGTGAAAATTGAATCAAAAAGTTGAAACGTTAAGGTAGATAGTATCCGTGTTTATGCAAAACGACGGGAAAAGCAACGAGTGAAAAATGAAATGACAACACGGTCCGATAACGTGCGAGTGATCGTATTTTTCGTGTCAACTTTTATCTCCTGTCGCGTCGCTGATATTTTCGGATCAAGCGATTTACAATTAGCCAGATCGAGTCCGTTTTCACTGTACAGTAACTTTGAAACGCGGTCTGCGAATCCGGGTCACCGGTTTGCGATTGCCAAGCGATGATCCTCGTTTCTCAGGTTAGACGTAAGCTCAGATTTTTCTTATCATTTTTCTTATCATTTGCCAAATCATTTTGCCAAAACAAAGGTGAAATCGCGACGCAAAAATTTGACTCCCACAAAATTATAATCCTACGTAATTCCATGGCGAACACACTTGTTGCTTATACACTAAATAAGAATAAAACGGTATATTGACGTCTCCGGTAAACGTTATAATTTACAATTTGCGTCGTAAAGAAGACGTTGCATCGAAACTTTGTTAATTACAATCTTACAATTACGATCTTCTATATAACCATTAAAAGACCAAAGCACGCTTCCACGACTGTCTAAAAATACGAACACTTAGCACAGCGGAATTGAAAAACTTTCTTCTTCGAGGAAGTTAATAGCAGCTTCCGCATGGAAGTTCTTTGCATGATTTGCGAAATCGTACCGGAGCGGTAGAGCCGGATGTTGGTCGGATATTAACGAAGAAGACGACGACTCTGCCCCTGTAACAAAAACCCAGGGGCAGTCTTAATTCCCATTATCAGCGGCGAGAAAGAAAATGGCCAACTCGTGGAAGCAAGGAGTACGGTTCCACGGCAATGCTCGCATCCCTCGGTTGTCATTTTCCAAAGTAAGAACCGGCAATTCGACCGTGACTTGCTTCTGCTGTTCTTCGATCGCGAGAACTCGTGATTAGACGTTGTAATTACGTGAACTTTCCTACCCTTTGCAAAATTCTGTCTTCCGAGGATAATTACAGACGAAATTAGAGTTTCTTGGTATAACTTTTGTTGATATTAATCATCGCGGGAAATTAGAAACGCCGCACGGAGTTTTAAAATTGTCTGAAATTCTACGGAAAGAGCAGAGAAACGATCCATGCTGTTGCGAACTAACGTCGCTTAACTATTCGAGTTACTACGTATATTCATCTTCTCGTGTAGAAAAATCTTTCATAAATGAGTAACACTCTAATTAAGGACCTTTAAAAATATAGAAACCCGTGGAAAGTCGGAATTAAGTACAGCAGAACTCCATTTCTCCGAACTTGTCAGAGAACAAACAGTTTATGTAAGCGAAGTTCATATAACGAGGGTTGGCCAATTTTCTCCACTATCCGCTATTTTTTTTTTTTTTTTTGAATAATTAATAGCAGTTTCAAGTAAGTGAATTCAGCCAGCAAAATTCAGTTGATCGGGTGTTAACTAAGTTCATACGACAAGAGTTCACCAATTTTCTCCACTAGCCATTATTTCTTCTTATTCGAATAATTAATAGGAGTTTACGTTCAGGTAAGTGAATTCAACGAGCGAAAGTTCAGTTGATCGGGCGTTAACTAAAATTTCGCTCCTATAAATCTAGTTCTACTGTAATAGAAAATAATCGGAATTACCGTCTTTCTCCGGTTCAACAACCGTTTTCAAACACTGTGCATCGAGAGCTAAAAAATCAGAAATGATGTGAAGTTGATCACACGGAGGAAACGAGAGAGAGAGAGAGAGAGAGAGAGAGAGAGAGAGAGAGAGAGAGAGTAACCTTTCACTGCGTTTCCTATATCGTCGACTATCGACGGACGATGAGTTCTATAATTGACCAATTCGATCGAATACAGATGAACAACAGAGTCGAAATCGCATTGAGGACGCAACGTAATGGCCGATTGTTTATTCGAAATTCGAAGAATTGCTGGGACAAGCGAATTGTTGTCAAATTACAAGGTAAAATTGGTGATTAGAAAAGGAGAATGGCGATCGATAAGCGTGGGCAAACAAACATTCTTTCGTTCACAAACAAACAGTTCTGGGCGGAATATCGAGAATGGGATTTGAAATGTTTCGCGCTGGGCATGATGAAACGATATTCAATTTCATTACATCGTCATTAAACGTGTTACCGTGAATGTCGATTAGTTTACGTCAGATTCCTATCGGAATTAATCGTCACGTTGTCCAACCGTGTGCAATGAATATGTAATAGGCTCAAGTATGAATTAATTTCTGTGGATGCACGTGGATGGAAGCTTCGGGAGGAGAGCGGCTCGCGTGGTCCTAATTGGTCTTCCCGTAGCCAAGAAGGACCTTCGATCCTTATAAATATGCGCTGGTCATTAAGACCAGCCGCGATCCGTTGGCAAGCGTCGCGGATCGATCCTGTATTTGCGATTCTGATGGACGGCGATCAAATCCAGAAGGACGTATCGCGATAATTCCGCGGGACAACCGGAAATTCAGAGAAAGTTCCATTAAATCGAACTTGTAATTCCTCTATCAGCTTTGAAAATCCCGGAAATGAATGGTGTTACTCGTACCGTGCGCGAAGATTGAAACATTTTGAGAATTATTGCAGTTGAACGATGGATGCACGAGCTCGAGGAACGAATTTAACTTCGGTTGAGTATTATATCTACTTCGAAACAGAATTAACTTTAACGGTGTAATAAAATGACTGAGAATTCTGCACCTCCAAACGTGGCTCGTTTGTACTGCTCGGTAATTTACTGAAATATTAATAATTACGTTACACATGATGACATTTAAGATGTAAAATTTACAACTATCTCCAACTCGGTATCACAACTTTGTGAACCTTCACTCGAATATTCCATCGCGTAAACGTCGTTGATAAATCGTGTTCTCTCGACTCGGCGAAACTTTCGATACGAATATTCTCCACGGATCGCGATGAAATTAGACAGCAAAACCAGACTACCGCTAATTTCCTTCCATTCGCGAATTACTCGTTCGTTATGTTTTCACTCTGAATCGAAATTTCTGGTTCCTGGCAGCGAATTTACGCTAATACGATGGAAAAAGGGTGGTTGAGCCAGCAGCGTGAGTCGCAATGTACTTAGGGTAGATTGGAGAGTGCGATAGTCGCGAGATCGAAGCAATAGACGAGAAAAGGGTGAAAGAAAGAGCGAAAGGACGGATGCGAGGTGGGAATAGAATAAAGGAGAAGATACTCGATTCTCTGGAGCTCGGTTGTCCGATGTTTCTCTTGCGGGCTATCTTAGCGACGATTCCAAGACGCCTCTTCGCTTTTCTGCCCTTTAAGCGCACTCCTCTTCGACCTCCTGACGGAACAGAAAAAAGAAGAATCCCGAGAGCGGTGACAAAAGATAGTGGTCTTTCGTCGTGTGCAAGTCACCCTCTCTCTCTTCCTTTTCATCCTCTTTCTATCCTCTTTCCAGCCTCCTTCCATTCTCTTTTCATCCTCTTTCCATCCTCTTTCGCGTGTCTCTGTTTTGAATTTGGGTTATCGAACGAGCGGCTATCTCCGATGAAAAGCGCTACTTATATACAGCGTGGTCCTGTACTCACGGTACAAGTAAAATCAGGAAGAGATTTCACAAAATGAGACGAGAACGAAATGTAAGAAGATTGCATCGGAGATCTCGCGTTGGAGACTGAAGAATTTAAGTTGAGAAACTCGTTGATTCTACGTGAATTTGTGCAATTTTCAGCTGGACGATAAACAATCGACAGCAAGCTATCTTGTGTACGAAAATAAGAGAAGAAACTGTAGGATGCAATCTGGAGAAAATGGAGTTTGAACATAATTAAGAGCGAGGCCGGTACACGTATACTTGACACGTCCTCAAATTCGATTTTCTTGAAAACAGCGCGCCACCAGCTAAATTTTATTCTTCTTGATTTTCGTCTTTATTCTCGTCCAGCAGAGCCCTCGTTTCTTCCTTCGTGCCACGAATTTTGGTTCACGGTATATGTATATTGGTCAGTGTGTGTGTGTGTGAAAAGAAAATATATCTGAATGTTATGTGTTCAAACGGGCTGGAAAAATTACGAACGAGCTTGTTTTAATGAAAACCGCGAGTTTGTTATTTTAGACGGAGTCGACTACACACGATTAATTTGCCTGTTTGAAAGTTTTCCATCGCTGTATTTATTTTATGAGTTCATCTAGACAAGATACCGGTCCTTCGCGTAATAATTAACGGTTAAAGTTTTTCGCGGATAAAAACTCCCCACCCCGTTTATTTTAAAAGCACTTTTATTCACACCGTAATTAACCAACACTGATTCCACCGGATTCCTATCTTTTCAACCACACGAAGATTAATGGACTTTCCACGCAGTCTATTTCCTTTCCTTCCAAAGAACCTCGATCTAAGTGACAATCGATCGCTCTGCATTATAATAATTCCATGGAAATAAACTATAGAAGACGCCAGCTCGAGCGCGTATCGATGTTTCAAAGGCGTATCGATCGTTAGTCGTAAAACTTTGAAAAATTCATGTACGTCAGAAGCGTTGGCGTTTACCAGTGTAAAGATAACCTTGGAAACGATTACTAGGAACTTATTCCGCGCCTTTGACAATTCTTACTTCCATTGAAACTTGACCAAAGTTGGGCAAAAAGGCTGTAGAATCGCAAGATACATCAAGCATTCGACTACTCCAAATTAAAACGAAAATATCAGCTTCGTACGTAATAATCTCGAGTTCCTTCTCGTTTTGCCACCGTGTCAAACGATTCGTTGCGAATAGACGAGGAATTCTTGAGCGAGGCAAGCGCGTTCCTTGTTTCAGTTTACATTTAGACGAACGTTTGATCCCACAGTTACGATAAGACGTAAAAGACCAACGACGGTGAAATGTTGCTGAATACTAACTTTCAAAATATAACAAATATATAAATCGTTTTCTCGAATCGCATTCAGCGTCCTACCCAGCGTTTTCGACGATAACGCGCGAACTAAACCGTATCGATCGCAATGAAAATCGCGGCTCGTCCGGCGTAAAGCCGGTACGATTGGTCGTCAGGCAATCAAAGCGCTCGTAAGAAACGTCCATCCAAATCATTCTGACCCCGAAACGCGGGCTGGAACAATCACACACTTGTAGGATGTATTGCGCCGGACAAGCGCTATAGCTCAAAGCATCAGGCATAATTGCATATCAACGCCGCGATGCTGTTGACCGGTCGGAACACGGACAAAGCGGTGTAATTTGTGGAATCGCGGTAATCGGCTTTATGGCTTTTGCCGTTGCTGGTATTCGGGTATCGTTGTTGTTTCGCCAACTGCCGACAACGTAATCGGCGTCGCACGCTTACCCGAGAATTTGGAAAATTGTCGGCCGATGGCAATCGAGGGAATCGAGGGAATCGAGGGAATCGAGGGAATCGAGGGAATCGAGGAAAACTGCCAAAGGGTTGATTCGAAACGAGCACAGCGAGCGTGCTCTTTCAAGAATTTCGTTATTGTCTTTTGGTATTCGAGATGCGCCGCTTCCGAAGCGGTCGACAACGTAATCAACGTCGTTGCGGCTTCGCCGATGAGAGCAGCTCGTTGTTTGTTATGCGATAAATTCGCCGTATAGTTGCACCGACATCGCCAGCCTGATAATTGCAGGCGGTGTAATATCGCGAAAAGTTTATACTAACCAGCGAATTCCTTGGTTATACAGTGGCTCGTGGAAGTATTCCAACATTTACAGCATTATACCAACAGTTTTGAAATTTCATTGGCATCGCGGCAAGACTGCACTATCGTGGTTATACCTATTGGTAAAGTTTGAAGCAAATCTGAAAACATATACCCCTGTTCGCAAGTATTACGATATCCGTTGATCTTGTACGAAGATGGAAATTTATCCAGGTTGCGGACGAGGCAATTGATCGGTTAGAGTTTTGAGTTTACGTGGTAAGATCACGATCTCGAGATCGAGAGATGCAAGCGATAAAAATTATGGATACTGCATGGAAGATAATATATTATAGAAAATAATGGATCGACCACCATAATTGACTCGTACACGTATAATTTTATAAATTATAATACAATCTCTGGTAGTTTTTCTGTAACTCGTTTTTACTCGTAATTTGTTTCTAATTTTCTCGATGTAATTATGACAGTCGTATCTCGTTACAGTGCCAGTGTCTCTCAAAATGTTTTCTATATAATACGTACAATACGTATATAAGAGTACACGTTCTAGTTTCCACTACAGGTGCCGAGATACTTTCGCGAGTCACTGTACAGAAGGAAAGAAACTGCGCGGATAGAGTTCTCACGTGACGATAAGCCATGATCTTTATGGCCACGATGCTAAATGTCATGGCTCCTGTTCTCGTAGAAACTGGGTGTCCCGTTGTTACGATATTGAAATTGACGTCGCGGCACTAACGCCGCGAAATCAAAGCAGGTGCGCGATTTCGTCGTAGCATTCGCATTACTGCGATTATCCTTTGTGACTATCGGTTAAAACTTACAACTTAGAAATATTTCGATCGACCGTTGAAAAGCAACTAGACGTCACGATACTAAATTGCGTGGAAACAGCCATGAAATAAAATGCCACGCAGTATCGTAATAGCAAAAGCCATAACTTTTAATGTCGCGCGAAAACGTGTCCTAAATTCATTGAAAAGACGAATAGGGTGTCTACTTTCTAGCTATGTGACTCGAATTTCAGTTTCATCTAACCTACAAACCATTTTCTTATTTCTTCCTCGGAATTCCGAGTTACTGCTATTCGCGTTATCCCGTGAAATTTATGTGGTGTGATACTTGCTCCATGTCGCCATGTGTGAAAAATTTGGAAAATGAAATTTCACGATGACTTTCGAATTTTCCGGAACATTAATGCAGATAGGAAGATCTGATAATAGAGATGATGCGATTCATCCTCATATGTAGCAAGTAATATCCGAGGGAGATGTAATAAAGCGGATTATGTTGAGAAAATGCGGGCAAGGTAGATTGGGAAATTTTGGGAGATGCAAGGAAAAATGGTGCGAGGGGCGCCGCTGCAGAGAGAACAAAATTTCGAGCGAATTTCCTTCAATTATTTACGCTCGGAAATGCAGGAAAAATTTAATTGCACGCGACACGAAGCGGTTGTCGAGGGGAAAAAATTTCGAAATAAACTGAAGCGGCTTTAATTGTACGCTTTAGTGGCGGCCGTAGACTCCATTTTTGTTTCATTACGGTAAAATATAGCCGTGCATTATGAGTCTCGTACATGCAAGCTTTAGAATAATAAACGTAAAGGTTTCCGCTAACAATGCCGAAAATAACGAATCGCTCTTCCATTAAAATTAACGTCGCCGATCAACAACGATCATTCTATTACCCTTAATTGCTTCAAATTGATCCGATCGTTCGTCAATAAGCAACAAATAAGGAATTATCTGATCGAGAACTCGTCCAACAGTCGGCTGACAAAGTCAACTAGCGTCCAATGAGAAGCGCAATGCTCCGACGAGGGAAATGAAAAACGCGTGCAAGGAAATTTGATTATCGTAACACGAGTTCAAAGTTAAGAAGGACGACGACGACGAGTTCACGAGAATTAATACATACGATAATTCGATTATATTTTACAAATACAACAGTAAATTCGTTGTCATGTAATTTATACTTCGTTTCAACACATCTCTCTTCCTTTGCAACGAAACTTTCGCGAGATAATGCGCCGATAAAAACGATAAAACGGCCGTTTCTGCGAACGAAACTCGATCGCATGTCGCCAGATCGTTTAATAAATCCTCTTTCTGTTTTGCCGTGCTTGTTTCGTTAATTATCGAGAGAGCCTTTTTTATAAGTTCCTTTCGCTTTGACACGGTGATCCACGCGCGATACACGAGCTCGCCTCACGGTGTCCGCCCGACGAACGAGAACAAAAGCAAACCAGGACACGCGAGTGCACCGAGTCGGGAAAAAAATTGCGATCGTCCGATACGGTTTGCATCCGTGTTGACGTTTCAGCTTTATTAAACGTCGAATTTTCCCTCGCCTCTCTCTCTCTCTCTCTCTCTCTCTCTCTCTGTGCGTTCTATACGACGAGAATTTCTTCGCTTTCGATTACCGTTTCCGCGAGCATCTCCCTCCCCATAATTGGCAACAATTTGGCGTCTCGTTATTTAAAAAATGGAAGAAGCAAAAATAAGAACGGCGATAAAAAGAGAAAGAGGAAGGCCGAAAAGGAAGAAGTTTCCGGCGCAACGACTTTACCAATTAGCGAACAATCGCAAGGGCAGAGAGAGAGAGAGAGAGAGAGAGGGAGCGAGGGAGGGAGGAGAAGAAGGAGAATTTCGAGCGGCGTCGTTATAGGTCTTTAAAAGTTGCGCGCTCTTTTTTCTCATCGTTTGAATGCGGTGCCTTTATTAAAACTTTTGACTGTTCGCCATCGAGGATATTTCCGCCCTACTCTGTCCCTTTTTATTGAATCAACGACAACGGAGATATCACGGCTACTTTTAATTTCCATCTCCGAAGACATCTTTCGAGATTACCTCTCAGAACGTTTCTAGATTCGTAGAATGCCTGGCGAAAGCGAACAAAACGTCTCGTAACCGATTATTGCGAATGGACTTTCTGCGACGTTCAAACTTTTCCATCTTTGTTCAATAAACTACAATTGAATTGAAAAATTTGTTATATCCCCCTTTCTCCCCCCCTCCAAAAAAAGAGTCCAGAAAATTGATAAACCGCAGCATTCGATCCAGGCTCTATAAAACTATAAAAAAGGATTTGTATATTCTCTAATACCTCTAATAACTATAAATTCTTATGCAAGAGAGCCTAGGTCAACCTTGCAGCATTTTATTTAATCGCTGCTACTGCTAGAGCGCATCTTTTAATTGCTCGCTTTCTTTCCGTAAATTTTCCACAGGCCGAATCACAGAACGGGAAACGCAACACTCGCGCGGACTTTCTCCCCTTTCATCGAACCGAGCCAAAGCTTCAGGAAAAGAATTTAATTGACTTAATCGATCGGTGAACCGTCCGACGACTAACGTGATTAACCGGCTGAACTCTTTCTGTCCTGTTGTTATCGATACCGATGATCGCGTTTCCGTTATTACTCGAATGGAGGATCGATTGGCACGATCGTTTAATTAAATCTCGCGCTCGCTGTGAATCCCTTTCCGCGCGGCACGCTTAACCCTCTTAATTGATGAACCTGACCGGAATAATTCCAGAACCGGCCAATGATTAATTAATGGCCGCGTTTTGATGACGCATCGCGACGTTTCGAAACCGGTCCACGGCCCCCGACGAATCTCATTCAGCTTGGCCTCGTCTCTTTATATCCGCTTGTAACCTATAACCTGATATACGTTAATTAATCGAATGTTAGCTGATAAAACGTTCGGCCTAAAATTGGAAGTTCGATAATGCGGCAATTAAGCGTATCGAAGGGTTAATCGCGTATTAATCTAGCGGCCGTTCCCACGAATGCACTCGACCGCGGCAACTGCAATTATTTTAATGCTGGATATTGAAATCGAACGATCGGATCCGATTTCGTTTATCCGATTCCTTAGTTCGTTAATTTTCTCGTAGATTAGAAATTCGTTTAACCTAATTTCGTTTATACGAACAAGTTAATCCTCAGCTTCAAACATACAAACTCGTATCCCGGGCCTCTACCATCGTATCGAGTACCTCGCCGATCATAGTACAATCGGTAAAAACGAGATAATTATTTAGAGTAGGGAATAGAATTCAACAATTTCGACGAGCTTCGAATATATGTTGTCGAGGTTACGATTCCAAGTAACTTGTTCCTAAACGTTTCTAACCGGCTTTCCAGCACCTCGATTAAGATCTAGCGTTACGTTAAATTAAATTAAATAAATTTTAACGAAAAATAAAGAAATTAGTTAAATCGTTACATGGTTGGTAAATTATTGCGTAGGATGGCTCACGTTCTATTATACGAACTAATAAAAAGCGCTAGAGGGGGACTACTATTGGAACTACTCGATTATCCGAACTGTTTTACCCCATGACTGGTTTCGATAAATGAGATTTTACCGTACCTCGCCCTTCCGTAAGTTACGTCGAAAAAGATCTCTCGATCAGCCACTGTTCGAGGCTTTTTAGCTAATTGCTCGTCGTTTAAGCGATAAGCTTAAGAGAAAGCGTACGGATAGAAGAATGAGGTGCATATTAATCACAGTAAGTGAAACAGGCGGCACAAGCGTGTTCTAACGTCGAGTGTTGTTCTTTGTTCCAGAGTCGGGGACCGAGCGGAGCAGCAGAGGTAAGAGAGGGCGAGCCTCCTGAAAGACAGGCCCGCTTAAGTATCTTGCTTTTTTTTTCGTGGAGCACATTTTAGGTTCACTCGCGCGTAAGTAACTTTGAGCAAAGTCGAGGAAAGAACATTTTTCCCGTCTTGGTTCTCTTTTCGTTCCCTTCTCTTTATTTCGTATAATCGTCATACGCGAATGCTCGTGCTCTATTGTGCGTTCGACCACTTATTTTCCCGGTTCTTGCAATAACGAACAGGAAAGGGTTAATAACGTTGGCGGAGGACCACGAGAGTACCGAAAACGAGCATCGTTCTTTCGACCGGGATCATGAAACCGTCGCGACGGGTTTAATCTCTGGGGATTGATGTTATTTCCGGACGGCCGCCGGGAAATAGTAGTTCCAGTGTCGAGCAACGGGGACAGCAATTAGACGCGAGCAATACGAAAGAACGCGGTCATACCGTAGATCGTAGACCAAGGACGCCACTCGAAACGCTCCTTAAAACGTTTTATCGGGTTGCACGTGCTCGAGATCGCTCGATTTCCCTGATCTTTCGATGGTGAAGTAACTCGATGGAATTCGTGGAACGCGACCGCGCGAAATCTCGAGCCAGCCTCGGCTGATTTTCGCGGGACTACCAGCGCCGAAACGGGATTCTATCGGCGTGTCCTTCGTCCTTTACACGCTGCGCTGCTGAAGGTGCGGCTGGAATTCCATTACGGGATTCTTGCAACGACGAGCCAACGTAATCGTCCCGTAAGCCGCGAATCACGCTTCGAAACGATCATCCGGCAATTTGTCACAGTCGATATCGAGATCCATAAGTTTCGCATCGCTGGGAAAAATATGGCCGCGTCTCCTCTATGGTACTTCGTTTAATGGAGGATCGATTGATAGAACGTTATCGCCGTTCACACCGTTATCCTTCGTTTGGTTCTTTCCCACGCTTTTACCCGCCGAGCGATATTTCTGGTCCAAGAGTGCTTTTGGCAGAAGTCGGGCTATAGAATAGTCTGTAAGCGAATTTTAATCGTTGACCGGTGGCTTCGCGCGTTCTTTACGAATCCAATGGTACCGGATCTCGCGGACACCCGTCTCGCGTCGTTGCCTTCGCGCGAAGGCGATAAATTAAGGAGATACCGCCTCTTGGTGATCGGACAATTATCAGGCGCGTGTCATCATTTGAGAATGTGCGGATTTTTACGCAGTTTTGTATCTTTACGAATACGTATAAAGAAATAGGATCTAAATAGGGATTTGTTTCATCTGCTAAACGTCAATGGACTTGTTGGAGTGGATTGCTTGGAGTATTTTATATAATTACGCGTATTACGTGTATTCCATACATTTTTTCACCTTTAAATCTCGCATCAATACAACGTCAACGCCTAACAGTTCAACCAACTTCAACAACCACCGAATCTTTTCGAATTCTTTCCCCCTCCCCCCCCCCGTTTACCGTACTCCGCTTAGCTGGTACGTGTAACGTGAAACAAACCCGCGTTCTTCGTCGTTGTTAGTCCAATTTATCGTTAAGTGGGTTGCAACGAAACAGGAAGGAAATTCATAGGAACAAATGGCGGGTAATTAAACGCGTACCCTGTCGAGCCCGAAACCGCACGAACTCCAAGGTTATGTCGTTTCGGTTATTACCAGCAAATTTACGAGAACTGGAAGGCTGTTAGTTCCGGTTACGAGGTGGTCGCGGGTCTAAGTCGCCTAGAGAGGAAGAGGCGATGATGAGTGCTCGTTAAATATTCCGACGTGCACCGTGGAACTCACTTCCCTCTCTGTTTATTTTCTAAACAACAACCGAACGACGGCCAACTATTTCCGTTAATTGTTAATCTGTATGGCAAACAGAACCGACAAATACGCGACGGATGCAGCGTTAATTCTGTAAGGCGCGACGGCAAACAACACGGTACACGCCGTACGCCTTTCGTCCACTTCTCCGCAGTTTTTGCGCCAATTGTGCTCTTCTACGACTATTTTCGCAGACACCAAGGACATCGAGAAGACCGTCTTCCGCAACGACCGCAGTGCGACGTATCAAACGCTGCTTGGCGAAAAGAACGCTGTTTTCCATGACGCGACAAAGTTTCGTCGAACCGCAGCTTCGACTTTTCGACTTTCGAATCTCTTCCAATTTCATTTTTGAATTTCTCGGCATTCTGACAAGCGTTCCTCCTTTCGGTGTATAAATAAATCGATACGACGAGACGTAGTATAAGATTTTAACGCAGTATCGTTGTTAATTTCGCGTTGACGTTACGTAGTAGGCGGAGAACTCACTTTGAAACATTGGCGAAACTGATCGATAGTTGTTTGCCTTTTTATCGTTTGTTAGTACTATGAACGAACGAAGAAATAGCGGGATTTGTCAGGAGAGAAGTCCATTTTATACCGAAACGTACACGTGACGCTGCACGCGGTGTATAACGTGCAGCACGATGAGGTGGCTGGTGTCTGACTATTGATCGACCTGTTCTACTGCCGGACACCTCCATTAAAGGTTCACGTCAGGTCGGATTTTTTCGCAGTTTGCCATTATACCGATCATGCAAGTTGGTTTCGTCAAACCAGCTTCACGTCGCTTTCATCACGAATTCGCGTGAAATTCACCTGCGAATCGAAGGGGATCGAATCGTTAGCGAACGTCGCCTCTTTGTTCATCAACACGTTTTATCCGAGACATTTAGAAATCTTTTTCTTATCAAGCTTGTCAGCTTATTGAAACTTCAAAGGCATTATTTATGCAACTATTTTTTAAAAACCAAACTCTTTCTCCAACTTCTAAGATACAGCTTTTATAGAGAGAAACAGAAAACAGAAAAAAGGAAAAAAGAGAAGAAAAGAAAATATAGGAGGAGAGCACTCCATAATGCTTGGCTTTGCAATTATGGTTTCTTTGCTAAAAAGGAACTACAACTTTTTCTTTTTGCAAGTTAAGAGCAAAAAGATATTCAGTCGACGAATAATCAAGGGTAAATGCAAAGTTTCAAAGTTTCATCATCATCAACGTCAACATTAAACATCGAAGTTCTTCGACGTGAATTCAAACGAGATCCTTTGCCGGCGAGCAACTCCACTCTAACGTTCCTCGTTTCGTGTCTCTGTCGTTTCAAATACACAAGCTTCTGTCCCAACTTCTTTTTATGCAGAAAAACATTCTCAACGAGCTTTCTCAAAGAATACCGCAGCTCTTTTATATAATTCGGAAGAGAACGACGAATCTTTCCAGAAATTCGCTCGAAGGACAAGAATTCCACAAACGTATTACGTATCAGTGGATAAATGAATTATACCATAGAACTTTTTGCTCCGTATCGATGAGTCGTTCACAGAGCGGAATGTCCGATTAAATTCACAGTACCTACTCAGTTCCGGACCTGGTCGACAGTTACTTAATCCAATCCACTATCCCATTTAGTTTCGTTTAATCCGATTTGGACATGCAACTAACATTGTCGGACCTTCCTCATCGTCCATCCTTGCTTCCATCCTCCGTCCCAACTGTCTAGCTGTCGCGATTAGATATGCGCGTCTTGCCCTTGTCGCACTAGTTAAACCTTTCCAAATGGACGATTTGTCTTTCCTCCTCGTAATCTCGCGACGATTCGTCTTCGGTTCTCCAGTTAGAGAGCTACTACTCGATCGATTTCTTCTCTAGCGCGCTTAGAATGAATAAAACACGACTCTTGCGATTCTGAAACCCGGAAACTAAAGACGCTTAGAGCTACCTGAGGTTCTTACCGATCTCATAATTACGCGTTAAAAGGGGATTATTTACACGCTCGTGGATATTCTGTAAACTTGCAGCAAAGAAAATGCGTTACAGCAGAACGTAACGTATCAAATACAGCGTAGCCAGCATTTAACAAAAAGTTACACGTCATGGCTGACGATAAATCTTTGTACAAGAGAGACTCGCTGCGTTAGGCGGCAGCAGAGTTAGATCGCGATAGATCTCTGGCGAGCTAGGGGCAACTAATGACTGCTCGCTCCCCTTGCGACTTGCCTGTCCATCATCCACCTTATAGCTGATTATTCCGCTGATACTCTTGCAAAAGACTTTCTGCGCGACGGCCTCGCATTCTTTCGTTCATATCAGATATAACGTCGTTAATATACATTTAACGCGGTGCCAAAAATAGAAAGAGGTTCCTGGCACCGAAAAGAGATGGCTCGGTAATGGAATTTTCTCTCGCTCGAAACTACGATATCGTATAAGCCGCGTTAAAAAATACGTTAAAACTGTCCAAAGTTGACTTCGCGAGCAAAAGATGGAAAATTACGAGAATAAATTATTCTTCTTGCCAACATTATGCGTTCGGCAAGTAATATTTTCGTAAACTTCCAAGCGCTTCTTTCCCCCAAAAAAGCTCGAGTCGCGTTACTTTTAAAATACACGAATACGTAATGTAAGCATCGACTTGACGAGCAGAACGAAACATCGCTGAGTGGAACTGAGGGGAGATGATTCCATACCGACGTTAACACAGGCGTACGCGTCCGCAGGATCAATATTTCTCGAATACAATCTGATCGAACAATCAGCCCTGCCGAGCAAGAAGTTGCAGCGTAATTGGCGTTGCACGGGCAACTCGTCGTCGCCGTGTGCGAGCGTGACGGTTAAACGAGTCCGTTGAACGCGTTCATGGCAACCCAGTTCTCAAGAAATCCGGTAAGTCGCGAAAAGTTGGGGCCTTGGAAACTAACCCCGGTAGCGTGACGCGACCCTGCGCCCCCTTTCAATCCACCGAATTCCGAGCAAATCGCTTCCTGTTGCGAACTCGTTCTCGAGTTGTCCAAGCCCTGCTTCGATTCTCGGCCAAGTTTCCCACTTTTGTCGCCTCCTGTTCCTCCTCGCTCCCGAATTCTCGACCGATGTCCTCGCTGACCGCGAATCCTCGGTCTGCTGCGAGCGTGAAAACTCGGACGAGGGTTTTCGAAACTCCAAACGCGTACCCAACACACCGTTCTAGGACACATCGAATGTGATTAACGAAGTGGAAAGTAGTCCTGACACTCGATGGAAGCTACCCGCAAAATCCAAGTGGATTAACCAGAGCGGGAAACGAGGAACGCGGCATCAAATAGTTGACGAAACAGCTGTGGTCGGCTATAGATCGCAATTTCATGGGAAACAATTTGTTAGCGCGTTCGATGAGTGGGACTTGAATACGGCGGAAACAAGCATTAGTTCGCATACTCCTCGCATTTACAATGGTATAGCGTTTTTACATCGCGCACACGGTCAGCAAAACAGCTATTTTTAGTAGAAAGGGGTGCGGGAAATTTAAAAGCGTAAAAATGCAGAAAATACGCGTAATACGCGTAAGAATATAAAATATGCAAAATTTACCACCTATTGTAATATTTAGTAGGTAAAGCAAATTCCTGCTTATTCCCCGGTTTTATTCCCTTGTTGGTCTTTATAAAAATACGAATTTGCACGAATGTCCGCAGTCTGTTTGCTACAATTTCCTGTCCCTTCTTCGTACGTATTCGAAAACTCCGATAAAGAGTTGTTGACCCGCGAAAAAGCTCTCGAAATGACTTCTTTTTTAAGAAAAATTTCATCCAGACCAGATTGTTCGCGGAATGTTTATCATTCGACGTGTTTCTCGTCACTGAAACCGAGCCTCGGCGGGTTCTTCGCCGAAGCGGCCAATCGTCGTCTTGGTGGTGTCCCGTTCGTTCCTGAAATTCCTCGACGTGTTGCGTGGAGGAATTCGTTTGTTTCCGGTTGGCAGTGGTGTCAGGAAATTCAGAGAAAGTGGAACAACGTCACCGGAGAATTCAATAATGGCAGTATCGAGACACCGATCATTTCTGCGCGTACTCGTCCAACAGCGTGCCGCCTCCGTTCTCGACGTCAAGGATGATAGGTGTTGTCTCGGCCGATTTTCCGACGCGATGCCACAGACTTTTATTCCGTGCGAGACACGATGTCCTATCACGCGATACGATCACGTAACACTTCTAGCGAGACAAAATTGGTGATATTGCCTGGCTGCAATCGAGAGACGCCTGCCACTTTCGTTCTTCAATATTTGTCTTCTCTTGATAGTTTTCTTTCCTCCCTTGGTCCACTCGTGTCTTCGTTCGCTGGCTCCTTTTCTTGAATTAAAGGAACTAACCGAACTCCCCTTCCCTTTCTCTCTCTCTCTCTCTCTCTCTCTCTCTCTCTGTCTGTCTATATTTTTTGCAGTTGCGGCTGCGTCGAATAGATCAATCGACCACGCCAGTTCCGTTACGACCGGCGATTTCGATAAAAACCCGATATCGGGGTGTATTGTATTTTCCAAGAGAATATTTATACGCGGCATAACCTCCAAATGACAAATTTTATCGCGAAACCGTAATACCTGTCATTCGTCAAAATAATCGATCGCTACTTTCAGTTTGCCGCTGCCATCCATGCTAATACGATGTAATATCGTACAATACCACTGGTACCTTAAAATAATACCACGTTGATCCTAGAACACAACTCAGTTGCATCAGAAAAGCCTCGTCATATATGATCGGCTTATGACTTGGTTGCCTGGAAACTCTAATGACATTCTCCAACCGCTACGATGGCTGCTTAATTATTTCGAAAGAACGGATTATTTCCAAGAATCTCTAGAGTCGGAAGAAAGGGCTCGTTTCTCTCGTAACTCGCCTCGTACACATCCAGAACGTCCGTGATCCGATCTGCCATCTGATTTTAGTTGATATTCTTATCGTACCGGTCGTTTCTCGTACTCTCGTAGTTATTCGCGGCGCGCGAGGCAATTTAAAAAGTCGCTGGTGAATCGCGACGCGCGTTTCTTTAATACCGCTTAAATTGCACGTTCCACTCGACAGCCACTCGGAGCTTCGCGACGACGCACTACTATTTTATGCATGTTCCCCTGGTCGCGTTAGTGGCTTTCCTGGTTTTTCATTTACCCCGGGAAAATTCGTCTCGGAATTCAGCCGTTCCGTGCTATTTCTTGGACGACGATGAGTCGAGCAGCCTTGCGGAACGGTCGGAGACCAAGCGAAATTACTTTAGCAAACTAACTCGCTGTTTTATCAGGGGCAAATATGACCTGGTCTCCGAGAAAATGTGGAATTGAAAGTGGCTGCTTAACGAGGATTTAAAAGGGACGTTACATTCGCTTCAATTTCCAAAGTTTCTGGCTGTTTCGCTCTTTCGTAGCTCACGCTGTCGCTCGTAAGCAGACTGCCGATGTTTATGCAGATTTTAATCTCCCTAACGAGGAATACGAATGCCACCTAAATAGAAATTTCTTACAGAATTGTTGTATGAAAATTGTTTGTTGGCGTATATATTATCGTAAAGCCTCGAGCTATTCACGGCCGGGATTGTCGCTATTCACTCTGTTACAAGGACAATATCAAAACAGTTTTCCTTGCACACATCAACATCTCATAAATACTCGTCTCCTCCAACGACCCGCTCCCACAACTCGAGATACCAGGGGTTTACAAAATACGCTGCTCATGTGGCAAGTTCTATGTCGGTGAAACTTGGAGGGGCGTGAGTACACGGCTCGAGGAACACGAGAAGTACACCGGACCGAAGCATGCACAGTCGGCGCTGGTAGAACACCAACTAACTACGAAACATAAGATACTCTTTGACAAGACGTCCGTCTCAGCGAAGAACAAAGGCTATGTTTCCAAGGAAATATACGGAAGTACAGAGATCACGAAACACTGCAACATCGACAGAAATACAGGTCTCCCGTCTTCGCTCTATGTAGTGCACCCACCACCCATTTTTTAATCTACGAACCGACCAATTAAGAATGTTGTTAGCTGATCGCGGAATCCGAAAATCCACGTCATCTCCATCACTTACTCGGAACTCTCAAGCAGAAAAGTCCTTGTCACCCCGGATCACCGTTCTGAAGCAACCCCGACGAAAGCAACTGCGATGCTGGCGAAACGTCGAAATTCTGTTGCTTCTGGACACGGTTCTGTCTCTGAAGCCTCGAACGGTGTTGGACGAAACAGAGTTAAACGTATCAGCGTCACGATATAACAGTGAATAGTATGTTGTTATAGTTAATGAATGGGCCGCGGATGTGTCGTAAGTATCGTTAGATGCACAATAGAAGCAGTGCAAACACACACCCAGAGATTGTTCGAGTATGCTATTTACGCTATTCTAGGTAGCTGATGATTATAAGGAATAAAATCATTGCAGTTTGATTCCAAGCCTGTAATTTTGTAATTAAAGTGGGTGATATCGAATAAAAATATGCAAGTGCCCAGATACTTTCGAGCGGTGGAATAAATATGTTCAATTTTCCCTCCGAGCTTCGAGAGCGAGCAATTTCGTAATGCAAAGTACGACTCCGACCGGTTCGTTGAAAATGAGCCGAGAAACATTCACGAGTGTCACGAAGTTCCTTCGATGTGATTTCGATACGAATTTACCGACCTCCGAGAAGGGTGGAGCGATCGGAGAAGAAACGAGAGAAAAGTCGAGTTCTCGAAACGCTCTCCTTTATCGTTGTTATTTTACAGCGATGTAATTTTTAACTTACCGCGCTATACGTTCTTCTATGCCGTTACTTCCATGAGATAATTTCGAAAGGTTTGCTTTTTCAGAGAATATATTTCTTTCCTCTCATAAAATTCAACACTGGATTA